>CM076404.1:24958388-25670790 GCA_038363315.1 Mugilogobius chulae | reverse complement strand
ACTTTACGATATCGCATCTGAAAAAAGAGGCTGGTAAATTTTGCATAATGTTGGACCAAACATCTGCAAATGTTCCACTAGATTTTATCCGTATTCAATTTCTAATGACACAGTTATAAACCACAATACACCATGGATCTTGTTCAGTCATCAAAACAGAAACTCAATCCACTGAGAGAAAAAAAATCTTATATGTATATAAACTCTGCCACACCATGAGAGATTAGGCCACACAGAACTGTGAATCGATTGAGTATCTGGATCCACCTTCTGGGGGCTGCCCAACCAGCAGAGAAATCATGTGGTGCTAATAACCAATGGACGATCCTAAGTGGGACCCGAACGTCTCAGCTAGTTACGTACAATATACTCAGCTATCAACGTACAAGCCTACAAGTCTACATTTGAAATAGAGTTTTCCATGCAAGGAGTGTGGAGCTTCTTGTGTTATGATGTCAAGAGAATCATATACCTATACACAATGTGTCAATAATAAAATACAAACATTCACTTTCTATTAATTGCCATCAGAAAGTACTCTGGTCAGATGATAAATTTAGGAAAACTATTTGAAATACAGAATAACTGTTCTAAGAAGTATGAATGTGTCTTGCTGGTTTGAAGGTTGGGCACTTGTTTCACAGATGGTATCATTCCTCCAGTGCCTGTGCATGATACTTAATACTGTAACTTACGGATTTCGATACTGTACACATTTTTACATGAAGAGACGCACAACTCAGGTTCTGGTTATCACAAATAAAATGAAAAGTAAAAGTGCAATAAGAAATAGTAAATAATCACTATAATCAATACAATTTGATCTACTTTCATGGCTTATACGTTCTTACAAAAGTGCACGGTCTCAGTCCTTGAACATCTGTTGGTTCTCTGTCACAGACAATGACACACTTCACATTGACTCTTACACAGAGCTTTCTCAGACACATGCTTTTCTTGCAGTGACAGTATTGGCTGAGTTCAGGGGGGTTTAGACTCTTTCAGCATCATGATTAGCATCAATCTGCCATTTACAAGTTACTCCCAAAATCAGTGGCAGCTGGGTAGATTAGAAGAGTCATTTGTGTTGCTTGTTTATGTCCAGCTGATGCAGAGCTCGAGAAGGTGTAATAAGAAGACAACTTCAGTAGGTGGAAGGACACATGTCTTTGATGCTCACAGATAATTGGGGTCACAGTGCATCCAGTGTATTACCAACTTCACTTCTGTCATAGACTGAAACCAAGTATATCCTCACTGATGTTATGACCACTTCTCTAACATCAAGACTTTCCTCAGGATCACCAATCCTGCACAGTGGCAGAAGGTCTGTCAGGTGTTTAATAGCGGTTGTGTAGGCTCTTCTTTTGCCTCTTCTGTACAGATAGCTCTTTAAATCACATCTCGTAAGTACAGTTTAAAGGCACTGAGGAGAACCTATGTAAGATCAACAGCTGCAACATCATACTTCCCTGCCAGAGCTTCTGTGATGAAATGAACAGGTAGGAAGATATCCATCCTCCAACCCACAACTCCTGCAGCCCATTCATGTGAGAGATGTAGTACATGCACACAGGGGCGTAGCACCAAAATTCTGGGCCCAGGGTACAAACTTTGCTGATGGGCCCAGTGCAAGAGTTAATGATTTTTGAATCCATTTATAAACCTTTGAAATCTACAGGGAACATTTGCAGTGGCCCTTTGCAAATTACCAGCCTCTTTTTCAGTGCGATTCAAGGGTGTCACAGTTACTTCAGCAGTGGCAGATATTTTAAAATACAGGATCAAAGACAAGTGAAGGAGGGGTTCTTGGGGTCTTCGACCAGAATTTTTTTTAAAGTTTTGGTGTATTTTACAGGTTTCTTGTAGCTGGATGAAGTGACTAAGATCACTTCATCCACTGCCTTTGCTTACACTCTATTCTCAAAACAGTCAATAACGCCATAACACAGTCCCTTTCTGACTGGCTTTACCTTTCACCATTTTATGCATGCACAAGCATAGATTAAATGGACAGATCTCATTAAAAACATAGGTAATGATCCTCTCACATAAGCGATCACTCTCTCTCTCTCTTAGCGCTGGCATTTAGACTCAAGTTTGGTGAGTTGGGCTTGGTTACTCGAAGCCGATGTGCTGCTCTGTCTATGCCCTGTGAGATCTCTCTTTAATCCACAAAAAGCAGTGCGAGAAATCAATGCCAGAAACATTATGAGAGAGACGCGAATATTGAGGTTTGTGCACCTCAACGGGACAAGAGACATACAGTATATAGTTACAAACTGTACTGCTCCTGCTTGTAGAGCCTGGTGCCGCAAGAGCTGCACTGAGAGAACAGGACAAACCTTTATGTAGCCTACTGGATTTATTCTGTTAATTGTAGGAGGAAAGGGCGCCAGTGTGCGCCAGAATTTTGTTGTGGGTGGAAAAGAAACAGAATGAACGTTGGACATGTGCTTCTGTAGTGGCGTGGGCAGTATGCATGTGCAAAGGGCGTTCATGCACAATTTGCCTGTGTAAATGGCATTCATGCACAATATGCACGTGCAAATGGTGTGCACGCACAATATGCATGTGTAAATGGTGTGCATACACAATATGCACGTGTAAATGGCGTGAATGCACAATATGTACGTGAATGTGGGGCACGTGCAGAATGACTTAATGTGTTAATTAAAAACATTATTTTTCATTACCCCTCTGTTTTTTGGACAAATCGAACCCTGTATCTGTGTATGTATGCATTTATGCATTTATGTATGTATGCATGTATGTATGTATGTATGTATGTGATTAGGACAGAGCGTGGTATTGAACAGACATAAATATACACACTGATTTGAAGCCAAAGGCTAATTTCCATTCTTTAGACTGTCTGACCAAAAGGTTTTAATTAAAAACAGCATATATTAGACTTAAATTTGGAGTAACTAACTTTTTAGTTGTAAATTAGTAAACATTGTGTTTTCCACTAAAAAGTGTATGATAAATAGCACTCTGTGAAAAAATGAGACCACTGTGTAGTGCCTAAATTGAATAATAAGTAACTTTTTGTTCTCATCAGGAGCTGAAAGCAGCTCTCTGATTGGCTGAGCTTGGCTGGTCCTCTCCAGTTTCACTTTGTTGTTTGTAAAAAGACGATTAATGACCATAATTGCAACCAAAATAAATACACGTGGATATTAACCATGTGTCAACGCATTTATGAGAGGAAGAAGTCAGATTTAAAACCTTAATTATGTTTGCTGTGAGAAAATCAGCTACCCCACCTTAGATGCCTTTTGGTTCAACAGACTAACGCCTCCTGTACACTGACTGTGAGGTGAGTTGGTTTGGGACACGTGCAAGTTTCTTGTGAAGTGCCTTGTACACCAGCTCCAGTCCACTGTGGTCTGGAATTGCCCAAAGCTACAAAGATTCATTTAGATCCCGCGAGAATGCTTGTTTTATGACTTGAAAGTCGCATCTGACAGACTTTGGTGCTACGCCCCTGTGTACTACATCTCTCACATGAATGGGCTGCAGGAATTGTGGGTTGGAGGATGGATATCTTCCTACCTGTTCATTTCATCACAGAAGCTCTGGCAGGGAAGTATGATGTTGCAGCTGTTGATCTTACATAGGTTCTCCTCAGTGCCTTTAAACTGTACTTACGAGATGTGATACAAAGAGCTGTCTGTACAGAAGAGGCAAAAGAAGAGCCTACACAACCGCTATTAAACACCTGACAGACCTTCTGCCACTGAGCAGGTTTGGTGATCCTGAGGAAAGTCTTGATGTTAGAGAACAGGTCATAACACCCTCGAGGACATACTTGGTGTCACTCTATGACAGAAGTGAAGTTGGTAATACACTGGATGCACTGTGAGCCCAATTATTTGTGAGCATCAAAGAAGACATGTGTCCTTCCACCTACTGAGTGTCCTTCTTTTTACACCTTCTCCGAGCTCGGCATCAGCTGGACATAAACAAGCAACACAAATGACTCTTCTAATCTACCCAGCTGCCACTGATTTTGGGAGGTAACTTGTAAATGGCAGATTGATGCTAATCATGATGCTGAAAGAGTCTAAACCCCCTGAACTCAGCCAATACTGTCACTGCAAGAAAAGCTGGTGAGACTGAGAAAGCTTCTGTGTAAGAGTCAATGTGAAGTGTGTCATTGTCTGTGACCGACAACCCAACAGATGTTCAAGGACTGAACTGCACTTGAAGACGTAGCCATGAAAGTAGATCAAATATGTATTATTATTATTATTTAATTATTTATTTAGTTTATTTGGTAAACAACCTTGTTGCTGGATCTTCAGATGGTGAGAAATCCTCGAGAAGTATCTGCCATGTACCAACCTAAACATCCCACTTCACAAGCACATTCATACTCTAAACAGTTTTTGTGTTAATAGTTCTAAATTTACATAATATTTATATAATAAAGTGAATTGTTTGTATTTTATTTCTTGTGTGATATATTTCCTTTGAAAAAACAGAGTTATGTTAAAATTCAAAAGACTTGTAGGCTCTGATGTGAGTCTTTCGTACTGTGAGAGTTTCCCATAGGATTCCATTGGGATTCTGAACCTGCTGTTGGCACACTAACTGTCAAATCATCACAGTTCCTTTAATTTTGGCTGGATTTTCATAATTTTTTCAGTGGATTGAGTTTACTGTTTGCTGAAAAGAATGGTGTATTGGTTAATGTCAAAAATTGAAGAAAAAGTTTATTGCCAACAAAGTAAAGATGAAAATATGAGAAAAAAGCGAAAAAACACAAATTTTTTGGCATTTAATCCATAAAAAATAATATAGAAATGTTTTTTAAGAGTTATTTTTTCACTGAATTGTATTACTACATGTGTTTTGTGCATGAGGAATGTATTTATTGACGGCTAACCCAATCCAGTAAGGTATACAGGATAGTTTTCATTTTTCTACATTTTTTATCAAAAAATTCAAGATGTTTGCACTAAAATAGCCATAATTTTTTTTCGCGATATTTCCGCCCGAGCAGACCCTCTAATTATTGACCCTTAGGGTCAAAGCTAACAAAAAAATGGCAAATAAAAAGTACGGCAGGCCGTGACGGGTATCTCCTTATTTAAAGGACTTTTCAGACTTTGGCTCCCCGACTATTATGGCTATGATTTGAAATTCTAAAGGCTAATGTACTAATGGGCTAAATCAAGTTCGTTCATTAGACATATATAGCAGCGAATTGATTCGAAACTATGACATGTTTTGGACTTCCAGACTGGAATTATATTTAAACATATCAACCTTCTATTTTACTTTATTCAGTGTACTACTAAAATTGTGGCCTGTAAACTCATAGAAATTAAATTATATGTAAACTTGGCTAAGCTAAAACCGAGAGAGTTACGTCCGTGCGTGGGTGCCAAAGCAACGCTCTTGGCGGCCTTTAAAAAGCACCACGCGGTTTGAACCTCACTTTTCACTTGACTGTTCGAGTGCGAGACTGAGTAAGTGACCGAGAGATTCATTTGTCATTAACTTTGTTGTGAACACTTTTGAAGGTTTGACAAACGATCCACATCAACTTTGAAGCATGGCTCACGCTAACCTGGACCTGTTGGCTGCTGCAGGTATGAAAGCTTTAAACATTTAGAAACGTGGATCCAATCAGCTCAATGTAGTTTTGTCTATGTGCGGTTGTCTCTAAACGGTCACTAAAGTTAGTCGCAAGTTTATGAAATTAATTTATTTTAGCGATTATGATTTTTACTCGACGTTTTGTTGTTGTGGTCTGATTAACATCTGTCGAAAATCACCTCCATTTATCAGGAAAACTTTAGCCAAAGCTATCACTGCATTTTCAGGAAAATTGCTGGCTTTTAGTTTGTTGCCATCTAAATAAATTTGCTTGAGAAGGTTAAAATCAGTTTGCAAAATGTTACATTATATTCTTAGTTTTGAAGTTATGATTTTCACTAGACTTTTTGTTGTTGTGGCCTCAATTTATCATATGTTACAGTAGTTTCTAAAATTAACTTTTTAAGGAATCATTCTCTCTTCATAAATAATGAGGGAGAGGGGTTACTGTGTGTAGAACTTTAGAAGACATCTGTCTATGTAAATGTGCTATAAAAATAAATATATTAATCATTCATTCTATAATGACTTTTCAAGATGAATTATTTATTACCTCAAAATGTTAGATTTGTTTTTTAATACTTGTAAGTCAGCTGACCTAGAAAACCCAAAGACTAAAACATGATTGTTGCAGGGGCTCTGGAGCGTTGGGACCTTCTGGAGGACCCTCCTGCCGCTGACATCTCCTCAGACGGGGAAGACGCAGGTGAGTTGGAGCAGGTACCTTTTTTTCTCTGGCGTCACAGGCTTGAGGAATCTGAGGATGAAGAAGAGGACTGGGACGACGGAGACTCCGGTTACGACAGTTTCTCTGAGGAAGAGGAGGACCAGGATGAAGATGTGGAAGAAGAGGAGGAAGATACAGACGAGGAGGTAGAGAGCGACGATGACGACCAGCGCTTCCCTCCGGAGGAGTTTTGGGCCGGCTGGCACCAGGACGCTTCTCCTGCCCGAGCTGTGGATGTTCTTCAGCAGCGAGCACCCAGCCCCGTCTTCCAAGAGGAGCAGCGTCTGTCTTCTCCTGCTGATGCCCTCCCTGCACCCTCCTCTCCCCCTGCTCCTCGCTCTCCCCCTGTGGGTTCTGCTCTGGACTTTGTGCCTCTGTGTGGATCCAAGCGCCACAGGACTGAAGATGAGGAGGAAGAGCCTAGCTTCAAGAGACAGCGCTCTGAGGACAGCCCAGACCAACCCTCCACCTCTGCTGGGACGTCCAGAGGCTTCTTCATTCGCAACTTCCACCTGCTTCAACTCTCAGCCGACGCAGAGAGCCCTTCTCCTGCTGCTGCAGATGACCTGGCCCTCTCCATCTCTGCTAGGACGTTCACGGGCTCCACGCGGTACTTCCACCACCTGCGCCAAGACTCAGAGTCAGACGAGGACTGAGTAGAGGCTCTGAGACTCTGAGCTTGTTAATAACAAGTCGGCAACATTTACCACCTTCAGCATGCCGACACTTGTACATAGTTCCACTCTTTTAAGAGTATTTTTGTGTGATTTTAAACATTTTTTCTAGTAGTTGTAGTTGGCAAAGAAAGCAAGGAATACTACCCAGGGTTTGTAAAAACTGGAAAGACAAGCAGAGTAAATGTAATTGTAAATTGTAAATTGTAAGTTTGTAAATTGTAATAGATAAAGTTAATTTAAGTTGATTAGTACAGCCAGTCACATGGCTCTGCGTAGTACACCTGACTTTCTAGCCTGGGCATAGGAGGGTTAGTGGTGAGAAGGCAGAGGGGGTCGCTCAATACCTGCAGGGTTGATGGTGCGATCCCCTTTTGCTTTGTGTGTTCAAGGAAAGGAATACTATGTAGGAACGTAACAGACCCAGAGAAAACTAAAGCTGTAAATGTTGCAACCTAAGCTCAAATGGATCAAAAACTCTTGTATTCAAGTGACTTTTGAGTTCTAAACAAGTGTTAGAACTCTTCATTTAAAGAATATTTGCCTGACTAATAGATTATCAACAGAATTGCTGACACTGAGTGTAGTTTCCTGCATAGTACGCCTCGCCTTATATTTACTTTGACTAGCTTTTGGCAGCACGGTGGCAGAGTGGTTAGCACTCACGCTTCACAGCAACAAGGTGTTTCTGTGTAGAGTTTGCATGTTCTCCCCGTGTCTGGGTGGGTTTTCTCCGGGCACTCCGGTTTCCCCCACCAACCAAAACATGCACCATAGGAATATCATAGGAATATCCTCCAGCTAAGCTGCTCCTGACCAAACTTAGACAGAACAAGTTCCAATTCCCATTTTTCCCATCGCGAAGGAGATTTGGGTTTGCTCACTGCGACAGTCGCTGGGACACTCCCTGTGTCTCTAATCTCATGTACTCTGACTAAATGTTATTCAGTGTTTTTTGCGCGTGAAATGTCTCTTTGGAAGTTGTATTTTTTTACATTTATTTATATATTTTTTGTTTTTCTTATTCTAAATGTGAAGGAGATTTGGGTTTGTTGTTCACTGCCTAGATCGTCGGTGGGACACTGCCTATGTCTCTTTTTTAACTTGATGTATTTGTACCAAAATGTATTTCACTGTATGTTTTCTTTGCCAATGTAAATAATCTCTGTGGAGGTTATATTTATCGATTTTATTTTATTTTTTATTTATTATTTTAATCTAGATGTGAAGGACATTTGGGTTTGTTGGTCACTGCCTGTCGGTGGGACACTCACTGTGTCTTTTTTTAGCTTGATGTATTTGCACCAAAACGTATTTCAGTGTATATGTTTTCCTTGTAAACAGTCTCTATGGAGGTTGTACTTATATATTTATTTATTTATTCATTTATTTATTTATTTATTTATTTTTCCCACTCTAAATGTGAAGGAGACTTGGGTTTGTTCACTGCCTCCACAGTCAGTGGGACACTCAGTGTCTCCTGTTTATTCACTTGTAAACATTAGTGACATAATAACACATTGTACTAGCTTCTTTGTACAGTGTAGTGGAAGGTAAAGTCAGTTTTAGGAGGTAAATAAGGTAAAGACTTGGACCGGGGCCGCTCCACTGGATGGACAGCAGTGTAAGTGTAGATTCTCCAGTCAAAGGTGAGACATGTCCTTGTGATTTATTTAGTTGTGATTAGATTCATTAAAAGCTCTGTTTTCTCTCTCAAACAGGATCCTTTCCACTGGTCGATGTGTCTGTCCATGTGATCACCCACACACTGCAGTGAAGCAGCACCAGAGAGAGCCCTGATCCTCAAGTCAGACTCAACACAGAAACAACCAGGTATTCTGAGCTGCTCTTGTCTTATTTGATACAGTACTTCTAATCCTGTCATCACTTGAAAAAATTGAAATCATACTTGCCTTTTTACAACGGGACTTGTCTTTAGTTTCCAGATGACTTTCTGTCAGTGTCAGAGGAAACATCTCCACAATAATGTCTCTATTTTGTGACAGGAATTTGCATTATACGTGTTTAAATCTGATTCCCTTTTCATCCTATATCCTGAAAAAGTTTCCCTGATATAGTTTGTGTGAAATATAATTTATTCCACCCCTGTACATTTAAATGTTTTACTGATACTGGCGATTTAAACATTTTGATCTTGGTCAAATCAAGAAAATATGTTGTGTTCTGACTAATGTTAAGCTAGAAGCTATTTCTCTCATATCACCTGAATATCACGGAATCACATTACACAAAATTGTTTAGAGACATGGGCAAAAATAATTTCTCAAATAAAAAGCCAAAGTAAGTCATTTCTGACCTGTTTAGCTGCACAAATCTACTGTCTTTGTCAACATGAAGCTTTGTCAACCAGACAGACATGCTCTAGTTTTCCTGTGTTTTATTATTTTTTAAATCCCAGAGCAGAACTAATCAGTTTGTAAAGTAGCTGAAGTAATTTCACTGTCAGGATCAATATTGAGAACTTTAAGACTTCAGACTAATACAGTATTTTTTATTTGCAGTACAGTAAATAAAAAATACTTTTCTTTTTGCTTTTAGTAAAGGAATCCAAGTCCAGCTTCCAGTTTCTGTCTGTGTCTGTGTCTTCCATCTCTGCCAAACCTTCTACCAGCACAAGCACATTTGTAGCTCCAGATCCAGTCTCAGATGTTGTTAGAAGAAAACAGATCCACAGACTTCTGTAAGTCATAAAGTGAAAAAACATGTGAAATCTGTGTTTTTAACTAAGAAACTAAAGGTGTCTCTACCTAAATGATTTATTATTTTTTTTTCAGATCCAGAAATCTTCCTGTGAGTGTGAGCTGTAGATGCTCTGGACCTGGCCCAAAACCAAACTTGAGCCAACACAAGTGAGAAGGTCTTGAGTCTGTGTAATCTGTTTGAGAAGAAAACCTGAAGCACCACTCCTGATGAAGATCTCCAGAGGAAACCACAGGGACAACAAACACCTCCAACAGTGGTGAGAAGAAAGAACTTGGAGCAAATCTTTACAATCATTTCCAACACTATTTCAACAGCATGTTGTCTTTTGTTGTGACTGTGCAGACTGAGACTGAGGAGAACTTTGGAGCTGTGGATCTAAAGGAACAACTGTGGCAAAAACAAGTGTCTTTAGAGAACACAAGAACTAGAGATGGAGGCTCATTGGAAGACAGCACCTCAAATACATCTCAATATTTATTCATCTGTTTGTCCTTCTTGTCTTATTTCTATTGTGAACTGGATTAAGTTCAAATTTACTTGTGGTAAACAGAGAGCAGTCAGACACAGATACTGTGCCTCTGGGGCAGAGCTGTACTCTGTGTATCAGTATCGCAATACTGTATATGGCAGCAAACTTTTTGACAATATGTATTGCAATTGTAAATAAATACAGTAATTTTTAGACAATGCAAGATTGCACAAATACAATATGCATCATCAGTTCAAATACCTACAACTACTGATGAGAGATGAGCTTAAACATTCAGAAAAGTAAATATAACACATACTGTATGTTCAGATTACATTACGTAGCATAAGGTTAAGGTTAAGGTATACTTTATTGTCCCCGTAGGGAAATTTGTCCTCTGCATTTGACCCATCCTTCAATGCCTCTGGGGAATCTCCTCAGGAGCAGTGATCGCTGCAGTGCAGCGCTCGGGGACCCATCTCCAGTTGATTTTGCTAGGCTTGGTCAGGACTACCGTAGCTGGAGGTTATTACCCTAACATGCATGTTATTGGTTGGTGGGGGAAACCGGAGTGCCCGGAGGAAACCCACCCAGACACGGGGAGAAACATGCAAACTCCACACAGAAAGGCCCGGGCCCATGTTTTATTGTTACACATTACATCACATAGTTTTATATTACATTCATGTAATTTGTTCTATTATAACACATTACATCACATAGTTTTATATTACATTGTGTCATTCCAAGAACATTTTTGGACAAATTGTATGCACTTTGCAGCATTTTCAGAATCTTAGCAATATAGGCTTTTATTATTACATAGGCTTATTATCCAATCTGACCTTTGTGACTCTTCTCGTCAGCGCTAGGCTGCAATGTATTCTGGGTAGTTCAAAATTGTTGCATTATTTTATCAGGGGGCCACATGAAATCATCTTGGAGGCCACAATGGCCCTCGAGCTGCCAGTTTGACACCTCTGCGACCTATTTAAATGCTTCTAAATCTCCAAGGGAGCTTATAGTTGGATACTGTACTTCTGGAAGAGTCAAGCCTAGTTTTAAGTCCTTTATTTGTGCTTTCTAATTTCTATTCTACAAATGTGTCCATTACAGAAGAAATGAACCCTAACCCTGTTTTAAATAAATATTATTTTTGATCTATGCCATATACGTTATACAATAACTTATACTGAGTTATTAAGGCCAGCAATATCTAAGGCAGTTAACCTAAATTGGTGATCCAAATGAAGCCATGTTTTTATCATTTTACTAGCACTGGACATACTGAAAATTGAGCTTATTTGTCCAAAATACATGAAACTACACTCATTTGTTCCAGAATTTCCCCATGCATTTCCCCAAGGTCTGTTTACCTGCTACTCAACAAGAATGTCTCTTTGATGCTTAGTTGTAGCCAGTAGGAAGGTTAGAACATGAGTGTTGCTGTTTTTGATTAGATTATGCCTTTTTAATCAGATAATTTTGGAGTTTGGATTGTTCAGAATCCTGAATCAGAATCCCGTTTCTGTTTGTATGCAGACAATACGTCAGAGTCTGCTTTGACTGCTGTGGACCAGTGGATGTGCTCCAAAGTGAACCAGTTGAAACATGGCTGTAGATGTGTCTGACACATGTGCACCTGTGCATGTGCGTCCTGATGAGGTAACACACTCTGTATTTAATGTCAGGTTAGGGCGCGGTGCGTTCACTGTCCCTGGGATACATGACGTTTATTATTACTGTGTCTAAGCACTAATAACAATGATTACAGTAATCCTGAGCACAAGTGCACTCAGTCTGAGTAAGACATTGTCAAATAAAAGTAATCTTATTTCACAATGCTTGGGTCACATTCTCTCATTCCCGTAATACTTAAAGCTGCATTTTGCCACCTGTTTCTTCTCGATAGAGACGTTAATGCATCTGTGACTGACAGATCAAATGTTTATCCCATATGTAAAGTTCTAGATGGATCTTCATTAAATAACTCAACCAACAACTATTACAAAAGAAATCTGCCATTTTTGGAGCAAGAGGCATACATGAGCCGTATCATTGTCCATGTTTGAGTTCATCATGCTAGTTGTTAGTTTGACTATTCTTTTCTAGGCAGCGCACTTCCTGTTTAGCTCAGCTAAGGTAGCTAATATGTTAGCTTGTCTTTGTTACAGGCAGTCTCAAACATGACTACAGTTAAAATAAAACACGCGACAGAATTGTTCAGGTTAACCACAGCTAAAACAGAAGTGTGTTCTCAAGAAAAGTTAGAAAAGGATTGTAACATCTTACCAATAAACAGCATTAATAGAATTATTATTGATGTTAAAGCAATACCGTTTTTTAAATCTGAACAACTCAAATTGACATTCACTGAAGACAATCCTGGCACCAACAGCATTATTGATGCTGTTGTATGAATTGCTGTAGGAGTCAAACCAATGTAATGAGTTTTAGTTCTTATCAGGAGCCAAATGAATACTCTGATTGACTGTTCTTGGGTGGTCCTTTCCAGTTTCCCTTTGTTGTTTGTAAAAAGAAGTTTAAAAGCAGTAATTGCAACCAAAAATGAATACATGTTGATATTAACCATGTGTTGAAGGATTTATGAGAGGAAGTTGTCAGATTTAAACCAAATCCCTGTTTACGTTGTGAAAATCAGCTGTCCCACCTTTAAATATATGCACAGAGGAAAAAATATCCTGCTTGTTTGTATGCATGTTATAGGTAAGAACGTTGCATTAGGAATCTAACCTGTGGGCCTAACTAAGTCTTTTTGTGTGAGTCTTTGAGTGTCGTCTGTCCCTCTGTAAGTCCTAATCCTCATAATGTCATGTTCAGTCCGGGACAAAAACCTGCTCATTAGACTCTGTGTCACTCAAGTCCACATAAAACCAGCTCTGGTCACAGTCTGGACTCAGTCTGGACTCAGACCGGTCTTAAATGTTTGGTTCTGTCAATGGAAAGATCTGAGATTAGTCCAGAATTTAGTCTTAGAAGTTAAGTAGAAGATTTGGATGTGGATTTTTGGTTCTTAATCCGGTCTAAGGCTGGTTTAAGATAGATTGTTGTGGCTCAAAATTCAGTGGGGGGTTAGAGATTTGAATTAGCCTGGTCTTGTTAGGGAGTTGGTCCAGTCTAAATCCAGTCCAAACAGGGGATTTTTTTGTTTTGTTTTGAGGACTTATCTGTGGATCACGTCTCGGTGAGTCACTTCACTTTTTCATCTCTATTTTTAAAACTCCAGAAGTACTTCAATCATGACATTCTAAATATAATTTTTTTTAAGCCGTACTCAAGGCAAGACACTTTTCGCTTTCTGCTTTTTGCTCAGTTTGCTCTCTGTGTGATGGTCTACACTAGTAGTAAACAACACACTTCTCAAATTGGCTCCTAAATGTGTTTCACTGTTGAATCTGAGGTGGTGTTATATACAATTAGAGAAAATGTGTTCTCTCAAAATGCTTTTTTTTTTTACTGGGTCACAACATTTTTCTAGAGGATTTATTAATATCCAGTAAACCTGATTTAGTATGCATTTTTCAATCAAAACCAGTTTAAAAATATGTTCAGGATCCCCTCTTTAAAACAATTCTGTCCAAATCAAAGTCAAATGTATAAAATAATGGTTCTGCCTTGGTCCTTGTCTCTGTGGTGATGTAATTGCTTTGCCTGAAATGTTCAACATTCAACTTCATAGTTTGTTTCACATATAAGTATAATGCAGTCACTGGGATAGGCTCCAGTCACCCGTGACCCCTAACGGGATTAAGCAGTAGAAAATGAATGAAAAAAAAAAGAACAATATAATGCACTTGCCTTTTAATTGAGCTTGGAAGCCACATTCACAACTTTCAGAGAGCAGCTAACAAGCTAGCTGATGCTAAAAATATATTTTTTAAAAAGGCTGTAGTATAAAAACTTTCAACGAAACGTAGTGTTGGCAGGCTTTCTACTTGAAAAGTTACATTATGCACTTTTAATTTAATATATTGCTGGGTTTTAAATGACATCACAACATTCTACAGACTGATTTTATTTCAATCTGATCAGGGGCAGAGAAAATAAATATTGTTTAATAGCCTTTTATTTTTGGACCCAAGAAATTACCAATTTTTAAATGTGTAAAATAATTTTAGAAAAATTTCACAGCAAATTCCAATGTATATAAGAGGAAAAATTATAAATATAACTGATATGAATTCTCGAATGTGAAACCCAGAAATTTACCTTATTTTGCCCTGCCCACTTTTCTTGGAAGCGCACTTCCTGTTAAAAGGGACCTATTGTGTGTGGGTTTTTTATATTTAGTAAGAAACTAGAACATATGCAGATGAGTAATTTACCTTTTGGTCATTGTAAAAGAGCACTTGAGCTCCAGCAGAAGAACAATACAAGATTACTCCAACATGTATGAATCAATTCAAATATAATATTAATATTATTAATACATTTATTTATAAAGCACCTTTCATACACTTCACAACTCAAAGGGCTTTACAACATTAAAATACAACAACACAGAATATAAATAGGCATAAAAATACACTAAAAACAATAAAAACAGTAAAACAAATAATTAAAATATTCCAGCTAAAAGAACATTTAAAAAGGACCGTTTTGAGCCCAGATTTAAAAATAGCCAAAGAGGAGGCCTGTCTCACAATCTCTGGCAAACTATTCCAGATTTTAGCTGCATGAAACTGGAACGCTGATTCTCCAGATCTAGTCCTGACTCTGGGCACCAGCAAGAGGCAAAAAAAAAAACACAAAAAACCCCACAAAATTTCACAGTTAATAAACTTCTTCAAACAGCTCAGAGCAGTGAAACTGTGAGGTCATTGATGTTAGTGTTAAACTGAATGTTTTTTATGAGCGTAGAAAATACAAGATTTCTCAAAAGAATTGTTAGTAAACTTTCTTAACAAGCTTTTTTTTATCTTATATGATTGGCGATATAAAGTTACCACTGAAAGAGCCATTTTTAGCCGTTTCTGGCAATTGAAGTTATGAAAATATAGTCAAGCTAACAACTAGCATGAATGAATCAGTTTCAGTAAGTGACTGGAGAATGACAAGCTCTGTTAAAGTGGCTAACATCTGTCTTGTGGGTCATTCTTAAAAAGATAAAATGACATTTCTACAAGGTAAACACAGATAAACAGAAAGTGCAAAGTGGTAAAGTGAGCAGGGCAGAATAAGTTTAATAGGACTAGCTCTAGGCCTATTTTAGCAGCTGGGAGCCTATTTCTGTTGACAGTTCTACAGTTGCCACGGCGACACCTTGCACACGTTAGCAAAATTGGTTATTGTTAACTAGCTGAGTTAGATGCTAAACAGAAATAGTAGCTAAGTGGATTTAAACGAAGTCTTCTGGAGCCTGAAACTGTAAGAATTGTTTATTTGTTTGTTTGTTTGTAGAGCTCAAGATTGTGACATCATGCATCAGTAGAATTTTTCTTTAGCCTAATGCTTAATACTAAGACGTTATTGCATTTTTCCTTTTCCCAAGTTCCTTTTTAAAGCATCTCCGGCATGATTCAGAGTGAAGTATTTTGTTTCATTCACCACAAATATGAAGCCTTTAACGCTGTTGAATGTTTTGTTTTGATTTTTTCAGACATGTTTGAGAAAATGGACGAAGAATCAACAAGACGCCTTGCTCAGATTGGAGCGGAGTCTCTCAGACTTTTACAGGTCAGAGTCATGATGCAGTACAGCTGATACATGTTTAAAGTACACTAATGACTACACGATTCACCACTTACATCATTCATTTTGTGCTAAATCGGCTTTGTGTTTTAACAGTGGTCATGTGTTTATGTCACAGTCAGACCATCTTCTTATCAAGAGCTAAAAACACACTATTGCAGTCTAGGATTTGGAGTTAAATAAAGATCCACTATATGCAATTTTTCTATTTGTCTCCATGGTGATAACATGATTTGGAGCTATAAAAATGCATAAAGAATTAGTCCGTTCCAGACCAAAGAGAGAGAAGAGAAACAATTCCATGACAAGTCCTAAGTCAAGCTGAGTCTAAATCCTCTAGTATGTTTTCAAGTCTTTTCGAATCTTTATTTAAAATGACCCGATACAACTTGTGCTTTTGCAATTTTGTTGATTTTTACAAATATACAGACAAAATTATTGTACTTAGGGTAAAGTTCATGTCATAAATAAAGAGTGGAGGCACAAAGGGCTGGGCATTTAATCAAATTTTGTCTTTTTTTCCAATTAAACAACATATTAAAGGTGCACTGTGCAACTATTTGTCCAAAAATAAACTTGAATAAATGCATATTTTTGTCATTTAGATATCTTTGTTACACTAAATA
Source organism: Mugilogobius chulae (assembly GCA_038363315.1). Lineage (NCBI taxonomy): Eukaryota > Metazoa > Chordata > Actinopteri > Gobiiformes > Gobiidae > Mugilogobius > Mugilogobius chulae. Next base: position 25,654,248 of record CM076404.1, on the reverse strand, counting down.
ATTAATAAGTGGGCTTGCACGGCCACAAAATAGTCTATCATTTGTCCTGGAGGAGGGCCTGAACACACCAATTTCTGCAGAAAAGCGGTTCCTTTAGCTGATTTTTTCATATTATTACATAAAATTTATTCATTTCCATTCAGAAAGTCCCACAGTTTGGTTTTAACTTTCTATTTCTACTGAATTGTGTAGATGACTTTTCACCTCCGGAAAGTTACACAGTGCACCTGCATATGTCTCGTTTATGCTCATAAAAATCATTACAAAAGCAATTTGGATTTCGTTTTTGAGAAGGCTCAACAAAATCAAGTCAAAAAATCGAAATCAATTAAAAAAAAAGATAAATTAGATTATATTAGTTTAGATTAGTTTATTTCATAGGGGACAGTTCAATTTAATAAAACACATAACAAAACATGAGTAAAAAAGCCAGAATTAGCCAAAAGGCTACTTTTCATCTGTAGTCCCCTGGCCAAGGTGTAAAAATGCATCTAAAAGCATTAAAAAGTTAGACACAAATTAATAATATATTACATTACAGTATACACATTTTTACAGAACATACAATAAGCACAAGTGCTACTAGTTTTTAGTGTTGACTGGTGTATGTCTCTATCAACCATTCCCTCAAATGTTTGGAGAAGGCATTATAAGTAGTTTGTTGTTTTACGGCTGCAGGTAAACTGTTCCACTCTCTAGCTCCTCTCACAGACCAGGCTGACTGACTAAAGCTGCTCTTTCTAAGAGGAATCACACAGTCTCCTCTCACGGAGCCTCTAGTCACACGACCACTGCTGTTTTTTTGGATGGTGAAACTTGTCAGTGAAGCAGGAGCTAAATTATGCAGCGCTTTGTACATCAAGCATAATTCAGCAAATTTGCAAAAAATTTACCAATTTAATAATCCATACTTTTTCAGGATTATGCAATGGTGATAATATTTAGTTTTTTTATCCAAGACTTTAATAGCTTGTTTGTACAGGGCCTCCAATGGTCTTAAAGTGCTCTGATTAGCCTGAGACCAGCTCGTTAGGCAATAATTAAAAATATTTTTGCTGCCTCGGTTGACATTTGATTCCTAATCGATCGAAAATTTGAAAGATTCAGTTTAATTTTTTTGGACAACTTTGCAGAATGAGATTTAAAAGAAAGATGAGAATCTACTATCAGCCCAAATAATTACACTTTAAGAAATAGAAAAGAAGGACATTTTCAAGTTTTATTTAGACTCTTTGTTGATGAGAAGCATTTAGTCGTCTCTAGTCTAGTCTTCAAGTCCAAGTCAAGTCCCAGGTCTTAATCCAGTTTACCAAGTCAAGTATTCAAAATAGTGACATTTCAATTACCCATTTGTTTACTTATTATTATTATTTTTTTTATTCTTTATTTGGCAAATGTATCTCTGTGAAAATGTTGCACCTTTACTGCAAAAAATATCTGTTTAGAAACCTAAAATACAAATGATTCCAGTTCATCACATTAATTCAAATGTATGTACAAAATGTAAAACAAAACCATAACATGTCATATGTGAACATGTGTGGCGCTGGAGAGGCTTTGAGGCTTAATGATTAGACTCAGAGAGGACAGCAGAGTGGAAGAGAGAGATGGATGGTGGAGGAGTGGAGCGAACAAACAACTTCACAAAGATAAAAGAAAGAAAGAAAACACATGGAATGGGTGGAAAACATGAAAAATCTGAGTGGAAACACAAAGGGACTTGCCCATACAGGATTTAAACCATCCAGACACTATAGACCAACAAAAGAAAATGCAAATAACTGCTTGTGGACAGGTGTAGATTAGTTTGGGTTAAAACTATAGCATATTATGGAAATTTACCTATTTTACCGGGTTAAAATAGAATGTATAGTAGATTAAAGGAGACATGTTGTATTTTTCCATGTATTTAACTATAAACTATAAACTGTAAGGTAAGTTGTAGATCAGTTCACTTTAAAACACAACTTTGATCTAAAAAAGCTTGGATATAGCTGTTTCTTTATTTTGACTTCCTGTAACAAAACTACAGTACTGTTAAGCCCCGCCTTTTATAGCGATAAGTCCCGCCTCTTCATTGTAAAACTGAACAGACGCATGAAGAGTATTTGATTTTAACACATTTTATTCATTCTTGGAAAGTGAATTTTTGAGCAATCACAAGTAAATGCAGACAAGTGGGCGGGGATAGGTGGTAGGTGAAATTAGGAATTTTCCGAGCATTCAGCTGCAGGACAATAGAAGATTACTTAAGCATGAATCCAATTACAACTGAAACTGAAAGCAGGTTTAGGTTTGTTTAGTTATAGTTTATTTGTTTATTCATTTTCTACCACTTGTTCCCATTGCTGCTAAAAAGTGACTTTGGGCTTTAGGCGGGGGAACATCCTGGACAGTGGAAAACTCATTGTAGGGTTAACACATAGAGACAGACAAACATTCTCATAATTATTTTTTATGGTTTTGCCTGTTGACCTATACAGGTGAGGTGAAATGAAATCTCTTTAACAAATATCACTGCATTGTTTAAATTATTATAGTGTTGAATTGGTTGTAGTTCAATACCGCTTTGCTCACAGTTTAGTAGCTTATGTCTGGCTAGGTTAAAGTACTATACATTTTTGCTTTTGTTCATTATGTTTAGTTGTGGGTTAGTTCTGCTTTGGAGATGGCTGACCTAAGCTGTGATTTATTATGTCTGTTTAAAAGGCTAATAAAGTTACATCAAAGTTTCACATGTGTTGTAAAAGCGTGGGAAGATTTGTAGAACCAAGACCTTGAACTGATCCTGGCCAAGGTTTTTCAGGAGTCTTCTAGCAGCTAACTGTTAGCGTAAAATGGCAATAAATAAGTGCGGCGTTCTAGACGTTCTGTTGGCAAACGAAATATCAAATAACCAATATTAAAGGTACTATAATTAATTAAGGGTCATCCGATGATCAGTCTAATCTGGTTTAATTGATAGCTACAGCTGATTGTCACCTGCAACACAATGGAAGTCAATAAGTAAGTAATATTACCGTATCTTCTGGATTATAAGCCGCTACTTTTTTCATGAGCTTTGAACATGTGGCTTATAAGGCAATGCAGCAAAATTATAAATTCTCATAGACTTACAACAAGTGCAGCCTATATCTGTACTTTATCATTTTTCTTAATTAAATCTAGTGGGTGCGGCTTATATTCAGGTGCACTTAATAGGGCAGAAATTACAGTACCTAACGGTAGCATATAAAGAGTAAAAAGAGTTGGACCAAGTACAGAGCCCTGTGGCACACCGTAAGTTAATTTAGAACACTGTGCAGGTGAGTGAAAAAATGCAGAGAAAAACACTGTCTCAAGCCAGGTGTCCGTCATACCGATTCATACCTGATCGAAACAGCTGCTCTCGTCTCGTTTTGTTGTTTTTATCAAAGAAGTTTCCCCAGCCAACTAGACGGACAACGTCTCTTTTTAAAAGCAGCATGTACAGTAGAGCAGGAAGTGACGTCAACCAATAGTAGTCTATAAAGTAGCCCACCTTGCTAAGTGAAAATTTCAATGCACAGTCACCGCAATAGCCCTGTTTTAAATCACGGTCAAGTCCAGGTTAAGTCTCGCTTTAGTCCTGTTTTCATTCTGATTCAGTCCTTATTTGCTAAAGCAGTGTCAGCCTGCTTTACTCACCATTTTCCACACATTTTCCTTAATCCTTTACACTGTCATGTCTGTAGTTCTGTTTAATTTCCATGACTCTCCTGCAGGGCGGGGCTAAGGAGCAGAGGGCAGAGGGGTGCGGTCAGATCCACGTTCACCCAGGGAGTCAAACCAAGTCCAGAGACCGGACTAAACCTGGACCGGATCAGAGAGACTTGACCAAAGACCCACAAGCAGAGCAGCAGAGCCAGCAGCCGCAGCAGCAGGTAAAGGAATTTAAGTTAAATTATAATCTGGACTGAGCAGAGGTCAACAGGACTTTAATCTTTAAAGAAACATAAAAAGTTTAATATTTACGTAGCAAAACAACAAATAAAAAAAATATAGCTTTATAGACCATAGCATATGACATACAAAATAAAAAGTCAATCATTATAAGAATCTTAAAAGAAAGGAACCTCATGTTAATGAATTTGTATTTTGGTTTAAAATCTTGTATCTTGTATCTTTTGTTGGCCATAATTTTGGTTTAGACATGCATTAGTCCTGGTTATCAAACGCTTTACCCAGTTAATAAAAATAAATGTATTTAAAACCCTTGATATTTTTACAAATTTGCTTTGTATTTATATTGAAGGTTCCATCTAATCCTGATTGCAATCTAAAAAAAAAGAGAAAGTTCTATTGGCTAACCATTTTTTTTTACGTGTTCATAATGATTTTCTACTTTATCTTAAGAAATAACTGATCTCATTTAGGTCACCATACAGTCTTAGAAATGTAAGTAACCATTCTGAGAGACTGGAAAGAGAAGCCCTTATCTTAGTGCTCCATCTGACTGGAAAAACTTGCCTGTCAATTTTTGTTCCATAACATTACTGCAGCTGTATAAATCCTCATTAAACTCTTATCTAAGCCTCCTGCATGCGTTATTAATTAATTAAAGGTGGAGTACCTGAAACTCACATTGCAAACAAGATATATGCGTACGTATATGTCTTTTTTCTCTCACAAATCCTTCGACACATGGTTAATATCAAAATATATTCCACTGTTTGTGATTGTAATTTTATAATTATCTAATCTTTACTATATTTTAGGATGACCAATTACAGTCGGTCCATGGACTACAGATGAAAAATAGCCTACTTGGCTAATTCTGGTGCATTGACAGAAATGTTAATCCATGTACAATGTCCCTGTCAAATAAACTACATAAATAAAAATAAATTATTTTTTGGTTTCAATTAAGGCCTCTTTGTTCAAAAGGCAAGGTGAAACTGGATAGGCCATCGCAGCCACAACCAATCAGAACGCTGCTTTGGGCTCTTGATGATGAGAACTTAAATTCTTTATTATTCAACTCAGAAAAGCTTTGTAGTAGGTATCAGTACGTCTGTATGTGCAATGGATATCTGGAGGCAGTACTAGTATATGAATATAATGCATATATGATTTTATTTATTGTAGCTAAAAGTTGTTACATTGTTGGTAATGACAGTAGATAATGGCAATGTTTTTTACATTAGTGTTTTAGATCTGTGTGGAAAGTTGTAAGACAGTAACCTATAGTAAGTTACCCTAATGTAATTTAATATAGAAGGGACGGGTGTGTGAGCAGGACAATTGCTCATTGTTACGTGTATGTGAGATGTATTGTTGTGCTTCTGACAGGCATCTCTGTGTTCTACACTACAAGACCCCGTGAAAAAGTCATGGATCATTTACGGCAGAGGTCTCAGACTTGCGGCCAATGACCCGCCAAAAAATGCTAAAATCTTTTGAACTACAGGTCCCACAATGCACTGCAAAATGCACTGGAATGCAGCAAATTATATGTAAATACCTCAAAATGTTGCAATAAGAGGGTACCCTGGTATTTTGGTACGAGATTCACTCTTGGTAATTTTATTTAATCTATTTTACCCCAGTTTCAGTCCAGTTTTTCCTGGTTTAAGCTTGGTTCAGTTTAAAAAGGTAATTTCTATGTGATTAATTTTTGTCGATTTCAAGTTTAAGCTTAAAAGACTGAAAGCTGTTTAAATCAAGCTTAAATATTACATTAAACACTGAAGTTTTAGTGCAGATATTGTGCCAAAGTTACCATGTTTTTTCCCCATTTTTGTCTTACTCGTAGTAGCATTTTGGATGTTTCACACATATTTGCATAATCTTGTAATTTAATGCATTAGTGGCTTGAGTGAATTTCAGTTTTCATCTATCCCCTATCCCCGCCCACATCCCTGTTAAAAAATTATTTCATTTTTTTTCATAATGGCAGATAAGAATCAATTGTGCAAAACTATAAAAGTATTAAAAGCCTTCTTCAAGTTATCAAAAATAGCTTGTGCGCGATTTCCAATTGAATTATTTGTTTTCAAAGTGATTGTTTACTTTGCCATAACACCGTGCAGTTCAATAGTTCATTAGTAGTAGTTCATTCCCGCTCGACCTGGTTAAAGTTTCTATTTTTAGAGCAGTCAGAGGTTATCAGTCAGAGCTATAAATCCTCCTGTGAACTAGGAATAAAGCAGAACTACACTAACATGGCAAACAAGACAATTCTAAAGCTGAAAAAGACAGTGGGGAGTAGTTGTGAATGTAAATAAAACATTGTTGTAAAATAGTTTAGCAGCAAAAATACAGTATAATCAGATAACTACAGTGTGGTGTAATTCCCAGGACACCATGACGGGCTGCTGCTCCGTGTGTGAGACCGTCAGGGAGAGGTGTCCCCGACCCAGAGGACTGCTCAACCTCGTCATAACTAAAGGTAGGTCTGTTCTGTTTGATCGTTGGTTTGGTCCTGGTTTAGCTCTTCTCTGAATCTTTGTTTAGCTCTAGTCTAAATCCTGGTTTAGTTCTGGGCCTCATTTATAAAAGTTTGTGTGCAATCTGTGCTATATAGATCCCACCTGCTTTCGAATCTGCGCACGTGAAGCCACGTCACGCCACGTCACGCCACGTCACGCCACGCCCTCTCCACACCTCCAATTCACCATGAAAGGTGCTCATGAATGATATTTTAATAGACATGAGGCAATAATCAGTGGGCTTGACACAGGGGCAGAGAGAGACGCACCAAGCAGCAGCAGTAGCAGCAGCTTGCTTGTCACATTGGGTTTATTACTAAAATGATAAAATGTGAATGAATAAGACTCTTCTCCCTTAAAATAGGCTCACCTTTTAAATGACTCAGAAATGCGCAGAAGCCAGGGAACGGACAAAGCACTACAGGCAAGAGAACAGGACGTGAAACTTCTGGGTGCCTCTTTACTTAGATCTAGAGAGCAAGAGCTCAAAAACTACCCGTTACGAAAAAATAAAATGAATTGCCTTTGTCCCTCTCGGTTCAGGCAGGCTGTGTGGCGCGCGTTTGTGTCGGGGTCATTTCTGCCCATCTACATTCTGGCAAGTGCTGCGTAAAAACAAGTTGGACCCATGTCTTTCTTGATACTCAAAAGCCTCACTCATGTGCTGAAGGAAAAGTTTTCTCTCAGGTCCGATCATAGTTTCATAAATTCGTTCACAGATTCAAGGTGATTCTCTCTGGTATTAGAACCATAATCTACATGCGCACACCCTAGCCTCTCAAGCTCAGACACATGTTTTGTAAATAAAAATGAGGAGAACAGCCTCTGTCCCTGTGGTCAACATCTGCTTTAAACTTAAAGGCACAAGCATAAATCTAATTATTTGTATAAAAGGATTATTTCCTGCATCAAACACTTCCTCAAACTCTCATCACTTCTGCTTCTCTCCACGAGTGTCGTCTTTTCCCTGTGTCTCCAGCCTTTGCGGAGGGAAGTTTAAGCACTGCGTAAGGCGTAAGCAAGCTTTATAAATGAGGCTCCAGATCTGTAGCTTGTTTAGTTCTGGTCTGAATTCTGATGTACAGTGGCTCTGGTTTGAACTGGTGTAAATCTTGGTTCAGTCCTGTTCTGAATCCTGGTTTAACCTTGGTCTGAGTCATGATTTGGTTGGTCTGAACTGGTATAAATCCTTATGTAGTTTTGGTCTGAATTCTGGTTTATTCCAGGTCTGAATCTTTGTTTAGTTCTAATCTGAATCCTGGTTTAATCTCGATTCGATTCATGATTTGGTACTGGTCTGAATTTAGTTTAGTTCTGGTCTAAACAGGTGTAAATCTTGGTTTAGTTTTGGTCCAAATCCTCTTTTGTTTCCAATCTGATTGCTGGTCTAGTCCTGATCTGAATCCTTTAGTTCTAGTGAATTCTGGTTTAGTTCTAATTCTGGTGTAGCTCTGGTCTGAATCCTTTGTTAGTTGCCATCTGAATCCTGGTTTAGTTCTGGTCTGAATCTTGGTATGGTTCTGGTCTTTACTGATTTAAATTCTGGTTCAGTCATGTCTGAATCATCATCTGCACTTCAAAGCTGGCTGAACTTATCTCTGGATAAGCCCTATCTGTATAAATATATATATATATAAAATGATCACAAGCTATACCACGAACTAGAATATAAAATGTATTTCCAAGAAGAGGTGTTTGCAGCCAAGTCGTCCCACCCAAGTTATATTATAGTTCATTTGATCTACATTTATCACTTTAGCCCTGAGACATAAATGTGGTGAAGTCATAAAAATGACTGAATCTGAATGTCACACAACACATTATTCCTGCTCATCAAAGTCTGAGCTCATCAATGTCTTTATCTAGAAGCTAAGCAAGTAAGAATCTTGTCAGTACTTGGATGGGAGACCACTAGAACAACAAGTGCCACAGTGGCAAGAGACTTCAAGGCTATTATCTCACCCTGTGTGTACTGAATGCAGCAAAAGCATAAATAAGTATATGCAGATATTGTCAATATTCCAGGTGTTTTTTAGAAAAGAAAATGCACCATTGTGTATTAATCTTCTCATTTCTCTCTTGGTTATTCATTCGGCTCACAACAGTTGTTTTCTTATCTCATTCGGGATCTTAACTGGAGCAGGTTGTAAATTCAGGCCAGGCTGACCTGACATTCATAATACATACTAATAAAGCTTTGGATTTATATATATTTTATTATAGCACTTTTTATGCCAATCAAGACACTTCACATTTTTCACTCATTCACTCCACATTCAGTTGTGGTGAGCTAGTACTGTAGCTACAGCTGCCCTGGGGCAGACTGTCAGAGAGAAAAGTTGGCCTTGAAATGACTTTGCTAACCCTCAGATTCAACTTTGTAGTACAAGCCACCAGAGTGTGTGTGGTTCAGACATTGTGTGCATCAGTTCCCTATGTTTGTATCTGAATTGACTCCTACTATTACATTTGGTTAAAAAAGCCAAAATGATACTTATTGTTAAGAGGTGTGTGTAGTGTGTACTGGCGTAGAGGTGTTACTTTTCCCCATTGAGTATCTGTTTTAAAGGTACTTTTGTCCCACAGGGAGAAAGATCCAGGGGTTGAACTGAGAACACTTCAAGATCCTTAGTTTTTTGGGTGAGGGAAGTCTGTGGTCAGAGAAATATAGTCTTGGTCTAAATCCTGATCCTGTCCTGGTTCCATAGCCTGCCTCTTCGCCCTGCTCTTTGGTCTGGTCTGGTCTATCACTGGCTCTGAGTGTCTGCCTGGAGGAAATCTTTTTGGTCTGGTCATCCTCTTCATCTGTGCGGTCCTGGGCGGGAAACTCATGGGGATGGTCCAGTTCCCAACCCTGCCTCCCTTCCCCCCACTGCTCGGTAAGTTCTTCGTACTTCTACTTCTTTCTTGGCATGCAGATTGAATATTCTTGTTTGATTTGATAACATTTAGCTCCCGGTTTTGTATTTTTTTAGGTATGCTTTTGGCTGGCTTAGTTTTGAGGAATGTCCCGTACATCTGCGATGCAGTCTACATCAATCCACACTGGTCCTCTGCACTAAGAAATATCGCCTTGGCCATAATCTTGACCAGGGCTGGACTTGGACTCAACCCACAGGTCTGGACCCTCCTCTCTGCATCATTGTTTATGTGGTTGTTTTTAATGCTTTTCTTTGCATAGAGTTGGTGGTGACACGACACTTTTAGGTAGAATTAATGGAGAAATCCACCTAACTTTGAACTATTTGTATATATTTTCCAATGTTTTTGTCAGCTTTTCAAATTTAAAGCGGATATAACATCTGTCAAACATGCTTCTAAACACTTTGGTAACTCATGCCCCAGAACCAGCGCACACCATCACGTGTCATGAATTCCCAACATCATCCCTGTCACCCAGGATGTTCCTCAAGACTTGGTGCTTGGTCCCTTACTGTTTATTATTTAATTGCTTCCTCTTGGTCACATCACCCACTAACATGGCTTCCAAATCCACTTCTACGCCGATGACAACCAACTTTATCTCTCTTTATATCTCACTTACACTTGATCTTCAACAACTTCATGGTTTTTCTTGCATCAACTTCAAAATTCTCCTCATCACTTATAAAACTTACTTATATAAAACTTCACAACCAGGCCCTCTCTGACCTCCTCCAATCACATCGTACTTCCCTTCCGATCCACCGACTAAAACCTACTCTTTCTCGTAGTTAAATTTAAACAGCAGACCTTGAGGGACTGAGCTTTAGCCATCTTTGTTCCCATTGTCTGGAATTCCCTTCCCCCTCATATCTGAAATGCCAACCCACTGTTAAAAAACTGATCAAATCTCATCTTTACTCTCTACTTGTTTGTCTGGTTGTCTTGTTTATGTGTTTTCATGTCAAGCGTCTTTGCATTACCCTCAAAAGCGCTACATACATCCGTACAGTAACACTAACTTTGCTCTGTGTCCTCAGGCTCTGGTGCGTCTGAAAGCCGTGTGTGTTCGTTTAGCGGTCGGTCCGTGTCTGGTTGAAGCTTGTATCGTAGCCGTTGTCTCTCACTTCCTCCTGAACCTGCCCTGGGTCTGGGGCTTCATTCTCGGGTAAACATTCACAAACAACTACGGAAACTTTAAATCCGACCACCAATCCCACACTGCTCCTTTTACACACTTTTCTTTAGCAAATATGTTTAGTTTATGTTTTTTTTGTCTAATGAACTTTGACTGTAATTGCCACTTAACATGATGAACTACCAAGTCCATGATCTGTTACATGGAAAAAGTAAGTTACATTAAAGCTATATAACATTATTGTCCCACTGGATTGGTGCAGGTTTGTTTTGGCCGCTGTGTCTCCGGCTGTGGTGGTGCCGTCCATGTTACTGCTGCAGAGGGAAGGCTACGGCGTCGACAAGGTGAGCGCATCTCATTGAATCCTTTACTTTCAGTATGCCAGACATCTTTAATCCGTCATGTTGTCTTTTCCTCTTCGTCTCCTTCTTCTTTTGATTATTTAGCTTTAAACAAGGAAGTGACTGCTACCAAATGGAATAGACAGTGAATGCAGTGCCCTCTAGTGAGCTATGGTGCTAAATGTGACTGATTCAATGTGTAATCATTGTACTGTTTTAAAGAAAAAAGCGTTTTAGAGCATACAACCTTGCACTGTAGCTTACAAAAAAGGTGCCTGACCTAATCCCATAAACTCTCATATTAATGGCGCTATACCTGATTTTTGCTTCCTTAAAAATGCAAACAAACATACATCATTTTAAACTTCCAACAGTCATGTTGTGTTCACTTACCTAATGCATTCTGAGCCTCTGAAATAGGCCCTATTCACACTGACACTGGGCTAGTTCCGGTTTGCATAATACCTGTGGATAGTTCAATCTCGTTCCAATATTTAATCAATATTTAAAATTACAAAGCAAAGAGCAGATTTTACCTAAATCATCACAGGCAGCAAGTTCAGACCCTTCACATATGAGGGAAATACTTCATTAGGGAAAACTGTGTTTAAAAAAGTGCAAATATTTGGCGCAATGCTAGATGCTAGCAAATAAATTCACGTAAACAATTTAATTTAAAAAGACATTAAATGCTAGGCTGATTGTTTTTGTTATTTTAACATTAATTATATGTCAGCATTAGCTTTGAGTCACAAACAGCACATTTTATAAACACATGAATTTTCCCTGGTGAAATATTTACCTCTTATGTGAAGGTCTTAACATGCTACAAACTCTGGCTGGCTGTAACTTCTTGTCCGCTTTGTGTCAATTTAGTATTTATTTATTTTCTCCATAGGTAATGAATGGGATGAGAACGAACTATCCACAGGTATTTTGAGATCGGAAAAGGGCCGATTGTTCACGACAATGTGTTTTAAGGTTTTTTCACTGCTGCTAAAAGAGACATGCCGGTACGCTAACAGCACTTTGCCACAATGCTAACAACAACTTAGTGGAGTTTGGTGAACAGACAAGACAATATTGGAAATCAAGACATTGCCGACTGATTTCCACCTGAATAGATACTTTAACAAGATGTCTGTGTGTGATTTTTTTATTATTATTATTTTATTGTAAAAAAAAAGTTGGTAAAGTGCCTTCAATGACATTCAGTTTCAGTGCACTGTGTAACTTTTCTGGAGGAGAGTCTACCATGTGCTTGTCTCCATAGAGATGTTATGGCTTTGGTTGAAGTTTCTACTGTTTTTTGGTGTTTTGCTGGTAAGCTTTAAACTTGAAAAACATTATTATAACTGCATGCAGGCTCACCTCTCCACAGATATGCCTGGTAACTCAAGATTAAAACCTTAGTACACACGGCATTAACCAGTTCCACGCAAAGCAATAACAATCTCAATGAAGATGTCAAGTGTCAAACCCTCCACCAGAAGAGTTACACAGTGCACCATCTGTTTTGTGTCATTTCCAGGGCATTCCGACTCTGCTGATGGCTGCTGGAAGCTTTGACGACATTCTGGCCATCACCGGTTTCTCCACCTGCCTCGGCATCGCCTTCTCCACTGGTAGGAGCTTCATTTTTTTTTTTTACTAAAGATAAAATGTATATTGACTCATGACAGTAGTAATTTAAGTAGGTAAGTAGTCATTTTGAACTAAATCTGGTAGTAATGCCTAGTTCACGGCCTACCAAGTATTGAATGAAAAAATATCTTGTCTCTCACTGTGTAGTTGAAGTTCTAACCCAGTCTGTGTCTCTAGGCTCCACATGGATGAACGTTTTGAAGGGTCTGCTGGAGGTGGTTGGAGGAGTTGTGGCTGGTCTCCTGGTCGGTCTGTTCCTCTGCCTCTTTCCCAGCTCTGAACAGGTTTGAATGGATTGAATTAGTTAAACGTTTACACAGCATTAGTTTTGTTCTATTGTTGTCTTCTTTTCTCTTCTTTTAGTCCTGTTCAGACCTTGTACTTTTTTTTTCAGGAGGACCTTACTTGGACTAGGACAATGCTGCTTCTCGGACTCTCCATTTTCTCAGTTTTTCTGTCTCATGTGGTGGGTTTTGCCGGAGCTGGAGGTCTGTGTGTCCTGGTTCTGTCCTTTGTGGCTGCTTTGGGCTGGAGGACCAACAAAGTAAGCCCAGGTTTTATTCTGGTTTCATCTTTGCTTTAAACTGGTAAAGTTTTGATTGTGTCCTGGAATGTGTCCTGTAATCCTGGTTCTTAGATTTAGACTTTTTTTTTTTATCAACAAGGGAAATAATTTGGACAAAGAAGCTAACTGAGACTCCTCTCCGTCTTGCTGGTTGAGGGTTATAAATTATACTTTAGGCTTTTAGTATACACTGTAAAAAGTTATAAGGCCAATACAAGTTCGTAACCTAGTTTAGTCTTGACTTCATCTAATTCAAAGCTGTTTGTGTCCCTTGCAGGCTCCTGTAGCAGCAGTAGTGGGTCGGTCCTGGGATGTTTTTCAGCCGATGCTGTTTGGTTTGATAGGAGCAGAAATTACGATCACCACCTTGAACCCCAGCACCGTGGGTAAAAAAAACAAACTTTAGTATTACTACAAATGTAAAATACTGCTACTGTTACAACATGAATACCGCTAATATTACAAATTCTTATCACTGTAAAGAGGGTGGGGCTTATGGCTATAAGAGGCGGGCTTTTCATATCAAGAGGTGGGTCTTATCGCTGTACACATGTGGTGCTTATTCATTGAAGATTTCGGGCTTAGCTTACAAAGAAGAGATTCTCATCGCTATGATGAAGCATGGCCTATGAATTCTACAGTTTAGAATTTAATACAGATGAAGAGCAGCAAAAATGGATGTACTGTAGTCTAAAAGCCATTTTTTGTTGCAAAAAGTGAATCGATCTAGGCACTAACAGAAATCACAGCATTGAAAATCTGTGAACTACTATTTAGGTCAAAATTCTTTTCCTGCAGGACATATTCAACCCCGGACAAGCGGTAGAGGATTGAACTTTGGTCATTATTGCAAGCACAATTTTGTAAATCATAGGTTTTTAATCTACTATTATAACTATTTATTGTGATAAATATTAGGACAACAAGCATTGGCACATGGTTTTCAGCCAAGTGAATCATATAAAAGAAATATAAAGAGTAACACTTATTCTCAAAAAGGTGCCAGGGGCCACATTGGAAACATTGAAACACATGCGGCCCCCAGGCCGCAGTTTGTCTGGAGATTCTAGAATGAAAACAGAACCTATTCACCTTAATTCACCCTACACACTTTTCTTAGCAGCACACTTTCTGTTTACCTATGTTAAAATACCTAACATGTTAGCTTCTCTGTTTTGCGAAGTGAAAATACACCCAGTGTTTGAATTTCAAAGAACATAATCTTTCAAATAAGACACAGCATGTGTATATGTGTACAAGAAAAGTGGGTGGGCAGAATAAAGTGAATAGACCTGTTTCTAAATCGGATAAGGGGTTTTAAACACTGATCTAGTTTTCTGTTTCACTTTAGCCTGAAACCATTTTGATAAGTAAAACCATACTTGCTGCTCTCTCTCAGGTCTGGGCATAGCCTGCCTCTGTATTGGCCTGTTCATCCGTGTCCTCGTCACGTTTCTCCTCGTTCATTTCGGAGGCTTCAACTTGAAGGAAAAGTTCTTTATTGCCATAGCCTGGCTCCCCAAAGCCACCGTCCAGGTAACCACCTCCCAGCCACATCTCTACATGAGCCTGTAGAACATCACTCCACTCATACATCTGTGGGTATTTTGTAAACGCAGGCTGCAATCGGCTCCAAGGCGTTGGACATGGCACGAGAGAAAGGAGACAAGGTCCTGGAGAAGTATGGTCTGGATGTGCTAACGTTAGCCGTGTTAGCGATCCTCATCACAGCTCCCATTGGTGCCTTAGGAATCGGACTCTCAGGACCTCGCCTTCTTCAACCACAAAGCAAAGGTCTGTGTGAAAAATTTTCGTACAATGTTTTCTCATCATCTTATTCAAAGTTGTATTTGATTCATGCATATTTAACAAGTAATCTTGTATTTGATGTTCGAGTACCGCCGATCATGCCCACTTACTGTCTGTATTTACAAGGCAAAAAATACTGATAAAGTTGTTGGTCTTTTGCTCTTTACTCACCATGGTTGGAACCTGGAATGTGTGGCTAGATCATCCATATTATTAGTGACAAGGTCTATTCTTCTACTACAGTTATTCAACCACATTATGGGCACAAAAACAAAACCCTCTACATTTTTTCTCCATAAAATAAGTTGATGCATAAAAATAAGTTGTGACTTACAGCTGTATTATCTTCAGTTTCAGACCAGCCAGAAAGCGGACCTGCATCTCCAGACTCCAACTGCGTCTCAGAGAAAGACTGTAGGACCATCGAGAGCAAGTTATGAACTAACACATGAACATTTCACTTCCATTTTCCATCAAACATTAGAAATGCCATATTATTCACATATCAGACACATTTTGTATGCATACGTATTTCATTTGGTACTGTTACTACTGTTTTGAGCACAAGTGGCCTCAATAATGATTTATAAGCTGTTAAAAGTATCAGAATGTATCAGGTAAGTTAGCAAACGTCTGTTTGCTGTTTTTACAAAGCAAAATGGGGTATAGTGCCTTTATGCTTCTCTAAATAAAACTAGTTCAACTGTACATATAAGCTCGTAGCTAGAATTGTAATGTAAGTGTGTATTTTGTATTTATTTGTGTATGCAGAGAGTTAGACATTTATAGAGTGAATGTTATTTGTCAAATAATAATAAAAATAGATATGCAACCAAATGCTATCAGCACCTACACCTGGTATTTTATTTATTTGGTCATTTTAGACTCATCATATTTTAATCTGTTGTATTAACATCAATATAACTAAAGCTCTTTTTAAAGTTATTTCTGTCGATGTCAATGAAAACACAAACCAGTCTCATTCATCAGTCTCACCTGGTTGTGTTTGCATACATTTCTAAGAAATCAAATAATTCATCAGCTTTAGTGCGATGACAAATGCACGGAGTTAATGAGACGAATAAGATCAATTGTGACACAAGCACAATATGAGCTGAAACAACACAGCGAACTGCATTCACCTCATGTTCACCTCCAGGAGAAACTTACTGTAAGTACATTTTTGAAATTAAATATAGTTATTTAAATTGCAAACATATCTCTAGAAAACCTTGGGTCTCTGTAGAATGGAAAGTTTTTATTGTTGCTACTATATTACTAATTAAAACAAAACATAATTTTTGTGGTCAAATGCAGCTCAAACCTCAAAACAAGCAGTAAATCTCTGATCTGAATACACACACCAACAGTATGTGTTTGGAATTTCTCTTCACATGAGATACAGATACTGTACCAAAAAGTTAATGTTCACTGTGCTTTGAATGTGGTTCAATCATTACCATCAACCACCCTCAAAAGGAAAAGCTGCTCTATTGCAAAATAAAAATAATAATCATTACCTCAATTAATTCAATAATAATTGAACCCACACTTATTCAAATGATTATTTGATTAATGCTTATTGAGAAGGCACAGAGAGTGAACAGATAAAACAGGAAAAGTGTTGTTTGGGGACAACTTTTCCACCCAAAAATCAGATGGAGAACAAACAGTTCTGTTGACAGTTGACAGTTATGAGTTAGGATTTTGTACTCAGTCATAACCATAATTAAAATTGGATCAATTACACAACCCTTGATTGTTAATCTAACAAGTGATGAGTTGGCCAATCCAAATCCAAATTGGTTTGCTCCAATTAACAACACAGCGCACTGTACGACATAGAGTACTTCAAAGCCTTTAATGAACCAACACAAACACGGGGAAAAAACTGTACCCTTAGGTTATTATGACCCCCCCATTCATACCTCTCCTAAATGTGGCCGGTAGGTTTGTACCAGATGACACTCTATGGTAAAATACATGGAACGCCGCGGCTGCGTTTACTTCCTGTCCCCAGTCAGCCCCAAGTTTCCATGACGTCCTCTAAAACCTCGCAAGATCTGAGCTTGTCCTTGCTTCCATTAGAATACTGGATGACCTAAAACAATACGTGAGAGCTTATGAAATATTCTTCATTCCAACACAGCAGCTCGAGTTAAAGCATCCAAATTCTCACATTTCTAAGACTTACTATTTTTCAATCTGTCATTTACAGAAAAAATGGATACACTATCAAACTGCTCTGACTTTGTGCTGACCTGCCTGTGCTCTGGGTCTCAGGTGGGCAGCTTCTTCCTCACTGCCTGGTTCTTCTCCTACATGCTTTTCGTTCCTGTCTTCCTGTTTGTCCTGTACCTGGGCTACAGAAGGTGGAAGGAACATCCGCGGTCAGCTGTTAGCCACTCCGACGTCTTTACCTTCCACATGATCGCTGAGGAGCTTCTGACGGCGCTCGGGTCCGTCATGTTCACGTACAGTCTGTATTCTGGAGTTAACGTCGCCTTTGAGCTGGGCATGGCTCTGTGTTGCTTGTCGTTCAACGGACAGCTGTTTTTCCACTCTCTCACCTGTGTGGAGCGCTACCTGGCCGTGGTTCACCCAATCACATACCTGCGTTTGAAAGAAAGACTTGGGGTTATGATCAGAAACATCACTCTTGGTTTTGTTTGGTTGATCACTGTTTTGAGTTCGCTCTTGATCTTGTACAGTTTCTGGCTCCAAAACCTTGTGTACTTACTTCTAGTGTTCTTGTCCTCAGTGATCATGTTTTTCTGTAGCGTCGCTGTTCTGTGTGTTCTAGTTCGTCCAGGACCAGGAGAAAAAAGGAAGCTTAGCCATTCCAAAAAGTCAGCTTTCTACACCATAATGGCCATCCTGACAGTGCTACTGGTAAGGTTGGTGAATGCTATGGTTTTACAAAGTTTGGGCTTGTTTACAGTTTTAAATTCATGTCTCGTGGAAACAACAACATTGTGGTCCAGTTTACCCAGCAGTCTGGTGCTGCCACTGCTGTTTCTGCACAGAGCAAGAACCAGACAATAACCAAAAAGTAGAATATCCTCCATAACTCATCCATTCTTGTCCAGGAGGAGAATACTCACTTTTGAACACATTTGAAGAGAGGACAACAGCTCCTTGTGCTGTAAGCTAAAACTGAACATTTCAGAGTGTTGTTTATTGTGGCCCAAATGAGCCCCCACAATACAAAGTAATATGAAAAAGTACTATTCTAGGCCCCTATGACCCTTGAACCCAGGACAAAAGACCCCTATGTTCCCCGTGTCGACTCCCCTGCATCTGTTTATGAATCGTGCTATCTAATTTAAACATCTTGATATGTTATATACTGTAATTGGAATGGATTATCTCATAGAGAAGCCACTTCTGTAAACAATGAGAGCAATAGGTATTTTGTGTAGAGTAAAGTAAAAGAAGATTTTTACTTACATAGCTATTTTCAGATATAGAAATCACAAAGTGCTTTACAAAGCACCCCTCATTTAATTTTAGCGGACTCCCTGGGCAGCTCAGCAGAAGCAATTTGTCTAAACTACACATCTGGCACCTCCGACTACCACCAAACATTTCCTAACTCGCATGATATTGGTTGGTGAGGAAACCAGAGTACCCAGAGGAAACTACCCAGACACAGGGAGGAACATGCAAACTCCACACAGAAAGGCTCGAACCCTCGACTTTTTTTTGTTGTGAGGCGAGCGCTATTTTTGCTTCCTTAAGAAATAAAACGAAACAGTATGCTAACTACAGTTAGCTACATTGCCAACAGCAACAACAGACGAACTATTTGAATGTTGGCGAACAAACAGGACAATTTGACGTTAACAGCACAGACATATTAACATGATAACTGTGCTGACGGAAATTTTTTCTTTTATTGTAAAAAAAAATAAAAATCAGGTATTGCACTTTGTTCAGTGTCCTTCAGCTCAAAGAGGATCAGACTTCCATTTCCTCACACATCCCAGGAAATAAGTAAGACCTTATTTGAATTAATGTATCACTTGATTATGGAAAAAATAAAACATTTAACTTGCGGGTTGTTTGACTTGCAAAACAAGATTTGTTTAATGCAATAAACTACATAAACATTGTAATCCAACATGCAAAGCGTTGAATGTCAATAAAATAATAACATTTCAATACTAAATTTGAAAAATCTGAAAGGTGCTATGCTCGAATATTGCTTCTTATGAATGTGAGCAAACAGAAATAATTCATTTTAAACTTCCTACATCAGTCTCCATATTTCTGCTCATTTACCTAATGCATTATGAGCCTCTGAAATTGTTTGTTACTGTGTGTTTTAAGCTTTTGTCAGAACTGTTAGGAGCAAGACTTGTCGGTATGCTAACAGAAGCTAGCCACAATGCTAACAACAACAACAACAGATGAACTTTGAACAGATTTTGGTGAACAAACGGGACATTATTAGACATAGACAAGACAGTGCAAACAAATATTCCCATGAATAGACACATTAACAAGATTTTAAGTTACTTACTGTGAAAAATTGAGTATAGCGCCTTTAATAGGCATAATTACTTTTTAATAGGCTAAAGTTGCTAATTCATGCTTGCTTTTATAGTGTCATTTGCATAGCGGTACTTTGTTGTCTGTTACACCAGCTGTGAGCTTTAGAAGAAGATTGTCAAACTGGTTATTTTAGGACTGATAACAAAGAAAGAACCAGCTCTGTAAAATGTGTGTTATCAGGGAACCAGCAGATACAAAACTCCAAAAACTCTTAAGTACAAAAGCATGCAAACATGAGAATAATCTAAAGCCTATGTGTGCTGTGAAATCGACCAAAGGATGAATCTGTCAGTAAATGAACCAAGCACTACATTTGGCTAATGTTTTTATGCGGGTGTTGTTGTCTTCTAAAGAAAATTTCACTGTCCTTTGCATCGGAACGAGCTAACACCAACAGCAAGGTATGTGTTTCACTATGGTGTAGTATCTATTTATTCATATTATTTTATGCTAATCTGCAAGCTGAAGAAAAATAAACAATATATGGTTGTCTAGCATGTTAAAAATGACCTAGTATCTAAAAACCCTTTTCCGACTTTGTCACTAAGTTAAGTGTTCTGTAATGGCCATCTTACTGACTTGATTCATGCATGTTTGAACAATCTAAGACAGATTCAAGTAACCACTTTTTAACAATTATGTAAAGTATCTTTTGCTTGTTACAGTTAGATTTTACAATGAAGAGGCAGGACTTAAGAGTTCTGCAGTTTCACACAGGAAGTCAACGATCTGTTAGCCTACTATTTCTAAGTAACTGTATTTTGTGTTGTACAATGAGCAAAATGTTAATTCCAGATCTACTTGTGCTATAAGTTTACATAAATATATGGAAAATACAAGAGGTCTCTTCAAGCAAACAATCAATCAATCAATCAATCAAAATACTATTTAGCACTTTCCTCCTTCTTAATTCTGACTCTGTTGAGTAATGTACTGAAATTAGATTTTTAGTACCTTAACCCCTTACGGCACTGAGGGGTCATGGAAGCGCCATCTCACTTTTTCTATATTTTGCATGCCAGAGTACAGTTTGTTTGCACACAAACTAGACAAAAGAGCTAAGCTTTAGCGGCCATTTGGGCTTAGGCATGGTTCAGTTGTGCCAGTGTGAGTGTGAGTGCACTTTACCACATCTTTTTTTGTATTACGCATTAGTTTTCCAAGTTACTTTTAAAATGAACACAACCCAACACTTGTCTGGTATCCAGAACCCATGCTTCTGCAATACTACTAATGCAAAGAATATTGGTTTTGATCCCCAATTCCCCCTCCGCATCTCAAATTACCTCCACAACAAAACCCCGCTGTTAAATTGTTTTATACTGTATATAAGGAGCTCTTTGGTCATCTCTCATTTTGAAAATTATCCAACTTCACTCACATCAAAATAATATTGCTCATGGATTCCGGATAGATTTTCAGTCCTTTGTGATATTTCTTATTTTTTCATTTCTTGCCATTCCAGGAAAAATGACTTTGCTTGCAAACTGTTCCGTCACCTACACCCTAGTCTGCCTGTGCTCCGGGTCTGAGGTCGGCAACTTTCTCCTCATGAGCTGGTTTGTTTCTTACATGCTCCTGGTGCCCGTTTTCCTGTCTGTCCTATTCCTCGGCTACAAGAGATGGAAGAAAAACCCACATTCAGCTGTTAGCCACTCCGACGTGTTTACCTTCCACATGGTCAGTGTGGAGCTTCTCACCGTGCTGGGGTCCATGTTTTCCACTTTAAATACGTTTTCATTTGAAGTGAATCTCTTGGGGACAATTCTGTGCACTATGACTATCACTTCACAGTTGTTCTTCCACTCTTTCACCTGTTTGGAGCGCTACCTGGCCGTGGTTCACCCAGTCACGTACCTGCATTTGAAAGAAAGAAGAGGTATCCTCATCAGAAACATAAGTGTTACCTTTGCCTGGTTGATCTCTGCCTGTAATCCACTTTTGCTTTTGTACAGTATAATGCTTGAAAACATGGTACAGTTATCTCTGGTGATCTTGTCCTTATTGTTGATGTCTTTCTGTAGCGTCTCTGTTCTGTGCGCTCTGATTCGTCCAGGGCCAGGCGAAAGAGAAGGAACCAAAAAGCATCTTAGCCGATCAAAAAGGTCGGCTTTTCACACCATACTGGCCATTCTGGCAGTACTGGTTTTGAGACTGACATATTCTTTGTTTTTTCAAGCATTGTTCATACTTCAAACGTTTGATATGTGTCTTGTGATGGCATGTGCACTTTGGTCTTTTGTGCCCAGTAGTTTGGTGCTGCCAGTGCTGTTTCTGCACAGAGCAAGAACTAGGAAAAGTAGTAGAAAGTGAATTAAGTGTGATTTGTAAACACACAATCAGAGGCTCTGCTCTGTTGCTACAACACGGACAGTGCGACGCCATATTACTCCAGTTTAAGAGATGACACAAATCAACTGAACACAATGGCAGAAACTGGACTTAAAGGTATTTCCATCAAAAAAAGTTGGTTAAAAGTTTAAAAGTTATCATAATGCTATTTCTTTGTACTCTCGCTCTCTACTGTCCTCCACTGCCGTTGATCTGTAGTTAGAAATGCTTTGTACAGTTGCATTGTTTTGCTAATGTTGCTAACATCTACATGGCGCTAATGACAACAAAAGTAGATTAACTTGATTAACTTTAAAATGTTGATTTATAACTTGTAAATGTATAAAAGCATAAGCATTTATCCACATTAGGCCTACGGCTGATTAGAGCACTTTTCTGTAGTTTGAATTACAGTTACAGTAGCTACATAAACTGTCATTACATTAGTTGCTTGTACATTTTCTCCAACAACTGTAACCCAACATTATTGTTCACTGGAGTCTTAAAAAATGCAGAAGAACAGAAATCCCAACTTAAAGTTTGCTAGCTGTTAGCTTAAAAGCACTTTTACATGCTAATGTTTATCTACAATAAATGACTGAAAGATTTGTAAACTCAACAATAACCTTTTCTAAATGTGTTTGATAGGTTTGTACCAACTGGCCCTTTCTAGTTAATTTATAACTTGCCTTTATGGTTAACGGTTAAATGTAGTTTATCTATCCGGTGGCAGAGTGGATAGCTCTCTGGCCGCGGGTTCGATTCCCGCACGGGAAGTTTGTGGTGTTTGCATGTTACTCCCCGTGTCTGGGTGGTTTTCTTTGGGCACTCCGGTTTGTTAGGGAACACTTGGTATTGGTCGGAGGTTGAGGCGCCAGGTGTTTAGGGGAATCGCCTCTGCTGATCTGCCCCAGGGCAGTTTACTGTCACTGAGGGCCAGATTTACCAAGCATTTGCTCATGTGCAAAAACAGGTTAGGGGGAGCAAAACCTTGGCTGAGATGACATTTTTCTTTCTCAAGCACACTAAAGATGCAGAATTTGAGGTGGTTCGTATATGTTTTGTTTAGTTTGTTGTATGTACACCTTCAAAAACTAAAATTTAGCACCTGGCTTGATAAATCAGGCCCTGAGTGGGGAGGGGAGGGGTTCGTCTCACTGTGAAGCGCTTTGTGACTCTGTGAATGCAAATATACAAATAAAGATTACTAACTACCACTTACTTTATCTTAACTTTGTTATAGGGCAAATTTTCCAATAGATATGACAGTAGACAATTTGTTCTGACTATTGAAACTGTTCAAATAGATTTAAAAAACTTTATTTCTTCTGCAAATAATATTGAAAACAAGCTTTTATGTCTGCTTTTTATTTCTGTGGACGCTGACTATGATGCGTGAGGGGCATATTTGTTCTAAGAACTGCTATTCCTCTAGTGCATCAACATGTTAATGAGCGAAATGCAACTAATCAAATATTCTAATAATCGCTAGCTAACTTAATAATAGAATATTTGTTCACTTAACTGAACACAGCATCCAAATCAGGTGCTAAGAGAAGATGTGTAAGAAATCAGGTGAAAGTGACACTACAACATGTGTAAAAGTGTATTTTAATAGGAAAAAAAGTTAATTTACAGCAGCTTGTAACAAAAAGTAATCACAAAAAAACCCCTTCTAATTTTATAGTAACAGTATGCAAACATCTCTGGGGGGGTTGGAGGTGTGGTTTGTTCATAGCAATATAAATAAGATTATATAAAGCCATTTTAGATTCTGTCTTTTGTATGTTAACAATATTAAATAAAATCCATGTTCCAGAGTTGATTGTGATTTTTACTTTTCACCACATTAACCTATTATTTCTAAATTCACTTGTTAAAATGCTCAAGGTTGTGCTATATTAAATTACAGTCCATTGGCACTTGGCATTGATGTTCTGTTAATTCTCTGCATGCAGCCTGTTATATGTGAGTGGCTCAGATCAGATTCTCCTAAGCTAGTTGGGCGGAAGCGACAATGTAATTATTTGTATTTATTTCGCATAAGCTCTCTGTTTTGCTGTTACACATCAGACGAGTGTTGCACTTTCAGTATTTGAAAAAACCAAAACAAACACAGTTAATACACAGAAGAAGGATCATAGCATAACAAGTGCTGCTATATTGGCAAAGCATAAGGTACTCGGACAAGCTTTTGAGAAATGGAGGATTGTCTAAATTTGGAGTTTGCAAACTGGCCAGTCAGTCATAAACAACTAACAAAAATGGTCAGCATCTACACTTTCCTTTGAATAACTTTGCTTTCTTATCTCAGAAAACATTATGGAGAAAATAAAGTCGAGAAGATGGAAATACCTTTATTCAAATACTGGTGCAGTGTCACTAAACGCCAAAGATTGTGCCCTTTGCCACTCACGCAATACATCTTTAGGTAAAACTCTCCTCCTGTGCCAGTAGTACACTTTTTGTACTTCAATTAAAAAAAAAAAAAAAAAAAATATTGTTCTAAACTTGAAGAAAGAAAAGAAAATGTGATGTAACCTAACTCTATTACAAACCGTATGCACTGAATCCAAGAATTTTTAGCTTACCTAAACAGTATTTTAAGTAGTTTTCTTGAGTATCTGTACTTTACTTGAGTATTAAAACATTTGGTGACTTTTTACTTTTACTTATTACATTTTTCAAGAAATATCTGTACTTTCTACTCCCTACATTTTTAAACCAGGTTAGCGATTTTATAGGTCCATAAACAGTGTTTTTCCTTTTAAATACGAGTTCAAACCTGCTAGGTGAACAAATGAACAAGTAAAAAATGCAAAAAACTCAATAATTTTAATTAGATACTTATCACATGATAAAAGTCAAATAAATTCATATTAGCTTACTGTAAATCTCATCTATCCATCTCACTTCAAAATATCACAAACACTTGTATGCACTGCAAAAAAAATAAATAATACATTTCTAGATGGGTTCAAATGTATTAAAACCTGTGTTTTAATCTTTATTTTCAGGGGTTTAGATGGTTTACTTGATGCATCTAGATCATAGGAGTTTGTTCAGCGTGCTTCAATACATTTATACTTTAAGCCAAATTATTTATTTTAGGGTTTATATTTTTCCTCTCCTGATTTGTAAATTTGAGTCAAGCTCAAATCTCTTGAAAACATCATAAATGTCTTGAAACAAGTGAAATAAGCTGACAGATTAGTTTTAACAGAGACTAAAATAACTTTTGGCAGTGAGATACTTTTTACTTTTATTACTTACAGTTTTTTTCAATAGCTTTGGCTCCAAAGTCAAGATAATTGAACACACTTCAAAACTTAACATCCAAGATGTAAAACACATTCTACCTTTGCTACAACAGTAACACCGTGTTTGTCTTCACTCTTTTTGCTGAACTCCTCACACAGTGTTTTGCAAAACCTTACACACAATTAGCCTTCCTTAACTCTTCGGTCACTGCTGTTAAACTATGTTTTTATAACCAACACTTTTGCCCCAAAGTGATGTTTTCTTGGTTCAATCACCTGAACAATGAACGCTTGTGCTGTGACTCTTCTGACAAATAAATCTGTCCCATGAACACAACTCTATTAGGACAAATAGAGTTACTTTTGTTTTAGAGCATCAAACCAGACAAGAAGAAGTGTGAAGAAGAGGACATGGACACAGAGACAAAAGTGTGAGGATGTGAGGAGGAAGAGGACACAGAGACAGAAGTGTGAGGAGGAAGAGGACACTGAGACAGAGACAGAAGTGTGAGGAGGAAGAGGACATGGAGACAGAGACAGAGGAGCAGGAGAGAGATGTGGATCAGCAGTGAACTACAGACAACACTATTGCATGATGTAAGAACTGACACAGAGACAGGACAGATGATTTAGCCCAATGTCAGACACTTCACTGTGGCCTAGATAAAACAGGAACCAACTTTTAGCTTGTCGAAGTATTTTGTATTTTGTTTGACATGGTCTCTTGTTTCACATTTTTGACTATTTTTGTTTCACGATCTCCTTCATTTCCAAAATATTCTTTAACATAAATTGGTTTTATGTTGAAATAAATTCCAAACAGTGTTTAAGTGGTAAATGTGAAAGTTAATCCACATGTTGCTTTTGTTTCATGTTCAAACAACAAAGTGTAGTTTTTACATGAGTGTTACATATTTTGCACAAAAAGTTCAGTTTAGAGACGAGTGTTAATCTTTCTGACCACAAAGTGTTATTTTTACGAAGGAGCCATGAGTTTTGCACAAAAAGTGTACATGTGCAATCATTCTAAAATGTTTAGACAAATGAGTGATAAATCTGACTGAAAATGTAGAGGTTTTGCCATATTTATGACCATTTCCAAAAAATGTGCCAAAGCGATTAAAAAAAAACTGTAAGTACATTTACACTGGAGTACTTTTATACTTTTACTCAAGTGAAGGAGTTTCAGCAGGACTTTTACCAGAGTAGTTCTTTACACAAGTAACAGTGCTTTTACTGGAGTAGTGAATTTTAGTACTTTTACCATCTCTGATTAATTGAAAAGAATGGCTCCAGTTTATCTGCACTGAGACCTTTATCTATATCCTCATTGTCTTTTGTGGGGAAAATAGTTCTTTTACTTGATTGATTGTTCATGTAAAAAAACACATTTGAATATGGAAAACTATCACCAAAATTCAAAAGAGTGTCATCTTTAATGCAAAACTTGTCACGCCGCACACTGAAATACTGGACAACAGATTTGTTACAATGTGCATTCGTTTGGACAAAATGTAATTAGTAATATGTTGACAAAAATTCATTCATTTTTGTCCATTCACTGTCACTTTATGATTTGTCATTATTTATGTATGGTGTAATAATCTATCAGTGTCCCTACATTTACTTTGAAATCATGATTAGCTTGAAGAAAAAAGTCAGATACAAGAAACCATCCAAAAATATAGATTCACTGAGTAAAAGTTCATTCTTAACATCCGAATGGCATGACTTTGGCTTAGGAGGAGAATAAGAACACAATGTACAGTACAGCTTTATGGACAATATTAAACTCCGTCTCCTGTGAAGAGCCCCTCCCATTGAGCTCATACTAAAGCTACAAACCAAAGAAACTGCTTATCCTCCATCTAGAGTAGTTTCATGCACAGCCGACGCTCTTCCATCATCTTTGTCGATAAGTTGAAGCCAACTTATGCTGTATCTTAGAGCTGATGACTTCTGAGCTGGCTTGATATGATTTTGATTGTGGCCTGAATCTACACAAACAGAACAACCTGTAGAACAAGGTAAGTGTTTTGTGTTCTATCCATTCATTTTGTGGTCTTTACTGAATCAAGTGGATCAAATAAAAAGAGGGTGTGTTAGCTTCTGGACCCAATCCCCAATTATAAATATTAGCTTCAATCTTTTTTAACAGCAGTAAAAAAAAATAAAAATTCCAGTGTCTCTTTGAACTTGCCTGGCCCAGTGTAGTTCAGATAGTTGTCCTCAATTTATCTATTTTTTAAGTGTGGATCTGTATTAGAGTTATCTATTGTTCAGTCACATCATTAATGACTGACCTTTTAATGCTTGGTTACTAAAAATTGTAGTTGTATTTTTTTCCTAAAGGGCCAAAACGAGTGTTTTTGCCTTGGGTCAAGAGCCAAACCCATTTATATGTTGCATTTAAAATGTTTATGTGCGACAAGATAATGATTAGATTGCATTTTGAAGGAATTGTATGTAAGATTTTGACTTCAGATTTAATAAACATGACTTACGTGTTCAAATGTAATCTTATTTTTACTGAAAATCATTGTAAATCTGAGTTATTCTTCATTTAAAAAGCAATAGATATGATGTTCTTTAGTTGAGGTTTATTTTGATGTTTTGGTTGTCAAGAGGATTATCCAATCAGAAAGCAGAATGAGCCTCACATGACTCTCTGGTTTGGGTTACCAGTTGGGTGTTTTAAAGCCTGAAACTGATTTTGAACCATGAGCAGGTTTGTGTTTGAACTATTGATCTATTAAAATATCTGGATAGGACATCGCTAACTTAACACCATCTTGAGTTGTAGTAGCTTTTTAATGTGTAGCTCCGGTGTTCTGTCGAGATGACACTCCCTGTCGAGATTGGACTCCCCTTGTTTAAAGTTAGTGCTAGAAAATAAGTAATATTTTTTAAATTACTTTTGCTAACCCTCACCCAAGCCCCAATCCTAAACTAACCTTCGAATAATGCCTAAACCTATCCGAATTAATTGTAAATTAATTGTAAACTATTTACCGCGGGAAGCTTGCTACGTCACGCGCAGTCACTAAAGATAATGAGGGGGTCACATCTCGACAGAACACCGGCTACAGCTCTACTCGCTCTAGCAAACTCTCACTCTGATTGGTCAGTGTGGGTCACGTGTTACACGAGCTTGTGCAACTGACACACGTCCGCGTGTAAAGGACGATTTATACTTGGTTAGTGCTAGATAGTCAGGTCCGGAGGGACAAAGATTAAGTTTAGGAGAACGGGTAAGTTTAGGAGAAGGGTTAGGGTGATGGTTAAGGTTAGGAAAAGGTTTGGGTAAAGGTTAAGATAAAAAATATAACATTTTAAGCGCGTCTACCAACAGAAATATACTCATTACCATGGCAACCAGCTCACTTCTGTCCCTCCGGACCTGACTATCTAGCACTAACCTTTATACTTCCCCGTAGATCTCCGTCAGGTCAGTCACGTGCTCAGGTTCTCGCAGAGTTTGCCATTGGAGCTTCTCTTCAGAGCTAATCAGGTTCCAGGTGTGTCTCATCAGTTAAACCAATCACATCTAGATCACCGATCAGCTGTGCGTTTTGACGCTAGGTGACTTTTGTGAGTAGAAGCACGAGAGCAGCACGAACACGGTTCTGCATTAGTTGTGAGCTTTCTGATTGGCTACCACTACCCCTGGGGAAAAAAAAACAATAGACATAGGAGCCAATGGCAGCCTGAGCCTGCAGGTAAATTACGGGGAAGTATAAATCGCCCTTCAGAAAGAACAACTGCGCATGTTCGGTGGACGGAGGTTGCTGACTCCAAGCTAGCTAACTAACTACAATGCGCCACTGAGCACAGCCAGACTTAAAGCGGCGGCCATCTTTCCTGAGCGGGGCTTGGTTTGAACTGATGTTGCATCATACTGCAGACACAACTGTCTGTGATAGGCTCATGCACTTGTTTCCACACAGTTCTCATCATGTTTTTCTTGAGAACAAACTATGTATCTACCTCTTATTCACTGCAAACCTTGATCCTGATTGGTCAGTTAGTTAGTTTCTAATCTGCAATGTATGGATCATTTTACCATATGGTTCCTTTAGGAGAATAAACTTGATTTGATGTACTTTGACAGTCTTTTCCAGTCAAAAATTAACCAGACTCTCCTCAAAACAAATCTCAGCACCTCTTTGCAGGCCAAATTAAACTTTTGTCCCTGGGCTCCACTTTAGGCAACACTGCTCCAGAGTTTGTCAACATAACCTCTGGTACATTGAGAGTACAAGCTTCTCTGATAAATATCCTTTTTTCTTCTAGATGGACGAATCGATCAACGTATTCGGCTTCCCCAAAAACTCTACCTGCAACATGTTCATAACCAAGACCATTTTCACTTTCGAGACTGTGTTGTACTTCCTTCATCTCCCAGTTTTCTTCTATGTCTTTTGGGTTGGACATCGTAAACAGAAAAAAACACATTCTGGTTCGACAACTAGCAACCACAACCACCTGGACAGGCTGATGTTTCACTTGATGGCTGTCGAGACCATTGGTGTTGTAGGCGCTTGCTTGTTCTGCTCCGTGCTTTACGTACAAATCCCTATTATACGTGAGATCGGACTAGGTTTTCTTAATATAATTGTGGTCGGACAGGCCTTTTTCCACTCTCTCACCTGTTTGGAGCGCTACCTCGCTGTAGTTCATCCAATGAGATACTTGGATTTGAAGGAAAAAAAAGGCATTGCACTAGTCAACAGCTGTGTTCTTGTTTCTTGGTTGTGCACCATTGGATTTGCTGTACTCTTCAGTTTTCCAGAGTTTATCACTTTAACTCTAGTTCTAGGTTATGTTTTTTCTTCTCTAGCTGTTTCAATCACCACTTTTTGTAGTGCCTCTGTTCTCTGGGCTCTGATTCGTCCAGGGCTGGGTGAAGGAGGAGGGGTCAAAAAGAGGGTTAATCAATCAAAACGAGTGGCTTTTTATACAGTATCAATCATTCAGGTGGCACTGCTGTTAAAGTTTGTTACTTTTATTCTTTACTATTCCACGTTTCTGGCAGATTTTTGGACTGGTGACAAATGTGTTCTGCTGTCCGTTCTATTTTTCTTAGAGTTGCCAAGCACTCTTGTATTGCCGCTCCTGTTCTTACACAGGGAGAGAAAACTCACAAGATCTAAGACCAAAAAGAGATTAAGTCAAAATGGTGGGTAATGACAAAGCTGAAAGGGAAACACCTGGAGCTTCAGGTGCCACAGTGGGACGACTAGGAGAAATTGTTGTGTCCTTGGTCACTACACCCACATTGCAAATTAGTCAAGGGCCGCATTTAAAAATATTGGCCTGATTATATTCACTAAAATAAGGTTTTAAGCTGTCCATCCTCCAATACAACATGAAGCCAACAATATATCATCATGAATCATTTCATATTGGATTTTGCAATACTGTCTCTCATGTGATGAATAAAAGTAAAGAAATGTGAGAAACCAGGGTCACACCTACCACCTATCCCCGCCCACTGTTTTTACTTCAACTGATTTCTGCGCACAGAACCAATTGCGCTTATTTATTTTCAGAAATGCTAACTTCCTGCCAGCATGTTCATTTCCTGTTTAGTTCATTTCTATGGGGTTTCACTGTCTCAGTCTAAAATGAGAAAATACTTTAAGGTTGGGCAGTGAACAGTGAGTTTTTGGTGGTTTTCTGTGAAAACATGTGAAACAATAAAATAGAATATTTCACCAAAGGATCAAAGTGTTTTTTATAAAGGATGTGTTTTTCCGTCAATGCTACTGCATACGCTAAAATTTTGACAATTATGTTATAAAATAAACAACTTCTATGCACACGGTCACTTACTTAAAAAAACAAAACAAAAAAAAAACAAAAAAAAAGATGATAGTTCAAAATTGTGACGTAGATACTTTTTAACGAAAGTAATAAATAATTTCTGTGGCTTAAAATATATAGTTTTTGGTTTTAAACAGGAAGTCAGTGAATATACTGTATGTTTCAAAATTATTGATCTACATATGTCATAGTTTATTTAATACATGAAAAATAATACTCTATACTACTTTGTTCTGTGTCACTGTCCCTCCTGATTGTGATGACTTGTACAATGTATAAATAATATGCTTAAAAGGAAAAAAATGTGTAATTGTTTATTATTAGCCTTCATCTTTAGTGAATCTTTAATTGTATTGTCTTTTGTATAAATTGTATATTTTCTGCTCTTCATCTCATTTTTGTAACAAATCTATTGCCAAGCAATAAAATAAAATGAAATGAAATTTAAAAAAAAAATCTAAACTTTAAAGGTGCATTGTGTAACTTTCTGGAGATGAAAAGTCAGCTACACATTTCAGTAGAAATAGAAAGTTAAAACCATACTTTGGGACATTCTGAATAGTGATAAGTACGTTTTAGTAAATCATGCAAAGAAGTACAGTTTACTGTAATTAACTTCTTTTCCTTAAAGGGACTGTACTCGATTTTTTTTACAACAAGATGACTTAAAATCAATTTCCCCCTAGTACTGATATCTTGTGAATGTATCTATTCAGGTGGAAATTAGTCCGCAATGTCCTTTCTATGTCCTATAATGTCCCGTTTGTGTCCAACTTTGTCTGTTGTTGTTTTTAGCATTGTGGCTAAATCTTGTTAGCATGGAGACTCACCTAGCTGCTAACAGCTGTGAAAAAACATTTAAACTCATTATTATGAACAATTCTGAAGCTTAGAATACATTAGCTAAGTGAGCAAATCATGTAGCCTGAAGTAAGAACTTTAAAATATTTAATTCTGTTTGTTTACATTTTTACGAATGCAAAAATCAGATACAGTCCCTTTAAAAGCAAACAGGGAGAGCCCAAATAATAGTCCATGTTGTGGACATGCAAGCCTTCTCAAAGTGAAGAATTTGATGATTTGTACTATTTCTTTTTTGGTCAAAAGTTACCAAGTGCACCTTTAACCAAGCCGTTTGTGTCTTTGTTAAGTAAACATTAAAAAATAAAGACTCATTCATTATTTGCAATAATGTTAATAAGCTTTATTAACATAGCATCTTTCATACACATTTCTGTAATTTAAAAAATACATGCATTTGAACTTACAAAAATAGTTTTCTCAACGCCTTTACCAAAAGTGACGTACTCATTTCTTGAACTAAGTGATTTTATGGCTTACGTGAGTTTTTGTCTCCCCAGTCTATGCAGTAATGTGGTGTCATTTCCTTTGTCTTCGATCCATCAAAAAGCAGTTTTACTTTGAAAAATTAACTTTAAAAAATTATGTTGGTCATTATGCTATGAGGCTAATAACATTGCACATTTAAGCTGTATACAAAATTAATCACATAACACCACAAAAAAGAAAGAAAAGAAAAAAAAGAAAGCAATGCAACAATAAAAACTAGACTAAAGACAGTAACATTAAAAGCAATGTGAATAAATGTGCTTTATAAAAAAAATTAAAAAATAATTAGGCCATGTTTCCATTAGCCCAGATCGCTCAGACCGGTTTATTTTGGAGTGGTTTGCGTCGCTTATGTTAATGATGAGTGTTTGTACTGCAGGTCATGGCTCCCGAGAGTCTGTGACGTGAGCAGTTGACGTCACTCACACATTACACATGCTTTCTGTATAAATAAAATCTAGATTGTACCTGAAGTATACTTTTTCTTCCTGGCTTCAGTTTGTGTGATTCATTAATTCAAAAGACAAGAGAGTCAGGCTGGTATAAGCAAGAAAATACTTTATCCTTTAAGTATTATGGATAGGATTTACAATTATTCTGAGTGTTTTGCCTCAAACAGGAAACAGCTGATGCTAGCTTGGCTTTACTAACAACAAATACAATTTTCATCACTGGAAATATGGCGGTTTTTCACAGGACCAAGTCAGCGTTTAGTAAGGAACTTTATTTCTGTTCTTTTCAGTCTAGTTTTAACATGAGCCTGTGTTTCTCTTGTACAATCGTGCTTGAAGAGGGGATCGAAGTGAGCTGTGGGAGACCTTTTCAAGGGTCTGCTCTGTGCTTACTAAAACATGGCTAACATGATTAAGCTCAGCTAATGTCAAATATTATAAGTGTTCCTGTTATTTTTGCAGCTCTGACATACATGTTTTTCCATAACCTCTTAGCTAGAGACCTGCACAGGAAATGTTTTTCATAATCCTGAAGTCTTCAGAACCATTCCCGCTCGATTCTGATGCAACCGTATGCCTGCCCACCCGAGAAACACTCGCAACTTTGTTGCATCCCAACTTTTTATTATTTTTTTTATACATAACTCTGCATAGGCTTTGAAATGACTAGACATTAGCCTAAATAACCTCCAATAAATATTTGTGTTCATTTGACAAGACATTCAATCATAATGCATTTGATCTGTACATTTCTTACCTGAAGCACACAGTTCCTCGCACCTCCAGTGTCCACTAAATTACCGCTTTATTTTGCCTAAACTACACAAGTTATTTCGTCTCTCTGTGCTTAAAAGCCAGTTATTCATACACCTGTGAAACTAGGAAATGCATGGGACTCGTGTTTTGGCCTGACCACCTGAGGCAACGTTAAAACCGCCTGATCTCGAGGGTTTCTCATGGGTCTCGTGGATATCCAGGTCTCCAGTCTCTTTTTATAAACCATTTCATCCATTTAATGGTTTTATATGTTTTTATGTCTTGCCCTGTGCAGAAACAGCACAGGTAGTACCAGATTGCTAGGCAGCTGAAACCAAAGTGTACTGATCGACAAAAGACACTGGTCCCATAAAGTGACAGACCAAAGGCCAACAATATAGTACAGGATGGAACTTACAATACCCACCAACTGAGTTCCTAAAATAAACGCCATGGTGTTCAGAGCTACTCGTTTTGATTTGTTAATGCTTTTCCTGTCCCCGCCCCCTTCACCTGGCTGTGGGCGAATCAGAACACAGAGAGCAGATATGGTACAAAATGACACTATCCCTAAGGAACTTAATGTCAGAAACAAACTTGACAGATAGTGATAAAAAAGAAGACTTTTTTGGTACGCCAACGTACAAAGTCCGGCGCTGAACAACCATGCAAACCCAATGCAGGTGTTTCTGAGCATGACTCCGCCCTTTTCTTCAAATGCAGGTAGGTGATTGGATGAACCACAGCCAGGTAGTGCTCTACACAGGTGAAAATGTGGAAAAACAACCGTCCAAAGCGAGTGAAGATGTTCACGCTTATTGCTGTCGAAACCAATTCATTGCGAAGATGCGTATAGATACCATAGTAAAGAATGCAACTTCCCATCATGCTAATCAACTCCAATACATTAATATGTGCAGTGAATATGTCAGAATGACTTAGGTAAAGAGATTTTTTGAGTTTTCTGAAGAATATGCAAAGAGCAGACGGGAAAACGGGTAAGCAAAGCAGGTAGACGGCAAACCAAGCTGTGAATGTTGGGTAAATCTCAGGAGAAGTGCAGAAGCCAAGTTGAATCTGGGAAGAATTGGTGGAGTTTGCAGCTTGTGATGCCATCTGGGTGAAAAGAAGAAAGCATAGATTAAAACGTAGATATAGCATAAAACAAAAATAACATTAAACTTGTGTCGTAACAGCCTGGTTGTTACAAAAATGTGTCATGTCAATGGATTTTCCATATTCTGCTTGTCTATGGCAGGCGTTGTTGCCCCAGTTCAACCCTAACCCTTCTATGGTGGATGTAAGGTGTTTTATTTTACTCAAATATTAACAAAACCATAATCAACTCATTTTTAACCACAGATCTAAATTTAGCCATTAATCCCCAGATTCAAACGTACTCATTCTTTAAAACCATATCTAAGATAACTTTTTTTAACCTCAAACCTAGTTTTAACCCCAGAACTAACCTAAATTTTTTAACCCTAAATAAAATGTATCCAAAACCCCACAACTAAGCTTACCAATTATAACCCCAGATATACACTTACAATTCTTTGACCCCAGTTATAAACTTACCCATTCTTTGCCCCAGTTATAAACTTACCCATTCTTTGGCCCCAGTTATAAACTTACCCATTCTTTGGCCCCAGTTATAAACTTACCCATTCTTTGGCCCCAGTTATAAACTTACCCATTCTTTGACCCCAGATATGAACTTACCCATTCTTTGACCCCAGTTATAAACTTACCCATTCTTTGGCCCCAGTTATAAACTTACCCATTCTTTGGCCCCAGTTATAAACTTACCCATTCTTTGGCCCCAGTTATAAACTTACCCATTCTTTGACCCACATCTAAGCTTACCCATTTTAACCCCAGATTTAAATTTCCAATTTTAACACCAGATTTTAACCTAACCATTTTGACCCCAGGTCTAAGCTTTTTAATTCAGCATACCTATTTTAACTCCAAATCTAAAATTATCAATTTTATCCCCAGATTTAAGAATATCCATTTTTTAATCCCATGTCTAGGAATACTTCTTTTTTCTCTAACCCCAGATCTAAACCTACGCATTTTTGACCCTCAGATCTAAATTTGGGGACAAACAGTCAGATTAAATTAATGGGAACTTAAAATGAATTTACAATGTGCTAAAACTGTCTCAAATTGTAATTTTTTTCCATCTACATAGCCTATAGTTATAACTTTGTATATGAAAGCTAAATTCGGCTGTTCTATTTGTCCCTACAGAACACTGCTGTGTGCAGTAGCTGTCAGTGATAAATCTAAAAGCAGAGTGATTAAGTGCATCTAGTGGCTTTAAGAGATCAATAATATTAACTGAACGTACCTGGGTGGTGTGCAGGGCTGAGAGAGAGAAATGGTGCTTCTTTGACTGGAGCAGAGCTTATTGTAATCTGAGTTTGCATGTTTCACACTAAACATTTACATAAGACCAATTCTCCATCACTCACTTTTGCTACACATATTTGTCCAGTGTTTTGTTTGAATAGATCGGTTTGCTTAGAGGACACATTAGGCAAAACTTTTTTGAGTGTTTGAATCCTGTTCTATTATAGCTTCCTCACCAAAAACACAGCCGGAGTTCTGTCTGTAAAATACTGTTCTTTCCTTTTGAGCCTCAGAAACATCTTTTCTGAATTTCCCAGATCTGTTATAGATCTTTGGGATCTTTTGCATTACACCTTAACTTTATAATAGCACTAACTAACCAAACAACCAATCAACCTACTAACCAACTAACTAAATAAATAAATTAAACAATACAAAATATCTGAACAAAAGTAACCAATATTTTCAACTTGACAGCATTTGTTTTTTTTTTTCAGCTCTGGCGGCTCTTGTTGTGTGCAATATTAGCCGTTTTAATACATGAAATACTTTATTTCTGTAGGAAGAAAAGACAGGGAAAATGTGTCATGCATTCATTTATTCCTTAAAAGTAAAACTGCAGTAGGTTTTGAAACTGTAAAAAAATATACACTGTAAAGTGAGACACTACAGACAAACTGCGTTTTGTGAGTTTGTTCTCAGGATATCTACGATTTCATGTGAGAACAACAAAAGTGTTCAATCTGCTCCAACAGATGTTTTATTATACAAGTTAATCTTTATTTATAGAGTTCTAGGAAACATTGTAACTTCAAAGGACTTTTACTCAAAATACATAAATGTTCACAACATTGTCAGTCTTTTACAGAAGGATTTTCTGATATCTGACTCTGATTTATCAAAGTATTAAGGCTAAATAGGAAAAAAAAAAAAACATTGTATACACTGGAGTTGTATTTTTTTTTTTAGCATTTCATGTTAAACATTTTCCCCCCCATTTTATTTTAAGTGTTTTCTTCACACAAGAGTCTGCTGTCTGTTTGCCTTGATTGATGGACATTGACGTGATCTTCCTAGAATGATATGAATTAACCCTTTGGGCGCCAAGGTTTTTTTCAGTGGAAATGCGGTTTTTACTCTCCAACTTTCCAAATGCTGTAGCTTAAATTTACTTTAAGATAGAGCTCTACTATAAATTGGAAAAGTGTTAGGTATTAATCAAAGATTATAAATATGGTAATATATTGTATATATGTAGAATATTATTTATGTTATGTCCTTATTATTGCATGTTTTTTAGACCGCTGAATAAGATTGTTTTTTGACAGTAAAAACAGGGAGCTATACATGCTTTATTATTTATTTTTTTTTTTTTTTTTAGAGCAATAAAGAATTAGAAATAGCACCAATAAGAGTAACCCCCCCCCCCCCTCCTCCCCCTGCTAACCTCCGCGGTGCGTCCTGCCGCTCTCCCCCGCCTCCTCGCACTGATGCCGGGGGGGACTTCGGCGGGCGCACCGGTGGCGTTAACCTCCGTAACCACTCTCCCCTCCTTCTAGAACCTACATACTATCCCTGCCCCATGTCCTACACGTGTTTTGTAACAGGAAAAGTTTGTTTCGGATCAGTCTGCGCTGTTATTTGTCCCTCCAAGCGGAGCGCACGGAGCGGCTGCCGTGGCTCTACCGCTGCTGAGATCAGCGCGCCCATTCTCACTCTCACTCCCGCTCTCATCGTCTGAGAACGCATTCGTCTTCCTCACAACGTGAATCTGCCAGTATCAGGCTCAAAGCCTTCGCTCTAGTGAAAGTTTTCACCAGTATTGCCTCGCAAAAAGTCAGACCAGCGCTGCCTCGCCTCGTCTCCCCTCGCTTCTCTTCACACACAGCTGACTTAAAAAAGCAGCCCGTTTGACCCGCCCTCGTTGAGTTTTATCCAATAGGAACCTATGGTAATTTTGGTCTTAAAAGAAAGCTCTGGATGTCGGCCATCTAGTGGAAGCATGTAAAGACAGTGTTTTTGATTTTAACAAGAGAGAGAGGCCGTTTTCTCCCGTGAAGTTACGTATCGCAATATTGCGACGGTGGCGCCCAGAGGGTTAAATATGTCTCCTCTCCCTTCAGTCCACAATGCCTGCCGCCTCTTTTCTTCTTCTTTCTTTCCCCAACCCACTCGTTACAAAAAATCCCATCACGTAACAGCATGTAGTGTTTTGTTATGTGTTGTATTTTTGTATGTATGCTTTGCATTTCATGTTCAAAAGGGCGAGTGACGGCGCGCAAATAAACGCAGCGGCCCGGAGGCTCACTCCAAACATAATTTTGTTGTGACAATGACAATAAATATTGCTATTCTGTTCTTTTATGGAAACTAACAAGGAACAGTTGATTGTTTATCGGTCTAAAATGATTTGAAGACACTCTTTGTTTGTTTTTTTACCTGAATCAAAATCACATGTTAAAAAGTATGCTCTGAAACAGTACCATCACCACAACAGATCTAATCTATTACAACAATGTTCTAGTTACTTCCACCTCTCTTTGCCCTTTTATGCAGATAGAGCAAAGGTAAAATCAGACTACTGGGCAGCTCAGACCAAAACATGTTCAATCCCAGCAAACACATATCGTGATTAGAGAGGACGGCCACATAGAACAGGATAGAGTTTACAATGTCCAACAGCTGGGTTCCCAAAATGAAAGCCATTATAGTCAAAGCCATCCGTTTTGATTGGTTAATGGGCTTCCTGTCTCTGACTCTTTCCCCAGGTCCGGGGCGACCCAGGACACAGAACGCAGATACCGTACAAAGGACACTATCACCAAGGAAACAACGACAACAGCAAGGATAGAAGATAAAAAGAAGACTTTCTTCATACATCAGACCACACAGGCCAATGCTAAACAGCCAAGCAAAACCAATGCTGATGTTTTTGATGGTGACTCCGCCCTTTTTCTTCAAACGTAGGTACATGATTGGTTGAACCACAGCCAGGTAGCGCTCCACACAGGTGAAAATGTGGAAGAATCTCTTTCCAGAGCGGGTCATCCAGTTCACTGTCATTCCTATTAAAACTACTATATTTATGATATTCCTATACATTCCATAAACCATAGCACATGCCCCAGTGTGTTAAGCACTTCCATTATCAGCATATGTAAAGTGAAAGTGTCATTGTAGCTAAGGTTAGTTTTTTTCCACTTTTATAGAGAAGACGTAGAACGAACAGGAAAATTATGAAGCAAATCAGATACACCACAAGCCAAGCTGTGTATGCCGGCTTAAGATAAGGAGAGTAACAGATGAGGATAAAATGTGAAGAATTAGTGGAGTTTCCCGGGTCCATCTAACAATAATGACAAAAGGAGAAGTTAGCAGATGGTTTTGTTGTTAGGATTTAATAGTAAACCTAACCTTCAGGTAAGATGCTTTCAGCACTGAAGGAATAATAGATCAGTCCCTATAAGCACATACAAGTCATCATTAACAGTCAAAATTACTTGTAAGTATTCAACTAGCTTTTTGAAATAAACATACCTGATTTGGAGTGCTGAGTGCAGTGGTGCTTCTTTGCCTTGAGCAGAGCTTGTTGTGAAGAGTTTGTATGTTTCATGGATTCATCACTTCACTGTTTCACACAATTAACTTCTGTTTTGTTTAGAGAAATAAATCATAAAAAGGTACCAACACGGAAAATGTATAGGATTCAACAGTATTAATAATGCACTGGATTTATAGCCCTTTTCATGACACGAAAGATGCTTTGCATTTTGAATTATCCATTCCAGACTCGGTAGTGAAGCTACTGTTGTGTTGGATGCAAAACTGCCATTTTGTCCCATCAGCCCCTTCGACCACTACCACCTATTCACTCAAACCCAGAACCATACTGAGCAATGTGAGTGAACTGTCTAAAAGGACACAACAACATTTTCTTCTCTGGTCGTCACACCTGCAAGATTAGAAACCAGAGCAGAAATGGAATATATTTTCAATTCCATCTGACAAATAATGTTACTGTAAAGATTTATTAGATGAACCTAAAATACAGTAGAACTGAAAAAACAGAGTAAACTTAACCGCTGAGAGGTAAAGAATCACATTTTCTTGGTAGCCTACATAAAAATTTCTATCAAAAAAGAATAAAATAAAAAAATAGCAGACCTTGACACTGTACCTTATGGAATATGGACAGCAATGTAGTTTGGTTGGGTTAAGCAGGTCTTGTTGTGAGAGACTTTGCATGTTTCATATACAGCCTCGGATACTTCCTCTGAAACTTTCCATTAAGCAAATTCTGTAACCATATTTTGTCATGTAGCATTAGTTTCTGTTGAAAAAGTGCCAAGGAGGTATATACTGTAGTTTGAAACAGACGCGTTCAGAGCCTTTGTCATTGAAAGGGGCGGGTACACAATCGAGTTTCCCCATAACTTTCTTTATAAAACAAGTAAGTCGTACTAAAGACACTAAATGGTTAGAAAATTTAACAATGTCAAGGCTCTGACCTCTCCAAATATGTTCTACAGGTTTGCACCAGTTGACACTCTATATAACTTGTGATATCTGCAGACTATTAGTTAGCCGCTAATGGCTGTAGGAACAATAAGGGATCGCTAATGCTAACCACTAACAAAACAAATACAGTGGATGGCCCCAGAGTCATAGAAGTATATCAAATGCCAAGTCCTTCATGCAATAACCTATAGAAATACATACAAAATAATGCCACACATTTGTAGATAGTCACTTTATTTATTTAACACAAATGACACAAAAAAATCAGTGTCGTGGTAGCTGACCTCATGTACTTTTGTGCAAATTTCGTAGCGTCGACGTAGCTTGAAAAGCATGGGACAGCTGCACTACTCAAGCCACCCGAAGCGTCCTGCAGCCGTCTTTGTTTTCTGACGGTAAACAGGTCGATAAGCAGAATCACTGAAAACAAAAAAGGGTCCAAGATAGATTCCTAAAGGACTCCTCTGTTTAGCCAGGTTACGATTGGACTGTCCAAGATGGAGAGAGAAAAAATATTTTCATAAACGACCTGAACTATTTTAGGTTGGTGCCTTTATTACTATTTTAATGTATATGTATCACTTTTATCACAATGTTTTATGTTTTTTGAAACGCTGCGATTGTCAAATCTCAAAAGCTAAAATAAGCTTGGTTGGGAGACAGCTGTAACACCGGGAAATTGCCATTGTGTCCTTGGGCAAGACCCTTAGCCCACCTTTTCCCAGAGTCTGTGTGTGATTCAATCCTTGATTGTAAAGCACTTTAAACACCTAAGAGTGTAAAAGTCATTTACCATTGAAGGTGCACTGCGTGAGTTAAAATGCTCAAAGTTGCGATTTATCAAAATACAGTTCGTTTGCACTTGCCTGAATGTTCGCCGTGATGTTTTGTAAACTTACCGAGGTGTCATCTATAAGCGCAGACATTCTCATAAATGTGAGTGGTTCAGGCCGAATTCTCCCGCGCTGGTTGAGTGGAAGTAACTGTATTAATATAATTATTTGTATTCATTTCGCATAAGCTCTTGGTTTTGCTGTTTTACATCAGACTAATGTTATACATTGAGTTTAAATAAAACGTTTTAAAAAAGTTACAGTCAATGCCGAGTAAATACCACAATCTACTGTTGCAACGCCGCCATCTAGTGGCGCAACACATAGAAGACGACTCATAACAGACCTGCTAAAGCGACAAAGTGTAAGGAAGTCGGACATGCTTTTGAGAAATGGAGGAAGCTCTGAACTGCACTGGAGATCAATGGGACACTCATTTGGTGATTATATAGATTAGAAGATAAGACAGATACTCAGTTAAATACCAAAGTCTCTAATCTAACTTTCCTTGCCTAACTTCTGGAGTCGTCAATCAGTCAAAAATAACAACAACAAAAATAGTCAGCATCTACATTTTCATAGTAATAATTTTGTTTTCTTTCTTGAGAAAACATTATGCAGAAACTTGACGACTCAACAAGAGACATTTAAGCCTTAAGAATCTTCAGTTGAGGAATAAGGAATAGTGCAGTGCCACTAACTGCCAAAGTTGACTCCCTTGTTCTTGAACTTTGAGACTTGCGCAGTGCACCTTTAATGCAATTCAGGATTCT
Source organism: Mugilogobius chulae (assembly GCA_038363315.1). Classification (NCBI taxonomy): domain Eukaryota; kingdom Metazoa; phylum Chordata; class Actinopteri; order Gobiiformes; family Gobiidae; genus Mugilogobius; species Mugilogobius chulae. The sequence continues at coordinate 25,612,366 of CM076404.1, read as the reverse complement.
TTCTTTCTTTCTTTACACTGATTTTAAGGTCTTTATCAACAGTAAAACAAAAAACAAACAAACAAAAACTGGTACACATTTTCAGGAAATTAATAAGAAAATCAATGAATGCACTTTCTTTCAGTTGCAAGCTCAATCATGACTGTTTTTCACTTTTTTACATCAACAGCGTGGGCTAATTCTTACATCTCAAATTTCTGTCTCTCTATTTTTAGCGGCATGCTGGATTTCCTTGACTTTCTCTTTGGCGTCGCTTCCCACTGCGACTCGCTGTTCGAATTTTCCTTTTTTACTAAATCACAATCAGACTTCCCACATTTTCTACTGTCTTCAAAAGAGTCTTCCCTGAGATAAGACTTTGAATGCAATCGTTCATCTGCGCTAAACTGGACTTGCGCTGGAGCAGTTTCCCGACGGATGAGCATGTTTTTGTTTTGATGCGCGCTTAGCCACAGTTCGTCGTCTCTATTTCTGTTGACCGCGTTTGGCACATTTTTGCGGAAAGAGCCGTCGTTGTGATTCTCGGGGCAGGTGTGGAGTCGCGGGTTTGGGTTTGCGCTGTGGCGGTTGCGGCTTCGTAAGGAGCTGAAGACCATGGTGCAGCCGGAAACGGTGCAGCGGTGCTTGATCTTGAGGTGCACGGCGTTGTAGTGGATCTTGAGAGTCCCTGCAACAAACACAGAAAGAACTAGTATCTGTGAATGCACCATAGTGTAAAGGTTCATCAACACTTGGTTCAGCACAACATTTACTTTGTATTGGTATGGTATATGTGGAAACTTTTGCGATTTTGAGAGAAAATGTTGAAAGCACAGAGGCACATTTTGGTAAACTGGAAAGATTGGAGTCACATCTGGATTCACGTTTAGAGCTGATCAGGCCGTCTTTTTGTTTCATAACTCACCTAGGACAGGAATCATAATCATAATACAGTAGATCTATGTCTGCAATAGTGCATTAAAGACTCATCCCTTATGTTTTTTGTGTAGTTTGATCAAGTAGTTAAAGGTGGGGTAACTGATTTTCACGCAGCAAACCATCTTTAGGTTTAAATGTGACAACTTTATCTCATAAAACTTGATCATCATTGACATGTTTTCATTTAGTTTGCATTTATGACTTACAAACTTCTTTTTTACAAACAACTAAGTGAAACTGGAAAGGACCACCCAAGCTCAGCCAATCAAAGCACTGCTTTGACTCCTGAAAACTAAAATTCTTTATCATTCAATTCAGACAGTGCTCAGTGCTCTTATTTGTACACTTTTAGCGGCATTTATCATATTTGAGTGGAAAACAGTTACCCCAACTTTTAAAAATGAATCGATTAGTTACCCTGTTAAACAAATCAAGCTAATAATTTGCTTGGGATCCAGAACCCACGCTTCAGTGAAGAGTGGATCTGGTCGCCACGCCCTCCGCCTGTGTTTCAGATCAAATCCACATCGTACCGGACAATCAGGTTAGCTTATTAGCGTGACGCAGACTAAACAAAGGAGCTGATTGGTTGTCTGTCATTTAGACCAAAATCTAACTTTACCTCACATTAAAATTGTTTTTTGCTTCGCTCATTGATTCTGCAGAAATACGCACTGTTTTCAGTTCTTCATGTATTTTTTTCGTCGGGGGCAGCCATGTTGGTTTTTATACGGCTGAAAATGCGTGTCTCTGATCCGAAAATCCGAAAGAGGGACACGTTGGATTTTCCAGGCAAGCTAATAATAACATTGAGTCGTGATGCACAACTTCATAACATGTTCTGGTGGTTAGTTGTTCTTTTGAAGCTCAGGTTTATGTGTTGTAGACACAGTTTTGTTAGTTTTCACCTCTCAATGTGCATCATAGGTCCCACCAAATGTGCAGTGCATCATGGCTGCTTTACAGGTGGAAATAATTAAACCTTCTCATGTTCTGACTTATATTAGGTTGACTTGCAGTGTCAGTCACATCCCGTGTTTAAAAAAACATTGCATTTTGGGGGTTTTCAATTTTTCTTTATGAGTTACAAGGTCTGCAAAACAAATTTCTTAAACATAATTTTTGTCCCATCTGTGTTTAAAATATGCAAGATATATAGTATAAATGTATAAACTATTACAAATTTTGAATAAATTCTTGCAACCAAATACAATTTTTATTATTATTTATTTAATTTATTTTAAAAGGGGACCATGTACAATTAGAACATAAATGTTGCCATTTGATGCATTGTACCAGAGTTAGCCTTAGGCTAGTTTACATCTGCAGTCCCCTGGCAGGGAAAGGAACAGCCCACAAACACTTCAGTGTCGTGTGCTGGATCAGCCTCAGAGCAACTGGAGCTAATGATTACAATGCTGGTTGCTCTTGAGGTATTTTTTTAGCTCAGTTTTAAAACCATTTATTGTACCACGTGTTTTAATGTATTCAGGCAGCATGTTCCACTGTGTGGTAGCCTTCACTGAAAAGGCGGATTGACCAAAAGTAGAACGACGGAAGGGTATAATGCAGTCATGTAAAGAGGCTATTCTTGTGGATCTCACTGAATTTACACTTCGATAATCCACAAAATCCTTCAAACCTAATTGCCTAATTTTATTTTATTGTTTGTACTTTTCATTTAGAGAAAGAAATGTGTTTGTTGTGTGCTGTACAAGATTCTATCTTGGTTGGATTGTATAAGAATATAAACACTTTTAAAAAATCAGTAACAGCAACCACTCAATATACCACATTTTGGATATTTTTAATGTAGATATCGAACCTAAATAAACCAATGAAACACATGATCCACACCAAAAAAATCTTCTAACCTTTGTCGTAAAAGCTCTTCCCGCAGACTCCGCAGCAGACTCGGCCTTTCCGACCCACAATAGAAACACCTGAATGGGGCATGGACAGTAGAGAGCCAGCCGGGGCCAGTGTAGGACAGAAGAACGTGGAAGAAAACGAGGGAGCTGAATTTAAGATTGGTTTTGTTGAAGAAGAGAAATTAAAAGTGCAGAGAGTGGAGACAGGAGAGAAAGATAGCTCCTTTTCTGGTTTTGGGTCGCTGGTCTGAAGAGGTTTGTCTGGGTCCGGTTTGACAAAGAACGTTACGCGGTTTTCAGGAGTTTTGGTCACGCTTGGCTTCTGTGTTGTAGGATTAAATGAAGACACACTGTCCTGTAAAGAGAAACAAAATCTAAATGGTCTCTGAGGACTTCCCAAGATGGTTGATTTAGCAAACATTATATGACATTTGGTGAATTGTTATGTCAAGTTTTCGCTCCCGCTAACCTATATTAATTGATTCAGTAGTCTGATTTTGTCATAACGTTTTACAAGCACATTGGTGGGCTTAGTAGCAGAGTGGTTAGAGATCCCTCCCAATAAGAAAATTGCTGGTTTGACTTTCAGGTGAGCCAAGTCAACATCTCACAATCTCTCCGAATGAAGTTTAATAATAATGCATTTTATTTATATTGTGCTTTTCATGACACCCAAAGACGCTTATGCCTTAGTCCTTCATTCCATACTCGATGGTGATAAGCTACTGTACTGGGGCAGACTGACAATAACGAGGGTGCCATTTTACGCTATCACCCCTTCGACCACCACCAACCATTCACACTCACACCAGATCTATGCTTGGAAATATCGATGAAGAGTCTTGCCCAAAGACACAATGAGGAGTTTCTCCTTTGTTCGCCCTTGTGGCACCTGGGGTTCCAGCGATCTCCCATCCAAGTACTGCCAACGCTCAACATGCTTAGCTTCTGTGATCTGATGGGATCAGACTTTGGCAAGATCTTCCCCGTGTCACCCTGGGCTTATAGTTGTATGATAAGGTTGATTTGGTATCACTGTATATTTTTCCTAAATGAATGAGAGAGTTAATTGTTGTCTAATCCTGCAACCAGTTGAGCCACGAATCCATTGGCCTGGGTCCCTCAGACCAGTTCACTTTGGAGCGGTTTGGGCCGCTTATGTTAGTGATGGTGAGTGTTTCCATTGCAGGTCCAGACTCCCGAGGGTCTGTTACGTCACTTACACATTACACATGCTTTCTTAAATAAAAAAAAAAGAAAATGTACCGAAATTATACTTTTTTTTACAGGCGTCAATCTGAGCAATTCACAAAAACATGTGTAATAATTTGACGTTAGTGACATGAAGGTCAGGCTGGTGCAAACAAGAAACTACTTCCGGTTTATCGTCACTTTTTAAATAATTTATTTAACTTTTTTTGCGACTCTATGATGCCTATTAAACAGGTTTTGTTTAATGGTTTGAGGTTGGATTATGTTGGACACATTACACACAGGATTTACATTTTTTACAGTGTTTTGCCTCAACAAACAGGAAACAGCTGATGCTAATGCGCTAGCTTTGTTTTGCTAAGTCTATCTATCAGTGGAAATGCGGCGGTTTGACACAGGATCGAGTCTACGTTTGGTGAGGAACAGTTTCTGCTCTTTTCCGTCTGATTTTTGCCTGAGCCTGTGTTTTCTCTCGTCCAATCATCCAGGATGTTTTCCTGCCTAAGGCCCAAAATCACTGAGATAGTTTCCAGTCACTCCTAACAGTCAATTCCTAACAGTAGTAGAAACAGCCCAGTCTCTGGATACAACAAAATGTCAAGAACGTTCGATAAACACCTTTGCACATCATTTTTATGTTAATATTTTATGAAAAGCCAAAACGTAAAATAACCACAAATTTTGGTTGAAGTTATGGCGACATTTTCTTTGGGTTTAATTCTTAACATACCCCAAGCCCCAGCCCTAAATTTACCAATTTTAATAATTTGGCGCCTAAACTTACCCGTTAAATTCCCCAAAAATGTCACCACGTGGCTTCAACAAAAATACGTATTTTATGTTTTGGCTTTTCATAACATATTGACGTAAAAACGATGTGAAAATGTACGTTTTTGACATTTTGCTGTAAATCTTTGTTTGGAAACTGTGTTGGGTAAGAAATTAATGGATGAAAATAAATATAAGACTTGAAGAAAGGTATATTTTTGTCATTTAGATTTCTTTGTTGTACTTAATAAAAAATAAAATATCCATGAGTATTTGCCTTGAGCGGGCTTGCATGGTCATGAAATTAATTTACCGAAGTAGGGCCTCCTTTAGTTTGCTTCCATTGGATAATTATCCCCATTCTAAAACATGTGTTTAACTTTCTAGTTCTACAGAATTGTGTAGTTGACTTTTCACCTCCAAGAAGTTTTCTACATTGAAATTAATAGATTGCTTCTTCTGTATCAACCTTCTGTATCAGCAATGGCGACTCACTATTTTCTCCCAAGAAAATTAATGACAGATCAACATTTAATCAAAACTCCAAACGTTCTCAACAGTGTACCTTATGTGTGGCAGTGGAAAAGGAGTCCGGTGGTTTTATTAAGTCGCCCTCTGTGTGAAAAGAGTTGGTCATGAGCTCCACGATGGAACGGGTCTCGCCGAAACGAAGGAACTGTTTCAGGATGAGCTGCTCCTCCAGTGGACTCGCCATCAGCCACTGGTCCAGAGTACGCCCCCTAGAGTCCTGCAGGAGGAAAGACTCATCAAACAACCATCATGTCCCAATACTCGCTCAGCTGAGGTTTGTTTGTTTACCTGCAACTTGTATCCTCGAACATAATCTCCCAGACTCCATCCCAAAGTGTGCAAGATGTGACCCACCTGAAGAAAACAAGTCAATATTAAAATCAAAAGTACTTACTATTCTTGAATCATTGAATAACTGAGGTAAATGTAAATAGTTCTTGACCTGATCGGGAGTGAGGACGCTGTAAAGTCGGTCCAGCAGGATTTTGAGTCTGATGGGAACTGCCTGAGCTCCGAACAGAACCAGGGAGCTCAGGTCCAGCACCAGCCTAGGCACAGCCACCTCCACTGGGCCACAGCCAGACACGCACCTGGGGCTGAGCTTCTCCAGCGCTGAACGAGAAAACCGCGTGGAACAAACAGCAGACCATGTTGACGAGGAAGAAAAATGCTAAACTTGAAGAAATAAATGTAAGAAGTACGCACATCTAGATTGCAGCTGCAGAACACATTCACACAAATTGTTTCTTTTAAGGTAAACTTTATGATTATTTCTATTTTAACTAATATTGTTTTGTATTGCGTTTTTGATGTATCTTTTCCTACTTTGTAAGGCACTTTGAATTGCTTTGTGTACAAATTGTGCTATACAAATAAACTTGCCTTCGACACCAAAGTGAGGCCCGGGGGCAAACTTGGTCAGCTAAGGGGTTTAATTTGGCCTACAAAGAGGTGCTGAGATTTGATAAAAATGTCTGTCTGATTACATTCTAAGATGAAAAATTCTTCAAAGTACAATTTACATAAAATTAGGTATGGCCCTCGACATACTACAAAATTACTAATTTTGGCCGTTTGAAGAAAAATAATATTAATTTTGGCCCACTGTGGAGAAAAGTTTGAGCACCCCAGTAAATTCATATTCATCTAAACCAGGGGTTCTTAAACTTTGTCAGTCCAGACAGAGACCCTTTATCGTCTCGAAAATTTTCCAGGGATCCATTATAACTTTTCACTCTGGTATCACATTAAAATTTAGAAAATAAAGCAAAGTTATATACCAAGTTGAATAAATGGTTCTTTTCTTATATTAATTTTTACTGGTTTACTTGTTTCCATTCAAAGCTATCTATATTTTCAATACAAAATTCTATGTTTAGGATGGTAAATTACATGAAATGGTTATATTAAAAAAAATTACCAATGTTTAAAAAAATCTTTGGGGGACCCCCTACACATGGTTCAGGGACCCCCAGAAGTCCCCGGACCACACTTTGAGAACCATTGATCTAAACTGACCGTGGAGGACCCAGCTGTGTCCGCAGAGCTCACAGGATCGAGTTTGTAGAGGAGTCGGTCTGAAGGCTCCACAGCACCTCTGCACCTGCACATTAGAAAGTTAATGTATTTGTAGTTTAAAGGTGCACTGTGTAACTTTCTGGAGGTGAAAGTCAACATCACAATTCAATACCAACATGAAGATAAAATCATTCTTTAGAACATTCTTATTGGGAATAAATACGTTTTTATGTCGTGAGAAAATATAGCTAAATGAGCTGCTTTTCCATAGAAATACAATGGAGGAGGCCTTCTTCTTGGTCAAATAATGGTTCATTTTGGGGCCACGCAAGCCCGCTCAGAGTAAAGTTACACAATTTTATCATTTATTTTGTGCCACAAAGACATCTAAACTAGAAAAACGTGCTTTTATTCAAGTTTATTTTTTGACCAAAAAGTTGAACAGTGCACCTTTAAAATAGAGGAAGATTAATACAAACATGATATGTACAGTATTTTACCTGTGTATCTGCATCTGGACTCATCTTCATGTCTTAAACATAAAAAATAAAAAATGAATTACAAAATGTACAGACACCAAAACGTGTTCACAGTTATAGCTAAGAAAAAAGAAAGAAAAAAAGAATATTTATTTACCCATGATAAAAAAAAGTTTAAATGAACATACAATTTTTATGTATATAATTTTTGGAACATAAACAAATTAAGTTAAAAAAAACAACAACAACTATACACCGTAAAATAAAACAATATAATACAACAATTTCTGATTTAGAGTTTTAAATTAATGAAACATATATGTGAGTTATCTGTCATTTGTAATATTAAGTTATTATTACTCATAAATAAGTTTCATTTAAACTGTTGAAATTTTGAAAGTCTTTAACTCACTTTGTCAAGTTCTATCAAAACAAAGATTCAACTTGAATTTTCTAATGTATATTTGAATTGTGTTTTGCCAATGAAAACTACAGCTGTGCACATTTGTAGAATTCCATCAACAAATTGCATATTTCTAAATTGAACTGCTGCTGATTTACTAATAAACTTAAGTTAGCCTAACTTGAAGTATTAATTTCAAGAATAATTATTACTCTTGTCACATTTGCATAACTTTTGAGTTAAGTTTTGCAGCATTTCAACTCAATACTCTGCACAAAAAAATGAACACTTAAGATGCTTAGAGATGAATAAAGTGATGTTAAATTGTAATTTTCTTAATTCTCAGCAAATCAAATACATTAGATAGGCAACAGCAAGAATCAGAAATGTAATAAATCTTCTAATTCAATCACATGATCATTTTAACCTGAATTAACTGCACACTTTCTTGTAATAATAATAAAAATCAATAACAATAAGAACACTGACCTTATAATGTCGCCACAATTCTTTTCTTGACTGTTCGGTGTAATTATTTCCCATATCCTGCTCCACTTTAATGCCATGCTCTGTCTCTCCTGCTCATTTATAGTGTCTTCTCTGCTCCGCGTTGGCTCCTCCCACTTCTATAGAATTCACATTCATTCATTCATTTAGCCTGGAAACCCGAAATGACACTTTTCAGGTCCATGTACATGAGAACGAGACAAAACGGAAAAAATATCATCTAATTTTAGGTTATTTTATATGTTGTGTTTTGTATATATGCAGTCATAGAGATAAGTCTAATAGTATAAAAATAAGTTAGCCAAGGTAACTACAGTGTATATAATGGAAGTATTTGTAGTTGTAGTAGCCTAAAAATAGTACACACTGGAAAAACTATACATCTACTTGCTTAAAATGACTTAGAAAGAGAATTTTAATCCAGATTTGAGCTGTTTTAACTGGATAAGAGGTAATTTATTGTTTAATATAAACAATTTCACTGGTTTCAACAAATATTTAACTGGTTATGAAAGACTTTGGCTTAAAATAAGAACAACAAATTGTCAGTGGGGACAGTTAAATAGTTTGGCTCGAAGAAAGAAGCAATGTCTTGAAATCCGTTCAAAAGGAAAATAATCTATGTCTCTATAATAAATTCAGGTTAAATTAATCAAAATGCCTAAAATTAGATTCAAATCCTAGAATCAAGCAACTTTAGCTTGTCTTGAGGTTTATTTTTTGCAGTGTATTTATAAAAGTACATCGAATGCAATAGTTTGGAACATTTCATTTGGCTTTGTTTATTATGTGTTTGTCTGGGATCTTGTTCAAAAACATAAATTGTAATTATTTTATTATCTAATTTTAAAAATGTTGCTTTTCTTGGCAGCTAAACACTACAATAATACAACATTTTATAAAACAGTTTCCAACAGATAAGGTCATGAAATAGTGCTTATCATAAAACAAAGCAAACATTAAAAACGTGAATGTATAAAAGTTCTAGTGAACCAATGCACGTTTTCAAGAGAAAATGCAGATGCAGAGACAGTATAAAGCAAAGAGAGAACATTTTTAGGAATAACACAGTCATGGTCATTTTTGAAAACACTCCAACATTTAGCTGTTGTTGACATTAAGAATATTACAGTGATGGTAACTTTTTCTTCATTTTTTATTTTATTTTTTTTTCTGAAACCTTTAGTGCCTGCTTGTGCTGTACTTTGATGCATTTGTTGCCGTCTCACTTTGTCCTGGTTTCCCACTGTCACTGATCTAATCGCGCTGCTGTAATTGAGCAGTCGCCTCACAGGGGGGCGCTCTTACCTGGACACACACTGTCCCAGCCGGGGACCACAAGGACAAAAGGCTCTTCTCAACTTTGTATCTCTCTTCTTTGCTCATCTGAATAAAAACAAATGAATAACAGTAATAGTGCTCTGAGTAGCAGCCACACAGTGATGTGTGAATGTGAGTAGTTAGTTACAAAGCTTGTTACAGTTTTTTTCAGTAGCTTTGGCTCCAAAGTCAAGATAATTGAACACACTTCAAAACTTAACATCCAGGATACAAAACACATTCTACCTTTGCTACAACAGTAACACCATGTCTGTCTTCACTCTTTTTGCTTAACTCCTCACACAGTGTTTTGTAAAACCTTACACACAATTAGTCTTCCTTAACTCTTCAGTCACTGCTGCTAAACTATGTTTTTATAACCAACACTTTTGCTCCAAAGGGATGTTTTCTTGGGTCAATCACCTGAACAATGAACGCTTGTGCTGTGACTCTTCTGACAAATAAATCTGTCCCATGAACACAACTCCATAGAGTTACAAATAGAGTTACTTTTGTTTTAGAGCGTCAATCCAGACAAGAAGAAGTGTGAGGAAGAGGACATGGACACAGAGACAAAAGTGTGAGGTAGTGAGGAGGAAGAGAACATGAGACAGGACAGATGATTTAGCCCAGTGGTTCTCAACCTGGGGGTCGGGACCCCCATCGGGGTCGCGGAAGGATTTCTGGGGTCCCCTAGTGATATATGAAATTTAATATTGACATCCTAAACATGGTTTGACACTCTTTGAATGCAGTGATAAACATAAATTCATATTTTCTGGCCTACAGAAAAAGGTACCCAGGCTTATGGCTTAAAATAAAAACAAACATAAGACATTACCACTTTGCAGGTCGCTTACATTTTGTGCTTGGGGGTCGCGAATGCCTACGGTTGTTGTTTTGGGGGTCGCGACTGAAATAGGTAGAGAACCACTGATTTAGCCCAATGTCAGACACTTCACTGTGGCCAAGATTAGACAGGAACACACTTTTAGCTCGTCGAAGAATTTACTTTACATTGTCAGTAAACCATGTGCTCGTTTCACAATTCTGAATATTTTTGTTTCACAATCTCGTTAATTTCCAAAATATTCTGAAAAATAAATTGATATCATGTTGAAATAAATTCCAAACAGTGTTTAGCTGGTTAAGGTGAAAGTTATTCCATGTGTTGCTTTTGTTTCATGTTCAAACAAATAAGTGTAGTTTTTACATGAGTGTGAAATGTTTTACACAAAAAGTTCAGTTTAGAGATGAGTGTTTATCATTTTAACCACAAAGTGTTATTTTGACAAAGGTGTCAGGAGTTTTGCACAAAAAGTGTAGATATGCAATCATTCTAAAATGTTTAGACAAATGAGTGATCAATCTGACTGAATCTGTAGAAGTTTTGCCATATTTATCACAATTTCCAAAAAATGTGCCAAAGCGATTAAAAAAAACTGTAAGTGCCTCAAATGTGTTAAAGTACATAAACTAGGGGTCACAAACTGGCGGCCCAGGGGCCAAATGCAACCTTCCAGATGGTTTCATGTGGCCCCAGAATGATTTCTGATTGTTACTAATAGTGGCCCACGAGTCAAATGTATTATTGGTGTGAATATAATGCACTAAATAGCAAATTACATATAAATTGTCCAAAATGTTCCCGAGAATAATTGAACCCCGGTTACTGACTTTCATGAACTCTGTCACTCGTGTGTGTTTGATGTTAAGTATAAAACAAGAGATGTGGGCTTATTAGACTATTATTCATATGACATATAACATAGTGAGTCCTGTGTTTTGAAATGTGGCCCTGGACCAACTCTGACTTTGATTATTTCAGCTCCATTAGAGTTTGAGATCCCTGATTTAAACCATCGTTATCAAAAGCCCAGGCTGATTTTATTACTGTTCAAGGAGAAAAGAGTTTCAAAAAGAACATTTCAAAAATGCTCATTGAGATCTTACATTTAGTGATGTTTGAAGGTGCTCAGTGGTGATTGGGAACAGAAAATTACAAAGAAAAAAGGATACCCAAGGCACTCTTCATACAATATAAATTTAAAAGAAAAAACATTATTCATTGTTAAAATATTATTGATTAAAACATGTAAGTTTTTTCTTTGTAAAGGAGAAACAAGATTTGTCACTTTAGTTGGGAGCCTTTTGCTTTACTTGCCTGACACGACATGATCTCCATTTCCACAGATCTGAACTGTGACGGCCTGGCGATGTACTGTTGTCTCCATGGAGACGGGAACATTGCAATATTGCGGAAGATTCTAAACAATAACATTTGAAAGGAGATATTTTAACCAGAATGTGCCACGCAAACAGACTACGTATAGTTTTTAGAGTCTATAAAGTAAAACAATTTAGAGTCTTCTTCTCAAACAAAAAAATACTTTTCAAACACTGTGCTGACTTATTTTGTATCATCAGAAATCAAATGTTCAAACTGAGCGTCTATGAAAGCCAATAAATGGAAAAGTGGAGCTGCCACACGCCGCTGTGAGTGATATTCTAATGAACTGACTTCAAACCAGGATCCAGGTCTGAGGAAGTCCCGGAGGACCAGGATGATCCAAGATCCCGCCTCTCTGTAAGGAAAGCACCGTTTTGAGGCCATTACTGCCTCAGGGAGCAAACCTGCCGCTGTCAGGTTAGCACAAACTTTATCTGTGTATGATCGAGTATCACACAACACACACATGACAGCTGGTGGTGGCACTTAGAAATTATTCTTCTGCTGTTACCAGTCACTGTTTTGGAAGTTTCGACAAGTTAATTAATATAGTATCAAATTTTGGTTCCAAGTCTGGGTCATGTCCCAAGTCAAAGAGAGGCAAGTCCAAGTATTTTCTTTTTAGTTTCAAGTATTTTCAAGTCTTCGTGTCACCGAATACATCTTGTACTTTTACAATTGAGTTAATTTTTATAAGATTTCCCATTTAGATATACATCTGGCCACAAATGCAGAAATCAGGAGGGACATGTTGCAGTTTTTGATTATAAAAATAAACTGTTAATGTTTTTTAGCAGAATAAGTCACAAGAATCTAAGTCCTGAGTCGACCTTCAAGTTTAGTCCCAGATCTTTATATTTTTTATCAAGTCACGTCTGAAGTCTGATCAAAATAGTGACTTGAGTCTGCCTCGAGTCCACGCCATGACTTGTAAGGCTCTGGTTGTTGCTGTTGTGAAATGGTTTTATCCATTGTGTTGCAACTGATGAAAATATTACTTTTCCACTTCATTTAGAAATCTTTCCCCCTGAAATTCTGTGATGGAAAGAAGAACAAGTCCCCTCTCTGAGACTAATGTTAAAGTCTGTATGACAGGTTTCCAAGAAATTTGCATTTGAATTCAATTTAGTAGAAAAACACTTGTAGTAAATATAAATGATAGTTTTACATGAATCAAGAACAATTTTGTGAAGAAAAGTTAAAAAATGTTGAAAATAACAGGAAGCGGAGTTCTAAACTGATGACATCACATTCAGGAGACTTGAACATTTTACATTTTCTCACAATAAACACCTTTGAAGACCCTAAACATCAATTTAACAAAATGAGTGTGTTGTCGTGTATTTATCTGCCTTAAGAAGTAGGCTAAAGCTTGTTACATGACAGGAGTTTTTTGCCCAATTTATTAAATAGTCGCTAAGCAACTCCCTAGTATGATGTCATCATCTACAAACAGGAAGTACATTAATAATCATAAAAAAATTACTAGACTGGGATGAACTTTGTAAAATGTTTAGTGAAACCTTAAATTTAATTATCTTAACTGTGTTTTTGTAATTGTTCCTTCATTTGGTTGGATATTATTTCTTATACCAGCTTGTTAATGCCTGATCTCTGATCTTTCAGAAGCTAAGCAGATTGGGCATGGGCAGGACTGAGACTTTCATTATCCTTACGCAAGACACTTCCGCCTCATTTGGATCTGTATGGTGAGTCTTTGAGTGTCATGAAAAGTGCTTTTCAATTCGTTATTAATGTTACTAATAAACAGGGGAGTCGATTGGGGTTGGGCAGCGTCTTAGGGGCCCAGAATGATACCCTTTGCATTTTAATTTATATTGGGCCCATATGAGTCACCCCTGCCCCGGGCCCACACATTTATATCAACGGGCCTTCTTATAAAGCACCCTGATTTCTTCCCTTTTTTAGTACACAAATTGTCTTCATTGACTTGAGATAAACGCTTGAGAAAAGCGTTTAATGAAATACTTTGAGCTGATTGGATGTACGGCCTACCTCAGTTTGAGCTTAACCAATCACAGCAAGACATTTTAATGGTGTATCCAATGTCCACATGGGATAAAAGTGTCATATGCCTCTCTGCTCTTCTTTCAAAAAGGAAACACGTACATCTACGAGAGCTGCCATCTTTGTTTGAATTCAGATGCTACTTGCTGATATCTTCAATCAGGCTGGTGGAGGGTCAGATGGATTTCTCTTGAATGTGTGAATTCACTAATGTGAGACAATCTATCAGGCTGGCCAGATTCATTTTGATCTGCTGCTTCTAATTTAAAGGTGTTTTTCTAGTAGTGGAGTTTGCCATGCATTTTACTGAACCAATAAGATGCAGAGAATAACATGTAAGATGTGCATGAGTTTGTCTTTCCTTGGGCGCTACAGTTTGTCGCCTTAAATAATTCACTCAAAAAGTCACTAATTGCACCTCTGAAAAGCATACACCTTTTAGTGAAGACTATCAAACTTTTGTCTAAAACTTCCAGAATGTACTAAAGACAGAGTTTCCCGGTTTTGACTCTTTTCCGTGGAGTGAAGTTAGCTGGTGTGGGATTATCATGGCGTCTCCAGAGCCCGAGCAGTGCAGCGTCAGCAGGAGAGAACAACTGTGACAGAAATCACAAAGAAACATAAAATCATCTCCGAGGCGTTTCCTGTGGCTGTGCTGACTCGGCTGCTTGCTTTATTTGTGATCGCACTTTTGCTGTCATTCTTTTTATCCCCAAATGCGGCACTACAGTCACTGCCTTCAACTACTAACAAGTTATACACAAGCTTTCTTTCTTACCACAATTTAAAATAACTTCACCAAATCAAATAAAAACTTGTGATTTAATAGAGTTACTTAATATAGTTGAACATTACAGAAAAGCAATAATATTTGAAAACAAGTAGGTTAAAAAAAACAACTCTTAAATTAGCTTCATGGCAAAACTTAAGTTGAATGACCTCGGCTAGCTTGTCACTAGCTTCTTTGTTGTTGGAGGATTTGCACATTTAATGGTCATGTCTGTCCCCTTGCCCCGGATAAAACCCTGTGATTTTCTAAAGAGAAGATGCCTTTAAGTCTAGAATTAGGCCTAATCTTTGGTCCACGGTTCAAGACATTTAAACAGTGAAAAGAGCCACAGAGTCAGCAGCGACATGTCTGCGCTAAGCTAACACGCGCTAATGACAACATGACACGAAGGTCGCTTAAGAAAGATACATTTTTGAACTAAAAACACATATTTTGACAGTTAGAATACTAGACTTTTTTCAGTTAATATTACACAGTCCTCATTTAAAGTGCATGTAACAGGTTAAACTGCATTTTTAGTACAACTTGGTTACATTTAAGATTTAGCTGACGTTTCCTGAAATGTTGTATCGGTTTAGCCATTTTTTTCTTTTTTTTTTTTTTGGTTTAGCCATCTTTATCTTTAAAATCTTACTTCCTGATTGAAAATGATGACATCACACTAAGAAATCTATAACTAGAAACAATTTGTTCAAACTGGTTCAAAACTTACTATAAAACTACAATGACAACGAAAACCCCCTTTATTCAGCAGAATTAATGGTAAAAGATTGGAAATGTGTGTTTATTGTTATAGTTTCTATTGTTTGATGTTATCAGTTTAGAATCCTGCTCAACTTCCTGTTATTTTCAACATATTTTTACAGATTTCGTCATAAAACAGTTATTGATGGGTGTTAATTATAAAAAAAAAAAAATGTTATGCCTTCATGTGAGCTAATGCACACTTTGCTATGCTATGCTATTTATTGCTGGGTTTCACATTCTAGAATTCTTGTCAGTTAAAAGCCAGATTGGGGGCAAGAGGCAATTTTTCCTATTAATAACATTGGACTTTGCCATGGAATATTTCAAAAATGATTTAATAAATTTTGATGATTTTTGGGGTGACTAGACCCAATAAACTTATAAATTGCAAAAATAAACTGATTGAAATAACATTGGACTGTGATGTCATCTAAAACCCCGCAATAAAAAATCTTTTGTCCCATGATGTGCTGTGGATTTGTTAAATGGAGGTGGAAAGCGTCAGCAACAGAATTGAATTTTCTCATAATTTATGTTTTTACTGTTACTATTTATTCTGTTTCACTGTGTGTTGTTTTTATGTGGCGGTGAGCCAACGATGAATTTCCACTTTGGTAGACAATAAAGCTATTCTCTATTCTATGCAATCCACAGTGTTGTAAGTTTGAATTCTGCTGTACGTCCTGTAAGTCTCATTTTCATAAATGTGAACCTATTAAAAAAATAAAAAAAAAATAAAGAAAAAAAGAAAGAAAAGTAATGAAAAGTAATGAATCATGTGAAAGTGAATAATGTTATACTGAATGACACAGTCTGGTGTGGAGCTGAAAATATATTTCAATGCTTCATGTTCGTTTTTTTATCATCAAAGTATGCTGACTGGCTGCTATAATTTGCAAAAATTCCTGAGAGACCCTTCTCTTTCCAACAACATGATTTGGAGCCATTCAAAGTGATAATTCGTTTCACAATGCCGCATACTAATAGTGTGATGTGATGCTTTGTCTTGACTCGTACGTGAATGAACAAAAACCCACAACTTTTATATGAGAAAGCATGACACAATTTAGAATCCATCATAGATCCTTTATAAACCAATCCTGACAGTCCCCATAAACTTCCCCAGATTTTAACTGCTCCTGCTTTAATGAACAAATGTCATTCCCTCCAACACTTTCATAAAAAAACAGAAGCGGAAAAGTGGATTTGTTACATCTCGTCCTGTTTTTGCTTTGTGGCGGTCCCTTATGAATATTCACTGAAACTCCTGCCTGGTCCTGCCTCACGTCCTAGTTCAACCTGACGACAAAAACAAAAAAAACACAACATTTGGACGCGCTACAAAGAAAGAAGCGCGGCGGCGGCACAGTTATTTCCGAGGGGCGGAGAGGAGCGGGGGACCCTGAACGCACCGTGGCAGAATGGGGGTCGAAAAAACATACAAATGAGGCCTGAATCTGGAGCCACACGCAACTGCAAGTGTGCTCCAAGTAAAATAAGTGGGCCCTGAAGTGACACATTTAAGCAAAAGTTTAGTTTCATGTAAAATTCAGGCAAACATCCAGGCGACAAATGACAAAAACAACCAAAAGGGAAAAGTGTAATGACAAAAGAGGATTGGGAGATGATTTTGGAGGTTACGAAATGGCAGCAACACATTAAAGGAAATGAGCTTTTGGGATGGCAGTGGATGAGTCAAATAGGCTGAGAGGTTCTTTTATAGGTTGTTGTGATGATCTCTGAATCAGTTATTCACCACAGTGTAACATCAGTAAAATTGCAACTTGTGAAGAAAGTTTGATGAGAAAAAGTAAACAACAAAGGAAACAATGAAAGTAGCTTACTTCCTGGCATTGATGTTTATGAGCTCCGGACTAAAGGCGGCTTTGGGCATAGGCAAAATAGGTGGTTGCCTGGGACCATAAAAAAAAAGAAGAAAAAAGTTCTTCCACTCATAAGTTATTAGCCTGTTTTTATCTTGCATTAATATGTGACATAGGTATCATTGAGTTACTACCACAAATAGCTGATGAATTTATAAGTCTGCATATTTAATTATGCAAACTACCAGCAGTAGAAGCCTCAAAACATGAGGATCTTTGTCCTGGCAAAATTACAAATGTTAGTATTTCTGTTGATGGCATTTGAAATCTTGCCAAGGGCACTCAAAAGGGGTAGGGCACAGGCCTTGGTCTATATACAACAGTCCAAACAGTTGGCCTACCTTACACACCAATTTTGAACTTTCAACTTTTCAACTTTCAAATCTCAAAAGGATTTGTTAATAGGCTGTATAATTCTATAAGCTTTAGCAATACTTTATTTTTTTTGTCAAAGGTAGTTTGTTAAAAAACTAAAAAAGTTAGCCCATCAATATAATTAGTAGACCTAAATTTAAAGTTCAATGTCAAACTGTGAAGGCTGCAATCAGATGTCAGACTCTAGAAAAACTAAACTATGCATTATTACCTTGTACATTTGCTAACCATGTAAATTAGTATTTCACATCCACGATGTCATCATAATAATATGAAATCAGGGCCATTAAAAAAAGGATATGTGGCTCTGATTTTGTAGGGGGCGCTGTCTTCATTTTCCCTGGGAAACTGTTGCTACGGAAGTGACGCGGTGACGCTAAAGATGGCGTCGGTTTCAAACAGATCCTGCTCAATTTCACCTGCTGTAAGTTTGTTTTTAACTACTAATTGCACCGATATCTGCTATATTATGTGTACATTTCTACCTTGTGAATCCCCTTTGGCTTTCTAAAATATCTATGAAGAGAGTTTGAAAACTTTTGCGTTAGCAACAAGTGTAATGTTTGTGGAATCAACATCAGTGGCTAGTGATTATGTCAGAAATCTTTCATTTGTTTGCTCGATTTCTGAAAAGCTAAACTATTAAAACCAATTGTGAACTATAGATTAAGATGCTTGAAAATGTTTATAGACATACGTTGAAAATACACGAACATTTACATCGCAATTGACGTTAACTACCTGTGTTTTGTTGATGATTTGACGACTCTAAGCAACACGTAAGTTAGTAGCGTAATTGATACATAAGCAAACCATCCTCGATATATTAGATAGTTAACGTAAGGATAAAAGAGATTGTGTTGTTTTTCAGGGGTAGAAACGTCCCTGGAGATGCGAAGCGAAGCTGCGGGACGTGGGAGGGAAAGTGGCCGAGGGAGACGCGCTGAGAGCGCGAGGAGCAGCGCGCAGCCCCGGGAGACACCGCAGAGATCCAAGAGCTCCGGAGAAATGACGAGGTAAGCCTTTATGTCGCCTGGAACCAAGCTGTAAGAACCAACATCAGCACAGGTGGTAGAGCAGCCAAGCAGGAGTAACCAGAGATATTGCTCAGGTATATTTACTCAGGTACATTTACTCTTCAGAGTACTTTAGTAGTATTTTCAGCAGAGTAACTGTGCTTTTATTTGAGTACATTTTTGGTTGCACTTCTCACTGTGAATAAATTTGTAAAGCTGAAATGATTGAAAAATGTTGTGCACGACTCTTTCTCATTTAAACTCTTGCTTTGCTTTATTATACCATATATTCTTTGAACAAAGCATTTTAATGTTTTGTCATTACAATTAAATCTACTTCAAATAAAAAAATATATATAGTTGTTAGTCCTTGTTTCTCCAAATACCTTACTTGAGCAAATTGTAGCAGCACTTTGATGTTAGACCTTTTCGCACTGTAGAAACTTTGTTCAGTTCCTAGTAGTTTTTTTTAGTCTTGAGTATTATTGTTTTGAACTATCTTTTTGATTACTTTTCCCACCTCCTGATGTACCACATGATTTACTATTATTTGAAGCTCATGCTACTAAGAACAAAATGTATTACACTGAACAATGTCAGATTTTCAAATAGATGCAAATATATATGCTTACTACTTGAAAGAGTAACACAAGAAACAAATGTATTCAAATAATTTTATGTTGTTTACATAAAAGGGACAATGGAGCAGAAGGTGGGAAAAGGAAAGAGAAGAGGGTGATTCTAAAAGGAGAACCTGCTGAGGATGTCGGCAGAGAGCTGAGGTGGAAAATGAACCACCTGGAGAAAGAAAAACTACAGCTGACGTCTGCACATAACCAGCAGGTAAGAAAGAGTGAAGATAGATACAGTATATTAAAAAAAACACACTGTGTAGATACAGCTAAGCTATAAGGCTACAAAACTAGTATGTAGTAAGTGGCTATGCACAATTCACAATCTTATCACTCAGAATCTACCTTTTCCAAAAATCAAACTTTGCTGTATGACTCATTCGTGTTGTAGGTGTGCTCTCTGGAGGCGGAGCTGGCCCGGCTGCGTGCGTCTGTGGAGCGCAGTGAAGCCGAGAGGGCCGAGCTAGAGTTTCAGATCACGGTTTGTCTGCGAGAAAAGGAGAAAGAGGCTCAGAGCAACAGAGATCTGCAGAGAGAGAGACACACACTCACAGGTAAAGTCTGGGGATGCACCAACTGGTCAGATTATGAAAGTCACTAAATGGTTAAAACCACAATAGAATATTTATTAAAGTGGTAATGTGTAACTTTGTAGATGTGGAAATGTATCTACTTAATCTCACAAAGTTTGAGACATTCTTCATGGAGATAGATATGTTTTATACATTTTTCAGTTTTGGTGACATAGTGACGCAGTGTTAAGCCTCATAGCAAAAAGGTCCTGGGATCGACTCTCGTCAGTGTGGATTTGCATGTTCTCCTCGTGTTCACATAGATTTCCTCTGGGTGCCTTGGTTACATGTCCAATAGCGCCTCCCTTCTACTCTCCCACAGAACTACAGTTAGAAATTTTCTGTAAAGCTAGAATCTGGTACAAGAATCTCTGGCTTAAAGGTGCGCTGTGCATCTTTTTGGCCAAAAAAATAAATTTTAAATAAAAGCATGTTTTTGGTCATGGTCACAAAATAAACTATACTTTGGCCAAGAGGAGGGTCTTTTCCATTATGTTTCTATGGAAAAGCTGCTTGATTACCTTTTTTTTTTTACATTATGGCATGAAACATAATTGCTCCTGATAAAAATGTTCTCAAGAATGATTTTCTCTTTTTAGTTCTATTGAGTTGTGCATTTGACTTTTCACCTCCAGAATGTTACACGGTGCCACTTTAATGTAATTTTTCATTGTCCTAAAAAAACAAACAAACAAACAAACAAACAAAAAAAAATTTAAAGTAAAAAACATTTTGTTCCAGTCTGTTTTTTTGGCATAAATAAATAAAAATAAATAAATAAATACATTTTGTTGCTTCATTGGATGTTTACTTGCCCATTTAGCTTAGTAATTTATTAAATTTATACATATGCATAGTTTATAGTCAAGAATAGTAATAGTTTTTAAAGGATAAATAAAATGCACAAAAAAATTGTAGAGAGGGGTTGTCAAAATTATCAAAAAATAAAAACATATTTATCCATTTTAAGACTTGTAAGCTCTTTTTTTTGCTTACCATTGTTCTATTGATAATTAAGTAATTATACTACTAATGAAATAGTGTTTTTTTTGTATCATAGTTTACTCTTGTGCAAAACCAGAGTGTTATTTTTTTTACTATTTAACATTGAATGAGCTGAATGTCTCCTGTCTCTTTCCCAGAGCGTCAGGCTGAGCTGGAGCAGAGCCTGTCAGACCTCCGTGTGGCTCTGGACAGAACTCTCAGCGGTCGGGAGCAGGACCAGAGGAATCTGCAGCAGGAGCTGGAGGAACGCGACGGGCTCATTCAGAGACTGAGCGAAGACAACAGCCAACTGCACTCACTGCTCACGGTATCAAACTCATGCACCTTAATTTAAGTCTTGTAGGGACGCAATAGCACTTAGAAATCTAGATTGGAGGCGACTGGTGGCAAAGCGTAGAAGACCATAAAAGTTCTTAAAAACATCAGACTTAAGTATAAATTAATTTACTTCTTTTCAACAACAAAAAAAATCTACTCTAAAAATTAAATTCCGTTTGAGATTCACAAATGGCAGAAGTTTGCATTTGTATGTACCTGTAGCTCTCCACATTTAATGCAACCGTAAATACCCAACTGTATGCACTGACTGTTTTCATATAGACATCTCACTGTATCCCAAAAGCAATTTTTTTGCAATCGGTAAGAAAAGTCACAGAAATTTTGGTTTTGTAAGAGTAACTCTCCAAGGGAAAAAGTTGGAAACCTCTATTCTTAAAGCCCGTATGACATATTATAATATTTTCTAATTTTGACTTAGTTTAGAGTGATAGTCTTTGTGGTAAATATTTATTGTAGTTTTACAGCAGTTAAGATGCAAATTATGAAAAAAATATAAAAAATTTTTTTGAAAATGACATTAAAAAATTGGAGTTCTAAAACAAAATCCCTCCACACGTCATCAAAAAGCTCTAAAATATAAAACAATGTAAACACAGTTAGTGTTATAAGTTAAGTAATAATAAGTAATATTAAGTAATAATTTGTCCAATTGTCACTCTTGTGTTATTTATGTTGATTTTGGCTCAGATTTACAATGTGGTTGCTAGGGAATATTTGTAGATTCCCCTCCACATGTGTCATATTTACTGGACTAAAGACGATAATGAACTTCACCAAAACAACCAAATTGGACAAAAACAAGCTAAATGTTTAGTGAAATCTTAATTATAATCATGTTTACTATGTTTTACTAAAGTCTAAACTGTCATACGCACTTTAAGTATGTAATGCTCCTGTTGATAAAATGAAAATGTATCAAATATCAGCCACACTATTTTAGGTTTTAACATTTAAGAGTTAGCATGTTTTTTTATTTACTCTTTTCAAAGGGTCTGCTCATGTCTCTCTTCATATAAAAACTTTCTCTTGTACAGGATCAAAAGCAGGCCTTGGAGCAGAGCGAGCAGAGGATGAAGGAACTGCAGAGAGAAATAGAGAGAGAGCAGGAGCTGAAGCGTCGCCAGGCAGACCAACTGCGTTACCTGAGCAACCGAGAGAAACGTTACCGGGCCGACAAGGAGGTAACCAGGAAATATTTACACAAACAAATGCACCTTTATTTTAATAATTGAATTTAAATACTTTTTGTAACACTGTGGAGTCTGATTGCATCATTGTTGCAAAACATGGTCATTGCATTTGAATAAATAAGTTTGGATAAGGTGATGAAGAGTTTGAATTTGAGGCCTTAAAAATCTTAATTTTGCTGTTGTAGGTCTTAAAAAGTTTTAGAATTTTTAATGAAGCAATTTTTGTCAGATTTCCTGATCTGCCTCACACTGCTGCAGCTCTTTTTTGTTGGAACTTCTCAATAATATTTTCAATTTTCTATAATAGGTGTGCTTCTTCTATTGTTATTTGGTGGATGGAATAGATAAAACTCTTGGTTGCCCTATGCATTCCACCCTTATTTGTTAAGTTATACAATTTTTCATTGTAAAATTGTATGTATGTAAAATATAAAATGATCTTTTTGGAAACCCTCTGGAAAAAAAGCAGCATTGTGAAGTCACAACTCACAAATGTTATATTAAATAAATTATTGTGTATGTGCAGAAACCCTGTTAATTTTAATCAAACCCAACTTAAAGCAGAACTAAGTAACATTTTTACCTTGTTAAATGTCTCCTGGTGGAAATTCCACACTTGTAGTTTCCGAATCTCAACCTGATCCTGACCTGACACCATTTCTCTTTAGAAAACTTGGTTCTTTGTTTTTTTTAATTGACAGTGTAAAATGTGTTTGGTTTTTAGCTGACATTTCAATACATAAATAAACTAATTGGGAAAACAAAAGAAAATAATGTTTAGTTTTGATTTGTTAAGCTTATTTACACAAGAGAGGTGTAGGGAGATTTGCTTAGTTCTGCTTAAACTGCACGAGATCTTTATCATGTAATCCTCACTGTGGCCAGTAGAGAGTGACAAATCAAACGCATCTGTCCTCATTGAACTTTATATTCAACAGTTTGCAGAGCAGAGAATTAAGACTCTGGAGACAAACATTGAAACAGAAAGAGCTGCTCACCTGGAGTCCAAGTTCAACTCTGAGATTGTCCAGGTAATTCCTAAAAGTCCTAAATAAAACAGATTCTTAAGTGATTTAATAAAAGATATGTTTTTCTTCAGTTGCGTTTGAGGGACTTGGAGGCAGCTTTAGCAGTAGAGCAGTCCAACCTGCAGGAGGCCACGTGCAGCACAGAACAACTGAAAGAACATCTCCAAGAGGCTGAAAGGAAAAGAGAGGAGGAGCAGCAGAGGAGCAGCCATTCACAAGCACAACTGCACAGGTAAATAAGAAACACATGTGTGAAGCATCTCTAAATTAAAAAATAAATATAGTGTTGGAATAGGCACCAGGGAATTAACTAGAGGAGACTGCAATATACAAAGGCGTAGAACCAAATTTAGCCAAACATTGGTGTCTATTTGTAACTGCGGTAACAATTCAAACATCAAAACATTTCTTAAAGGGGACCTATTGTGTCAAATTCACTTTTCTAAGTTTTTAACCTTGGTATAACGGCCTTCCTTCACCGTTAGTTTACTCAAAGTTTTATTTGAATTGATTCATGCATGTTGGAGTAATCTTGTTTTGTTCTTCAGCTGAAGCTCAAGTGCTCAGAAATCCCTGTTTTCACCTACCACCTATGCCCTCCCACTTGTCTTTATTTACTTGATATATTTCAAAATATTAATTCTCAAAGTGAAGCCTATATGGTTGAAAACTGCCCCAGAGACACTTTCCAACAATAATAAATTGTTATTTAAAATCTGTTGTTTCTTACCCTTACATTTTAAAATGAAGAGGCGGGGCTTATCAGTTCAGCAGTTTCGAACAGGAAGTCAGTGGAGCTGTTTCTATTTTTAAGCCGTTTTAGATCAACTTTGTGTTTTACAATGAACAAAAGGTGAATTACTGATCTGCATATCTTCTAGTTTCTTTCTAAATAGTAAAACAAAAACACAATAGGTCCCCTTTAAACAATGGTTGAAGGCAAATCAGTCCTGCTGCCATAGATTAACTCATTCTTTTTTCTTTGGGACTGTTGTTTTATATGGTAAATAATCTATTTTAATGCCTGAAATATGTTGTACATGTGGATGTACACAGACTGCATGAAGTCTATTTTTCCCGGAGACCGCAGCGATCTGATGCGGCTTTCAATTCATTATACGAGCGTTCTCACGAGAATTTATGTGAAATTGGCTTTGGACGAAACCGGACCGCAGTTGACAGCATCTGGTAAAAGGGCTTAAAAAACAAACTTACCTGTAATACTCCACTTGATGACATCAGAAGGTGGAACGAAGCTTTTAGAACTCTGAAAATGTAGCCAGACTAATGCAGGATTGTTCAGATATTTGTGAATACAACAAAAACTAAAATGTGCAAATTTTGGGATTTTTAATACTCTGTCTTTTCCAGTTTACAGTTGGAGTTTGACCAGTGTAAGTCTGACCTCAGCACTGAAAAACGACTGACCTCTGACCTCAAAGTTGCCCTGGAATCAGAGAAACGCATGACATCGTGTCTGAAGGAGCAGATGGAGGAAGAACAAAGAAAACTGGAAATCACCGTGTCACAGCTCCAACAGGTCTTTAATGAATTAAATTAAGGTCTTTAATCCCTTGCTAGCAAACTTCTCTTGTCTGCTCTTTTGACCGTTTTGTTCTTCCAATCTCGGCTGACTGACAACGTGAGAGGAACACAAGAGGCCTTACACAAGTTCTCACAGGATGTAAAAGACACGCTGCAGCAGCATTTAGGTAGCTTTGCATATTTAACCAAATGTATTTATTTTTAGAGCACTGTGTTAACGCCAGATGGATCTGTGTTATGATGTGAGTTCTTTCACAGTATCCATCTGGAATTTTACTCGGGAAAAGCGTTTCGGGAAAAGGTGGGACGTTTAATGAAATTGAGCTGATTGGGTCTGTGGCCTACCTTATTTATGCTTAACCAAACACAATTGTTACAAATTGTAATGGCGTATTCAATGTCCGTGTGGGATAGAACAAGTGTCCCACACACTTCTCTGCTCTTCTTTCTAAAGGAAAGTACTCCGCATTTCTGCTAAAACAGAATTAAAAGCAGCAGAAACACGTACAGTACATCCACTGGAGCCGCCATCTTTATTTTGTATAAATCAAGCGATGCTTCCTGTCGTCGCTGCAACCAACTCCCCTCTACCCCTCCTGCTGCAATGGCTCCAAACTATTTTTTTTTATTTATTTATTTATTTTTATTTAAGCTTTGCAACATACATTCAACATTCAAGACAAACAAACCATACATACACAAGGGTAAACATACGCTAAACATATTTCAACACTCGAGCAAATGAGAAAGGGGGAGGGGAGGGGTATGTAGGGTGTTTGTGTGTAATGCGTGGTGTGTGTGTTGTGTATATGAGGTGCAAATATAGTTGGATATAATAACAGACCAATTTAGTGACAATACATAGAGGAAAACAAAACAAAACAAAAACAAAGGAACAAAAGCAAAGGAATAAAAAAAAATAAATAAATAAAATCAAATAACAAACAAAGCAAAAGAACAATGACATCAACAAAATAATATAATTGATGGGATTATAACAATCATTACCTCTGTTCTGGTTTGGCTTAAGACTATGAATAATAGTAGTAATAATTAATAACAATAATAATCATCATAATCATAATAATAACAATAATAGTATCATAGTAATAATCTACTACAGGAATAAGCTGTTCATATCTGCACCCCGTCCTCTTTCTATGTATGTATGTTTGTGTGGTGCATTAAAAACCTTGGGGTGTGGTGCATTAAAAACAAGAGGCTGGGGTGCAAGATGGTTGCTGGAGATGAGTTTGCTATGAATAATAAATATATATATATACATATATATATTTTTTGTTTATTAATATAATTTATTTATTTATTATTTAAATTTATTTATTATTATTATTATTTTTATCACCACCACCATTTAATTAATTTATTTACAGATGATAATAATAGTAATAATAACAAAACTGAAATAATGATAATAAAGCAATAATAAAAAAATAATAATGGTAACAATAACAAAACTAAATAATAATAACAATAAAAATAAATAAATAAATAAAAAAAAAAAAATTAAAAAAAAAAAAAAAATGTGAAGATGTATGGGGTGAAGTCATGGGTGAAGTTGATGTTTTTATGTTATGGCAGTTTGTAGTATATTTGTCAGTGGTGTCCAGATGGAGAGGGGTTCAATGGTATCTTGATTTTTTGAATCTTGTAAGTTTTCTATTGAGAGATAGTCATTTAGAAGATTTTTCCAAATAGCAATGTTTATGTTTGACCTTGATTTCCAGTTCATGAGGATAGTCTTCTTGGCGATGGTTAGGGCTATGAAGAGGATGTATGTTTTGGTGTTGAGCTGTGAACTATCATTGAGTAGACAGAGGGAGGGGGACATTGGGATGTGGCAGCCTAAGAATGTTGATATAGATGATGTGATAGACTGCCAGAACTGATGTATGGGTGGACAATGCCAAAAAGCATGTATGTATGTATCTGGAGTGTTTTCTGTACAATGAATGCAAGTGTCTGAAGTAAATCCCATTTTAAACATTCTGTGACCGGTGTAATGAGTTTTGTGTAAAATTTTGTATTGTATAAGTTGTAGGTTTGTATTTTTCGTCATAGAGTAAATGTTTTGAATGATTTGGGACCAGGAGCTGTCATCGAAAGTAATGTCTAGATCTTCCTCCCATTTTGACTTTGGAAGTGATAGGCTTTTGTCCGACTGCATTATGATTTTGTAGATTTTGGATAGGCGTTTTTTTGTTGTGTTAATGTTAATAAATTCTGAGACTAGTGGGGGAGGATGTAAGTTGATGGTTGTCTTAAAGATGGGGATTACTGATGATTTAAGTTGATGATATTGCAAAAAGTTTTTACTTTCGATGTCATGCTCCTGGACCAAATATGGAAATGAAACAAATGTATTGTGCTGAAAAATATGTTGTAAGTGAGTGACGCCCTTGTCTATCCATGCTTTAAAGTGAATGGTTTGTTTATTACATAGAATATCAGGATTGTTCCATATTGGGGTGAAAATTGATGGTGAGAGGTTAGTGTTAGTGATTTTGTGGAATTTCCACCAGGCTGTCAGAGTCGATGATATCGTTAGTGATTTAAAGAGTGGTTGTTTTTTGATTGATTGGCTAAGAAAAGGTAAATCTGATATTTGAAATGGGTTGCAGAAAAGCTGTTCAATGTCTAACCATGTGTTATCAGAGTTTTGGGGGTGAATCCATTTTAGGATATATTGTATTTGGTTGGCGACTAGATAATAAGAAAAATTTGGAGCTGTGAGTCCGCCTAATGATTTGGGTTTTTGTAGTGTACTTAGTTTGATGCGTGGAGTTTTGTTTTTCCAGTAAAATTTAACTACTAATGAATCTAAAGATGTGAGCCAGGAGGTGGGTGGAGGAGTTGGTAACATATTGAATAGATAGTTGATTTTAGGAAGGATCATCATTTTTACTGTATAGATTCTGTCCATGAGGGAAAGAGGTAGGTTTGTCCAACGGAGAAGATTATCTTTTATAGTTTTGAGAAGTGGAGTATAGTTTAGGGTAATCAACTCTGACAGCCTGGAGGAAATGTTTACACCCAGGTATGTAATATGATTTGTGCATATTGGAATGGGGGGTTTATAGGCTGCCACATCCCACACGTTGTTTTGAAGGGGTAGAATTGTAGATTGTCCCAATTGATGCAATAATCAGATGCTTTGGAGTAGTTTTCTATTAGCCTTATTGTTTGTTCTAAAGAGAGCTGTGGTTTTTGTAAAAAGAGAAGAATGTCATCTGCATAAAGACTGATCTTATGGTGGTTATTAGGTGTTTGTATACCCTGGATGAGGGGATCTGCCCGGATGGCTGTAGCTAGTGGCTCTATAAAAATTGTAAATAAAAGTGGAGAGAGTGGACAGCCCTGTCTGGTTCCCCTGTGTAATGTGAAGCATTGTGATGTTAGTCCATTAGTAGTTATTGTAGCCGTTGGTGATGTGTACAATATTTTGACCCAATTGATAAATGACTCTCCAAAGCCAAACTTTTGTAATGTGGAGAAGAGGAAGGACCAATTAACTTTGTCGAAAGCTTTTTCCTGCGTCTAGTGAGGTGATGATTGTTGGTATTTTTAATTTTTGAGAGTGATCAATTATGTTGAGGAGCCTACGAGTGTTGTTGGAGGAGAATCTGCCTTTAATAAAACCTGTCTGATCAGGATGGATTATGGTTGGTAGAATTTTTTCTAATCTGTAGGCTAGGGTTTTTGTAATAATTTTGAGATCAACATTTAATAGAGAGATAGGACGATAGCTGGACGGAAGTGTGGGATCTTTATTAGGTTTAAGAAGTAGTGTAATTGTAGCTTGGAGCAATGGCTCCAAACTAATCGGGCTGCTAGAAGGCCTGATGGATTATCTTGAGTTTGTGAATTCACAAGTATCACGAGATAATCCATCTGACTGCCCAGGTTCACACTGAGTAACTTTTTGGCCAAAAATAGAAAATTAGATGCCTTTATTGCACTAAATAAATAATCAGAGAATGTATCTTTACTTTGAGCAGGGTTGCATGGCCACAAAAGGGACAGTTATTTGTTCTGAAGGAGAACCTCCATCTATTTGCTTCAAAGAAAAAGATGTTTCTTTAGTTTTTTTTTATTTTTCACAATATGGCATAAAACCTATCTATTCCTATTAAGAATGCCCCAACATATGATTTTAACTTTTTATTTCGACAAAATTATATAGTTGACTTTTCACCTCCTGCACCTTTAAGCTTTCTTGTTATGTATTTTATGTAAGACTGTGCTGTGCTTTCAGCAGAGGATTCTGGGAGTTGGAGTCCAGATGACACAGTGAAGAAGTTGAAGATGACGCTTTGCTCTCATAAACAAAGACAAGAAGAAGCCAACAAACAGGTTCAGTCAGATCTTACTTTTTAATATGTAGTTTTGACTGCTTAGACCAAGTAAACAAAGTATCATTCAGTGAGTGGTCAATATTAAAATCACACAAAAACTTTTACAGCTCAATGTCTCAAATTAAGTGTTTCTCATTCTCTTTTTTCCAGATTAAAGATTTGTTGTTTGCCTCTGAGCAGCTCCTGGATGACAATCAGGCGCTGAAGAATTTGAGCTCACAACAGAAGACTCAAATAGAGGTAAATCTCACTGACTTGGTTTATGATCATTGTGAGATGAATTATCAGTTTGAAACATTACACAATACACAATTATTGCATCATCATTTATTACTCTAGATTAAGTTAGTAGATAACACACATTTTATTCAAATGCCTTTAATTAGGTATAAAAATGTCACAGAAATGTCAAAATGGGCAAAAAAAAATTAATTAAAGCCTTATTTGGGTTCTATAAACTGTAGCTATAAGAAAAGCTCTGAAATTACATCACAAATTACATACTTTCATATCTTACAGCTATATTTTTATTTTATTTTTTAGTCTAGCCGATTATATGAGAAGAAATTTGGGATGGTTCCTAAAAAAGTTAGTCTGGAGCCCTGATCAATACTCCGAGTTGGGATAATTTGCTTTGACACAGTCCCAATCTTATTTGGCTAGGACATAGAAAAAGCACAAGCTAAATAATGTTGTAATTGGGCCATATTGTAACTGATAGTAAGTTTATAAATCTGTGACTTAAGGACTAGGACTTAAGTTAATGAAAACAAATATTTAAGTATAATCGATGTGTGAATAAGTCGTGTAAATAGGTCATGGAAATGTTGACAATTGTTTTGGAAAAGTCTTGGAAAAGTAATGGAAAATCATAAAATACAATCTGTGCGAACCCTGATCATGGCCAAAGAATATTTTATTGACCAGCTTTATGAAATAATTTTTTATGAATGACAAGTAATATGACAGATTAAAAAAAACACACATTTTTGTATGTTATTTATAAATTTACTACATTTATTGACATTTATTTAAAGTGAAGCTAAACACAGCATTGCCTAATATTCCCAGTGATGTTTTTGTCTGGAAACTTGTCAAATAAGCAGGTTTCAGGTCATAACAGACATAAACTCCACCTCATTTTACCTTTTGTCAATGCTTTTCCAACAGTTTGCTGCGTTTGAGATTCAGATACAGACAACTTTACTTATCCCATATAAAGTGGCAATTCATTTGAGCAGCATCAGACAAAACAATTAAAACCAATAACAGCAAAGCAAACATAGTGGAGCTTGTACATACGTAGTAGGATAGGCTACTGTAACATTTTTTAAAAACTAGCCAAGCTAATCTAGCCAAGCCTATAGAGAGTTTAACAACCTAATAGCTGTTGAGGAAAAGAGATTTTAAACGGCGATTAGTTTTGCATTTCATCTTTCAGCACGTGGTCTGGGGATGCTATAATGACACTAGCCTTCCTTAAGATTTCCTGGTTGCAGAAGACATATAAGAGTTTCTGCTGAATCCCAACGATCTTTGAATGTTTTACAATACGTTCAGTGCTATTCTTGGCCTTAAGTGAAAGATCCCAGGAACCAGCAGATAAAAGAAAAACACAAGGCTATTGATGAAGGCCTCACACAACCAAGAGAGAATCATGGCACTGACTGAAAAAAAAAGCAAGATGGAGCCTATTGTACTATTGTTTTTAGTTGTAAGGGAAACTGGAGCACCCAGAGGAAACCAACGCAGACACGGGGAGAACACAGAAAGGCTCCAGTTCTGCCTGCGAGTTGAACTTTTTGCTATGAGGCCAAAGCGCTAACCGCTGCGCTGCCTTAAAATGAATTTTTGGTTCTGATGTTTGTATGATTGATTGACCTGAGCTTGACATCCTGTAATTTAAAAAATCTCACACACTTTAGGTATGTAGGGATTAATGTAGATTGTAGACTATTTAGCATTTCCATGTTTAGCATTATTTTTCAGTTTGAGATGGTTTCAGGTAATGATAAAAGTTAACAAAACAATCAACTTTTTATAGGAAACGCAGCAGTTGTTGGAGGAACAGAAGCGCGAAGTGACACGGCTGCAAACGGAGGGCTGCGATTGGTCAAGCCTGAGCCGGCAGCTTCAGACCGAGCTCCATCGAGAACGGGACGAGAGGAAGCGGGAGCGGGACAAGATGGAGGAACAACTGCGGGTCATAAAACAGCAGCAACGCGAACAAGAAGAGGTCTGTGTTTTCAAATACATACAAAGGCAGATATTATGCAAAATTAAGCAACTTTAATGAAAATGATCATATCCCTGTACTTACTTAGTTTGATTATTTCAATAATTACAACTCCAAGTGACACATGAAGATGCTTATCAATGCAGTTTTGAACAACAAATAACTGTCTATGCTTTTATTACTAATCTGTAATGGCCAAGATGGACTAGTGTGACTGACTACAAGCTGTACTAAGAACTCTTATTCAGCTTTATTTGTAGCCTGAAAAAATCTGAAAGTAAAATTCATGCGTCACTCACAAATATAAGATTTAGTGCAGTCTGTTACCAGTCAAAAATGTGCCAACATTAGTACTGTTTGTTTGCCTGAGATGACACACACTTCAGTAAATTGCGAATTCTGGTCACCACTCCTTGTTTCAGATTAATTTCACAATCAGATTAGTTTATTTTTTAAAAAGGCGATGAAACAAAGTATCTTATTGGTCGTCTGTCACTTAGATCAAAATCTTACTTTTCTCAATTTGCATTAAATAGTTTTTTGATTCGCTCATTGATTCGACAGAAATCTGCGATGTTTTTCAGTTCTACGTAGGGGTGTAACGATTCACCTAAATATTCGAAGTATCGATACACAGCCCTTACGATCCGCTGCATCGATCGGCGTTCTACTAGTTGGCCTCAATCCAGGCCACACATCGATGTAACTTTGAATCGCTTCGAATCTAAGCCCAAAGAATCGATTTATTTAGACATATGGCGAAAACGTACTACGTGAAAAAAAATCACGTAGTACGTGATTTTTTTTCCATATTTTTTTTGTCGTAATGTGCGTCCCTGATTAGCTAGACAATATTATCTTTATCTTTCATCTGGATTTTCCAGACAATTGGTTTGTTGATTTTTAACTACTCGAGTTCGGAATAAAGATGAATTAGATTTAACTGAATCTGCGTCAAATTCATAATGTATTTTAAGTCAAGTTCCTTCTTAAATAGCCGTCATGCAAAATTCACAATTTATTTGTTTACTTAAATAAAAACGAGTGTGTACAGTATTTGCCAAGAAATGTGTGAAAAAATGAATGAGAAAGTGTCAAAAAAGCACAAGCTTGTGAATATGAATAGTGTTTTTTAATAGAAAAACATGTGCCATGTAATTTTGCTTTACAGTTAAAGACTTGAACAACAAAGTACATACATTTTGCCTACATCATTGTCATGCTTTTATCATAATCTGTTATTTTGTTAATCTGCAACCTTAAATCTGCAAAAAAATATATACCTGTAGTTGTGTTGACCTTTTTACTGTCTCACTTACTTCTGTGCCTTGACGCAGTCTCTGCACGAGCCCTTTTATTACATTACTTTGCTTTTAATTGCACCGCAGTGGGCTCATATTAAGCTCATTACTCCCTCCGTGATGCTATTGTTTCCTGCAGGGGAAGGTAACAATTTTAGATTTTGTCTGCTGGTTTCTGAAATTATACTTTTTTTTTTTTTTTTTACTTTCCAGGCTCGTTTGTCCTCAATGCTCTCCCTCCTTCAGCATCTCCAGCCCAGAGCATCATGGGTACTCTGTCGTGGGACGAGCTGTGGCTACGAATCTGCGAAAGAGTGGAGCAGATCAACGCAGACATGCACCAGTCCAAACAGCAGGTCAGAAATGTCTCCAGATGCACCCCCTTCTCTGTAATTTTGTATTTCGATACAGTCAAGATTATTTATTTCTTCAGCCTCCCATTTTGATCTGTTTTTTTGTGGTGTTTACCGATATCAGCAACATGAACTAAATGTAGTTTGTCCTCAGTGTATCAAAAAAAAAAAGAAGAATTAAAATAACATACTAATAATGGCCATAATCAATCACTTTACGATGGTGTCAGTCATCAGCGATTCAAGTCTTCAGTCCAGCGACTCTCGTTTTTATCGAGTCGCAACAGACGACCGCAAAGCGCAAAAAGAAATGTCGAAGGGGGAAGCGCTCCAAAAGGTGGGACAAGGCGTCCATGGACGCGCAGCACAACGAGGACACGGTAATCAACATATCTTCAAAAACCTTGACCGACAACCAAAAATCCTTGTTGCATAAGGGACTTTCGTTTGTTCCTCGAGAGAAAATTAATGTGTTTGGTGTGAAAGTTGATCTTTACAAATGTTTTCGACAAATAAACTAAAACATTTCTTCTCCAAATCTGAAGTGAGATCAAGCTCCTCCTTATTCCGACCCAAGAGCACTTTCTGTCCTAACTCACAAAACGCATCTATCAATACGTTTTGTAGAATTGTTGAGAACGATATCATGCAACTCATTGAAAAAACACAAAGCACGGTACCCAATTTAACGCGAGAAGAGAAGTCTGCACTTAAAGAACTTATGCAAGACCAGGACATTGTCATAAAACCTGCTGACAAGGGCGGTGGTATTGTCATTCAGGATGCTACAAAATATCGACAAGAAATACTTTCTCAGCTCTCGGACAGTAGATTTTATAAAAAGATTAACTATGATCCAACGACGTGTTTCCAAAAAGAACTTTTTACATATTTACAAGAAGCCAAAATGTCAAATTGGATCACAGAATCTGATTTTAACTTTCTATATTGTAAAAATCCAATTCGCCCTGTGATTTACACCTTGCCAAAAATACATAAATCCCTAACAAATCCTCCAGGACGACCAATTGTGGCACAAATTAATTCTTTATGGTCTCCTTTATCTACATTTGTGGACTATTTTATTAAGCCTCATGTTCAACATTTGCCAGCGTATATAAAAGATTCAACAGATTTTATTGAAAAATGTGCAGATATAAATAACCTACCTGATGACATCTTACTATTAACGTTGGACATTACAAGTTTATATACAAATATACCACATGAAGGAGGACTAGAAGCTTTGCGCTTTTATTTGGACCAAAATAGTGATGCACGTTATCCTAACGAATTGATAATTGATCTAACCAGATTTGTGATGAAATATAATTACTTTTCGTTTGAAAATGATTTTTATTTACAAGTTTCTGGGACAAGTATGGGTACAGTGTGTGCTCCTAACTATGCCAATTTATTTGTGGGTTTTTTCGAAAGGAATTTTGTTCACAATCCAGCAAAAAATCCTTTTCTACCCAAAATAATTAAGTGGTATCGGTTCATTGATGATATATTTTGTATATTTAATGGTAACAATGAGGACTTGTCAAATTTTGTTTCTCTCTTGAACAATTTTGATATGAACTTACACTTTACTGCGGAGTCAAGTCCTGTAGAAGTGCATTTTTTGGACATGTGGGTCAAAAACAATCATGGATCCATTTCGACTTCTTTGTATAGGAAACCAACGGATAAAAATACCCTATTGTTGGCGTCAAGCTTCCACCCGACACCTCTTAAAAAGGCTTTACCCATCAGCCAGTTTTTTAGGTTGAGGAGAATTTGCCACTCCACGGAGGACTTTATTCAAAAAGCTGAGGACATGAAATGCCGCTTTCATCAGCGCGGCTATCCAGTTGATTGGATAAATGAGGCCTATGAGCGGGCTTTAAATAAAACACGCGCATCCTTATTAAAAAAGAACGAAAAGAAAGCAAAACATTTCTCTGTGACATGCATTACGCAATATTCCACTCATTCGTATGCTGTCAAGTCTATTTTTCTTAAACACTGGCACATTCTGAAATCAGATCCAGAACTGGCATCGGTCTTTGAACATCCACCCTCTTTGTAAATAAAAGAGGCAGAAATCTCAGAGACCACTTGGTTCGGGCCACCACAAGATCTCCAACCCGTGCGCAACAAACACTCCTGCGCCCTTTACCCGCCGGGAATTACCGCTGTGGAAACTGCGCCCAATGCAACAATACCTACAAAACGGATCACTTTCTTCATCCCCGCACGGGTCGCAAGTTCCCAATAAAAAGCGTCATAACCTGTTCATCCACCCACGTGATCTACATGCTCCGTTGTCCTTGTGGCCTAGCCTATGTTGGCAAAACCACAAGAAGGCTCAAATTAAGAATCTCAGAACACAAGAGCTCTATCCGTAGAAATGACCGTGATTATCCTGTGGCTGTACACTTCAACGACGCCAAGCACGACATCAGCTCCCTCAGGTTTATTGGAATTGAACAAGTAGCTCTTCCACCTAGAGGGGGCGATCATGACAAGCTCCTAAAGAAGCGGGAGGCATACTGGATCTATACACTTCAAACATTGGCACCAAAAGGTCTTAACGATGAGTTTAATTTAAGTGTATTTTTGTAAATAATATTTTTGAATGATGACAGAGGTTAAATATGTTCTTGTATGT
Organism: Mugilogobius chulae; assembly: GCA_038363315.1. NCBI lineage: Eukaryota > Metazoa > Chordata > Actinopteri > Gobiiformes > Gobiidae > Mugilogobius > Mugilogobius chulae. The sequence continues at coordinate 25,576,540 of CM076404.1, read as the reverse complement.
TTGCATATAGTTATCAGGCTTCATTTGCACTGAGCCTGTTTCACTGTATTCAGTATCTCAAGTACATACATATGCAACTTTTTTATGATGATATGATGATGCCTTTTCTTATAATTGTATATATTTTCTGATATGTGTACATATGATTGTTCATTGTTATGTATACATGACACATGGGGATTTTTCGGCCTAAATGTATTTCATTCATTTTGTGAACTATGTGATTTGCATTTGGAGGTGTCACCCCGGGGGGGCAGGCTACTTCCTATATAAGATGGCTTTATGCCCTCCCCCAGCCATTTGCCTGAAGAAGACCTCATGGTCGAAACGTTGCACAATTAAATACCTTTGCATGGTTTGACGGTGTGCGGGATCTTTTTTGTTCTTATTGGGCTGCTCCCACTTTATCCAACGCACCCGCATCACATTGATGTGCGAAGTCCCTTGTTCTTTCTCTAGTTTATTCTACTTTTTTGGCTTCTGCACTCTTTGGCCTGCATCGGCAAAACAAGACTCTGATTCAACAATGAGCTCGTTTCAAGAAATCAATGCGCTGACTCAGAACTGCGCGGAAACTTTTGAATTCACGAGTGAAGACGCCCAAAGAATCTTACTTCCTGTCACCGGGCTGGATACTATGGAGTCTTGTGATGATTTGAAAACTAAAATTGAAAGACTGCATCTAAAAGAAACACGATTAACAATGCATGGATCAACACTGAGTGAATATTGGAGGAATAAAAAAATCCCACGAGGCCTACGCATTCAGAAAGCGCCCTCCATAGGGAAATCAGACGAAGATTTTGTCAGAAGATGGGGAGAGATTTTAAATAAATGCTCCTTAGACCTAATGCTACTGATCATCGAACACGTATCAAGGGAAGCAAACACAATTAAAGTCGAGATTGATGAACATGAGAAGCAACTGAAAGAAAAATACAGCGACCTATTTCCAGCTATTGAGAACTCTCTAAAAGAATCTGTTGGGAAGTACAAAGAAAAACTACTCAGTGTCAAGCTAAGGAAATATAAACGTGACACTGAAGACTATCAGCGAAATGAAATTTATAGCTGGGAGAAAAAAGAGCAGGCGTCCTCATCCAAGAACCATCCGTGCGTAAATTACGCACAGGTGGCACCGTGGCGCGCCGGAGAGGGATTACCCAAACGCACAACAACGGGGGGTCTTCCCTAGAAAGTGACTTCACCCTGGACAGCGATTCAAGTCTTCAGTCCAGCGACTCTCGTTTTTTATCGAGTCGCAACAGACGACCGCAAAGCGCAAAAAGAAATGTCGAAGGGGGAAGCGCTCCAAAAGGTGGGACAAGGCGTCCATGGACGCGCAGCACAACGAGGACACGGTAATCAACATATCTTCAAAAACCTTGACCGACAACCAAAAATCCTTGTTGCATAAGGGACTTTCGTTTGTTCCTCGAGAGAAAATTAATGTGTTTGGTGTGAAAGTTGATCTTTACAAATGTTTTCGACAAATAAAACTAAAACATTTCTTCTCCAAATCTGAAGTGAGATCAAGCTCCTCCTTATTCCGACCCAAGAGCACTTTCTGTCCTAACTCACAAAACGCATCTATCAATACGTTTTGTAGAATTGTTGAGAACGATATCATGCAACTCATTGAAAAAACACAAAGCACGGTACCCCAATTTAACGCGAGAAGAGAAGTCTGCACTTAAAGAACTTATGCAAGACCAGGACATTGTCATAAAACCTGCTGACAAGGGCGGTGGTATTGTCATTCAGGATGCTACAAAATATCGACAAGAAATACTTTCTCAGCTCTCGGACAGTAGATTTTATAAAAAGATTAACTATGATCCAACGACGTGTTTCCAAAAAGAACTTTTTACATATTTACAAGAAGCCAAAATGTCAAATTGGATCACAGAATCTGATTTTAACTTTCTATATTGTAAAATCCAATTCGCCCTGTGATTTACACCTTGCCAAAAATACATAAATCCCTAACAAATCCTCCAGGACGACCAATTGTGGCACAAATTAATTCTTTATGGTCTCCTTTATCTACATTTGTGGACTATTTTATTAAGCCTCATGTTCAACATTTGCCAGCGTATATAAAAGATTCAACAGATTTTATTGAAAAATGTGCAGATATAAATAACCTACCTGATGACATCTTACTATTAACGTTGGACATTACAAGTTTATATACAAATATACCACATGAAGGAGGACTAGAAGCTTTGCGCTTTTTATTTGGACCAAAATAGTGATGCACGTTATCCTAACGAATTGATAATTGATCTAACCAGATTTGTGATGAAATATAATTACTTTTTCGTTTGAAAATGATTTTTATTTACAAGTTTCTGGGACAAGTATGGGTACAGTGTGCGCTCCTAACTATGCCAATTTATTTGTGGGTTTTTTCGAAAGGAATTTTGTTCACAATCCAGCAAAAAATCCTTTTCTACCCAAAATAATTAAGTGGTATCGGTTCATTGATGATATATTTTGTATATTTAATGGTAACAATGAGGACTTGTCAAATTTTGTTTCTCTCTTGAACAATTTTGATATGAACTTACACTTTACTGCGGAGTCAAGTCCTGTAGAAGTGCATTTTTTGGACATGTGGGTCAAAAACAATCATGGATCCATTTCGACTTCTTTGTATAGGAAACCAACGGATAAAAATACCCTATTGTTGGCGTCAAGCTTCCACCCGACACCTCTTAAAAAGGCTTTACCCATCAGCCAGTTTTTTAGGTTGAGGAGAATTTGCCACTCCACGGAGGACTTTATTCAAAAAGCTGAGGACATGAAATGCCGCTTTCATCAGCGCGGCTATCCAGTTGATTGGATAAATGAGGCCTATGAGCGGGCTTTAAATAAAACACGCGCATCCTTATTAAAAAAGAACGAAAAGAAAGCAAAACATTTCTCTGTGACATGCATTACGCAATATTCCACTCATTCGTATGCTGTCAAGTCTATTTTTCTTAAACACTGGCACATTCTGAAATCAGATCCAGAACTGGCATCGGTCTTTGAACATCCACCCCTCTTTGTAAATAAAAGAGGCAGAAATCTCAGAGACCACTTGGTTCGGGCCACCACAAGATCTCCAACCCGTGCGCAACAAACACTCCTGCGCCCTTTACCCGCCGGGAATTACCGCTGTGGAAACTGCGCCCAATGCAACAATACCTACAAAACGGATCACTTTCTTCATCCCCGCACGGGTCGCAAGTTCCCAATAAAAAGCGTCATAACCTGTTCATCCACCCACGTGATCTACATGCTCCGTTGTCCTTGTGGCCTAGCCTATGTTGGCAAAACCACAAGAAGGCTCAAATTAAGAATCTCAGAACACAAGAGCTCTATCCGTAGAAATGACCGTGATTATCCTGTGGCTGTACACTTCAACGACGCCAAGCACGACATCAGCTCCCTCAGGTTTATTTGAATTGAACAAGTAGCTCTTCCACCTAGAGGGGGCGATCATGACAAGCTCCTAAGAAGCGGGAGGCATACTGGATCTATACACTTCAAACATTGGCACCAAAAGGTCTTAACGATGAGTTTAATTTAAGTGTATTTTTGTAAATAATATTTTTGAATGATGACAGAGGTTAAATATGTTCTTGTATGTTTGCATATAGTTATCAGGCTTCATTTGCACTGAGCCTGTTCACTGTATTCAGTATCTCAAGTACATACATATGCAACTTTTTTATGATGATATGATGATGCCTTTTCTTATAATTGTATATATTTTCTGATATGTGTACATATGATTGTTCATTGTTATGTATACATGACACATGGGGATTTTTCGGCCTAAATGTATTTCATTCATTTTGTGAACTATGTGATTTGCATTTGGAGGTGTCACCCCGGGGGGGCAGGCTACTTCCTATATAAGATGGCTTTATGCCCTCCCCAGCCATTTGCCTGAAGAAGACCTCATGGTCGAAACGTTGCACAATTAAATACCTTTGCATGGTTTGACGGTGTGCGGGATCTTTTTTGTTCTTACGATGGTGTCAGTCAAAATTTATATTCTCGTCTGAAGCATGTATATCTTATTGGCTCAACTTTTAACTGGAATCGCTTAATCACAAGCATCACTCATTTTGGCCTCCCTCCAATGGCTTCTAGTTTGCTTTTAGATTTTAGAGTTTTTTAAAGGGGACCTATTGTGTTTTCTCTGCATCTTTAGGAATAAACTATAATATATGTAGATCAGTAATAATCATTTAGTTTTTGTAAAAACACAAAATGTAATGCAAGCAGCTTAGAAATAGAAGAGATCCATTTTACTTCCTGCGCAAAACTGCAGAACTGATAAGCTCCGCCTCTTCATTGTAAGATTTTAATGGTCAATGGTAAATTTGTATTTTTTTAGGTAACACTTTAAGAATAACTACAACATATTTAGGCTTAATAAATTATTAATAACACTTAATAAAGACTTAATTCAATATGAACAAATTATTAATTAATAGATGAAAAAGCTGATTAATGCTTAGTAACTACTTAATTACTCTGAATCCTGCCCCCTAACCCTAAATCCTAACTTAGCTCCTTAGATTAAGTAGTTACTAAACATTAATAAACTTTTTCATTCATTATTCACCAATAGTTTCATGAATAATTAAGGTTTTATTTATGCTTTATTCATGGTTTACTAAGGCCAATTAAGGTGTAGTTAATATAAAGTGTACCTTTTTTTTATTGTTGTAAAGTGTCTTTGCGACTTTGTGTTTGTTGTTTGATTCGTGTCCTATTGTCATGGTATTTTTTGTCTGTTAAGTTCCAGCACCTTAGTTAGCTGTCAAGTTCTTAAAATGCTGGTACAATAATGTATCTAGAAGAAGTGCTTTCAAAATGCGGTTTTGTCTGTGCGCTTGTCCAGGTGTCGTCACTGCAGGGCGTTCTGTCTCGTCTGGAGGGCAAAATGAGGAAACGAGAGGCTGAGCTGAGCCACAAACACCAGCAGGCAGTGACTGAGCTGCAGCGCCACCTGCAGGTTACACTCACTACATACTGTACTGCACTAACACATATATTTACATTTTGTTCATTGTAAAATGCAAAACTGATCTAAAACTAATTGAAAATATAAATCAGTACGTTGACTTCTGGTTCAAAATTGTAGAATAGATCATCTCTGCCTCTTTATTGCACAACGTAACTTTATTACGCACAACATTTTTTTTTTTTTTTATGTAATTGCAAGTGACTAAAAACAAGCGCAAGATAGGTGATAGGTGAAAACAAACAAAAATGTGAGCAGACAAACATAAATACTCAAACATGCATACAATTTTGAATAAACTGATGTTGAGAGAACACTGTAATAACGTGGTTAAAAACTCAGTAAAGTGGATTTTGCATAATGGGTCTTCCTTTAAGGCCATATTTATGTTTTTGTGCCAAAATATTACAAAATATTAATTTTGTTTTTCAGTCGAGTCGCGCCGAGTGCTATTCACTGCAGGATCGTGTGACCTCACTGACCTCTGACCTCTCGTCTCTCAGTCATGAATCTGGAAGGTTCCGATGGGCGTGTGTTCTGCTGGAGGGGCCCTCGCTCATGCACAGGTGCCACATTATGTTTTTATTGTATTCAATTTGTTTTTTTTTTTAGTTTTAGTTTATTAAAGGAACCGTATGTGAGATTTTGATTTCAAATGTGATAAACATGACCTTTATGTGTCACAGATACTAGGTAAACATGCTCAGGTAATCTTTTTTACAGAAAGTCATTGTAAATCTTTTTCTGAAAAAAGCACTGAACATGATGTTCATTTGTGGATGTTTACATTTGATGTTTTGATTCTATTATCAATAGAATCAAAACTATTGGGTTACCAGTTGGGCTTTTTAAAGACTGAAGCTGATTTTGAACTATGAGTCAGGAACTTTGTTTGAACTGATGTTGCATTACTTAGGACAGTGGACACAACTGTCTGTGATAGGCTCATGCACTTGTTTCCACACAGTTCTCATTATTCTCATTATTTACCCGCAGTGTGTTGTATTATTATTCTTGGGAACAAACCATGACAAGGAATATCTGGAGATGGTTTTTTGAGCGCTCACTGTCAAACCCTAAGGACACATTTTCTGTATAGAGACAAAGTGGACCTTACCCCTATAGAAGGATTATTTGTTTATCAACACGAGAGATGCATGTGCACTCGAGATGCAGAATGAGCTGCCGTTGATTGACCAAGCGGTAGCAATAAGTAGGGATGGGCGATATATCGGTATTGATATCGATATTGTCCGATATTTTGAGATAAGATGGCCAATATTTGGCGCTGATATTTTTAGGGGAGGTTCTCCAGTCTCTCTGTGGGCATATACCAGCCTCAATTTGACCTAAAAGCATCATATTTGCAATTTTGAACAGACTAAAGAATACAAAGTACATATAAACAAACAATTAAGCTAAAATCAGTCTTTATATTTACATAAATCCACTAAATATTTTTTTTATCTCAGATAATTATATTTGTAAGTTTTTGATCTTGTGAGTTGTGCTGTGGCTTTTAAAGAGCCAGTGTTTCTCAGAAGAGCTGTCAAATTATAAGCAGAGAACAGAATGTTTTGCTTTAAATGTGAAGAAAATACATTTGTAACCATACACAAACTAACAAAGACATTTAACAAAGCCAAAATGTCACTTAGATCAGCTTTAAAATATACCCACCCATCGGTATCGGCAATTATCGGTTATCGGCCAGAGCAGAGGGTCAATTATCGGTTATCGGTATTTCTCCAAAATGTCATATTGGCCCATCCATAGCAATAAGTCAAACCAGGGCTGCTGTCAACTAACTACAGTTTATCACTGTGTGAAAACTAAAATTATGCAGCTAATTCAACATTTGTGAATGAAATTCGAACCTACAACCCATACACAGTACATTCAGGTGAGAGAAAAATGCTGAGAAAAACACTTTCTCTGGAGCTTCAGAAGCCAGATGTTTGTCAGACCAGTTCAGACTTGATCCAAACAGCTTCTCTCTTCCCGTTTTGTTGTTTTAATCAAAGAAGTTTCCCCAGCCAACTAGATGAACACCGTCACTTTCTACAGGGGACATGCACAGTAGAGCAGAAAGTGACATTGACGATAATCCTTCTATAACAATGTCAAAAACTATAGTCTTAACAATTAAAAGTAATAATTGTACCTTGTTTACTTTTTTAGCAATTATTACCAAAATTTGCATTTCAGTAATCATGATAATTATTTTTTTGTCTTTGCAGTTATATATTTGCAAACAATCGTTGCCTAATCAAATAAACTTTATATCCCTAGTTGCAACTTGTAACTCTCAATCTGTCTATTTAAAAAATCTGTTTTATTTTCTTGTGTTCTCAGACTCGTCTCCAGCGTCTGTCAGAGCAGAAAGCGTTCCTCTGTCGCTGGATGTCCAAACGAGACGCTCTGGTACAGGAAGTGAGCTCGCTGGTCGAGGCTCTGGAGGCCGACGAAGACGACGCACAGCTGCAGAAGAAGAAGAGCGCGCGGAGGAGGTGGAGGCGGGTTTAACCGTGGTGACGACGCTGAGGAGGTGGTGCATGCTGGGAAAACAAGCAACGTGCTGTTCAGGGTGCAGCTGAGCAGGACTTGTGTGTGGGCGTGTCGCTGTGCAGAGATGCTACGGCAAGACACAAAGGACAAAATGGTGCATAATTCCACACTTTAATGATTAATGTTTATTTTTGAAATATTAGTGTAAAAGAGAAAAGTTAATCTTGTCATGATCTTTCTTTAATTTAAAATGATACCAAAGATTTATTGACCTAACGTTTTGCAATTTAACTCACAAACCTCTCATTTTAAAGTTTAATAGTTTGTTTGGTTTTCATTGAAGAAACTAAAAGTCGAGAACGTGTCTCGCTCAGTGGCTCCGGTCCAAACGTTTGTCCACTGTGGTGCTGTCCTCCATGTCTGACCTCCAGGGGCACTTTCAGGTAGAACCAGTATTGCTTTTATTCCTTCTGTACATTCATTTAGGTTTTTTTACACAAATGTCTTCCATTTCTTCTACAAAATATATAAAAAATAAATTATCATTTAGTTTTAGGTCCAAAAACCTTCAATACATTCTTAAGTATGTAAAAGTCACCACTAGAATAGTTTTTTTTTTTTAATACAAATTCTACTCACTTTTATCTTTTTGTCTGAAGATAATTGCAAGTATCTTTGGTTGATGTAAAGTAGGGCAGGGCGATATTGACATAAATAGATTTTTTTTTTTTTTTTTTGCAAATCTCAATTACTATATTCAGACGATATTTGAAACCAACTGGAAATGTTCAAACACATATTTAAATGTATTAACTGAAGCTTATATAACGATCAGAAAAAGTAGGTTNCCGCTGTGGAAACTGCGCCCAATGCAACAATACCTACAAAACGGATCACTTTCTTCATCCCCGCACGGGTCGCAAGTTCCCAATAAAAAGCGTCATAACCTGTTCATCCACCCACGTGATCTACATGCTCCGTTGTCCTTGTGGCCTAGCCTATGTTGGCAAAACCACAAGAAGGCTCAAATTAAGAATCTCAGAACACAAGAGCTCTATCCGTAGAAATGACCGTGATTATCCTGTGGCTGTACACTTCAACGACGCCAAGCACGACATCAGCTCCCTCAGGTTTATTGGAATTGAACAAGTAGCTCTTCCACCTAGAGGGGGCGATCATGACAAGCTCCTAAAGAAGCGGGAGCATACTGGATCTATACACTTCAAACATTGGCACCAAAAGGTCTTAACGATGAGTTTAATTTAAGTGTATTTTTGTAAATAATATTTTTGAATGATGACAGAGGTTAAATATGTTCTTGTATGTTTGCATATAGTTATCAGGCTTCATTTGCACTGAGCCTGTTTCACTGTATTCAGTATCTCAAGTACATACATATGCAACTTTTTTATGATGATATGATGATGCCTTTTCTTATAATTGTATATATTTTCTGATATGTGTACATATGATTGTTCATTGTTATGTATACATGACACATGGGGATTTTTCGGCCTAAATGTATTTCATTCATTTTGTGAACTATGTGATTTGCATTTGGAGGTGTCACCCCGGGGGGCAGGCTACTTCCTATATAAGATGGCTTTATGCCCTCCCCCAGCCATTTGCCTGAAGAAGACCTCATGGTCGAAACGTTGCACAATTAAATACCTTTGCATGGTTTGACGGTGTGCGGGATCTTTTTTGTTCTTATATTGGGCTGCTCCCACTTTATCCAACGCACCCGCATCACATTGATGTGCGAAGTCCCTTGTTCTTTCTCTAGTTTATTCTACTTTTTTGGCTTCTGCACTCTTTGGCCTGCATCGGCAAAACAAGACTCTGATTCAACAATGAGCTCGTTTCAAGAAATCAATGCGCTGACTCAGAACTGCGCGGAAACTTTTGAATTCACGAGTGAAGACGCCCAAAGAATCTTACTTCCTGTCACCGGGCTGGATACTATGGAGTCTTGTGATGATTTGAAAACTAAAATTGAAAGACTGCATCTAAAAGAAACACGATTAACAATGCATGGATCAACACTGAGTGAATATTGGAGGAATAAAAAAATCCCACGAGGCCTACGCATTCAGAAAGCGCCCTCCATAGGGAAATCAGACGAAGATTTTGTCAGAAGATGGGGAGAGATTTTAAATAAATGCTCCTTAGACCTAATGCTACTGATCATCGAACACGTATCAAGGGAAGCAAACACAATTAAAGTCGAGATTGATGAACATGAGAAGCAACTGAAAGAAAAATACAGCGACCTATTTCCAGCTATTGAGAACTCTCTAAAAGAATCTGTTGGGAAGTACAAAGAAAAACTACTCAGTGTCAAGCTAAGGAAATATAAACGTGACACTGAAGACTATCAGCGAAATGAAATTTATAGCTGGGAGAAAAAAGAGCAGGCGTCCTCATCCCAAGAACCATCCGTGCGTAAATTACGCACAGGTGGCACCGTGGCGCGCCGGAGAGGGATTACCCAAACGCACAACAACGGGGGGTCTTCCCTAGAAAGTGACTTCACCCTGGACAGCGATTCAAGTCTTCAGTCCAGCGACTCTCGTTTTTTATCGAGTCGCAACAGACGACCGCAAAGCGCAAAAAGAAATGTCGAAGGGGGAAGCGCTCCAAAAGGTGGGACAAGGCGTCCATGGACGCGCAGCACAACGAGGACACGGTAATCAACATATCTTCAAAAACCTTGACCGACAACCAAAAATCCTTGTTGCAAAAGGGACTTTCGTTTGTTCCTCGAGAGAAAATTAATGTGTTTGGTGTGAAAGTTGATCTTTACAAATGTTTTCGACAAATAAAACTAAAACATTTCTTCTCCAAATCTGAAGTGAGATCAAGCTCCTCCTTATTCCGACCCAAGAGCACTTTCTGTCCTAACTCACAAAACGCATCTATCAATACGTTTTGTAGAATTGTTGAGAACGATATCATGCAACTCATTGAAAAAACACAAAGCACGGTACCCAATTTAACGCGAGAAGAGAAGTCTGCACTTAAAGAACTTATGCAAGACCAAGGACATTGTCATAAAACCTGCTGACAAGGGCGGTGGTATTGTCATTCAGGATGCTACAAAATATCGACAAGAAATACTTCTCAGCTCTCGGACAGTAGATTTTATAAAAAGATTAACTATGATCCAACGACGTGTTTCCAAAAGAACTTTTTACATATTTACAAGAAGCCAAAATGTCAAATTGGATCACAGAATCTGATTTTAACTTTCTATATTGTAAAAATCCAATTCGCCCTGTGATTTACACCTTGCCAAAAATACATAAATCCCTAACAAATCCTCCAGGACGACCAATTGTGGCACAAATTAATTCTTTATGGTCTCCTTTATCTACATTTGTGGACTATTTTATTAAGCCTCATGTTCAACATTTGCCAGCGTATATAAAAGATTCAACAGATTTTATTGAAAATGTGCAGATATAAATAACCTACCTGATGACATCTTACTATTAACGTTGGACATTACAAGTTTATATACAAATATACCACATGAAGGAGGACTAGAAGCTTTGCGCTTTTTATTTGGACCAAAATAGTGATGCACGTTATCCTAACGAATTGATAATTGATCTAACCAGATTTGTGATGAAATATAATTACTTTTCGTTTGAAAATGATTTTTATTTACAAGTTTCTGGGACAAGTATGGGTACAGTGTGCGCTCCTAACTATGCCAATTATTTGTGGGTTTTTTCGAAAGGAATTTTGTTCACATCCAGCAAAAAATCCTTTTCTACCCAAAATAATTAAGTGGTATCGGTTCATTGATGATATATTTTGTATATTTAATGGTAACAATGAGGACTTGTCAAATTTTGTTTCTCTCTTGAACAATTTTGATATGAACTTACACTTTACTGCGGAGTCAAGTCCTGTAGAAGTGCATTTTTTGGACATGTGGGTCAAAAACAATCATGGATCCATTTCGACTTCTTTGTATAGGAAACCAACGGATAAAAATACCCTATTGTTGGCGTCAAGCTTCCACCCGACACCTCTTAAAAAGGCTTTACCCATCAGCCAGTTTTTTAGGTTGAGGAGAATTTGCCACTCCACGGAGGACTTTATTCAAAAAGCTGAGGACATGAAATGCCGCTTTCATCAGCGCGGCTATCCAGTTGATTGGATAAATGAGGCCTATGAGCGGGCTTTAAATAAAACACGCGCATCCTTATTAAAAAAGAACGAAAAGAAAGCAAAACATTTCTCTGTGACATGCATTACGCAATATTCCACTCATTCGTATGCTGTCAAGTCTATTTTTCTTAAACACTGGCACATTCTGAAATCAGATCCAGAACTGGCATCGGTCTTTGAACATCCACCCCTCTTTGTAAATAAAAGAGGCAGAAATCTCAGAGACCACTTGGTTCGGGCCACCACAAGATCTCCAACCCGTGCGCAACAAACACTCCTGCGCCCTTTACCCGCCGGGAATTACCGCTGTGGAAACTGCGCCCAATGCAACAATACCTACAAAACGGATCACTTTCTTCATCCCCGCACGGGTCGCAAGTTCCCAATAAAAAGCGTCATAACCTGTTCATCCACCCACGTGATCTACATGCTCCGTTGTCCTTGTGGCCTAGCCTATGTTGGCAAAACCACAAGAAGGCTCAAATTAAGAATCTCAGAACACAAGAGCTCTATCCGTAGAAATGACCGTGATTATCCTGTGGCTGTACACTTCAACGACGCCAAGCACGACATCAGCTCCCTCAGGTTTATTGGAATTGAACAAGTAGCTCTTCCACCTAGAGGGGGCGATCATGACAAGCTCCTAAAGAAGCGGGAGGCATACTGGATCTATACACTTCAAACATTGGCACCAAAAGGTCTTAACGATGAGTTTAATTTAAGTGTATTTTTGTAAATAATATTTTTGAATGATGACAGAGGTTAAATATGTTCTTGTATGTTTGCATATAGTTATCAGGCTTCATTTGCACTGAGCCTGTTTCACTGTATTCAGTATCTCAAGTACATACATATGCAACTTTTTTATGATGATATGATGATGCCTTTTCTTATAATTGTATATATTTTCTGATATGTGTACATATGATTGTTCATTGTTATGTATACATGACACATGGGGATTTTTCGGCCTAAATGTATTTCATTCATTTTGTGAACTATGTGATTTGCATTTGGAGGTGTCACCCCGGGGGGGCAGGCTACTTCCTATATAAGATGGCTTTATGCCCTCCCCCAGCCATTTGCCTGAAGAAGACCTCATGGTCGAAACGTTGCACAATTAAATACCTTTGCATGGTTTGACGGTGTGCGGGATCTTTTTTGTTCTTACGATGGTGTCAGTCAAAATTTATATTCTCGTCTGAAGCATGTATATCTTATTGGCTCAACTTTTAACTGGAACTCGCTTAATCACAAGCATCACTCATTTTGGCCTCCCTCCAATGGCTTCTAGTTTGCTTTTAGATTTTAGAGTTTTTTAAAGGGGACCTATTGTGTTTTCTCTGCATCTTTAGGAATAAACTATAATATATGTAGATCAGTAATTTACATTTAGTTTTTTGTAAAACACAAAATGTATGCAAAGCAGCTTAGAAATAGAAAGAGATCCATTTACTTCCTGCGCAAAACTGCAGAACTGATAAGCTCCGCCTCTTCATTGTAAGATTTTAATGTCAATGTAAATTTGTATTTTTTTAGGTAACACTTTAGAATAACTACAACATATTTAGGCTTAATAAATTATTAATAACACCTTAATAAAGACTTAATTCAATATGAACAAATTATTAATTAATAGATGAAAAAGCTGATTAATGCTTAGTAACTACTTAATTACTCTGAATCCTGCCCCCTAACCCTAAATCCTAACCTTAGCTCCTTAGTTAAGTAGTTACTAAACATTAATAAACTTTTTCATTCATTAATTCACCAATAGTTCATGAATAATTAAGGTTTTATTTATGCTTTATTCATGGTTTACTAAGGCCAATTAAGGTGTAGTTAATATAAAGTGGTACCTTTTTTTTATTGTTGTAAAGTGTCTTTGCGACTTTGTGTTTGTTGTTTGATTCGTGTCCTATTGTCATGGTATTTTTTGTCTGTTAAGTCTCCAGCACCTTAGTTAGCTGTCAAGTTCTTAAAATGCTGGTACATAATGTATCTAGAAGAAGTGCTTTCAAAATGCGGTTTTGTCTGTGCGCTTGTCCAGGTGTCGTCACTGCAGGGCGTTCTGTCTCGTCTGGAGGGCAAAATGAGGAAACGAGAGGCTGAGCTGAGCCACAAACACCAGCAGGCAGTGACTGAGCTGCAGCGCCACCTGCAGGTTACACTCACTACATACTGTACTGCACTAACACATATATTTACATTTTGTTCATTGTAAAATGCAAAACTGATCTAAAACTAATTGAAAATATAAATCAGTACGTTGACTTCTGGTTCAAAATTGTAGAATAGATCATCTCTGCCTCTTTATTGCACAACGTAACTTTATTACGCACAACATTTTTTTTTTTTTTTTATGTAATTGCAAGTGACTAAAAACAAGCGCAAGGATAGGTGATAGGTGAAAACAAACAAAAATGTGAGCAGACAAACATAAATACTCAAACATGCATACAATTTTGAATAAACTGATGTTGAGAGAACACTGTAATAACGTGGTTAAAAACTCAGTAAAGTGGATTTTGCATAATGGGTCTTCCTTTAAGGCCATATTTATGTTTTTGTGCCAAAATATTACAAAATATTAATTTTGTTTTTCAGTCGAGTCGCGCCGAGTGCTATTCACTGCAGGATCGTGTGACCTCACTGACCTCTGACCTCTCGTCTCTCAGTCATGAATCTGGAAGGTTCCGATGGGCGTGTGTTCTGCTGGGAGGGGCCCTCGCTCATGCACAGGTGCCACATTATGTTTTTATTGTATTCAATTTGTGTTTTTTTTTTAGTTTTTAGTTTATTAAAGGAACCGTATGTGAGATTTTGATTTCAAATGTGATAAACATGACCTTTATGTGTCACAGATACTAGGTAAACATGCTCAGAGGTAATCTTATTTTTACAGAAAGTCATTGTAAATCTTTTTCTGAAAAGCACTGAACATGATGTTCATTTGTGGATGTTTACATTTGATGTTTTGATTCTATTATCAATAGAATCAAAACTATTGGGTTACCAGTTGGGCTTTTTAAAGACTGAAGCTGATTTTGAACTATGAGTCAGGAACTTTGTTTGAACTGATGTTGCATTACTTAGGACAGTGGACACAACTGTCTGTGATAGGCTCATGCACTTGTTTCCACACAGTTCTCATTATTCTCATTATTTACCCGCAGTGTGTTGTATTATTATTCTTGGGAACAAACCATGACAAGGAATATCTGGAGATGGTTTTTTGAGCGCTCACTGTCAAACCCTAAGGACACATTTTCTGTATAGAGACAAAGTGGACCTTACCCCTATAGAAGGATTATTTGTTTATCAACACGAGAGATGCATGTGCACTCGAGATGCAGAATGAGCTGCCGTTGATTGACCAAGCGGTAGCAATAAGTAGGGATGGGCGATATATCGTATTGATATCGATATTGTCCGATATTTTGAGATAAGATGGCCAATATTTGGCGCTGATATTTTTAGGGAGGTTCTCCAGTCTCTCTGTGGCATATACCAGCCTCAATTTGACCTAAAAGCATCATATTTGCAATTTTGAACGACTAAAGAATACAAAGTACATATAAACAAACAATTAAGCTAAAATCAGTCTTTATATTTACATAAATCCACTAAATATTTTTTTATCTCAGATAATTATATTTGTAAGTTTTGATCTTGTGAGTTGTGCTGTGGCTTTTAAAGAGCCAGTGTTTCTCAGAAGAGCTGTCAAATTATAAGCAGAGAACAGATGTTTGCTTAAATGTGAAGAAAATACATTTGTAACCATCACACAAACTAACAAAGACATTTAACAAAGCCAAAATGTCACTTAGATCAGCTTTAAAATATACCCACCCATCGGTATCGGCAATTATCGGTTATCGGCCAGAGCAGAGGGTCAATTATCGTTATCGGTATTTCTCCAAAATGTCATATTGGCCCATCCATAGCAATAAGTCAAACCAGGGCTGCTGTCAACTAACTACAGTTTATCACTGTGTGAAAACTAAAATTATGCAGCTAATTCAACATTTGTGAATGAAATTCGAACCTACAACCCATACACAGTACATTCAGGTGAGAGAAAAATGCTGAGAAAAACACTTTCTCTGGAGCTTCAGAAGCCAGATGTTTGTCAGACCAGTTCAGACTTGATCCAAACAGCTTCTCTCTTCCCGTTTTGTTGTTTTAATCAAAGAAGTTTCCCCAGCCAACTAGATGAACACCGTCACTTTCTACAGGGGACATGCACAGTAGAGCAGAAAGTGACATTGACGATAATCCTTCTATAACAATGTCAAAAACTATAGTCTTAACAATTAAAAGTAATAATTGTACCTTGTTTACTTTTTTAGCAATTATTACCAAAATTTGCATTTCAGTAATCATGATAATTATTTTTTGTCTTTGCAGTTATATATTTGCAAACAATCGTTGCCTAATCAAATAAACTTTATATCCCTAGTTGCAACTTGTAACTCTCAATCTGTCTATTTAAAAAAATCTGTTTTATTTTCTTGTGTTCTCAGACTCGTCTCCAGCGTCTGTCAGAGCAGAAAGCGTTCCTCTGTCGCTGGATGTCCAAACGAGACGCTCTGGTACAGGAAGTGAGCTCGCTGGTCGAGGCTCTGGAGGCCGACGAAGACGACGCACAGCTGCAGAAGAAGAAGAGCGCGCGAAGGAGGTGGAGGCGGGTTTTAACCGTGGTGACGACGCTGAGGAGGTGGTGCATGCTGGGAAAACAAGCAACGTGCTGTTCAGGGTGCAGCTGAGCAGGACTTGTGGTGTGGCGTGTCGCTGTGCAGAGATGCTACGGCAAGACACAAAGGACAAAATGGTGCATAATTCCACACTTTAATGATTAATGTTTATTTTTGAAATATTAGTGTAAAAGAGAAAAGTTAATCTTGTCATGATCTTTCTTTAATTTAAAATGATACCAAAGATTTATTGACCTAACGTTTTGCAATTTAACTCACAAACCTCTCATTTTAAAGTTTAATAGTTTGTTTGGTTTTCATTGAAGAAACTAAAAGTCGAGAAACGTGTCTCGCTCAGTGGCTCCGGTCCAAACGTTTGTCCACTGTGGTGCTGTCCTCCATGTCTGACCTCCAGGGGCACTTTCAGGTAGAACCAGTATTGCTTTTATTCCTTCTGTACATTCATTTAGGTTTTTTTACACAAATGTCTTCCATTTCTTCTACAAATATATAAAAAATAAATTATCATTTAGTTTTAGGTCCATAAACCTTCAATACATTCTTAAGTATGTAAAAGTCACCACTAGAATAGTTTTTTTTTTTTAATACAAATTCTACTCACTTTTATCTTTTTGTCTGAAGATAATTGCAAGTATCTTTTGGTTGATGTAAAGTAGGGCAGGGCGATATTGACATAAATAGATTTTTTTTTTTTTTTTTTTGCAAATCTCAATTACTATATTCAGACGATATTTGAAACCAACTGGAAATGTTCAAACACATATTTAAATGTATTAACTGAAGCTTATAACAATCAGAAAAAGTAGGTTGTAGTTGACTTAAGACATTTTGGTCGGCTTAAGACATGTGCCATCATCAGTTAGTCGACTAATTGGTCCCTGTTTCTCAAAACTAGTGAGTGTCTCAAGGTTCTGGTCAAATATTTGATCCAAACTGCCCTCACAAAATCACAAACTCAGAGGTTTGGATGCTAAATTACTATTCATAAAGAAAAAAATGCCACTAAATGAGATTTTCGTGTAAAAAAATCAAAATAAATTTTTTCAATGTGCTTTCTAACTACTGGTTATAAAAAAAATTCTCAACTAAGACACCAATGAGTGATGAATTGACTAAAACACTTCCTTCTACACTTATTTGAACATTTACAATGTTGTACTTTTCTTCATTTGTAACTTTAAAAAACTATTTGTGATATTTTTACTATAAACAATATACTCAATATTCTATTTTTGCGTCCAAACAACTTTTACAATATTATCTAAAATTCGAAATCCAGCCCAGCTCTACTGTAAAGGTCTGCTATTATAATAGTTTATAATGTTGACAAAATGCTATTAGGCTCTTTCATCTTTCAAAATCTTGTCAACGTTGAGCGTCACAGATCAGATTTGTACAGCCTTTCCTGAAGTCAAATAAACTTATTAAATCTCTCTCACTGTAGGCTCCTCCTCCCAGAGTGTGCTGTCAGCGGCTCAGTCGGGTATGTCCCTCCTCCTGGGTAATCTCCTCGACCAATCAGACGCAGCGACTGTAACGCATAACTGTCCACTGAGGCGGCCGACGCTTCAGCCGCACATGAAGGTAAGAATCTTTGGTAATAATCGCTAGTGTTTTATTCAACAACTAAGTGTGTTTCTGTTTATGATTAGCACCTAATTTTAAAATGTCACTGTATGGGCTCTGAGGTTAATATCAGTTCAAAATTTTACTCAACTTACTTTCTAATGACACGCTCATTGTCAAAACTTTCACTATCATGATGAGTTAGTTCTGAAGAAATGTAGAGGCTTTCCATACTTATTTCTTCTTTTTTTTTTTTTTTTGTCAAATCAGGAGCTAGTATCCAGTCTGCAGCAGCACTTCCTGGATTTCAGCCAACGACTGCACTCGACCGAAGTGGAGAGGCGGAGCTTACGACAAGAGCTAAACAATCTGAAGCGAGCGATGAAGAAGAGAGAACAAGAGGTCAACAAAATGGTAATTAGTTTATTTCATATACATCTATTCCTGTAAAAATGGGTTGAACATTATTAGTTTAATAATTAATTTTGTTTTGTGTTACATGAATAAACTTATAAGAGAAAAAAACACAAAAGCAGATTGAACTTTGTTGAACCTGCTTTAAGACAAGGATATTGAAAGAACCCTAAAGATTTCACTGTTATGCCAATCTCAATATTCATGAATAATTGTTAAAGAGGATCTTTTGCTTTTTTTTCTATGTATTTAGGAATAAATTACAATGTGAGTGTATGATTTTTTTTGCTGATAAGACAGTTGTAATATTATTAAATAAGCTATAGGCTCGTACCTGACAGTCTTTCTGCCAAAACTGTCAGGTCAGTCATACGCTTAATATTCAAAGTAGACAGAATGAATTTACCAAACATAAACGTAGATCAATAATGTTTTTTTTTTTTTTTTTTTTTCGTAAAACAACTTAAAAATAGAAAGGTCTGTAACGCCCACAAACCTAATAAACCGCAAACGTAATACAAAAATGTCAATTGTTAATGTAATAAATAAATACCTACAAACATAATAATGTTGATTGATCCTACATTACACAAACTTAAAAAAAATAAACATGTTAAAGTTTTAGCTCATTGACTGTAATGTATGTAGTTGAGTCCTGATTGCTAACAACTGATTATGAAATATGATTAGCATGTTCTCGACTAAACACAAGTCAAAATAATGAAAAATGAATTCAATAGATTTAGTGAAATAACTTTGTTAACCACAAACGCTTGCGGCTTTTATTGCATTAAAATTTGATATTTTGTATTGTAGCAAACAGCAGATTTAAAATTTTTATTTTTTTATTGTTGTAAAGCAGTTATTTTAAACCATACATGCTGTACTATGAATTTTTAAAATAATCACAATGGGCTGTGTGCACGGAATTTCAGTTGGCTTGCGATTGTTCAAAAATGCTAACTTCTGTACATACAACCATTTCCTGTTAGCGTTAGCATTTAGACACAATTATGTCTCTTTTTAAACACACAAGTGTCTCAGATGAAATATTCCTCTAATATGTAAAGTCTTTAACATGTTTTCTGTAACATTCACCACAACTGTCTGATCTAAAGAGGAATTTATTAGGCCCGAGCCGAGAATCGGCCGGGGCTATTGTTTTTGCTCGGTTTCTTATTATTATATTTCTCGGTCATAGATCGCAAATTTGAGACCTTTCCCACGGGGCGATTTTCGCAAAACTTGGCAGTGTGATCGAGACCGGTGAAAATCCCGTTTGAGTGGGCAAACTCGAGAAGGCGAAATCGAAATGGCTCGACAGCGCCCCCTGGAAGTTGAGTCAATGGGAATTTTGACCGGCTTTTTTTGTAGTAGGGGAATGAAATTTGGTGGATTGATAGAGCATCCCGAGACAAACATAAAATATAATTGTAGCTCCGCCCTCAGACAAACAGGAAGTCGGCCATATTGGATTTAATTTTGAAATTGAATTTGACAAGTCAATTGTTCTTTCGAACTAGTCCTAGGTTTTGCACCCAAACAAGGTCAAACTTGGCCCAGACCATCGTGACACATGAAATATTCAGAATCATCGGACATTTTTGGATACACTTTACGGTTTTTACGTAGTGGCCCGGCAAAAAACATGCTTTTTTACGGTAACTTTGAGGGACTATCATTTGCACACAAAAACCTCAATCACTCTGAAATTTGACTGACTTATGCACACTCCTATTCTGTACAGATTGTAGTACATATTTTTAAAGTAGACTGTACTATAGCGCCACCTAGCAATACCTTGAAAGTTGCACTTTTAATGATATGCACCAAATTTGGCAGATGCATTTATCTCATGAATCCAGACAAAAAGTTCTATTGAAGCCATGTCATATTTTGTATGATGTGGGCGTGGCCAAGGAAAATCCTTGGACTATTGCGAAAAACTTGTTGTACATTGCTCATACTTTGTCTGACTACTTGAAATTTGAATTAGTTATACTTGGGATGACATTTCATACACCCAAGATCTATGCTATAGCGCCCCCTATATAAGTTCACAACCATTATGTCAGTTGAACACAGAAGCTTCAGTTTAACTTCATTTTGGAACACTTGTTTGCAGTTTCGGTCTGAATGTGGACTTGTTTCAAATACTACAGTAATCAATATTATAGTGCCACCTTTCAGTATCCTGAAAAAGTGCAGTTTTATTAATGCTTGCTTATTACTTACATTTGCATCACGCCCACTCGTGCCATTTGATTTTCAGCCTAAATCAATCTGCGCTGTTAGGACGACAGCAAGGCAGGGCGATTGCAAGGCAGGGCGATTGCGAGGCAGGGCGGTTCGTGCCGGGGCGAGGGCCTTTATCGCCGCTTGCGGCTTTAATTAGTTTTAAGCTGCTGTAGTGAAAACCTCATTGAAGAGTATTGAACAGGAAGCCGTTGTATGTACAGGATGTAATATTTTAAACCAAAACAAGACAACTGCACTCAGCCAATTAAATACAGACAAGTGGGTGGGGATAGGTGAGGACATGGTTTCACCTGCAGGACAATACAAGATTACTCAAACATGTATGAATCATTCTTAATAAAACTTTGAGAAAACTAATGATGAGCGAAGGCAGTTATAACAAGGTTAAAATCTTAGAAAAATGTATTTTACACAATAGGTCTCCTTTAAACTTTTTTTTTTTCACAATCACCATAAATATGCCATAATATCCTAAAGTTTTATATGTCTTACTTTGGTATGTTGTCCAGGTCCCATGTGAGCGCTTTGCCACGGTTTGCTCTGAGCTGCAGGAGGCACTGTGTCGAGAACAGGAGGCTCAGGGTCTGGTGCAGGAGCTCAACTCTCAGTTAAACCAACTCCAGACCAACATGGACTCATACAACACTCGAACGACTGAGGCACAGGCAGCACATGACCAAACAACACAGGTCAGAGGTCACTGTGAACCTGCTTATGTCATGGAAGGAAATAAATGCATTTTCTATGGCCCAAAAATATAAATTATAGAGGTATTCCTTTTTATCAATATTGCCCAGTCTTATAAAATAAATGCAATGGAGAGAAATGTATCCATTCACAGACAGTACTTGTAATTCTTACACTTTATCCAAGTCAAAGGTCTTATGATCATTTTCTTTCTGTGTTTTTTAAGTTTAATCTTTCTGCTTGTGTCTTCTTTTTAGCTTCTCTCTGACGCCCGGCGTGAGGTTTGTCGTAAAGAGCGCTCGCTGAGGATTCTGGGTAAACACCTGACTGTTGTCCAAAAGGAGAAACGGCAGCTGGAAGAAAGGTTACGCGAGGCGCAGGAAGAACTACTGAACTCCACTAAGTATGAATGCATTTAGACAACAGTTTAAAAAGTAACAGTCATGTGACCATCACATACTTAGATCAGTTTAACCTGTTTTAAATGATTTTTTTAGACATAAAGAGCAGCTGATTGAGATGATGAGAACAGCAGAGAGAAACTGCACCGAGGTAAAACTTAAAAAATAAAAGTTTTATCATTCAAAAAAAACTTCTGGACTCTTCTGTTAAAACTAGTCTAAAGCTGGTTATAAAAGTGAAACAACAACAATGATGAAACTCGATTAAACCAGGTTTATAAACAAACAGAGTCATTGGAGGTAAGAAGCTGGTTAACTGACTTACTATGAGCTTGACATGAAAAAGTTTCAGCAAACCGTGTTTATTATTTTTCTTAAGGTGTTTCTCACATCATTTAAGGAGCAAGAATCCCGCACTACAAATGATGAAGAAATGTTTCTTCTTTATTTTACATTTCAAGAGCCCTTGTCTCATGGTGGATGGTAGAAAAAATCTCTTACAAAAATCCTTACTCTGGCCACGCCTCCCCTAACTCATAGATGAGCACACCGGGCTTAAAATCAGGCCAAAGCTCCAGTAGTGTGCACAAGACTGTAAGACGGTTGTATCATCTTAAAGGGAAGAAAAATGTTGTCAGAGACTGACTTGAAGATATTATTCATAATGTCACCTTTTTGGATCTCGACTATTTCAACTCTAAGTCTGACATTTTGCAACACTGCAGCAGAGGAACAGAACAGCCCATTTTACACAAGTTTTGTTGTCCCTTCTGTGGCTGCCGGTAAAATATAGAATTTATTTTAAGTTTTGCTCTGTTTTGGTACAAATGTGAAAAGCAGATGGTCGCTATAAGCTGCAGTTCTCTAACTGGCAACATAACATAAAGCAGCAAGGCAACAACTGGGTGAGACTTTGCTAGACTGAAGTAAGATAGAATTAAGCTCAGGATTGCAGTTTAAAATGACAATGATCCATCTAGACAGAAACACAACATAGGTCTTCTTTCAAGTTTTTTGCAAGAAATGTTTAATTCTTCTTGGGTTGATGTTTTGTTTTCTGCAGTTCAGGGAAAGTTTCAGCCAATCACATTGCACTTTGAGCTCCAAGCCCCGCCCACTGGTACTTCTTGAGTCGAAGAACAAAGGAGAGAGCATCATGGGAGACCCAGATGTAGAGGCCTGTCAGGTAAAGAAAAAGTCTAATTAAACTCCGTGAAATCAGAGCATCTGCGATTCTAACATAAGAAACATATTTCAAACAGCAAAAACACATGATAAGTTGCACTACTCGTTTTACTAAAATTAAGTTAAGATCATTCTATTTAAGATTTAAATATCTTAAACAAATTTTATCACAACTTGGCAATTTTTAGGACTAAAAATTGACCTATTGTGTGTAAATGATATCACACTAGGAAGTAATAAATTAAACCAAAACGCCTCTAATGTGACAGACCTTTTTTACTTGAGAAATAATAATTTTCTTGGACATTCATTTGGCTAAATTTATGTTTACAGGGTCAAAAAAAGGGAGAAAATGTAAAATGTTCTTTTCTTGTCTCCTTGGAAAATTGTATAAACCTGTCATATACACTTTAAATAAGCTTCATAACATCAAGATCAAGCAGCAGTAGATTTGGTCTATTGACCTTTTTCATGTATTGTCACGCTGATTGTTGTCTGTGTGTCTTACATTATGGAATTTTTGCCAAAAACCTGCCGTTTCTAATTAATTTTTATCAATTTCTTTTGTAAAATGGTTGGATCTTGTACAGACAGTCAAGGAGGTTATAAACCTATTGTAGCTTTTATCATTTACCTTTTGATGAAGACAGAAGAGGCCAGTAGGTGGCAGCAACAAATCAAAATCAGTGGAATCTCTCTAACTTCTCACAGATTTGCAATGAACCCCTTACACAAGGAAAGTCAATGCTAATGAGAAAAAAATGCAATGAATATCTGAAACAGCCTGCATTATGTGTGGCTAACATTAGCCTCACAAGATCTACAGCCAAGTTACTGAAAACCAAACTCTTGCTTTTAAATCTGCTCCAGTGCAAGACGAAACACTGTTTACCACATAATGGTACAAATATCAAGGAGTAAAGTCAGACAAACTTATAGATTTGATTAAGTCGTCAAACATAGCAGGAGGAAGAAGTTATGGATCAGCTAGCATTCATAAGCTTTTCCAAATACCTTTCTTTGTGCGTCTAAAAGATGTCCAACTTCCACAGACAAATGTACTGAACATGCACTAGAAGCATCTACTGCTTTATTTACAAAAAATCTGAAAATCAGTGATAATTTGTCAGTTTTGTGCTCTTTGTAATGCACCTCCACCCTCCATCATGGCACAGCCACGTGATCAGATGATGTAGGTGCAGATGGTCAATAGTGTGTACATAGCTAGTTTATTAAAGAAAATTTTAAAAATACAACACAATGCCAGATGTTTTTCAATACATAAAATGCGTTAAATGTACAGTACATATTTAATATCTAGATGCCATTTGTCACCATAGTTCAAACTTTATTTATATTAAAAGTCAATAAAGTTCAATGATTAAAAGCATTACTGTTAAATAACAGTTTGGCACACAAGGATCAGCTCAATAAATATACATTTTCTTAATTACAAGGAAGTTTTTACTGGCTCCAACCCAATAGTTTTAGCTTAATAAACACAGTAAACAGCTTGCTTATAGCATTAATACCTTGAATTTTGGCATTTTAAACCATTCAAATCTACTCGTTTAAACTTTTATGAACCTTAGACTAATCTTTTATCTAATAAACTACTGAAATGATCTGTTTGTTGTCCTAATAGTTAAATAATGTTTTAGGCACAGAGAAATATAGAAATGTATACATAAAACAAATTCCAGAGCAAACTCTAACTCCATGTTGTCATTTCCAGAGTCTCCTGTCCAGCGTCGCGCTCCTGTCGCAGACCTTCTCCTCCAGAGCTGATTGGCTGCAGCAGGAAGTCTCTGCCCACCAGAGTCACGTGACCGCACTACGCAGCGAGCTACAGGACGCCTGCCTCCGCCACAACCAGGCCTTCACTCCGGTGAGAGAGACTTTTTAAATAATCCAAATTCATGACTTGTTTTGTAATACTGTGGTGCTGATGGAAAGAAAAATCTCAAGATGCACTGTGAAGGGAAAGGTTAAGATTAGGTTCATGTACACTTAAAAGCACATTACATGGTTTTGGATACATCTCGTGTGTGTTTTATAGATCGCAGTGCCGTTTATTGACATTGAATCCACTCAGCCTCTTCCTGTGGGGGATTTGCTGAAGAATGTAACGATCATTTGAAGACACGCCCCTTGTTTTGTCCAAACCCCGCCCCCTTCTATTTGTACAATTCAAAGAAAACATATATTGTGTCACCAACACTGTGAGCTAGTTGGATTGTTTTGTATTTAAGAGAAAAACTAAAATAAAAAAAAGAAATGATTCATTTGCTTTTTTCACACATGATGCCACAAAACCGATTCAATTTTTTTTGGGTGCTTAGACTTCAATCTTAGAGAAGTGAATGTATTTAGAAATGTCAATTTTCACATTTGTGGACAGCTACAATATATTTAGACTTACAGAGTCCAAATGTTCTCATGTCTGAGACAAGACCAAGACCTATAAAAAGCGGCTTCGAGACCGGTCTTACGTACAACTACACTACATAAACCCATGTTTGAAAGACAGCAACTATGCAAATATTTATTTTGATTTGTTCTTTAAAACATAAGCTACAACTTGGGAACTTGGGAAGAGAAGGGAGAGATTACAGAGAGAGAAATAGGAGAAAGAGAAAGTGAGGTTTTGCATTTCCCGGCAGCGCAGAGAGAAACCAAGGGTCCGCTCTGTGCAGTCGCAATGCACAAATATTGTAAGTAAGTATCAGTAAGTACTGAAAATAAAATAAAAAAAATCAGAAAATAAAATACTGTCCTGGTTTGGAATCTAAATCTGTATCTGTGGTCAACCAATAAGCAGTTCTGAGATTTTAGTTATTTACTTTCTATTCACCCATGTGTGTGATCTTAGCATAACTTGTGAAGTGCAACAGTATGAAAAACCCACAATAAAAGAAAGACTTTGTTTGAATTTTATTTTATTTTTTTTTTTACAATTTTTGAAAGCATGCACATTGGTTTGTATCCCGGCTGTCCGGGAAACACAGAGATGCCAGACAGTATTTCTGAGTCTTGTTCTAAAGCTAAAGAAAACGCTACTGCTGTTGCAGTTTGTTTCTTTTTACTCTCAAACAGACCATACCATCTTTCATCTCCAAAAGAACGCCCAGTATTAGGGAGTTGGGCGTCTACAAATTTTGGTACAAAATGCCGAATTAGTTAAGGGGGATTGGGGTGTTTTAGGTGGGGATTGGGGTGTTTTAGGTGGGGATTGGGGTGTTTTAGGTGAGGATTGGGTGTTTTATGTGGGGATTGATGGTGTTTTAGGTGGGGAATTGGGTGTTTTAGGTGAGGATTGGGGTGTTTTAGGTGGGGATTGGGGTGTCTTAGGTGAGGATTGGGGTGTTTTAGGTGGAGATTGGTGGTGTTTTAGGTGAGGATTGGGATGTTTTAGGTGGGGATTGGGTGTTTTAGGTGGGGATTGGGGTGTTTTAGGTGGAGATTGGGTTGAGTTGGGACATGAGGATATCCTCGTCAGAGTCATCTTCCTCTGACTCGCTTTCATTGTTCCACTGAGGCTGAATCAGGAGACGTTGCAGCCTCAAAGTCTGTTTGCTCCTCCTATTACAGTTTTTCTTTTTGGAGTTATGGGCTCCTCGTCCTCTTCCTCCATTGTTGGAACAGTCTGGAATGATGATGGTCTCTGATAACGAGATTGACCAAATTCAGGGAATTGACTGTCTCTTCTGTATTCTCTTGAAAAGTTGTTTTGTCTAAATTCGTTGTTGTAACGATAGCGGTTTCTCCTGTTCGTAATTATGGGCTCCTCTTCCTGTTCTTCCCTTGGTGCGACAGTCTGGAATGATGACGGCCTCTGATAACGAGATTGGTGAAATTCAGGGACTTGACTGTCTCTTCTGTATTCTCTTGAAAAGTTGTTTTGTCTGAATTCGTTGTTGTAACGGTAGCGATTTCCTCTCCAACATTTGGGTCGGACTGAAGGTTCTCTTAAGATTTCATTGTTCTTGTTTTCGGCTTTGTTTGACTCTTCTTGTCCAGTGCAAATATTAATCTCCTGTTGTTGGATTGGAATTTCCAAAGATAAGCACCCATCATTTTTCGGGGCGATGTTCTCCAAGTTTGGTGGCATTGAAGGTCCACTTACCTCAATCAGATTTTGATGGGAACTTTCTTGGGGTACTTTAGACTCTCTTGGGCTACTTTGGGCCTTTCTCTCATCTTCTGTTGGAGTCTGATTGTCTGAATTTCTAGCTTTCCAGTTTCCCCTCTTTTTGGGTTGCCAGGAAACATTTCTTCTCGACTCAGATGTTTCTCGAGTCAGTTGGGGAAAGTTAGAATCATTCACTGTAAGTGGATTACTTTCTGTATGTTCAGTTGGTTCAGATGTCACTTGTAAGGTTTTTGGGGGGACCTCGTCATCAGTTCTTTCCAGTGTTGTGTTTTTTTCAATTTGGGGCTCTTCCTCTGGGTCAGGTATTTGGGTTGCTGACGGTAGAATTTCTGAGCTCTCCGGTGTTAGTGGGTTAGTATCTTTTTGCTCAGATGTCACTGATTTTGAAAGCAACTCTTTATCAACTGTTTCTAGATTTTCTGGCATTTGATTTTTCTCCTGCTCAGGCTCCGGTGTTTGTGTTTCTATAGCAGTAAAAGCTTCAACTGTTTCTAGATTTTCTGGCATTTGATTTTCCTCCTGCTCAGGCTCCAGTGTTTGCGTTGCTATAATTGTATCAGCTTGATCCTTCTCTGTCTTCTGTGATGAAAGTTTGAAGAGGGACCTGTCTACTTCTCCAAAGCTAATATTAAATTCTGGTTCGTCACCTGGGAAACTGACAACCCAGTTTTTTGATATTCTTTTAGTTTTGCGCATTTGTTTCTCCGATACAACAGGTCGATCTACTTCTGTTGGTTTGCTTTGGTCCATTTGTACAAGTTCAGGTTCTGGGAGACGGTCTTCTGAACAAACCTGAACTTGTTTTGGTTCCCTCAGGTCTATTTGCACAATTTCAGTTTCTGGGGGCTGAATAGCGACTAGCTCCTGAACCTGTGTTGGTTCAGTCAGGTCTACTTCCAACTGTTCAGGTGCTGGGAGATGGTCTTCACAAAGTACCTGAGCTTGTTTTGGTTCATCTAGGTCTACTTGGACAGGTTCAGGTGCTGGGAGATATTTTGCCCGAAAAACCTGAAGAACAGTTTTAAGTTTTTCAAGAGCTGGCCACTCGTTAGTGTCGTCTAAACTGGTGTTACAGGCTCTATTTGTAAGTGGAGACACTGGTTCAGGAGTCCCACAGTGTTGTATCGTGGTGTTGTTCGATACCGTCACTGTATTTCCTGAAACGTTCTTCTTTTTTCTCTTGCCCTTTGCCATTTCTTCTGGTCTCTAGTTATAAATATTGTACTCACTGTTCACGTGGGATTAGTTCCTTCGATATCTCTGCTCGTCTGTTTGCGTGTTGTCGCTGCTGTGGTCTTGGTTCAAATGACTTGATCTGTACGTCACATTCACTTATAAACTCTGCTCTTTGTGACATCACACGTGCATTCCATCAAAGACTTTGGAATGTTCTGTGGAATCAAAGAATTAGTTTCTAAGGTAATTCTAATCGTCATAGCGATAGAACACTAGTACATAGTTTCCATGGTAACCTAGACTAATAAAGGTAAATACTAGATAGTCAGGTCCGGAGGGATGGTGATAAAGTTTAGGAGAAGAGTTAGGGTGATGGGTAATGTTAAGGAAAAGGTTTGGGTAAAGGTTATGATAAAAAATATAACAGTTTAGGCTCATTTAGCAACAATTCTAAACTCATTACCATGGCAACTAGCTCACTTATGTCCCTCCGGACCAGACTATCTAGCAATAACCACTAATAAAGGTCCTTTTTTAGCAGCCATTTTGTATTGGAAAACACTGTTGTTTACACTGCAGTCAATACAGATTTTTTCCAATGCGACACGCATCACTTTCATTATGTGGAAATAAATCTGATCTTTTCAAATGCAACTGCAATCTGAACACTCATGTCACATTCATCCGATAATCACGTCACAAAACTCAACAAGTCAAACCAGAAACAGCAGCTGAAGGAACCAAAAACATCAAAAGGCATTCTAAAGTCTGCACCTGCATCTCCTAAAGCCTCGTAAAGCCTCTGTACCATCCTGTAAACAACTCACAAACTCAACGTGAGCTAGACAAGAGACAAAGCTAAACAGAATCATACACAACCTATTTAGTAACCTTGTATTTTACTGAAAAAAATATATATTGTACACATCCAAACTGTTTGCTATTTTGGGCCAAATTTGTTTTTAGTCAGTGCTAAATTGTTCCTGAAATATCTTTTCCTTTTTTCATTGTCTGTATGTTTAGTGCAATGACAACGAGCTTTCTCCTCTTCACAGTCCAGATCAATTGAATTTAAATTACTTTCAATACAACTCAATCATACTTTGCTTTATGTAAAATAAAGCCTTGATTCACTCACTCGTCCTTCCGTCCATTTTGGCTCATGAGACGTGTATTATTTATGTTTGACCTCACCACATTGGGACAGAGATGCAGTCATGAGTAACTATCGGTGTTGTTGACCAATAATATTACAAAACACCACTAAAGCCTGCGCTGTGTTAAGGGTTTACTCATCCTGGTTCACTTTTTCAGTCATTTAAAGGGGCACTGCGTAAGTGGTGTTTTGTGGCACTGCACCCACCCTACGATCTTCAGCTGAAGACGTATTTTACGGCTTAAAAGATTCTTTTGACATGTTATTTTCTGATAAATGTTTTCGGAGTAAAGAAGACAACGTTTTTTGTATGAAAAAGTAGATGCTGACTATTTTATTTGTTCTTTTGACTGACCAATCAGTTTTCAAATGCCAAAGGTTACACAATAAAGGACACAGTTCTTCTTTCTCAAAAACATGTCTGAGTGCTACTCAGCTCTGCGTCAGTCGGCGTCATGCCAGTGCGAGTTGTTTTGATAATTCTTGTGTTGTGGGGGTTCGGAAGCCAGATGGCAGTATTTACCACTGATTATTATTAGTTTTTTTTTTATTATTATTAAACAGTCTTTACAACATTCATCTGTTGTGTAAAACCGAGAGCTTTAGCGAAACACATAGAAATGACAATAATCCAGTAAAGGACTAGCACTGGAAAATGTGACCAGCGCCACTCACATTTATGAGCCTGTCTGCGCTTATACAGGCAACCTCGGTAAGTTTACAAATCATCATGGCCACATCCAGGCCTGTGGCAATGGATGGAAATTTGATATAAAGCAATATTGCACATTTTAACTTACGCAATGAACTCAAGGTAATCAAGATGAAGAAAGTGGTGCTCGAGCCCAAGAAAATGTAACCCCCAATTATCAAAATTCACAAGTGACTTTCCAAAAAAAAAGAAGCCCAAAGTTTCTATAAAGAACTCTGAGACTGAGAAGACAAGAAGAGTGGAACAAGTAATCTTTATTCGAAGTTCAAACATGTTCAAATCAAATAGACAAATGGGAAATCAAATCACAATATGACGATTTCATAAAAAAAAAACCTGTAATAAACTCATGGTTCATTTTTTACCACATTACTGCCCAGCCTTGGCATGACCTCAATAGAGTGCTTCATGTTCGGAGAATATAGTTAAACTGAAACAGTTTTGGTTCTAAATTCTTCCTGAATGCTGTGTCTGAGCCGCAACTACAGAAAACGTGAATGTACAAACATAATACAGAGTAAGAACATGAGAGGAAAAAAATCACAGGATTTTGTTTAAACAGAGTGTTTGTCTATTGTTGTGACTTAGATCAGTGGTTCCCAACCTGGGGGGCGGGCTGCCTGAGATTCCACGGGGTCCACAGAGCTTTGTCTGGTCAGAGGTTCAAGTTCTAAAAGTAGTTATAAGTGAAACTTTATTAGTAAAAAACACAAATCTAAACACCAAAACACCACAATAGTTGTTTATTTGGCTGAAATCAATGTTTTTAGTTATAATTATAACAATTTAGAGGCCACCGGTTTAAACAGTGGGGCCTCAACCAGTCTCCGCTCAGTCAGGGGGGGGCTTCGAAGAAAAAAGGTTGGGAACCATTGATTTAGATGAAGATCAGATCACATTTTATGATCAAATCTTGCAGAAATAGTTTTTCCAAGAAGTGGAACTCAGGCAGTGATGCTCAAGAACACATGGACACTATGCAATGGTAGAGATTGTCTTTGAACCTTGAACTTTCCCATTAGATGGCAAACGGGCGCTGGCTGTTCTTGTCTTCAAACATGTAAGTTCCCCTGCTCGCTGCAGAAAGAGCCATGGCAGCACCAGACTGCTGGGCAGACCGAACCACAGTCCTATCATCGCTGAGCTACAGACATTTGTGGTGAAGGAAAACGCGAAGAACACAGGCATTCCTACTATGAAGGCAGTAAACCTTAACATCAGCGCAGCCATTATTGTTACCACTGTTTCACAAGCCGAGCGTTTTGATTGGTCAAGGATCCTCCCGTCTTTGCCTCTTTCCCCTGGCCCTGGGTGAATCAGAACATAGATTACAGAGACACTACAAAATCCATTAATAATTAGAGACAAGACTGCAACTATAAATCCAGCAGTGATGTAATAGAAGGGCTCAATTGCTTCAACATTTGACAAACAAGCGTGTCCCAAACTGAACAGCCAAACACAGCCAATGGCTACGTTCCTGATGGTGACCCCACGCTTTTTCTTCAAACGGAGGTATGTGATTGGCTTAGCCACGGCAAGGTAGCGGTCTACACAGGTGAGGAAGTGAAAGTTTGTCTGTCCCACCAAACACATGCTCATTGCTTTTTTTCCGACTAATCCCCAAGGAGCAGGCTCTATGAAGAAGCTACTGCAAAACAGACTGGAAAAGAAGATGTTGCACAGCTCTAGCGCCACCATGTGGTATGTGATGACATCGGAGTGACTGCTGACAAACGAGGGCTTTCTTCTTCGCCTGAAGCCGACATAAAGCACGTAGAGGAACATGGGGAGGAAGAGCAGGTAGACCCCAAACCAAGCCGTGAAAACATATTTGTCTGTGATCAAAACTGAACACTCGTCTGATGTGTTGGGTTTCATGTTCTCTTTCATGTTCTTCTCTGCACTTTAGGTCTTAGTTCTTATTTGTCTTTTCAATGCCAATAGTTTTTCCCTCTTTTGGGCTTCTAGTTTAAACTTCTAACACTATGACAAAGTTGTAACAGCTCAGCAATGACACCAGTCCTCTAACAATGTTACAAAGTGCTTCTCATTGATAAAACAATACAATCTTCTCTTTAGTGGTGGGAAAAGTTCGAGAGCCTCTGGGCCTAGAAAAAGACAAAACAATAAAATGTAAATAATAAAAACGACAGAATACAGAGTTACAGTTTCCAGTGTTCTTGAGCTTTATAAAAAGAGAATGTGGTGTATTTTAATAATATTGTACATTGTTACAGCCGACTAGAAATGTCACAATATCATATTTTAGTGAGGTAAAAAATATCATGATTTAGCGATTGTCACAACCAAACAATGATTTTCATTCTTATGAACAAATAGTTTCCCACAGGGCCATTTTCACATTCAAGCAAGTGACGGAAGGCCCAACCACCATTATTACTGGAGCAAAATTATTATTAGGACATCAAACTGTAAATATAAAACCTATTATGTGACTAAAACAGTTATATTTGCTTCTAAGACAGTTTGAAATTGAAATTTTATTTCTGAAATTTCTGAAATGTTTAGTGATGGGCCAATTTTTTATATATATTTTTTATTTCTTTTGGTCTATTTGTTCTATAAAGATGCATATAGTATAATTTGACCTGCTGATACTAAGTTTGAAATCTCAAGGCTTAAAAAATATATTTGTATCACAAAATTACTTGTTTGAAAAATATAAAAAATGTGTTTTTTCTGTAAACCTGTCTAGAACTGATATTTTGTCCACAGTCGTTTCTTTCTAAAATTATAACGATTATTCTTTTGTTTTCACAATTAAACTATAGCTTGAATAATGACAACTATTAATAAACCTATGAATCTTGATATCCCTACAGCAGAGTGCATATTTAATTGTACCAAAATAACAAATGTATCCTTCTAGTGAAAGAACAAAAGGTGCTTTCTCCAAAAAAAGGCTTTAAATCTCTGAAGAGAAGAGTGTCATTTGTAAAGAGTTGTGTCTGTACCTGGGAGGCAGAGGTCGACGGCAGCGTTCTCTTCTTTGTGGCATCAGTGGAAAACAGTCATTATACTGGAAAATGTTTTGCATGAATATTACAGCTTTCTATATAACCAAGATGGAAATATGATTACATGATGTTGGTAACACGTGACATTGTTCGTGCGTAATAAGATATAAAGAGATATGAATTTAGAGTTTATATATTTACAGTTTGTATAGAGATATGCACTTAGAGTTTATATAAAGAATGAATTATACATTTCAGCTCATATAAGAATCATTGAGGAAAAGAAGCAGACACATTCTGTATCAAGTACTTTGTTATGAAAGCTCAGAACTGCCAATTTTTACTTCATTTTATTTTCAACTGTATACATTTTAGCCTAAAACTATCACAAAATAATCGTAACATTTCATGATACTATCAGTTAATAACGTGATATTATTGGTAATAACCTGATATCAGGTAACATTGTGATATTATGAAATGTCAGTATAACTATCAGGCAATAATGTGATATTATTAGGAAATAGTATGATAATATTAGTTAATATAGTGATATTGTTTGGTAATAGTAGGATATTATTAGGTAATGTGATATCAGTAATAGTGTGATATGTGATATTAGGTAATAGCGTGATATTATCAGGTAGTAATGTGACATTATTAAGTAATAATGTGATTTTATTACATAATGTGATATTATTAGGTAATAATGTGATGTCATTAGATAATAGTATGATATTAGGTAATGTGATATCAGTAATAATGTTATATTAGGTAATAGCGTGATATTATCAGGTAGTAATGTGACATTATTAGGTAATAATGTGATTTTATTACATAATGCAATATTATTAGGTAATAATGTGATGTTATTAGGTAATAGTATGATATTAGGTAATGTGATATCAGTAATAATGTGATATTAGGTAATAGCGTGATATTACTAGGTAGTAATGTGACATTATTAGGTAATAATGTGATTTTATTGCATAATGTGATTTTATTACATAATGCAATATTATTAGGTAATAATGTGATGTCATTAGATAATAGTATAATATTAGGTTATGTGATATCAGTAATAATGTTATATTAGTAATAATGTGATATTATCAGGTAGTAATGTGACATTGTTAGGTAATAATGTGACTGTATTACATAAT
Organism: Mugilogobius chulae; assembly: GCA_038363315.1. NCBI lineage: Eukaryota > Metazoa > Chordata > Actinopteri > Gobiiformes > Gobiidae > Mugilogobius > Mugilogobius chulae. Next base: position 25,542,250 of record CM076404.1, on the reverse strand, counting down.
GTGATATTAGGTAATAGTGTGATTTTATTACATAATGTGATATTATCAGGTAATAATGTGATATTGGGTGATAACATGATATTATCAGGTAATATCGTGATATCACGATATTATTTCCTAATAATGTCTTGCGTTTTTACTTGAAAGTAAAATGTTATTATCTAATAATATTACATTGTTATCTGCAAATATCAGGTTATTACCTGAGAGTTATGGAATTCCATGGTAATATCACATCATTTTGTGATAGTTTTAGGTTAAAATGTGATACAGTCGATAAACAAAGTATAGATTGGCAGTTTTGAGCTTCTGTACTTTTCTGAGGACAATATTGCCTTACAAATATATAGCGCTTTAGGCTTGTTTGAAATGTGATAGTTTTATTTTCTCTCACCTTGAAATTACATTAAAACTAATGTTTGAATTACGTTTTCTGTCTGGGATGAATACAGTTAGAAAATCATTTTGACTGGCCATACTGAAAAAAAAAACCCCAAAACAAACTTGGAGGGCTTTTGCACAGCTGTAAAAAAAGCTGTGCAAAAGCCCTAAATATTATGTTTGTTTTAATAATTGTCAGTTGATAGTTGATTGATCTGTTTATTATTTTTTTTTGTTTTTGATTAATCAGTTATTTTTCATTATTTAGCAAAATTTTACCAATATGAAACACTGATTAGTTAACGTAAATTGGTGATTTATTATTTTTTTTTTTTCAGCCTTAATTAGAAGCAAACCGGTACATAATGTTCTGTTCTTATATAGACTGGTTTGTTTACTTAGATTCAAATTCAGTGTGAAGTGCAACCACCTCATATTCAAAACAGTCTGTTCTTGTTTCTTCAGTGGAAAAAAAAGAGTCAACAGTGAAGTAGCTCGTATATATTTAATTTGGATTTAGTCAAAAATAGTTTTGAGCAGTGTGTCATATTGTTTTTGTTTTGTTTTTCTCATTTAGCTGTCACCAAGTTGACAGATACGCTTCCTTGGGTCATATTCAAACATAATAATTCCCAGCAATTTACATTCTACATTTTCCAAACTATAGTATACAAGCAACTGCCATATGCACACAATACCAAATCTCCAGTAGTCTCCATGTGTTTCAGTCTTTTCAAAGAAGCTTTTGTAGAAGCTTCAGTAACAGTCAGTGGCATTTTGTTCCACAGAATCCCAGCTCTGAACATGATGGATCTACAAACTCTCTGGATCGTAAAAATGACCATGAGCAGATGCTCGGGTATAATAATTGTGCTGATCTCTCTGGGGCCTCATTTATAAAGTGTGCGTATGTACAAAAATGTTCTGTGCGCAATTTTCCACGTTATTTTGTAATTCATAAAAAAGTGTTGACAAAGAAGTGAGCAGGACAAAAAGAAAAAAAACTCAAATGTGAGCATGTGAGGTTTCAGACATAAAGCAGAAAGTTAGTTAGTGTCCTTTATTGTCTCCATAAGGAGAAATTCACTTTGGACACATTCAATGGGCACATAGACTCACAAAGACAGACATAAAATCCACATTCACAACATGTGACAGTCATCAAAAAAACCCTGTGCCGTGAGAAACGACAAATTATGAAGTACATTAAATTTAAGTAACAATTCCAAGCAAAGTTTTATAAGTAAGACCCCTGCTCTGTGCAGTCTGTGCTGGAGTCACGTGTTTCTCAGCAGCATCCGATGACACCACAAAAAAAAATAAAACAATTTTTTTAATTATTTACATACATATGAGATAATTACTCATCTGTCATCATATTTGACAGTAAATTTAACTTGGTGTATTGAAATTATACATTGTTTTTGCTCTACCACAGTTTAAACTTCTCTTTTTTCCAACTATTCAAGTTATATTACAGAAAGTCAACTGCAAGAATCTATGCAAATCAGATATATATTGTACTTTAGAACATTGAGAAATAAGTTTGCAATAAAGTGAACAAAAAACTTAGATCCTTTTATGGCCTTGGAAGCCAAGCTCAAAGTAATATCCTAATTACATTGAAAATATGTTTTCAGAATGTGTTTGAACAAAATGTAATACATTTTACATTAAAATGTGAGAAAACATTTTGATACCTCTGTCATTAATAAAAAAACAAACAAACTGTGTTTCAAACAATTATATAAGAGACATAGTGGCACAAGTAACCCAGTCATTTTTTTGAATACCAACTTTTGGCATAAATGTGTCATTTATTGCCTCTACTAGTCAATAAAGTACTTGGTTTAGAGATTGAATACTGTTACTTGTGTATATTTATGATCCTACAAGAAGCAAAAAGCACAATTTAAATTTTATCGCTTAGCTTGTTTTTAAACTATGTGGGCAAAATTTAGACCTTTTGCCACTAGTCTGGTATTATATGATGGATGCTATGTGTTGAACTATCTGAGTTGTCATTATATCCATCTGGGACTTTACTCGCTGAAAGCGTTCGAGAAAAGGCGGGGCGTTTAGTGAAATACTTCGAGCTGATGGGTGTGGGGCCTACCTTTTTTTTTAGCCAATCACAACAACAACTCATAATGTGTATACAATGTCCGGCTCTTTCAAAAAGAAATTATTCTGTAGTTCTGCTAAAGCCGCATCAAAAGCAGCAGAAACACGGACATCCACGAGAGCAGCCATCTTTGCTTAGCTTGAATGAGACTCGGCAGCGGCACCGGGGTGCTAACAGCCGAAACACAGCTGGTTTGGACTTGGACTCCCAAACCAATCGGGTGGCTGGAAGGCCAGATGGTTTATCTCATGTTTTATCGCGAGATAAACCATCTGACCAGGTTGCTGTATAATAATATATTAATATTTGGTACTCCACTGCTCGTGACCTTTTCTGGGTCCAGTTATTTATGTTTAATTGGGCTAAAAGCATATAGACACATGCATTTATGCAACTATAAAATAAAATCCCATTTACGGGAATGTGATTATTTATTGTTTTGATGGTTATGGCAGTTGCCAAGGTTACCTGGTATTATGCCTTCTCTGTGCAGAAACAGCAGAGGCAGCACCAGACTGCTGGGCATGGCGAACCAATACGTACACAAGACCACGATACATATTTCAATTTGGAAGTTAAATGAAGCGACATAGTAAAACCCGACAGCCACCATCCTCAGTAACAACGCTCCAGGATGGCCATTAAGGTGAACGCAGCTGCTCGTTTGGTTTGGTCAATTCTCTTTTTGTCCCCGCCCCCTTCTCCAGGCCCGGGACGAATCAGAACGTAGAGAACAGAGACGCTGCATAAAGACACCAAGACAATGGATAAAACCGCAACAGCAAACCCAAATATGAGCGGATTCGTGGTGCGGTTCACCATGACTGAGATGATCACACTTACGGCGCTGAACAACCAAGCGCAGCCAATGCTAACATTCCTGATCATGACTCCGCCTCTTTTCTTCAAGCGCAGGTACGTGATTGGCTGAACCACGGCCAAGTAGCGCTCCACACAGGTGAGACAGTGGAAAGACATCTCGCCGACAGACGAGAAGTTTTTCAGCCCAAGTCCTGCGTCCAAAATGCGTTCGGTTTCCAACATGAATCCGCCAAAATACATGCACGACCCGACAAGATTTAGGATTTCCATTGCGACCATGTGGAAAGTGAAGACGTCGGAGTGACTGATGTTGGCGCGGTGTGTCTGCCACTTTTTGTACCCGAAGTAAATGACGAAAATGAAAACGGGAAAGACCAGCAGGTAGACCACGAGCCAGGAGGTGAAGACGGCATGGCTTCTCTCAGTGACACAAGAGTCCTGGCTGACAGTGGAGTTGTTGGAAACCTGCATCTGAAATAGTCACAGCGGACAAGGAGACGTTAGCTCAGACACAAGAAATGTTGGCAAAATCTGTTGAGTGATTCTTGACTTATTTGATTCATTTCTAGCCTAACTAACATGGCATCCATCTGTATTTAAGGATAACTGCTCTTGCTTTACATGTATTTAAAGCATTTACATTTAAAGCAATATTTAAAGCAACTTGGAACTCTACATGTTTTGCACAGAATCTGAATTATATTGAGTAATTGCAATTAAATATTGTAGTTTAGTGTCAGTGTATGACTATTTTTAGTTGAGAGCTGATTGGCTGTTCATGGACAATACTCCTTTGCCAATAGTTGCATTTATATTTTGGTAAATTATATCGATCAATATGCAGCTTTTTGTTGGAATATTGTGATTTTAATAGGCATCACATCTCAGTGTTCTAATTGTCAGTCCCGAGTGGCAAAAATGCATTAGAGTCAATGGAGAGAAGGGGCATTTTCTCCTGTAAGAGGTCGAATTACAGTTAAAATAGGAAAAGGACACAATAGTGTGAGAACAAATTCAACCCACAGCAGTATTGGTTTTGTAACTGACATGTAAAAAAAGAAAAATAGGTAAATAATGGTAGAAAAGCAGATAAACAAGATGATTTTAGCCTCTTTTTCATTTGATGCATAAAATTGAGATCCCATATAGAACATATTACCTTTTTAATATTAAAAAGAGAACATTATGTGCCGTGCTGCTGATAAATTGTCTTAAATCATCAACTGTCATTAGCAAAGCTAATGAAAATCTGCATTATTGCCATGTCAACATAAAGCTACTGTCACTTTCCTTTTTACCAGATATTATTAATTTGTGCAGAACAAAAACTCCAGGGATAAAAATTAAGCCAAAGCAAAAAAAAAAAAAACAAACATTTAGGGATATAGCATATATGGATCAAAATGGCTTACATAAAGATCAGTAATTGACCTTAAAGGAGACCTATTATGTCAAATTAACTTTTCTAAGTTTTTAACCTTGTTATAATGCCCTTCCTTCATCATTAGTTTACTCAAAGTTATATTTGAATTGATTCATGCATGTTGGAGTAATCTTGTAATGTTCTTCACCTGCACCTCAAGTGCTCAGAAATCCTCGTTCTCACCCACCACCTATCCCCTCCCACTTGTCTGTATTTACTTGTTATAATTCAAAAGATTAAAACTCAAAGTGAAGCTTAAATGGTTCAAGACTGTTCCATAGCCACATTCCAACAATAAAAAATAGTTTTTAAAAATCTGTTGCTTTTTACAGTTACATTTTTAAACAAAGAGGCGGGGCTTATCAGACCTGCAGTTTTGAACAGGAAGTCAGTAGAGCTGTTTCTATTTTTAAGTTGTTTTAGATCAACTTTGTGTTTTACAATGAACCAAAGGTAAATTACTGATCTGCAGATGTTCTAGATTCTTACTAAATAATAAAAAAAAACACAATAGGACCCCTTTAATCTTGTCAAAAACAGTTTGTGTAACCAGACAAAAACATTCACATCCGAAATCAAACACTTTGATGAAAATTGAGGTAAAGTCACTTTTGTTATCGACTTTACTAATGTGAATTTGGACAGTATGTGCATTTTGTAAGAGTGGAAACACAGTTACTGACACACTTTGGTAGACCTGTTGCGTTTCCCTTCTTTAATAAACTAATTCAGATGTTTTTGTTGTGCGACTGTAAAAATGTCCTAAATCTCTAACTGCAGTGAGGTGGCTAAGCTCTGCACTTTTACTGTGACATGTTACATTCTGCAAAGTGATAGCTTCTCAGACAAAGAAGAGGGCCAAACACATTTTACTAGGTGTTCTTATCATATTTTTTTTCTCTCAGTCAGTGTTGAGGAGCATTTTTCAAATAAAATGAAGTCAGTACAAAACCTTATTCCTAGAAAGTACATTTTAATGAAACCAACTATTTCTAAAACAACTGTTCTGACCTTTAAACCAGAACTATATCCAAACTTCATCTATAGCTTCACACCTGCATTAACTTGATCGTAATCAATCAAGACAAACCTACCTTCCTGGATGGTAGGATTCCTCCAGTTTTCCTGCCAGATCTTCTTTTTATGACAGTCAGAAAAATTCACATTTTAAGTCAAATGAAGTGTCTCCACAATAGTCAAATCAGCTGTGTGTTTATTTAGCCTCAGGATGAGCTAGCCTGCTGTTAGCACGCACATTAGTCTATCTATGAAGGTGTCATTTTCACTTGTGGATTTTTTATTTTTTTATTCTAAGAAAACAGTCTTGTAACTTTTGTGTATATATATAATGTCCTCTTAAAAATACTGATGCTGAATTGATCACTTCTAAATGTATAAATGCTAAAACTTATATTGTTAAAATTACAACTGCTAAAACCATCACTTCTGCGGCTAAAAGATAACGATTGTTGCTTAAATTATTACGAACAAGCCTATAGCAATTACTACTGTTGTTAGTTTATGTAAGTCAGATAGGAACAGGAGCTTGTTTTTACATAATTTAGCTATTTGGAATTTCTTAAAGTCAAGTATTGGTGTAATTAATGTAGATATGAATAGCTTTATGCTGTTTGACTGTTTTAGTATATTGTGAATAAATGTTTCTGAACCATTATAGACAACATTTGGTTCCTCTTGGGTTTGAAATTAAGGTATTTTTAATTATATTTTAATTATGCCTCGGTGTCATACAAAGTGCATTGTCAATTACAGGCTATGAGGAATGCAATTGTTCAAGGCTAGTGTATCTGAATGATTTAAGATGTATAAAAAAAAGGAAGATTTATACATTTTTATAGTATTTTTATAAACATTTTTAGTTCATTTTGTTCAATCAAACTTATGTAGAAACAAATTTGTTGGATACAAAAAATAAATAAATGATAAAAATCATCAGCAGCAGCATCATCATCATTCATCATTATCATCATCATCATCTCCATCATCATCATCTGCAACAGCAGCATCATCATTCAATGTATGGCGCTCTTACATATACAAAAGCATAATGACTAAGAAGAATACAGTCATCACCAATCCAAAAGCTCCCAGAACCTTCAGTGTCACAAAGCCGTGTCTTCTGTTAACGTCAGTCAAATGTGGTCGTCCTTTTTTCTTCTTTTTTGGCCTTGTCTGTGTCTGTGTTGTAGGAAGATAAATATAATTTCTAAATGTCTCCAAAAGAACAGGTGAAGCTTTTTTAAACTTTTTAAATATATAAATACACATGTATTTTGTTAAACTAAAACAATTTAAAAAATACAAATTTGATTTGTTTGAAACAAACAAACATACCAGGTTGCCGACAGCTGTCCTCCCCTTCCTCTCGCTCCTTCCTTCTCAGTTTGAACTCATCCTTGTTAGAGTCAGATGTTGCAGTGGTCCTTTCTTCAGGCTGGTCCTCTTTGACCAGGTGAAGATTTTGGCCAGAGTTTTCAAAATTTGGTGGTGGTTTTGCCAGACGTTTTTTGGGGCTATAATTGACTACGGTTTGGGCAGCTTTGGAACAGAAACACATAATTACATTTGGACATATGTAGCATGTACTGTTAATGTTTCAAAAAAAAAAAAAAAAAAGTAAATACAATTGCAACTGCACCTTAAATAAATACATCAATAAAACCTTAAATTAAATGTAAATACCCAAACCCATATGACATAACCGTGCATTTTTTTGTTTTTTGTTTTGACTTATTTAGGTGTGATAGTTCTTGTTGTAGTACTTGAGACCGATCTCGAGACTGCTTTTTTAAGGTCTTGGTCTCATCTCGGACTTGCGAGCATTTGGACTCAAGTCTTTTCTTGGTCTTGGCGTTGCTTGGACTCCTGTAACCGACACACCGCTGGTTCGGACTCCCAAACCAATCGGGTGGCTGGAAGGCCAGATGGTTTATCTTGTGTTTGTGAATTCACAAATATCACGAGATAAACCATCTGACTGGCCAGGTTAGGACTCCTGGGCCTGACATTGAGACCACAGTTCATTAGCACCATCTCTGCTAAACTTGCCTCAGGAGCGCGGTGACCTGTCCCAGGCACAGCTAAGATCAAGCATACAGTGCATCCAGGAAGTATTTACAGTGCTTCACTTTTTCCACATTTTGTCATGCTACAACCCTATTCCAAATTGTATGAATCTCTGACCTCAAAATTGTACACACAATACTCCATTATAAAAATGTGAAAAATACCTTTTGGGACATTTTTTTAATGTATTAAAAATAGAAAACTAAGAAATCACATTGACATAAGTATTCACAGCCTTTGCCATGAAGCTTAGAATTGAGCTCAGGAGGGTCCTTTTTCCACTGTTCATCCTTCAGATGTGTCTACAGTTTAACTGGAGTCTATCTGCGATCAATTTAGTTGATTTTTTTTTCTCATTGTGACAATGGGATATTGTGTGTAAAACTTTGAGTAAGAGATTCATTTAATACAATTTAGAATGGAGCTGTAATATGACAAAATGTGGAAAAAATGAAGCGCTGTGAATACTTTAGGGATGCACTGTAGATACTGATAAATGTAGAAAATTACAATTATTGTCTCTTTCTCAGAACACTGTGACCTCGATAAAATCTTGGTTTCAATAACTGATGTCTTGACTATTATACTAGCTTGTGGTAAATATTTATTATGTTTTACTCCAGTAAAGTTTTTTTTTTTTTTTTTTTTTAAAGAAATGCAAATGAAAGTATTTTGAGTACTTTTTTGAGTTCTAAAAAAGTACTCAAAATACTTTTTTAGAACTCAAAAAAGTATTTTGAGTTCTAAAAAAAAATCTAAGAGTCATTCTTGCAGAACAAAAGACATAATCTTCATAAAAAATATACATACATACATGCATACATACATACATACTTGTTTTTCTATCTTAGTGAGGACATTCATAGGCATAATGTATTACCCAGCCCCTTACCCTAACCTTAACCATCCAAACTAACCCCCTAGCCCTAACCCTAGCCCTAATCCTAAACTTAACCCAATTCTAACCCTAATTCTAAAACCTCATCTTGACCCTCAAACAGGCCAAAACAGGCCCTTCAGAAAGTGAGGACCGGCCAAAATGTCCTCACTTCCCAAAAATGTCCTCACTCTGTTGGTTAAAAACTCAAAACGGTCCTCACTAAGTAAAAACAAAAACAAGTACATACATACATACATATAAATTGTAGCTGCTCTGTATTTGTATATTATATTTCCCTACATAATGTTAGGCTAACTATAAACATAACAAAAACTCACAGAAACCTCTCCCGTACATGGCCATAGTGAAAACAGTTATGTACACAAACAAATCGATCGCTCTGTTTTGTTTCTCCAAAACACTTCCTTTAGACATACTTTGCATCAATTAAGCTAGCACGGGAAAACACCGTAAGTAATCACATGAACAGGGCTCGTGACAATGAAAGTAAAAGTATCACAAACATTGTCACAATAGAATCTTTTCACAGGCCAAGTATCTTGTAATCAGGTGGAGGGCAACTAAAAATTATATTATTAAAGTATCTATATTTATTTTTGGACTATTAAAGGTTAATGGGTCTAGTCATCTTAGGATACATTTTAAATTCGAGGGTTAGGCCTTCTTCATTCATTTCTTAAAAAGTGTGCGTAACGTTAAGAAGATGCAGAGAAAACACTCTGCCTGGTTCAGTTTTCATGAAGCACAGTTTGATTTCAAGGTGCAAGGAGACCTATATTGTGGAAAATGTTTTTATTTTGATTGTTTTAACTTTGTTATGACTGACTTCTCTCATTAGATTTGATTAAGAATGATTATTTGATTATTTTGCTAATCAATTAGTCGGGCAATTATTCTATCGATTAGTTGCTTAAAATACAAGTCACTTGAATATAAGATTTGGGCCAAATTTGAGCTACACTAGAAAAATGCCCCTTTTTACAAGAGGTAACAAGTTCTTAAAGGGGACCTATTGTGTGTCACAGGGATTTCTGAACACTTGAGCTGCAGCTGAAGAACAAAACAAGATTACTCAAACATGCAGGAATCAATTTAAATATAACTTTGACTAAACTAATGATGAAGGAAGGGCATTATAACAAGGTTAAAAACTTAGAAAAGTGAATTTGACATAATAGGACCACTTTAAAGTTGGGTCAACTAACTTTTATATTTGTTAACTTTGTATTTTTCATTAGAAAGTCTGATAAATGCAGCACTTTATGAAAAAATGAGACCACAGCGTACTGTCTGAACTGACTAATAAAGAATTTTAGTTTAGCAGTAGCATAAATGCTCTGCTGTGATTGGCTGTGCTCAGGTGGTCCTCTCCAGTTTCACTTGTCCATATTAACCATGTTTTGAAGGATTTATGAGAGGAAGTTGCCTGCTTTAAAACGTAAATCAAAGTGCAGTGTGAAAATCAATACCTCACCTTTAAGTGCTTGAAATTATTATTTAGTTTTGAGTAAGTTTTGACTTAAGACATGATTTGCTGATGAAACAAGATTATGTAAAATACTTCATCAATAAAATGATAAGCATTTTCTCACTTGAAAAAGAGGAGAAAAAGTGTCACTTCACTTCATATAAGAATGAAACTTGCTTATTCTAATGGTAAAGCTTAGTGTAAGAAAGTCAAATTATGCCTAAAGCTAAATACATTGTACTTAATTCACTTAATGCACTTTTTTCTATAACAGCAGAACATTTTGGAGGTGTAGAAACCAGTGTTTACGTCACAGAAACAATAAATGTACACAATTTTCCTTGATTATCATCATTGCTGTTCACATGTTTTGAAACTGAAATAAAGACCAGTCAACAATTATTTGATTACTAAATTAGTTGACAGTTTCTTAAGATAATTAATTAGTTGTGATTAATCAATTAACTTGTTGCAGCCTTAGAATGATTCCTGCATGTTTGAGTAATCTTGTGTTGTCCTGCAGCTGATGCTTGAGTGCTTAGGAAATCCCTGTTCTCACTTAGCACCTATCCCCGCCCACATGTCCATATTTGTGTATATTTAAAAAAAAATCATTCATAATAAAGCGTGTGTGGTTAAAAAATAATCACATAGTCACTTTAAATGTAAAATCTGCTGCTTGTTTCATTAAAATCTTACAAAGAAGAGGCGGAGCTTAACAGATCTACAGTAGCCTATAGAGCATTGGAACCTACGTCACTGCGCAATGCATTATGTTACGCGGCAGCCATGTTGCTTGGCAAAACAAACACGGCAAAGGGAGCCGCGCTATGCGTTTAGCTTTAAAAAATATGTTATTATAATTCATTTCTTTTTTTAAAATGTCCAATCTGCCATGTTTGCGTTTGGCTTTTAAAACCGATATACTGACATGTGTCGTGCAGGGCCATAGTTAGTCTCAGCGTGGTAAATACGGCAGCATTGGACCTGTAGCCATCAGGATTAGCCATCAACAAACGCAAACTATGAACAAATCTGAGGCTTTTGGCTAATCCAGACCTATCGACTACATTTACGAAAGTTCAAAGCTTTACTTAAAGTAATTTTTAAGTGTGCAAACATTTCTGTGTTTTATTTGAAATGATGAGTAGCTCTACACAGCTGCATCTGAGCTAAAGGCTAAGTGATTTCCCATTTTGTGTTTGGTCTGAGTATCTAAAGACACTACATATTATCATGTACAGGTTATTCATGTGAAGACTGGATTAATAACTTCAAAAATATTACGAAATCAACATTTTATTTATACATTTATTGACTTTTATGGGCAGTGACTTCACAATGCATGTGTTTGTAATAGAGGACAAACGTTTCTATTCACATTAAATCATGTCATATTTGTAGCAGTCACAAAAAAAACTCTTGGAGATAACCTGGGCCGTTTTAGAAGTTTATGTCGGTCCTTACAGCTGTAATTTAATCCTGCTCTGTGCTTTAGTTAGATCCAGCACAAGTCTTCCTAACGAGGCTTCCACAGAGAAAACTCGCCAAAATACAGTCCATCTATCCACTCGAACATGTGACCTGACAGTGCAGTCAATCACACAGCAAGTTTTTGGCACAAATACGTGATGATAAAAGGCACTTTACATGCTCCGAGGTTTGTACTTCCGAACGGCTTTCTAATGCACCCCGCTTTGTTTTGCCGAGCAACATGGCGCCTTCAATCCCATCAACCACTGCGGGGCGGATTTCGTGACGTCACCTTCCAAAGCTCTATTGCACAGGAAGTAAATGAACCTCTTCCTATTTCTAAGCTGTTTTGCATGAAGTTTGAGGTTTGGTTTAAGTATATTATTGCGTGAATGCCAGAAATGTTCATAAGAACACTCGTGCCATTTCAAATTTTGTAAAGATCCTGAGCAAGATTCTTCTTTGAGGCCTCTTGAGCTTCTAACAACCCTTCATGATTTCTGATGGCAAAGAGCACTGAAGGTCACTAGTACAAGTACAGTTACTTGTGTAAAAAAACAACTCTTTACAAAACTCTTTTATATAACCATTATCTTCGCTGTCATCTGTTTCCTGTTGCTGGTTGATCATTCTTGTGTTGTGGGTGTTCGGAAGCTAGATGGCAGTATTTACCACTGATTATTTATGTATTTTTTATTAATCAGTCTTTACAACATTCGTCTGTTGTATAAAACCGAGAACTTTTGCGAAATAAATACAAATAATGACAATAATACAGTAAAAGGAGGACTAGAGCGGGAGAATGCGACCAGCGCCACTCACATTGATGAGTCTGTCTGCGCTTATACAGGCAACCTTGGTAAGTTTACAAGACATCATGACGCACATCCAGGCCTGCGCCAATGGACAATAATTTAACATATCGTAATATTGAGCATTTTAACTTACGCAATGCACCTTTATTTTGATGAAAGTAGGTATTTAAACATTGTTCAGCTGCATTTTAGGCATTAGCACGTGCAATTACGGCTTACTTTTTTTACTGTCAGCAACGTGAAACTGGAATGAACCACCCAAGTACAGCCAATCAAAGATCTTAAATGCTTTCTCATTTGATTAAGAAAGAGTACAGACATCACAGACATCTGATTTGGTCACTACAATATATTTTTATTAGAAAAGAGAAAAAAAGTTAAGCCTCCACTTGTCACAACATGTCTTCACCCCCACCATTCTTATTACATCTGTTATTGTATAGCTAGTTACAACTGATAGTGATAGGAAATGTCTCTATCATGTTTCTGGAGAAGGAAGTAAGAAGAAAATATCTGAAATATGTAAAGCAGGTAAATCACCTCCTGTCTATATCTACGGTATGTTTCTCTTTCTGTTCATGGACTATTCCGTGTGAAAAGACTAAGAAAAACTCATTCATCGCTAATCCAAAAGCTCCCAGATCCCTGAATGTCCCAAAGTGGTGTTTGTTTTCTATTTTCGTCAATCAAGCGTCCTCTTCCGTCTTCTCCATACTTCTTGTCTGAACCTGTGTCGAAGAAAACCCAAATTAAACATGATTTCTGAATGTCCACCGTTGAGCAGGTGACACGTCTTCAAATGTTAAACTAAAGCCAATTAAAATAGAAATGTAAATACTTACTCTGCGCAGGCCTGCATCTCCTCCTACTGTACTCAGATACGAACTATATATGTTGCCTCTTGTCTGTTTCCGTAGAAATGTTATTCCTCTGTCTATGAAAAAACATAATTGAGTGTTACAAAGTATAGTATTATTCACGCAGCGAACTTTATTTGACAAATTTACCAGGTTGCTGATGTCTGTTCTCTTCTTTCTCTGGCTCCTTTTGGACTTTCTTGTTTGAGTCAGTCGCTGCACCGGTAATTTTTTCCCACAACATGGACCGACCAGGCTTGTCTTCTTTGCCCAGGTGAAGATTCTGACCAGAGTTATCGAAATAATAACTCGGTGGAGGTTCTTGGCCGCCATAATTGTATACAGCTTGGGTAGCTTTGGAACAGAAACACATATTTACAGTTGGACATATGTAACCTGTAAAATAATAATACCTACACAATATCACAGCTGCGCCTTAATCCGCATATGAAGTTTTTTTTTTTATTCCAATCAGTTTGTGGTAGAATTTTCTCTGTCCTGTAGCATAAGTTAGTCTAGCACTGATTCATGATCCATACAGAACAGAAAGTCAAATAAAACCACCTGGATTTGGATGAGTTGCACACAGACAACTCTTCAAGATGTCAACATTTGGAATATAGTAGATTGCAAAGTCACATAAATATCTATGCAGTTGATAATTCCTTTTAGATAAATGATTGAAAAAAAACTTTGACTGGTGTGATAGTTCTTGTAGAATTAGAAAGTTAAAGCTATGCTGTGGGACTTTCTGAATGGAGATGAATATATTTTATCAGGCGGCACCGATCCAGCTTTTTCAGTTTCGATACCTATTACGATATTTTGGTTTTAATAACTGCCGATACCCGATATCAACCGATACAACTGAAATTACTTTGTTTTTCTTTTAAAAACATAATACATTTGGCCATATTGTATTATGTAACTGTTATTTATAATACAAGCCACTACTTAGCAACTTAACCTGAATAAAATGCCCAATATTATGAGACGTTCTGGATCAACACCAGCCAGTAAATTAGTCTCATTACATCCAATTTAAGGCACAACCATGATATTGGCTGAACCGATATTACTGTATGTAGCCGATACTTGATCCGGCTAAATTTCCTGGATCGGCACCGATATCCAATCCATGTATTGGATCGGTGCATCCCTAATATTTTATGCCAAAAAAAGGAAAAAAATCTGATGTGTTTGGGCCATCCTCCAGGACAAAAAATAATAGACTATTTTGTGGCCATTATTATTACTATTTAGTGCATCAAATTCATCTGAATTGCAAAAATATGCATTTATTTAAGTTTATGTTTGTGCACCTTTAAGGACTTGGTCTCGTCTCAGGCTTGAGGGTGTTTGGACTTAGTCTTTTATTTTTTGTTTCGAGATTGCTTGGTCTCAGGGACTTGACACTGAGTCCAGATTTCATTCGCACCACTTCTGCTAAACTTGCCTCGGGAGCACAGTGACTTGCAATAACAACAATTATATCAAGTAGACACTGATAAACGTAGAAAATTACAATAATTTTCTCGATTTCATGATGCTGACCTTGAAAAGTGATGTCTTGACTATTAGCTTGTGGTAAATATTTATCATGTTCGACTCCAGCAACATTGCGCTTTTTGATAAAATTTTTCATCAATGCAATGCAAAAGGTGTTAGGGTTAAGTTCATTTTCTCACCACTGACTGAAAATGCATTGAAACACATCCATATAAACATACATATACATTGAGAACCTATAGCACGTTAATACAATGCTAATCTTTATAACAGACTCAATATAAACAAAAACAAAATACTCACAGAAGTTTCTCCTGTAAAACTTGTCCATAGTGAAAACAGTTATGTATGCAAACACATCGGTGGCTCTGTTTTTGTATTGTACTATTTCCTCAAAACACTTCCTTCAGACATATTTTGCAACAATTAAGCCAGCATGGGAAAATACCTTAATTAATTACATGAACAGTGCTCGTGAAAATGAAAGCAAAAGTATCCCAAACATTGTCAGAATAGATTCCATTCACATGACATCATTCTACAGGCCAGTAATCTTTTAATCAGGTGGAGAGGAGCTAAAAATGGTGAACTAAAATATTGTTTATTTTTGTGCTATAAAAGGTTAATGGATCCAGTCAGCTCAGAAATGCCTAGAATTTACATTATAAGGTTAGGGTTAGGCCTGATTTCTAATTTTGTGAGAAGCCTAAGCAAGATTTACTTTTTACAATTTCTTGAAACTATGTGAAATGTAAAGTTTTATTGGGTACTAGAAGAAGACAACAAAACCAGATCATCATCAAACACTACATTCTTGAATCTTATGAGTTTTGTAAGTTGCAGGAAACAATCAGCAGGTGGCACCAATCCCTGAAATATAAATAACTTGTCTTTCACTTGTTGGAAGACAGACAGTAAAGAGTTAATGTGTGTTGAATGAGTTCTGACTGTTGACCATGACTGTAGTGCAAGTTCCCAAAGTCTGTTTTCTCCTTGAGCTCAAAGATGTTCATTGGGTGACTGGGGTGGTTGTTAGTTACGGAAGAAACAACAAAAAATACTTTTTCCATTCAACAAAATACAAATAACACAAATCAAAACACAAGCTTGTGAGTGGTGGGATGAAATAAGAAAACAAAATGTCTATTGCTTTAAATACGCTCAAAAATGTGGACCGTCTCTAACCCCAAAAGCCACTAAAACTCTAATGAGCTCAAAATCATACTCATTCAAAAGAAAACTTGGAAAAAAAAAAACACAAGAAACATGAGTTTTATAGAAAAGTACAAAACACACTTATGGTTTCATATTTATTTATTATTGCTGAGCTAAAACTGACTTGAATACATTTTTATACTTTTTGTAGAGTCTTTATGACAGTCAGAGTTATAACTAAAATCAGAGCAGAGTTTAATCATAAACATTTGAAGAGATAAAGTGATTTTGTGCAAAGGGTATTCAAAATGAACATACGGCAAAATTGCACAAAGTCCCACTGATACAAATATTTCCTTAAAGGTGCAGCTGTGTAACTTTTTGGCCAAAAACAGACTTGAATAAAAGTGTGTTTTTGTCATGTTGTTGTACTAAATAAATAATAAAAAGTTGTCTTTACTTTGAGCGAGCATTCATGGCCCCAAAATGGACTCATATTCGTCTGGGAAAAGGCCTCTTTTTGTAGCATATTTTTTTCGATGGATTTTTTAAAATTACGTATGGCACAAAAAACATTTAGAATGTCCCAGATGTATAGTTTTACCATTTTTTTTTTTTGTTTTTTTGTGTGTGTTAGCAGTTTGTCAAAAGCCTGATTTTGTCTAATCTCAGAAGCTAAGCAGGTTGGATCTGGGCAGTCCTTGGATGGGTGCCACAGTGGGACGAATAGAGGAGAAACTATTGTGTCCTTAGACAAGACACTTCACCCTCATAGCCTTGTGTAAACCCTGTGTTTAGAAGAGCGCTTCCCTCGTGTAATATGTTTGCTTGTCTATGTGTTTCACTTACTTTACCTCTTCAACAACATGCCAATATTCTGGTTGTGCTAACCAGTCTACGTAATCGCGAGAAAAACAAACATTTTTCTGCCTTGCAAAAGATTTATTTAATGCCACCTACTCACCCGAGGAAAAACAGAGAGACAGCCAAAAAATCTAATGTAAGTTTCAAGGTTTTTGAAGGTCTTCATTTGGCTCAGTGCTGTAGCAGTAGTGTGGCACTCCATTTAAGGCTTTAAAGGACTCGCTGTCACTTCCTGCATTTCGTTTGTTTTCTAGGCCACGTGAGTGAAACCCAGCAATAAAAGCTTACGGAGTATGGCGAGAATGAATAATGCAAAATGTCTTTGGATGTCATCTTACAGTTGACTTTTTACATCCTTAAAGTGACACAGTGCACCTTTAAATTGCCTTCTTACAACAAAAAATAGAAAGTGCATGCCATTTAAACGTCTCAAACCAAACAAAACTGTGCCTTGAAAGGTACAACTGCACAAGTCTACATAAGGCTCTATAAACTCTATATAACTCTTTTACATTCGGTTACAAGACTATGAAGACAATGAGAGCAGTCACAACCAAACCAAACGCTCCCAGGACCCCATACGTCACATGGTGGTGCCTCTCAACTGGTACAGGGGGTTGTCCTTTTCCATCTCCATTCTTCTCGGTGAGCTCTTTTTCCTTCTTCTTGGCTCCTGCACATGTGCCTGCAGGACAACACACGTTAGGCTCTGAATGTCCATTTTGTTAATTTGATGAATGTAAAGTGTACTGCGGTCTGGTGCTGCAGCTTTGATTGAATCTTGTTTCAAAGCAGACCAATTAAGCTCAAAGAGAAGTTAACACACAGGCTTTGTCCGACCATCCACCCCTCAATCACTAGTTCTGCCCAGTTTTGGAAAGTCGGTAAAAGTTTGATAAAAATGTTTTCTGTACTGGTCAAGCTTGTTTGACGCGCACATATTTATAGACTAATAATCATCGGACACGTTATATTTTACTTGGACCCCACAATTCAACTTTTACAGCTTAATCTAAGGTAAGCGGCTAATGCTAGCATCTAAGCAGCTACCGCTAGCTATTTAAACGGTTCTTTTATCATCTTTTATTCAGTTGTGTTGTTTTCTAATGTTGTCTGCTTTGTTTTTTCTGATTCTCTTGTGACCATTGATGCAACCAAGTATTTAAAACAGTCCAAGGGTAGCAAAAATGAAATCCTTCAGTAGGCCTATGTAGTTCATATGTATATTCATTTTTGTCTGCATTTAAGTCTTAAAAGCACTATACTTGTTTTTTTTACAACAAAAAACTTAAAATCAATTTCTCCCCACCAAAAATATCTTGTTAATGTTTCGATTCAGGTGGAAATTAGTTTGCAATGTCCTGTTGCTATATCTATTTTCGCTAAGTTTGTTAGCATTCTGGCTAACTGCCATTAGCATACCGGCTGGCCTGAAAAAAAAGCTTAAAACACATTGTGGTGAACATTTTTGGAGGAGGAGCACTACTGCTGAAGTTACTCAGTTCAGATTTAGGGGAAATCTAACTCCAGCTCGTGTTAATAGATAAAACATTATGTGATGTCAGGGGCATCCGACTGGGGAGGTAAAGGGTGCTAGTTTCCCCAGGGTCCAGGGCAGAAAAGGGCCTTTAAAAGCTTGTACTTTTTCTTCAGTTAACTGCTTGTGAGATAGATATCTTTCCTGTAAGCGCAACTGTGATTTCAGAGAGCTTCATCAGTGCTTTAAAAAGTAGCAAATGAGCTTTGGTCAAAGAAAATCACTGAATAAAGAGGAAAAAGAAATGGTCAAAATGTTAAACCATAAAATTAAAGATGATAATAATATGTGTTTGCAAATTTCAGTGAACACTTGGCAAAAGATTGTGTGAAATCAACTATTGTTGATATATTTTATAAGGAAATTGAACATAAATTAAAAGAAAAATAAGATTATGTGCTAGGGGCCCAACATTAAAGTTTGTACCTGGGGCCCAGAATTTAGTGCTACGCCCCTGTGTGGTGTCATCTGTCATATGGTGAAAAGCTCATACTGCCAATTTGACAAAAAAATCTGTCTTTTAGTGCTTGGAAATGGCCAAACACTACAAGACAAAAGCTTATAAAAATATGCCTTTGAGCTGGCAGCATGTTGGAGTCTGTAATCTGTATTACTAACAGAAGAACCTAGTTTTCTAAAGAATCACCAGACTGACAGTAGGAGGTTCAGATGTCGACGTCTCACCTGGCTCTGTGACCCTGAGGCGGACCACGCTGACCGGATCGCCGCTGATGATGGACCTCTTGAACATCCCTGGACCGTGGTTGACGAAACGACACTCGTACGTGCCGTTGTCCGCGGTGGTCACATTGTGCAGCACCAGACCCGCCGTGCCGTCCATGAGCTCACAGCGCCCCCTGAAGGCCTGGTGCTGCTCCGTCAGGTCCGGCTCTCCGTCCTTGTACAGGTAAATGTACTGGTCCAGGTCGGTGCGGTCCACTCCAGGCCGTCCACCGAGTCAGCTTTGGGAGCACGGCAAGGCAGCAGGACTTCATCTCCGCACTGCGCTTCCACCTGCTCCACTGCAAAATGTGAGATTATTAAGATGTAATCCTGGTCGTTTAGTCGATTAGTTGAGCGATAGAGTCTTAATTTGTATTTGTCAAAGTGTTAACTGTGGACTCACCTGGCTGCTGGCTGATCTCATGTCCTTCTTCCACTTTCTCCTTCTGCTGGCGTCGGTTCCTCCCCCTGAACTTCCTCTCGTCTCTGTCTCGGTGGTAGGCAATGAGTTTTGTTGCCTCAGTGAACTGGTCGAGAGCGGACCTCTCCTCCCTTTTCCGTGGCTTTTCTCTCCGTGTCAGGTGAGCGTAACTGGGCTCACGGTCGTACCGCAGGGGTGAGTGGGTGGGACGTAGTAGGACATTGGTAACGTCGGGGAGGAGGTGAAGTTGGCTTAAGTTTTCAAAAAGGAAAAAAGTATTATAATAGTATAAAACCACATAAATAAACCTAATGCTTATATTATTAGGCCCGTGTCCACCAATCATGGACTGTTTTTCTGTGATGTAGTGGCATGATGCTCTTCTCTCACATTAAAGACGACTGTTTACTTAATTTTGTTTAAATAACTTTGTATTGATATGCTGACGTCGCTTGTTTTAAACTTTTTATCAAATACCTGGTCGCTTGTTGCAGTTTGAAAATCTGGCAACCCCAAAAGACTGAACAAAACAAACAATACTGGACGTGATATGGACTGACAATGAGCTCACATAGATTTACTAAAAAAAAAAAAATACTCAATACGATGTTTAAACCACTGCTGTACGACATGACAATGGAGGAGTACAGAGACAGGCTTAAACAGGCTAAGTTAGGTGTGTTATATAAATGCAGCAAAGCCTTTATCTCCCCCTTTCTCCGCCTCTCGCAACATGATCTCTAAGTGTAAAACAAAGCCTTTTGCAAAAAGCGGGGAATCAAAATTCAATTAATTGCGCAAAAATTGGACACAAGAACATTGTCCAGTCTGAACGGATCATAACTTAAAATGTAAAAATACATTTTATGGTGTAATGCCTGCAAATGTGTATTTTGCCTGAAGTTAAAATGTTTTTTTTTTAAGGCGTGAAAAAAATGTAGGGCTATTTTAAAGTGGCGAAAAATAGAAATACCACGTAATGTCAACAAATTAAGCTAAAGGAACAACTTTTATATGGAAACAGACAAATGAGGCTCACCTAATAGTCCAATTTGTGGCCTGTAAGCTCACTCAAAGGCTTAGATTTTTGTTATAAATTTTTTGCCACAAAGACATAAACCACAAAAACACATTGTAAAAAGTCATAAGGCCTACAAGTTAAATTAACTTTAATATTTAAGTTGATATAACTTGATAATGTGAGTCAAACTTAGACTGGACATGCATGAGAAAGAGAGAGAGAGAGTGTGAGCTGAGAAGTAGGACAAAAATAGTGAAGAGAAAGAGAGAGAGAGAGAGCAAGAGAAAACAAGAAAGAAGATAAAAGAGAGAGGGGGTAGAACTGGGCTAAACTGCAAAGGCCATTAAGTTCATTTTATACATTTTTTTGTGTTGAAAGAACTTGACAATGTGAGTCAAAGATTTTCAACTTAGACTTAAGTTAAAAGGGGCATGACAGAGAGAGAAAGGGAGATGGGAGAGAGAGAGAGAGCAAGAGGAAGATAAAAATAGAGAGAGGGGGAGAGAAAGACGAAAGAAAAAGAAAGATAGAAAGAAGGAAAGAAAGAGAGGAAGAAAAGAAAAGAAAGACTGAATAAAAGAAAGACTGAAAGAAAGAAAAAGAGAAAGAAGGAAATAGAAAGAGAAAGAAAGAAAAAACTGAAAGAAAGAAAAACTGAAAGAAAGAAAGAAAGAAAGAAGAAAAAAGAAAGAAAGAAAAAGAAAGAAGAAAAGAAAGAAAGAATGAAAAAGAGAAAGAAAGAAAAAGAGAAAGAAGAAGTAAAGAAAGAAAGAAAGTAAGAAAGATAGAAAGAAGGAAGAAAGAGAGGAAGAAAAGAAAGAAAGACTGAATAAAAGAAAGACTGAAAGAAAAAGAGAAAGAAAGAAATAGAAAGAGAAAGAAAGAAAGACTGAAAGAAAGAAAAACTGAAAGAAAGAAAGAAAGAAGAAAAAAGAAAGAAAGAAAAAGAAAGAAAGAAGAAAAGAAAGAGAGAAAAAAAAGAGAAAGAAAGAAGGAAAAAGAGCCAGAAAAAGAAAGAAAGAAGGAAAAAGAGAAAGAAAGAAAAAGAGAAAAAAAGAAAGAAAGAAAAGAAAGAAAAGAAAAAGAGAAAGAAAGAAAGAAAGAAAGAAGAAAGGAAAGAAAGAGAAAAAAGAGAAAGAAAGAAAAAGAGAAAGAAAGAAAGAAAGAAAGAAGGAAAAAGAGAAAGAAAGAAAAAGAGAAAAAAAGAAAGAAGAAAAGAAAGAAAAAGAGAAAAAAAGAAAGAAAGAAAGAAGAAAGGAAAGAAAGAAGAAAAGAAAGAAAAATTAACAACTCATATACATGAGTTTAATTGACATAACACTTTAAGTCAGTAATTATTAAACTACCTTAGCACTTTTTACAGTGCATATTTTCCTTACGTCTTTTTAACGGTCAAAAGTTACACGTTGCACCTTTTTAGATTCATTTTAGTGAACAAAGCAGCCTCCAAGTACAAATAGAACATCCTAAACTTCACTGAAAATTATAATATTTTTTAAAAATGTATCGATTCTTACCGAAGCTTTTTCCAGAGTAATTTGAAAGCGCCATGACGACAGAAGTAACTTCACAAGCCAAACTGCTGTGTGTTGTTTTCTATTGTCCGTTCTCCGCAATATATATACAAAAAAAAAAAAAAAACATGTGATCCTGACCAACTCTGATTGGTCGAATGTTTAACGACGTCTAAGCTGCTGCCATAGAAACATGCACGAACATACTGAAAACAAAAGTGAAAGGAAGTACAACTGGGTATTGTTGATACTAAAAGTGTTAAGTTCTTCAATGTAACAATGAATTAACGCCGATTAACTAATGTAATCTTATAGTGTAATGTGTAAATAAGGTTTACATTACTCAAGTTGCAGTTTGATTGACGTGTTTTCTATTGTTACACAAAACAACATGTGGTTTTCCCCTAAACTTTCCTGCAGAGTCTACATGACGAGACACTGATTCACACAATGCAGCTCTGCCACTCCTGTCCAACCGGTTTATAATAGCAACGTATATGACAGGTAAAGGTACAAAGTCTGCTCCAGCTTACAGGAAACATGTCTCCTGCAGATAAGAGCGTGACATGAAAGCTAAATATGAATGTGCATGGTTAACTCTTGCAAAAAATAAAACAAAAAAAACATTCAATATTTTTTAGATAATTTTGATTTCACTCTTAGGGAAGCTTGCTTAGTAAAGGGAATTGAAAAGTTTATGATATGTGTTGTCTTTAAATTGTAAACCCAACATTTTCTACAAAGTTCAACATTTTTTTGGTAAATGAGTTGCCATATTTTGTTCTAGTAATGATTGTTACGTTTTGAATGAACTATATCTAATGGTGTTTTGAGGGGAACAAGACATCTCAGACAAAACTGTGGCAGTGTTTTAGATGAGGAACTCATTTTAGAAGAGCAATAAAACTTCTTCTTTTTGTAAAAATTCATTTTGCCTAATATGTCTCCTTTAGGTCTTTGCAGTGGGATTTCCGCCCTATGTGCATGTGTTATGCAGAAAGAGCTGCTCTTCGTTTGGATACATGGGAAAACTTCTCTGTCTGAACCGGTCTGACAGACGTCTGTCTCCTGAAGACTGAGACAGTGTTTTTCTCACAGTTTTTTCACAAACCTGAATAGCAGCATAACTTTTGTTTTCACAGTGATAAACTCTTGACTTGTTTCACTGTTTGTGTCTACAAGCGGCGGTTCTTTCTACAGGAGACGTGCGAACGCATCACCAGTGTTAATGAACAAAAAATCCCTTTATATTATTGTTGAATTTTTTTTCTTTCCATTTTTTATTTGTATTTTGTTGTTGTTTTTTTGTTTATATATTTAATGCTTTTCATGATTTATGCTGTATTTTGTCATTTGGACCCATTGCCAAGTGGGAATGGGGGCCTTACGCATAGGCAAACTAAATGCAGCCCGTGACCTGTCTCAATCAGGCCCCTGACACATTTTTTCCTGTTATTGACATTTGTATGAAAATAGTTAGCTATGAAATATGAACAAAAAATGTATTCACTTTAAAAAGTGGTGATTTCTATGATGACTGGATCCTTAGTCATTTGTTACAAAAATGCACTGCATTTAAACAAATGTTCATTTTCCCTGCCCTCCACCTGGTTGAAATAAAATTTTTTCTGTAGAATGTTGTGATGTCACATGAAACCAACCTAAACTACAATAGTTATATCATTGTTATAAATAAAATGATTATATTGTTATAAATATAAAAATTGTATTTTTTATGCAAACATTTGACTCATCCAAGTCCAAATTTGTTTTTTGTTTTTTCTGGTAAAATTAAATTTATAGTCTCATGAAACTTTAATTTATAAAATGGAGCTAAGGAGCAAATATTCAGCCTGGAAGACCAGCTTCTGCCTCAGTAATCAGCACACCTGTGCTTCATCTCAGATCCAATCAGCTTCAGTTCTCATCTCCTCCTCCTCCCTCTCAGCCTGTCAGGGCGTCAGGGCCATATTCAAAAGAGCAGCTCAACCTTCGCTCTTGGCTTCAGCGTCATTTAGTCTCATCGCAACCCTCCTCATCCCCATCTCCACCTCAACTTCCACCTTCTTCCTTCTCACCACCACCACTGTCTTGGCTCCGGGGGAAATCTACTTCAACAGCTCATTATTTATCGCACGCACATTGTTTTCTGCCGAGGCCTAAGCACCAAACCTGTAACAATAAATGTCATCATTGATCAGCATTTTGTCTGTTTGAGTCTGTCCAGATTGAAATTGCTTATTTTTATGGCTTCAACTTTATTCTTTTATATATCTCTAATATGATTTTTTTTTCTCGTATTGATACATTTTTCTAGTAAGATCAAAACTTTTTTAACCTTTGACTTTATATAAAAAAAACTTTTCATAAAATTATCAGCCTTTTGCCAAAATGTTACAAGTTCATTATGGTAGAGCAAACTTTGTATTTGTACTGATCTTCTAAAGTCTGTCAAAGAAATGTGTTTGCCACAATCCAAATGGCTGTCCGGCCCTCCACCGCTATTCTGGTTTTGACCCTCAAGTAAAAATAATTACCCACCTCTGGCATAAAGTATAAAGGAATATAAGATGCAAACTCAACAAACAAACCAAAAAAAACTAAAATCTGTGAACTAAGTATGTAGCCTTTTCATGCATTTCTTTTGCTGCTTCTCTTGCGGTTGTACTGTTCATAAGTGGTTTGACCCAGACTCAGCTTTAAACCAGTGCAACTGAAAAGACACAAAAACATATATAAACCACAATTGCATGCTTTTAGCGGTTCTCACACTTTCAAAAGCTATTAGTTTATATCTGTATGACTGACACGAAAGCCATAAGAACAAGTAAACATTTAGTCCTCAAATCTGGTGTTAAAAAAAACAACAAAAAACTAAACAGTAATACAAAATGCTATTGCTATTCCAGAGAAAACCACTTCTTCTTCTTTCACGATGAGAAAAGCTGCCCACCACCATCACCTGTCAGTCTGAACAGGAAACCACAGACACAAAACGGAAAGTTCTTTGTCTATATGGTCCGACACCATGAGACCAGTTTTAGTCTTTTCTGAATCAGGATGGGCAACAAACAAGTTCCTCTGCTGCTTATCTGTGAGTAGAAACTATTGAAATGTCAGAACATGAAAGATTTTAAGATGTGTCGATATTGTTTTGTAGATGCAGTAGTGTTGGGTTCACTCTGCGGCGTATGTACGACTAATCAAGGTAAGACAGATTTACAGTAGTTTTTAGGTTTTTGTTAATGTTGGTCCGACTTTAGATCAAAAACATGTTGATGTCGAGAACCGGGAGCGTCGGACTGAGGGTACTCGCTACTTTAAATTTGCCAAAATGTTAACAAATACAGCAGCTGAAGATAATAATTTGAGTTTTTGTTATGCAGAATTCCAAGTCTCTGGAACAAGGGTGGACATTTATTTACCTAGGAGCCATATTCAAACCCAGAGCCAAATAAAGGCCGGGCTATAACAGTTAAGATTTAGGTGACTAATTTTATGAGAATAAGGTCAAAGTTTAATGAGAATAAAGTCTTTATAATTTAGACTAAACCGTGTCTACAGCTTGAAGAACGGTCAGATCAATTTTTTATTTTTATTTTCACATCCTAAACTTTTTTCCGGTTCAAGAAGTTTTAGTTTCTGATAAAAAGCTTTAGCTTTGAAAAGAGAGAGATGGTCCGCAAAGCAAATGTAGCTCCCTAACTCATTTATTTGCTTTATCCAGTGACGTTTCGATCGTCTAGCTAAGCCTTCATCAGACATGAATGAGCTACAGTGAGACGCAATTGAAGTCGGTAGCCACCACAAATGTGTTTTTGCTTGCCTTTTAAAAAAACTAATAAGCACTTATAAACAAATCGTCATGCTATACGGGTACCTCTAAAAGCATGTAGAGCATTGTGATACTTATATACATGTAACATGTAACGCATTTTTGTAGTCAGACGTGTGTGTTTTTGTCTGTTTTCATCAGTTCAGTTAATTATTACTTTGTGCTAGTACAATTACAAAACTTCGACTTTATTCTCACAACAAAGAGAGTTTAATCTCGAAATGTTACAAGTTTATTTCTTGTATTTCTTCATACATTTCCATTTATGAAAAACATGACAGGGGCCTGATTAAAACAGGGTGAGGGCCGCATCTGACCCCCAGGCTACAGTTTGCCCATGTCTGCTCTGGAGGATCATACACTTTTGATGCTGCTGTTGGCTATGGTTGAGTACAAAGAACAAAGTAGTACAATACTTTCTTATTAAGTTCAGACAGTACATAGTGGATTGTTTTTGTCACAAAATGCTGCATTTACAGGATCTTTTCTGGTGGAAAAGTTTACTAATTCACATAATATCAGTTACCCCAGCTTTAATGTACATGTATCTTTTCTAACAGCCAATATTCTTTGTTTAGTATCGTTGGACGTTTTTCCTGGGACAAGTGTCTTTGAAGGACACTTCTTTATACTGAAATGTGTCTCTCAAGAGCAATCTGGAGACTGGGCAGTGCACAGGAACACCAGCAAGCACCCTTACTCACAGCAGTGTGGACATGGCTGGGGCAAACGGCTTAGCAGCAGCTGTAAGGTGGGACTGGCCGTGACCTGGGACAGCGGCTTCTACTGGTGCCAGTCCACAGGGGGCGCTGTCAGCAGCACCACTACAGTCAGAGTGACCAGTGAGTGTTCTGTGCGTTTTAGCCTCAAGTCTGCTTTATTATTTATTTTTTTGGTCTAACCCAGCAACTATTTGTGTACAAGCTGTCCCAAATCTAAAAGTTTGACAAAAAAAAGTTGAATGTCATGGTGTGACCATGTTCTTTATCCAATCAAAACATAGATTTGTAGCTATTCTGATTTTGTTATTTCATGTGTCGTGCTCCGAAATGCACTGTTTTAAGTCTATGAATCATTACCAGAGTCGCTCTAAGCATTTCTGCCACCAAATTAAGTTCATTGTAACTTTATGCTAGCATTAGCATGTTGGGGACCAGCTAGGTTTTAAACAAACCTATCTTGTAGTTTGTAGAGGTTCTAACTAAAAGCCTGACTATAAGTCTAACGTTTCAGTGATTGCATTTATATGACATCACATTTTATTGGACAATACTATTTAACACACATGGGAAACAGCTAAATAAATTATTGTCTAAATTCTAACTGTAAATATATGAATATTATGTAACGTATGTAATTTAAACAAACCACACTGGTACTGTTGTCGTCGTAGGTGGTAATCTCATGGTGGTAGTGCCGCTGGTTCCAGTGAATGCGGGCGAGGATGTGACTCTGAGCTGTTTGAACAGAAGTCGCTCCAGCGTGCCAGCTCACTTCTACAGAGACGACCTGCAGCTGACCTCTGACCACCGCCGCGACCTCTCCCTCGGCCCTGTAAGCTTTTCCGACCAGGGCTGGTACAAGTGCATCAGCGCAGACACCCAGTCCTTGCCCGCTCTGCTGCAAATCCACAACCACAGTGAGTAAGCAAGAATCCTGACCCCCCCCCCAAAAAAAACAGACACCAGACCAGAAATATGTATTCTAAATAAATACAGTTTGTTTTATTTTTTTAATAAAGTGAAAATTAATTCTGGGATCTTGTGAGACTTGTGATGGAATTAATGTTAACATGCAGTTATTTCAGTCAAATAAACAACAATTGTGGTATTTTTGTTCACATACCCATTTTTAAATTCTAAATGTGAGCACTGAGTGACAAAAATGCACGAGAGTCAATGGAGACAAGTGACATTTTCTATTGTAAGAGCAAAAAATAAAGTTAAAAACAGAAAAGAAGCTATTAGTGACAAAAACTTTACCCACAACAACTCTGCAGAACGCTTTGTTTGTAAGTGACAGACACAAAAGCAGGTTAACAGTGGCAGAAAAGCAGATAAACAGCAAGCCTTTCTCACATTCATCACAAACATTAGAATCACACACTGTTGAAGTATTTACGTTTTTCTTCCTAAAAAAGATGTTCTTGAGTCTTTTTGATGAGGATTTAAGTTGTAGTACTGCCGTTAAAATGTTGTAAATCTCCAACTGACCTTAGTAAACAAGTTAGTGAAGCACTGCACTGTTGCCACGACAACAGAAAATGGTTGTTAGTTTGCATTTTGAAGCATAGAAATGAATTAGTGTAAAACAAAAACTCCAGGGATGAAAATTAGTCCGTAAAAAGTAAGAGTGCATTTCTCTATAGTGTTTTCCAAAAAAAAAAAAAAAAATGATGTCAGTGCATAACCTTTATATTAATGACATCAAAGAACTTTCCCATTGAAATAGAAAGCTAACCCATATCTTTACAGAGATAAGTTTTATGCCGTTGAGTTATACATAAACTGTTGCAGGTTGTAAAAAGCTTGTTTTTGAAGAGATGTCTCAGTCCACTCAGAGTAAGATAAGATAGAATAAACTTTATTGTTCTTAACGGGGAATTTGTCTTGGCTTCACTTCCCGTAGCAGTGCACACAGTAAACACTCTGACTCAGCCAGAAACCAACAACAGTCAGTTTCAGTGTCCAAGTTGTGCACTGTACACACAAGAAACTTCCTACAACTTTCCCAAATAGTTATGATGACAGTAGGCCTATATGTGTGCTGGGGAAGCTGATTTTAAAGGAGACCTCTTGTGTGTTTTCTGTATATTTAGAAAGAAACTATGGCATAAGCGGATCAATAATTTACAGTTTGTTCATTGCCAAACACAGAAATGAACTAAAACGGCTTAAGACACAGATCTAATTCCTGTTCAAAACTGCAGAACTGAGAAGCCCCGCCTCTTCATTGTAAAAATTTGACTGTAATAAGCCACAGATTAAAAAGTTTTGTTGTTGAACGATGGCTCCATGACTATTTTGAACCTTACACGTTTTAATGGCAATTATAATTTTTAAGTAATCGCTAGTAAATACAAAAAAGTGGGCGGGAATGGGTGGTAGGAGAGGACAGGGATTTTTCTGAGCACTTGAGCATCAGCTGCAGGGCCATACGAGATTACTCAAACATGCAGAAATCAATCCAAATGCAACTTTGGGTAAACTAATGATGAGAGAACACTGTTGTAACGTGATTCAAAACTTAGACAAGCAGATTTTACATAATAGGTCCCCTTTAAAGCTGGGGTGAGTAACTGTTAAGAAGTTGCATTTTGCAACAAAAACTGACTGATGTGTACTCTCTGAATCTAATAATAAACTTTTATAGTTCTCATAGATAACTGAAACGAGCATTCTGCTTTGGTGGTCCACTTCAGTTCCACTTAAAATCTTTTTCCTCCTCGCACAGATATCTTGTTACTGTATATCTTCAGGTGAAAATGAATTTGCATTGTCCTGTCTACATCTATGTTCTGTTTGTTCTCTTAAATCCACAAAGTTTGTTTGTTGTTGTTGTTGTTGTTGTTGTTGTTGTTGTTGTTGTTGTTAGCATTGTAGCTAACTGCTGCATACCAGCACATCTTTCTTTTAACTGCTTTTAAAAAAGCTTAAAACACATTCTCATGTCCAGAGGCTCAGACTGCATTAGCTAAGTGAGCAAAACATAAGTTTATAATAAACTATTTGTTTGTTTGCATTTAAACAAAGCACAAATCGAGGATAGTAGGCCTACCTTAATGTAGCTTATTTCTTATTTAATTTATTTATAAAGGGACAACACATGTTAATGAATATTTGCATGTAAATATGTAAAGATTATAGCCATTATGGCTAATTTCATCTTTAGTCCCTTGGCAGGTTGATCTAGAACAGAAAAAAGACAGCAACAGTCACACAAGGCCTCACACATTCACTGCACAGACAGATAAACAGGACACTGGACAGTTTATTAGAAGTTAGACCTTCCAACAACCATGTTTTTAGAGCCTTAGAGAATGCTAGGTATTGTTGACAGTTCTCTTATGTGAGAAGGGACTGTGTTCCAGGCCTGACATGCTCAATAAGCAAAAGACACTTGTCCAAAAGCACTTTTTGTAAATGGCACCAAACAATTGCTTCTTATTGCCCGATTGGAAATTCTTTTTAAAACTCTTTTAAAGGAGGTGGAGCAGGTGTTTATCCCAGTTAACAAACTTGTATTTATCAATTATTCTACAATAATGGACAGGTGGGCTTTTTGTCTATTATTAACCTTGTGCCAAAGGTTTAGAGAGACATAGGAACTAGTATTTCTGATTTTGTGGTCAGAAAATCGGTTATCTCAAATTATTAAAAAAAAGAAAATACAATGGGCGTTGTGTCTTAGACTTGATGGTGTCTCTTGCTTGCTTCCATGGAGATACGTATTATCATTATCAAGGCAAATCAATATCCACTTCATAAACGCTTCATGACACATTTACAGATGGTAGTTTTATTTGTTATATGCTCCAATTTGTCTGCTTTGCTTTCTGTTTTACTGCAGGCATGTTACAGAATGACAGTGAGTTCTTTCCCACAAATTCCACCTCCGAGCCGGACTCTGCTCACTTACACACGGTGGTGAGGTTGCTCTGCCACCTGCTGGTCTTCTGCCCATACTGCATCTCCACCGTTCTCATGGTCTCTCTGTATCGACACCTGCCTAAAGGTAAACTCCAAAACTTAAAACAGAACCAAGAGGCAGGTCTAGAGGTGATAGGACTAGACCAGAACTAGTCTAAGGCTAAAGACGTGATGGTATTGGGGTTGAGGGATTAGTTGAAGAACTGTTTGTCAAAAAAGGAGGGTGTGGTACCAGCAAAAGCTCTCCAAAAAATATACTGTAGCTTTGTCTGAATATATTTTCGGCTAGATGAGAAAATAAGAAATAATAACAAGATAAGAAAAGCTCTATTGTGATAAATCACCACAAAGCATGGGCAACTACATAAAAGTTATGTAGTTAACAAAAAGTTAAAAGCCTAATTAAGGAATAAGCGTTACCCCTACCTTAAATTTTAACTGTATTCATTTACTAGTAAGTCTGAAATATATAAACTTGTTCACCATGAAGTAAACCTCTCTAAAGTTTCCCCATCAAAATTAAGTGATTCATGTTTCTTTTTACAGAAGAGAAGCGGCCACGATTCAAAGTGAAACATGAGGAATATGATGATGTAGTTGCTGCAGTAACCACCGACTATCAGAACTGAAAAGTGTAATGTTTCTATTTACTTTTTTTTTTTTTTTTTCTCAAAACTCATTTGTATTTTCTGTGAATTAAGTGAAGATTAATTTTTCTGCATAAATATGCCTAATAAAATGTTATATTATGGGGTGGATTTCAATTGTATTTATGTCACCAGATGTCATCCTAAACCACAAGCCTGAAAATCTATGTCATGTGGTGTCCAGCAGCCAATGAAATTATTTAGCTTTAAACCTGGAGGTGTGATCTCCAGTGAGTGTGACCTCCATGGTCCTGGGAAAGAACACCTTTCCTAATTAGTTTCTGTTTGTTTCTAAAACTACATATGTGAAAGTTATGTCTTCAGCTTAGGTGTGTAGCTCCTGCTCACACACACCTGCCTCTCCCCCAGCTGTTCGCCTCACACACACCTGCCTTTCCCCCACCTGTTCTGCTCACTCACACCTACCTTTCCCCCACCTGTTCCGCTCACACACACCTGCCTTTCCCCACCTGTTCCGCACTCACACACCTGCCTTTCCCCACCTGTTCCGCTCACACACACCTGTCCCTCCCCCACCTGTGCAATTTAAACACCCACTGCACCTGACTGCCCCTTTTCTAATTATCAAATTAGAACAGTCGCTCCTTGTGGTGATGTAGAAAAAATGCCCCAAAACACGCCATCTGGTGTTCAAAAATGGCTTAGGGTTAGAGGTGTTCTTGTTTTTATATTTTCTTCCACATTGTGCATTTATAGGCACTATACTGATTCCTTTAATAATGTAAAGAAACCACGATTGAATATGAAAGTTGTGAAACGAGTTTAAAGCATTTTATATTGTGATGAATAATTCAGAGGCTCCAAATGCATTAGATAGGTGAGCAAAACGTGTGAACGGATGTAAAAAGTTTAAAAGAATAATATGAATCATTTCAGTCGTTTGAAGCCATCCTGTAATGAGCAATAATACACTGTTTTGTGTGGGGGTCATTTTACTTACCTCACATTCTGCTCTATCTCAGACACACCACTATTTCCAGATTGGGGCAAAGCATTGTGGGTAATCACAGCTCTTATCTCAATGTGGAATGTTAATGGAGCAGAAGCATTATCAGTCCGGTCCTGGCATATATTTAAGTATGAGGTTGTACTGACCTCAATGCTCAGAAAAAAGAATAAAAGTTTAAGTTCTGCAGCTGTGTGGCTACATTTTATTAATTATTAACATTTTTTTTTCCTTTTAGAACACAAGCCTCATACAATGCATTTATAGGAACAGCTTGGCACATTTATGACATATTTTCAACATGATCTGCTTATCACTACTGAAGTAAAGACTTAAAGACCCGCTTTTTAGCAAAAAAAAAAAAAAAATGTGAACAAAATCACGTTTTTTTTTTCAAGTTTTAATTTGAAGAAGTAAAACACTTAACATTCACAAAATACACACTTATTTGTCCTGTTTGTTTTCATAGAAATGTTGTTTCCTTTGCTATATATACAGTATATTTCTTTTATCTCTAGGATGCAGGTGACTATATTAGCCACCAGAATGTTAATTAGTAAAATTACCAAGATACAACACTGCGCACTTTGTGAGAAAAAAAAAATAGACAACTGTGTACTGCCTGAATTTGAATAACAAAGAATTTTTGTTCCAATCAGCAGTCAAAAGCAGCTCTCTAATTGGCTGTGCTTGGGTGGTCCTCTCTAGTTTCACTTTGTTGTTTGTAAAGGACAATATAATCCGAAATTGCAACCAAAAATTAACACATATATATTAACCACGTGCCGAAGGATTTATGAGAAGTAGTCAGTTTTAAAACCTTAATCGCGTGAGCAGTGTGAGTCACTTACGTTTAAATGAATGAATCTGACATAATAAATAGATTATTTTTAGAGATAATAACACTTTTGTAGATATTACTTTTTGCCAAAGTGCAGCACAGCAGGTGTGCTCTTACTTTTGGAAAGAAAAAAACTTATTTATGGGTTCAAGAACGTAACAAGCCTGTTATTAAAGAAAATAGACTTTTTATGGGCATGTTAAGTTCAGATAACTAACTACTAACTACATATAGCAGATGTAAATACACTATTAAATCCAATTGCTTAGGTACTTTTGTGTCTTTAGTTTTGCTATAAGGCAACAAAAACAAAACAAAACATTGTCCAAAAAAAAAAAAAAGAGCCAGGGTATCTTAGGAGACCTGTTGTCAGGCGAGAGTCATAAACTGCAAGTGCAATGTTACACTATTCTGCTTTAAGTACAATACTTAAGTATTGTACTTAAAGCAGAATATTTTCACTCAATTGAGTGAAAATACTTAGTTGAAGATGAAGAATAATCCAAAGTGCAAACAAACTGTGGTACCAAATCTGTGTTGCTGGTTCATCTTATCTTCGTCTTATCTCAAGTGCTTCTATTCCTGCCTTCTCCCATTTTTGGCCTGGTCTCCCTTCTCTTCTGCTCCACCTTCTCTTTATAAACTCTCTCGCATCTCCCCTCCTTGTTCTTTCCGCCAAAATGCCCGCCAAGAAGGTCGAACCCAAGAAACCGGAGCCGAAGAAGCCCGAGACGCCCAAGAAAGAGGAGGCCGCTGCCCCTCCTCCCAAACCGGCCGAGCCCGAACCCAAAGCCCCCGAGGTGGACTTGAAGAGCGTGGTTCTGGAGTTCACCGCTGAGCAAATGGAAGAGTTCCGCGACGCTTTTACGCTTTTCGACGAGACTCCGACGGGCGAAATGAAAATAACCTACGCTCAGTGCGGTGACGTGATGCGCGCCCTGGGACACAACCCCACCAATGACGACGTCTTGAAGCTCCTCGGACGTCCCAAACCGGAAGAAATGAACTCCAAACTGCTGGACTTCGACACGTTTTTACCGATGTTGCAGCACGTGGCGAAGTCGAAAGAGCAGGGGAACTTCGAGGATTTCGTGGAGGGTTTGCGGGTGTTCGATAAAGAAGGGAACGGGACGGTGATGGGGGCAGAGTTGAGGCACGTCCTGGCGACTCTCGGGGAGAAGATGACGGAGGACGAGGTGGACAGGCTCATGGCGGGACAAGAGGACGCCAATGGACACATCAACTACACTGAGTTTGTCAAGCACATCCTGGCGGGCTGAGCAGAAGAAACAGTTCAGTCTTTGTAGTCAAACAATAAACCAGTGTTAACTTTATGCCTTTGTTGCGTGTTGTTTAATAACTCTTTTTAATCATTTTATTGCTGTGAAGATATTATAAGAAACAGATATGCAATCAATGGAATACACTATGTAAAGAGTCCACCTACTGTAAGCTTCACTTATTAGAGATATTGTATTGTTGTTGCCTGAAATGTTAAAAAATCATCAGATCCATATTCATTTGCTAAATGAAAGTTATATTGTTTGATTTAAAACACAAAAAGCACAGTATCAGTGATAGTGCACATCAATAATAAAATAATAACAGAATGCTAAACATATCTTTTCTTTAATAATATTACAATATATATTTTTTTTTATTTTTTTTTTAACAGACATACACTTTATTTATACATGTTTTGTTCATTTAGAATTTTATAAGACAAAATGGAGATTTTAAGCCCTCCAGTATAACCCCCCTTTCAGACCTCACAGACGTCACAATGACATCATAGTTTAGGCTGGCGGCAAAATTAGGTTTTATTGTGGTTAAAATGCTGCTTTGTTGTAAACTGTAACTATGACATTCATGTCCAATGTTAGCCTGACCTTACCCAGCCATTTGATGTTAAAATTGATCTGCTGTATTTAGAAGTTTAGCTAAAACTGTACTGTTGTGAATTATTACTTTTTTTGTACACAACCTTCTTACTCTCTTTTAGCAAAGCCTTTGACAAGAGCTAACAGATTTTCAAAGCTACAAGCAGTATTTGGCAAGAAACCCAAAATAGCAACCCCAGTCAACAAATAAAGCTAAAATAATCACTAATAAATATGGTGTTGTCTGTGAAGCACTAATGGGAGGTGCATACTTTAGCATATTTAGCATTGAATGTATGAAAAAGAGCTTTATAAAAATAAAGTTTGATTAACTGCAAGACATGAAAGAACTGTTAAAAGACAACATTTTAGTCGCTACTAAGTTTAGCAAAGTAGAACTGACCTAAAACGAATGGAAAAGTCATCTCTTTATCCACGTGAAAGAGCAGATCCTGTAACTCCACAAACCACACATAGACATCAAAGTTTGTGACAGTACCCACAGTGTCTCAGTACACATTGGCATTGGACCGGATTAGCACAATGTACCTAGAGTTCAAGCCTCTGCATTTATCTGACTGTCCTTAGCAGTCATAGAAATCATACAGTGAGGTGTTCCCAGTGGCGTGCTGGGATCATTTTTCAGCCCGGGAAAATTAGATCTTAGAACGGCCCATTTGTCCATGGAGATACGTGACTTGGTAGGTTGTTGAGTGGTTCAGAACTGCACATGTAAACTTTTGCCTTTCAGCACCCACGTTCGAGTCCCGCTCAGGAAACCACTGTCCTCATTTTTTTTTTTTTTTTAATCTTTTAACCAATATCTACTCCATCTCTCATACAGTCTCGTCTCCAGTTGTAAACTACTTGGTTTTAGTCACGACATGGTCATAGTCCGGACTCAGCTCAGGGCTGACTCCTCCTGACCTCTTCTCTGCTCCACAGCAGCGCGCTCATACACACACGAAGCACGCGCTCACACAAACACATAAAGCACGTTCTGACCCACAAAGACAAACTTGTGTCTGAATCTTTTGTCAAGTTCTGTGTGGAAATGCGCTCTGCTCCGCTGCGGTGATTCGCGTGTATAAATCTGCTGAAGTGTTTGTTCATCAGCCGTTTTTGCTCGTAACTCCGAGAATATACAACGGATTTACTTGAAACAAAGCTTGGCTGAGAGCTTATGGGGTGTGGAGTGTGGGCTCCAAAACTTGTTAAGAGTCTTTCATTAAGCGCTATGTGCTGTGAATCACATCATAAACCTGAGACAGCAGCTGGCTCTGCCCCTCGTATCACTGTGCGCACTTTGCCTGCTGCAGCTGTATGGGCCGGGCTTCTCTCTCTCTCTCTCTCTCTGTGTCTGTCTCTCTCTTATCCTCTCAAACCACGGAGGCCACCGGCCCAAAAGTCATGCGGCCCACCGGGAAACGTCCCGACTCTCCCGATTAGCCAGCACGCCCTTGGGTGTTCCCTATTGAAGAGGCTAATAAAAAAAGGCAAGACATGATGATAACTGCCATAATGTTCGCACTACTGAGCACACATGAATATTAGCTGCACCAATCCGAGATTTTGAACTAAGAAAAAACAGGATACTTCACTCGATGGGAATCTATGTATTTGCTGTATCGTTGCATAAGAAGCAGGTTTCAAAGTCTGTCAAATAAGCATTATAATCTGGAAATTACGGTAGTCCTCTCTTGCTTTCAAATACCCCACATGAGACAGACGTGTAAATAGAGCTGGGCGATATTGACAAAAACAAATATCACGATTATTTTTTGGCAGATCTCGATAACGATATTTGGGCGATAATTTGTTAGTCCAACATAAATGTGCTGAAACAATCTTAAATATTCCAATGAGCCAAAAAACTGGTTGACTGATTTAGTGTTTATCGTGATCGTGATGTTTTGACTTACAAATACAACAAAAAAACGTAGTCCTTATTTCAAGAACAGAATTTTTTTTTTTTTAATAAATTGAAGTCACTTTGTATTTGTCTTATTTCATGTAAAACAAGATTTTAGTTCAAACTAATAAAAAAAGACTCAAACGCTAAAAGACTCCTCATTCCAAGCACACATTTACTTATTTTCAAATAATTTGTTTCTATAAATATCAAACAAATATTTGCCAAATTGCAGAGTGCAGGAATCTTTCTTTATATCATACTTTTGCTGTTTTGTGAAGCCCTGAATTACTTATTCTACTCATTCTGAGAGGAATTTAAACTGGTTGCATCTACAGTATTAGAAAGTTAATATTTATTTAACTTTTATTAGAAATTTGTTCTTTTGTAGCATATTTTTACTGCCCGATATACTCGATATTCAAATTTTGCATATCTTAGAAACAACATTCACTAAAATTCGATATATTGCACAGCTCTACGTGTAAAGACCTTTTTAAACATGTTTGGCACAGTCAAATATTTAAAACAGACTTTGCGTTCTGTGGTTTGTTTAAACTTTATCAACAAATTCAGGTTTGAGACAAAGTGGAACAACAGCAGTTCCTGAACTGTCTATGAGGAGCTACATGAACCATCCGGGTCATGTGATCATCTTTCAGGCTTTGGAACTCTGCCATTATCGTCATCATTATTAAATTCATAGAACCTAACTGGCCTGTCAGCTAAACTCATCTGATCTCGGAAAAATTAAACCAGCATCTTCGCAGTATTGAAGACATGCATTATTTGCTGGCTGTTGTGTTTGCTTGTACCTTTCTACAATGCAGCAGTTTTCCGTTACGGTGAAGATACAGAACCTGTAGTATTACATTACTGGGCAGACTGAACCAGGTCGCCAACAACCACACAGGACATGTGATGTTGATTCTACTGTCTGAAACTAGCATAGTTATAGTAAGGATTTCAGTTGCACCCTTCACCACAAGAGTTCCTAAAATGGCAGATATTGTGTAAAATGCCTTTTTCATGGATTTGTTTTTTCTCGCCCCATCACCAGGACGAGGACGTAGAAGTACTACCAAGACAGAAACATTACAGAAAAGAATGTAAGCAAACACCAGGAAATACTCAATATATACACTCATGGATTCATGGAAAAATGCCTGGATAATGGACTGCACCCACACCAGACCACAAATAACATTCCGTGCCAAAGTTTGCTTTTTCAGGCGCAAATACGTAAGAGGATGGACCACAGCTATGTAACGCTCTCCACACGTCAGGCACTGGAATATTAAGAACGCTGATGAATTGACAACAAGCAAGAAAATCCCTGTGAAGATCAAGTTTTCGTTGCAGATTATACTGCTGAGTAAACTTAGGAATGACGCACAAACACCTATAATTTGAAAGACAGCCACGTGGAAAGTGAAGACATCTGAGTGGCTGATTTTGGTGTTTGATCTGTGCTGCTTCAGGCCAACGTACAAGACGTAGACGCAGATTTGCAGGACAACAAAAAGGTTTACAAAACAGTAGGCTATGGTGCTGTAAAATCTCTTTGTGGTGTAGAAACATAAAAACAGCTGCTCAAAAAGAGTTAAAGATGTGAAGTTGAATGCGGATGATGCGTTCAGGCACAGGAACATGACTGCAAAAGATGGAAAACACATAGTAAAAGGGTTTATTTATTAATATAATTGGATAAATTATGATTAAAAAGTACAACATGATAGCAACTATTGTGTATATAGTTTTTTGATTTACATCCAACATCATGTAAGTTTTGGAAACCACCTTCAATTTACAAGTCAGATTGAGGTGAGAAGAGCCTTCACCAAAAAAATTAACTAACTTATTTTTCTTTCTTCAAACTGCTTTGGAAAAATGAACCACTCACTCAATCTCACACACACACACACACACTTGAATACTTCTATCTTAAACCGGCTGCACACTACCAGAGTTTAGTTGTTTTTTTTTTTACGCGTCAAAAAAAAGAAGAGGCCACAGACATAAGGACATTTACAACAATTATTTGTCTCACAGTCACATCATGGAAGAACAGAGACGTGTCACGGTTAAAAGAGTGAAACACGAGTGGATTAAACTACAGTAGGTTTATTAATGTCACAGAAGAACAGAGGGTCTTTAGAGGTGAGGAGCTGCACTGACGCATTGTGGGCGTGAAATGAAAACGTTCCGACAAAGTCTGTGTTGGCCATGTTATAGTAGGCTAAATTCGATGTTCTGCACATCATTTAAGGAGCAGGTGTGTTGGAGATGACATGTGTAATGCTCGTAAAAAAGGATCCCACGCTTGGACTACTTGCTTGGTGGTCAGTAAAAACTGGTTTCGAGTAGAGGTCAAACTTTGAGGCAGAAAATACATTCTATTATTTTATTGTGAAATGGAACAAATTAAACAGCTGTTTCATTTAGGTTAACAAAATCATTCCCAAAAGCAATTTTCATTTTGTGAAAAAACAAAGCAACATTTTATCGAAAATCAAGCTTAATCCATATGAAGAATTGTGATGATCCCAGATCGCCCAGCCATATGACTTAAATGTTACAAAAAGAGATTTATTTAGAATGATAACATGTTGGAAACTATTCAAAAGTGTTATCTCTGAACTTTTACTTTTTAACAGGCGTCTCACATTTATGATTGATTCAATCTCTTAGTTCTAAGATTATCACATATTTCTGTTGGATTGTTGTAATATCAACTGAATACGGTAATCTTAATTTTATACTAACTTTTAAATTTGTCAATACAACTCAGCCCATTGGTAGTTTTTTTAAATATATATATTTCCAAATAAAAATCTACTTTTTAGCAGTTCCATCCACAGTACAGTGAAACACTCACCTGACCTGATGTGTTGTTCCTGTTCTGATCAGCTGCTTAATCCGCTGCAGAGCTCACACCTGAGCATCTTTGCATGTTTCCCAGAGTTTGAGTCTTTTGCATGTTCCAACATGAAGCTCAACCTAATCATGTGATTTAAGCAAAGTTTGGTTTCACAAGTGCTTTTTATGGAAATCCAAAACCTAGTCCTCGCTTTTTAGGTGCACAGACATTAACTATTACTGCAACCACCTGCCAAACAATTGGGCACGCTGCGCCTCCACCCCATTTCACTGACTGACTGAGGCTGAACAAAGATAATTAAAGCACATCAGTCTTTTGCTATATTGATATAATGCAACAATAAAGAGGCAGGCCTAGCAGAGAATCAGTAAGGAGTCAATAAGATAGAGCTTTGGTGGGTAATGTTACAGTGTAAAACAAAGCACCAAGCATTTGGAAGCCGTTCAGAACTACAACTTTTAAGAGCCTTTTATTGTCATTGTATCCCAGCTCTATGTAGTCTATGTACTCTTTTACTCTCCCGCTACACAATTCGGCATGCCCTGCATCCACCCCATCTTTTCCCTCTTTATTTTGCACATCTCTGGCTTTCGGATCACCACCAGGCTGTAGGGGGAAGACCTCTCCTATTCTTCCCAACAACACCAGGGTCTGAGTGCTGAAACCTATATTGCAAGGCTATTCAACTTTATTTTCCAGAGGGCTAAATTTAGTCAATCTGCAGAGAATGTACCTGATATATCTAAAGATTATTTGACAGTTTTCAATCCAGTGACTATACCCATTCAGTAATACACAAAAAGCTGGTGCCAAACAACATTTATTTTAGCTGTTAACCACCTGACTGAAATACTATTGGCCTGTCGAATGTGATGCCACATTAAAGGATCCTTCTGAGTAAAGGAATACCACAGCAGTGTAAATACAAGTTTATTGTACGCATAAGTGACATAAAGCAAATTCATCCTATTCATTATAATTGGATGAATCAAACTTGCAACGATTGGTTTAAAAACACCACAAGAAGCAGTATTAATGACACAGTAAACATTAAATTACATTAAATACGATATGTGTCTTATTTAATCATACCACAACATATTAAATCACTAGAAATGGTTGCCCGTCTTGTTTTTCTAAAGTCCGGTCCATTGGCCATTTGGGGTGAGAAAAACCACTTCCCTTGGATCAGAAGGAACTGGCTTTGGAGGCAAGGCAAGGTACCTATGGCTTCTGTGGTTTGCTTAAAACTTCATCAGCAAATTCAGGCTATATACAAAGTGAAATACATGAAAAACAGTGGTTCATGAACAATCTGAATCATGTGATGAGCTTCATTAACCATCTGTAACAAGTGCTTTGAATTCTCTTACACGTTTTTCCATGCTTTGAAACTTTGCCTTGACGATCATCGCTACTAATTTCCCAGATACTAACTGGCCTGTCAATCCTGCCCTTCTGAGCTCAGAAAGATGATACCAGACTCCAGGCCAGAGAAGCTAACTGGTCTGAGCCCAAGAGGCATTTTCAGCTGTCATTCTTGAACAATCACACCATGAGTCGAGTGCCTGAGTGCAAGATCGATTGCCACCACTATGGGGTGAAAGAAATGTATATTTAATTTTAATATACAGCACAGACCCTTAGGCCCATCCACCCTTTATTGCAAATGTATTTCAATAGACCAATGAGTGTGATGTAACTCGGCAGTTTTTGGGGGCACTTATTCAGGCGAATTTTTTATAGTCCTATGTATTTTCCTGTTTTTGTATGTGACTTAGTAGCGGTATTCTTTTAAAAGATACAATGTCGTAAAAAGTCAATCAATTAGGGGCCCCCTGTCGATACCAGATTTAGGGGGCCGCAGATTCCTTCCTTAGCTCTGCCTCTGTAAAACTGGGCTTTAGAAGCGTCAGTCGGACTGACTCAACTGACAAAACTGTCACAAACTTTTGTCAGGCTAGTGTCTAAACTTCAGTTTTATGTCACATTTATACAAAAGAAAAACTTATAGAGATCACTTTGAAGATTTGTGCGCCGTGCCATTTTGCGTGATTTGCGCCGCTGTTATTTTTGCATGAACTCTTTCACTGTGTAGTTTAGACATTTTTTCCGTGGATATATGGTAGATTTTCACAAAATAAGGATCAATTTGAAGCTCCAGTTTCATAGATGATCACTGGGTTCGAAACACTTCTTAAAACAAACTATCTACTATCGGTTAAATGCTCTGCTTTGACACTGCATGCAGCTTACGGATGTGGAAGGAGAGTAAAAGAGAGTGTGGAGGCGCAAATGTTTCTGAATGAGCCAAAGAGCCGCACTTAAACTGACTAACCGACGCATGGGGCTTGTGACGCTCAGGTTAGCCACCTCTTATCCAGACTTACTTCTTTTTAGTATTGAAGAATTGCTTGTTATTGGCTGTTGTATTTGCTTGTGCCTTTCGACAATGCAGCAGTTTTCCGTCACGGTGAAGATACAGAACCTGTAGTATTACATTATTGGGCAGACTGAACCAGCCCGCCAACAACCACACAGAACATCTGATGTTGATTTTATATTCTGAAACTAGCATTGACGTGGTAATGACATCAGCTACACCCTTCAGAACAAGAGTTCCAAAAATGGCAGATATTGTGTAAAACGCCTTTTCCATGGATTTGTTTTTTCTCGCTCCATCACCAGGACGTGGACGTAGAAGTACTACCAAGACAGAAACATTACAGAATAGAACGAAAGCCAAAACCAGAGAAAACCCTATGTATAGACTTATACATAGGGTTGTGACAGCTATAAAGTTTCCGCAAAACGCTTGAATAATGCACTGCACCCACACCAGACCACAAATAACATTCCGGGCCAAAGTTTGCTTTTTCAGGCGCAAAT
The DNA here is from genome assembly GCA_038363315.1 of Mugilogobius chulae. NCBI lineage: Eukaryota > Metazoa > Chordata > Actinopteri > Gobiiformes > Gobiidae > Mugilogobius > Mugilogobius chulae. The sequence goes on along the minus strand of CM076404.1, from coordinate 25,499,653 downwards.
ACGTAAGAGGATGGACCACAGCTATGTAACGGTCTCCACACGTCAGGCACTGGAACATCAAGATGGCTGTTGAATTGACAAAAAACAAGAAAATCACGGTGAAGATCAAGATGTCGTTGCAGATTATACTGCTGAGTAAACTTAGGAATGACCCGCAAACACCTACAATTTGGATGACGGCCACGTGGTAAGTAAAGGCATCTGAGTGGCTGATACTAGTGTTGGATCTGTGCCGCTTGAGGCCAACGTACAAGACGTGGCCGCAGATTTGCAGTACAACACAAAGGTTTACAAACAGTAGACTGAGGCTTTGTGAAAACTACCTTTGGTGTAGAAACACTGAAACATTTGCTCGTAAAGAGTTCCAGACGTGAAGTTGAATGCAGATGATGCGTTCAGGCACGGGATCATGGCTGGGCAAGAATAAAACACAAAATAGAATATTAGTATTAATACAGGCAACGTGTGGTTATAAAGTACAACATGATAGCAACTAGTAATACGTTTTGTTTGACCCACTGATCTGCTGGTGTTTCAGTTAGTGAGTTTGGTGGAGGGTGCTCATGGAAAAAGTGGAATTAACTTAAATCCAGGCACTCCAAGGCAATAATGTGCTACAAGAAGAAAAAAAAGCCAACATGTTTCGACCCTCACAGGATCGTTAAACTTTTCTTGTTGAGAGTGCGACCAAACCATTCACACGGAAATGCGATGTAAAAAGTTAATTGTTGCTGCAAGAGAGAGCTCAGTCCATATTGTTCAAATGGAGGTTTCCCTCCATTTCAGCTTCTTCAATTTATTGTCCCTCAGCTCATGCTATTACATAAGCTAAGTCCTGCTTTCTCAGTGTTCCATTCTGGGGTCTCCTCTCCCAGCCTTCTTCTTCCTCATCTCCCTAGTCTCTGTCCTTGCTCCGTGGTCTGCCCAAGTGGTCTCCCCCCTTGCCTGCTTAAAACAGGGGCAGGGAGGCCTCACCGTCAGGGGTGGGGCAGGATACAACTTTGACAACATCAAAGCTTGATGAGTGTTAAGCCATATCTCAGTAGTGAGACAAAAGGTTAGTTAACATGTTACCAACAGAAAGATTCAATCATTTAGGACAAAGGCTTTTACTCTCGAGGTATGAGAAACATTAGCATTTCCTGTTTTCACACCAGTGGCCTATGAGTTTCCCTTGTGACTTCACAGACATCACAGGGCAGAGAAACATAAAGATGGAATCAATGCCTAAAGATTCAATAACACGTGTCACCAGATTTTCAGAGCAACGGCGACCAAGCCTTTGAAGAAAGCTCCAAAGCAAGCGATCTTTTGTTAAAAATGTTATTAAGCAGCCGCAACTGGCACCTTGGACGTGTCAACGCTACCCGGTCTGAACAAAGCATTACAGACTTTACTTTTGGAATAGACGACAAATACGACTTGGTTTTTAACAACAAACTTTTGCTAAAACATTTCTTGACCTTCCGTTGCTTCCGCGTAGCGGGTCTGATCATGGTTTATTAAATTTTTAGCCTTTTCATTTCAAGGAAAAAAAAATATTGGAGAATGGCCCGTGGCAAATAGTTATAATAGTTTAGTTACATTCTGAATATAAATTACTTTGCAGAGTCATTATTATTCATTTATATGCAGTTCACGGTTTGAAAGCGCATGCCTGTGCTTTCAATCCAGAAGTAGAATTACTAGACGTCTGAGTTTGGTGAATTACAGGAGGTAAAATTTAAAGGAAACTTAACAGACATTTTTGCAGACATGGACGATTCACACAGGACGAGAAACTGAGACATAAAATACGCGTTGCTGTTAATAAACCTAATCCAAATCTTAACTAACTCCAAGCCTCAGACCCATTTTTGTAAGTTTAGACCTAAACTTAGCCATTGAATAACTATAGAAAATGTTGAAACTGCTTTATTTGACGCTGTGCAAATATGGATGGCGTTAAATAGATAAAAAAAGATGAAATACTGTTATCATGTCATAGTATAGATAGTACGCATTTCCGTGAGACCATGTCAGTATGGAAATAACGATCTTATCACAATAATTTATTAAACGTAAAAGTGCACAGATTCAAAATCAATGAAATATTTATTAGCTCACAATATGTATGTGTTTGAAAAACTACTGATTATATTTTGGTCTAAGTACACTCAATAATGATTCAAAGTGAACAAATATTTACAATGTTGAGCAAAAATCTACTAACTTTGTCTCAGAGTCATTAATTACCTTAAACACAAGAACCTTTCCTTTGTTTAACCATAATACAGCTTTTACTGTGTTCACAGCAGAGATAGATGCTCTTATGAAGCCACCTCCTGCTATAATTTCGACTATCGTCAAGTACAATTATCACGAAAAAAATGCCACGATTATTTAATTGCGGCCATCAAATGTATCTCGTCGTATCGTATATCGTCCCATCCCTAACCAGAATACACTTCCACACAAAAAAAAGCATTCTGAATGTGAATTTTGTAATGGCAAGGAACTTTTTAGGCAGCTAGATAACATCTTCATGGAGACATACCGATAGTTGACTCTCTAATTGTAAAGGTGATTTCTGAAGCCTTAGCAGTTTCCGTCCATTTCAAATTGTTTCATAATCATGAAACGGCATGATATTTAATGGGCTGTGTGCACGGAATTTCAGTTTGCTTGCGATTGTTCAAAAATGCTAACTTCTGTACATACAACCATTTCCTGTTAGCGTTAGCATTTAGACACAATTATGTCTCTTTTTAAACACAGAAGTGTTCTCTGAGGAAATATTCCTCTGATATGTAAAGTCTTTAACATGTTTTTTGTAACATTCACCACAACTGTCTGATCTAAAGAGTATTTATTAGTTTTAAACTGATGGAGTGAAAACCTCATTTAAGAGTATTGAACAGGAAGTCGTTGTATGTACAGGATGTAGTATTTTAAACCAAAACAAGACAACTGCACTCAGTCAATTGACCCCTGCCCCCACCTTAGTTACTGTTGCTAAGTCCGTCAAACGCAACAAAGCGCAATAGAGTTCCATGACAGAAAGAAGTCGGCTTATCCTTCACCTCTGAACACTGGACACAAATTTGTAATAATACATTCTCCATGACCAAAAATGCCAATCCTTAGCTAATTCAATACAAGGTACTTCATAGATATCACTACACTGGGCATAGGTTATTTAGAATGGGCTTCACCACCGACATCTGTTCAAACTGCACACAAAACAAATCAGACACATACATTCACGCACTGTGGTTCTGCACTCCTGTAAATAGTTTCTGGATCCAAATAATAACATTACTCTCCACATACCTGAACTGCCACATCCCAACTTGCCCCTCCTTCTGTCTTCTAGGAAATCTATCCACATTAACACTAAGCAAAAAACGAAATAATATGATACTCATTGCGCTAGCTATCGCCAAAAAAACAGTCCTCATGAACTGGAAAACAAAGTCAAATATCACAATTTCACAATGGAAAAACCTTCATAATAGATTATATTTCTTTAGAAACTATATCAAACCCATCCATCACCACTTGGTCATCTTTCATCACATTCCTCAACTCCCCATAAGTCATTCTTTGCCTATTACCAATTTTTCGATACTGTTGTTGCTACCACTGATTTTTGTTGTTGTGTTGTGTAATGTTATCTCTGCTGCATTATATGAATTTACCTATTTTGTTTTTGTATTAGTTGTTGTGTTATTTTTATTTATTTTTTGTACTTCTGTTTCTTTGTACGAGCTGTGCACTGGCACAGCGGTGATTGAGCACAAAGCAACAGTGCACTAACACTCTGTGTCCAAAACACTACACCTTCACTGACAGCCTAACATTTACCATGCAAAACTACCACAACAAATCACTGTTTGAGCTGACGCTAAGCACAAGCAGGCGAACACTTACCTTGCTGAGAATAACAAATTCATGTCACACTTTGGCACCTGCCCTCCCTGAAGAAATAAATCCTCAAAATGAACGCTGTCCATCCCATGTTTAAAGTCTTGGCAGAGCCCACTCAGTGTCCGATATAAAAACAGTCCATGCTTTTGGTCAAAGCCCTCCAGAATCCTCCAGTCACTGTAAAACCATACAGTTGTGCACGTCTTGGCTACACATGTTGCCAGAATATAGTGTAAAACAACGGCAATCAAAAACTCAGACTACCTAACCCACCAGAATCACTAGGGCAATGTGTAAGAAGGTTTGGACATTTGTTTGTTTAACCAAGAGAGAAAATGTTAATACAATTGAAATTGTAAAAAAAAAAAAAGATGATGAATTGGAGGGTTATTTTTAGAACGTAACCCCCGCGATAAACAAGGAACCACTGTATTCACTTTGTCAATTTAGCTCGGCCTTGTGGTCATTTTTAAAAAACATGTTTTCTTATAAAACATGCTTTTTTAGCAGTTCCATCCACAGCACAGTAAAACACTTACCTGACCTGGTGTGCTGCTTCTGTTCTGATCAGCTGTTCAATCCGCCGCAGAGCTTAACACTTAGCATATTTGCATGTTTTCCAGAGTTTTCTCCAATCGGTGAGTCTTTTGCATGTTCCAACATAAACTCACTTTAAGTCTGCAATTTAAACAAAGTGTAGGTTCACGCCGGCTGCTTTCTATGCAAATCTAAAACCCAGAAAGTCCTCGCTTTTTGGGTCCACACACACATTAACTTAATATTAGAGCGAACACTGCTCCTGAAGCGACAGGTACAACTTTATCTCTAAAACCTTTTACCACAGACATTGCTAGGTGACATCGCTGACTGACTGAGGCTGAACAAAAAAGCTGTAAATCAAAACATATTCATTGACGCAAATACATTTTTTGCTAAAGTGGTATATATTAGGGTAAAGCAGTGATGCCCAACCCGATGATTGGAATTGACTGGCACTTCGTAGAGGTAGTGAAAGTCAATCCCAAAGCCGCCTGTACAAGCGTGACCTACAAGAGCACCTGCTGAAGACAGAGGGAAGAGAGCAGGAGGAGAGAAAGACAAAGAGGAGCAAGAGACAGGCAGGTCTTATGCTAAAGAATCTTACCGGCTCATGCTGTGTTGTCCAACCTACAGAAGTTTGTTTGTTGCTTGATGCGAGTCAAAGGAAAGCTGACTTTCTCAATCACCAATCGCTCATAATTGAGCTCAACAATGGACGATCGCCCTGGTTTCCGAAGAAAATTGCCTCATTGTAAAGTACCTTAGGCTTTTTGAAAAAATCTAATAAAAAGAATTGCATTGGGCTGTGGTGTCAACTCAATGTGAAGTTGGCGTGTACTGAAAATGCACTGACAGCGTTTGAAGATCGTGGCAGCACGGTCGTGTTTTTTAACTGCAAAATGAATGACTTTGGACAAAAATGTCCAAAAAGGCCAGGAAACAGTAGATTATTCAATTTTTCAAGTTTATTCTGCCTTTACTTTCTCTTCAAGACATATTGTGAGTAGCCAGCTATGTGCTTACTCCACAGTGCGGTTGTTTTCAGTCTTAAAAGCACATCTATACCTTAAAGTTCGGGAACATTTCTTAATAACTTAACTGTTTATAAAGCTGCAGACAAATTTTAAACAAAATTATAGGTCTTATGCTTTTTACTCACCACAGAGCTGATAAGCTTCAAGAACGTTTTCAAACTTTAAATCTATTTTAAAATTTTTTGAAACCTCTATGGAGATTTAATATGGAAGTCTGTGTATGTTGAACCAGGAAGTTTACGGTCACTGCTGAGATGCACTGAATGATAGTTTAAACTCTTTATTGCTTTTTTGTTGTTAATGATGTAGTCACAATATAGTGTTATATTGTTATATTATAATTTGTAATAAAACAATATTACACTATAAAAGAAACAGATGAATGTAGTGCAGTTTGGTGAACAATCAGGGCAATATTAGATGTAGTTAGGACATTGCAATCTGTTTCCCACCTGAATAGATATCAACAGATTTTCAATCCAGTGATTTCTAATGTTTCTAGGCCCATTCACTCATGTCATACACCTAAAGCTGATGTCTAAAAACAATTTAGCTGTTAACCACCTGATTGAAATACCATTGGCCTGTAGAATGTTGTAATGCCACTTTAATTGAGCCTATTGAGTAAATGAATACTACAGCAGTGTAGATACAAGTTTATTGTACAGATAAGTAACATAAGGCAAATTCATCAGATCCATTATAAAACAAAATCAAAGTTACAATTTAAAAACACACCAGAATGTTTTTAATGACACACATCTTGAGAAGAATCTTTAAATCTCAGGAAGTTTTTTGTGTACCTGTAGCTGCCTTTAAGTGTAAAGTTTTATTTAACATGTCTGTGAGAGCAACTTGCGTCTACTTTTACTTTGATGCTCCCAAAACTCTTTGTCCTGTGGTGGGACCGCAAAGCTTCTCCCCTCCCAAAGGTTTAAAAGCAACATGGGACTGGGCAAAGGGACACACTCTAGGAGAGGGCTGGGTGTAGAGATCCTGGATGGAACACTGACAAAGCAGGTCTTAGCTCATGGGATAGCATGGCCTAAAGCACAATGGACTGGGTGAGATGGAAATGGAGGTAAACCATACAATGACAGCAATAGGACTCTGGATTCTCTGAACTTTCGATTCTGCATAATTGTATTTTTGATAACAAATTATACTTTTGAGATTAGGCAACTCTGAAGGACTTCATTCTTCTACATGAATACAAAAATCCCACAACAGTAACATACAATTTGTTTTATACATGCTTATAGTTAAGATTAGTACAATGCACCTAAGACTAGAGCACAAGCCTCTGCGTTTATGCGACAGTGCAATTATTTTCTACAGTGAGGTGTTCCCTGTTGAAGAGGTGAATAAGTCAAGGCGTGACAGTAACTGCCATAATGTTCTATTGAGTGCACTTGAATATAAGCTGCGCCAATTAGATTTGAAACAAAATAAAAACAGTTCATACATTGGCCTTACTCAAAGAATCTACAAATTAGCCGCATCATTGTACGGCTTCAAAATCTGTGGAAAAAAAAATAGCGGCTTATAATCAAATGCCCCACTTGAGACTTTACACCTTTTTAAAAATATTTGGCACAGTGCTCTGTGGTTTGTTTAAAACTTTATCAACAAATTTAGGTTCAAGACAAAGTGAAACACCAGCGGTTCATGATCCGTCTATGCCAAGTGATGAGCTGCATGAACCATCCAGGTCATGTGACAAGTGCTCTAAATTGTCTTACACAAGCATAAGTTCTTTCAGGTTTCTAAAACTTGGCCTTTTTGATCATCACTACTAATTTCCTAGATCCTAACTGGTCATGCTCATTTGAACTCGAAAATATGAAACCACTACATTCGCAATGTTAAAGAATGGTTTATTCTTGGCTGGCTGTTGTATTTGCTTGTGGCTTTCGACAAAGCAACAGTTTTCCGCTACGGTGAAGGTACAGAACCTGTAGAATTACATTACTGGGCAGACTGAACCAACCTACCATCAACATCGCACCACACTTGATGTTGATTTTATAGTCCGAAGCTAGCATACTAATGGAAAGGACACCGGCTACACCCTTAAACACAAGAGTTCCAAAAATGGCAGTTATTGTGTAGAACGCCTTTTTCATGGATTTGTTTTTTCTCGCTCCATCACCAGGACGTGGACGTAGAAGTACTACCAAGACAGAAACATTACAAAAAAGAATGAAAGCCAAAAGCAGAGAAAACCCTATGTATACACTGATATAACCGTTCGCAGTGGAAGTCAAGGATCCTCCGAAAAACGCTTGGATAATGCACTGCACCCACACCAGACCACAAATAACATTCCGTGCCAAAGTTTGCTTTTTCAGGCGCAAATACATAAGAGGATGGACCACAGCTATGTAACGGTCTCCACACGTCAGGCACTGGAATATTAAGAACGCTGATGAATTGACGACAAACATGAAAATCCCTGTGAAGATCAAGTTTTTGTTGCAGATTATACTGCCGAGTAAACTTAGGAATGACGCACAAACACCTATAATTTGGATGAGGGTCACGTGGAAAGTGAAGGCATCCGAGTGGCTGATTTTAGTGTTTGATCTGTGCCGCTTCAGGCCAACGTACAAGACGTAGACACAGATTTGCAGGACAACAAAGAGGTTAACAAAAAGTAGGCTATACCACTGTAAAAACCATCTGTAGAGAAGAAACACAGGAACATTTGCTCGTACAGATTTCCAGTTAAGTTGAATGCCGATGATGCGTTCCAGCACAGGAACATGGCTGCGTAAGATATAAAACACAAAATAAAAAAAAACATTATTATTACGCACAACCCATACTCACGGAAATGTGCATGTGTATCATGCAATTTCTACTTTTTAGTGTGTAACAGCTCTATTTGGGTGGGATAAAATTTACCACAAACTTTAAATTACCCCTTGACATTTTTACAAGCACGAGGATAGGCGAGGACTTTTCACATTTCTTGTGTTTTGGGTTTGTTTTAGATGTGTAATTATGACTCCTCGTCACATTGTTGCGTCCATCGGTCAAAATCACATCCACACAATTCCGATTTCTTATGAATTGCCATTGTCTCGCTGTTTTAATGCATTTAAGGTCATAAACTTACGCATTCGCACGACATTAGAATTATATAATGACGTCTGAATTAGGTGAATTACATCAGGTAAACTACTGACATGGACAATTGATTCACACGGGAGTAGAAACTGAGAAGACATTCGTAATTATTATAATTTACAGGAGGTCCCTAGGTAAATATTATGTCGTGCAAATAGGACACAATGTTGCTGCCCCAGTTAATTTCTATAGTAGATTTAAAGATGTGTTGTTTGTAAATATTAATGAAACTTTAATCTTAACCAACTCTAAACCCCATACCTAAACTTGCCCATTTTTGTAACTTCAGACCTAAACTTTGCTGTTAAACCCAAAGAAAATGTCCCACGTCGCTTCAACCAAAACATGTCAATAAAACGCTAAGACACAGTGTTGCCAGATGTACGATAATTATCGTTTTTGTTCTATAATTTCACCCCTTGTACGATGTACTATCAATAATTCTAAGTCACTGTAAAATTCTATGTAAATGTATGATCATTTCGAAGCACCATGTATTTTCTTCTTCTTGACTAACGTGAGCTCGCCTAAAAGACTGAAAAACTGATCCAGGATCAGCAAACACTTAGCACAGTGTGCGCCTTCGCGGTGTTCTGTCATACTATTGGTCAATAGCACCAATAGTTCCTGGCTGCACGTCTGCGTCTGCCTGTCCCAATGTGCTGAGACACCAAACGTAAATACACAACCAGGGCACATGAGCAATCATGGAGACATCGATCAAGAGAAAGAGTGAGTGAATCAATGCTTTATTTTACTTATAAAAATGTATGATTGAGTTCTAATAATATTATTTTGGGCTGTGAACAGGAGAAAGCTTGTTGTGTGCAATGCATTAAACAGCAATGTTTTATTATTTCACTCTCCCAACTGAGCAGAACATATTTAAAAATTAATTTTTTTGTCGTACACCTTTTTAAAGAGGTGTACGACAATTTTGAGGCTCTGGTACGATAATTCAGCATTTCACATCTGGCAACACTGCTAAGACAACAGTTTGTCTATTTGATACTTCTCACAGCGTCAAATGGAGATGTTGTATAAAAGACACACAAAAAAGGCTAGAAAAGTGTTCATAATACACTTTCAGCATGTCGTAGTACAGATGCGCATTTCCGTGAAACCAAGTTCGTACACCCATAAACATTAAAATAGTAGACGAGAAGTCAGCAGCTCTGCTCTGTTGCTACAACACGGACAGCGCAACACCATTATCCTCCAGTAGATGTGATGACGCAAAACAATTTAACACAAAATGGCAGAAGTTGCACTTTTATGGATAAACCGAGCTAAAACAGGCAATTTCAGCAAAACGGACTGATCTGTGTCTTATGAAGCTTTAGTAAACAACATTGGCAATGCTACATTATATTTCTTAAACTGATACATTCATAGGCTGAAAATGCTGTACAAACTCTATCACTCACTGATGCGACCCAGACGCTCCTCCACAGAGAAGTGAAGGTATAGGCACAACTTTATTAGGTGATGTTTATGCCATTTTTCTGCTGTTCTCACTTGTAACATGCAAATGAGGATGTTTGGTGTTCATTAGAGTCTTAAATGATGTACTACTAGATCCAAAATCTCAATTTGAAGTTCGCTAGCTGTTAGCAGTTTTATACACACATTTTTTGCCAATAATCAAACACTAAAAAGTTTGTATACTCAACTGTAACTTGTAACGAGCCTCTGATCCTTGACCTCAGCTAAACGGGGTCGATAGATTTGTACCAGCTGGCACTCTGCATCTTTCATAACTTGCATGTTTTGATGGCTAATGCTAACGGCTATAGGAAAACAAACAAGAGAATGTTCCGAAGTCCTTCAAAACATACCGGACTAGCTCAGCTCAGTGTTTGATAGCATTAGAGTCGAACTGTGCATTTATTAATTATGGTATATTGTATGTCTATGGGTACACCTGTTCAGCTCAATGAAGATTGTATTGTTTTGCATGTTCCTCTGTACTTCACAGATATTAAATATTTTTATTTGCATAGAAACCACTGTCAAGTTTGTGGTGAGGATAGCCTTCACTAAAGAAATAAACATGTTAATAGCACTTTTCTACCTTCAAAGCTCTGCAGACAATACATCCAACCACAATGTAAAACAAAGCTGTGTATTTTTAGTGCTAGTCTACATTGCCCAATCATATCATGTTTCTTAGATTTTTAAGATTTTATTACCAAATAAAAAATGTATTGCACCAGAAAACAGTTACACAAAGTAAGCATTCGGAATACAGTATGAAGTTTGCCATTGTGAGGAACTTTTTAGGCAAATAAATAACATCTCCATGGAGACAAGCAGATGGTTGACTCTATAACTATCCAAATTATTTCTGAAGCCTTAACAGTTTAGTTTAGTTTAGTTTAGTTTAGTCTTTATTTGTCAGGGACCATGTAGAAAATTCATTAATCTTACATACATTTGTTCATCAATAAATAAGCAGCGAAGTAGACGATTTCATTGAAACAACAACAATACTCATTTTACAGATTAAAAAGCTAAATTTCATTTGGTTTAATTCAATGTACTAAAGTTGACATGTTTGATTGTCAAGAATGTGTTTTTTTAAGTTTCGTGTGAAAATATTTGTACCTGCAGACTGTTTCAGACTGTCTGGAAGCTGATTCCACTGTTTGGTAGTTTGAAATGAAAAAGCCGTCTGTGCAAAAGCAGATGATCTTTTTTGGAATTGCACAAGTTTACGTCTATATAAAGAATGTCTCTTAATCAAGAACAGGCATGATGTAGGATATTATGACATATTGATATTACTGTTCATAGAAAGGCTGTAGACGAAAAATTTAAAGATCGTGATTTTGTCGTGTTGAATTGTCAAATATTTGGTTGGTGGTTTTGAACTATTCTTTGGTGAGGAAAATTCAAATTTTGAGGCAGAATATTGATTTTTTTTTTTTTTCAGTGAAATTGAACATATTAAACAGCTGTTTCGTTTATGTTCATAAAATCATTCCTAAAAGACATTTTTATTTTGTTTTTGAAAAGGCAAAGCTAAATTTAATTGAAATCAAGATCAATCAAAATGAGGAAAAGAATTGTTAAAATCCTAACATGTTTGGTTAGAAACTAAGAATAGAAAAGTGAGTATTATTTAGGTAGATCATTTATAATTCAATCTCCAAATTATCAGAATATAATAAGAATATCATACATTTCTTTTTGATTTTGTAATATTGACTGAATATGGTTATCTTATTTTACCAAAAACGTAGCGGTTATACATTTTTGTCAGTATAGCTCAGCCCTAATCATGATATTATATATATATATATATATATATAATTTTATAAAAACATACTTTTTTAGCAGTACCATCCACAGCACAGTAAAACACTCACCTGACCTGGTGTGTTGCTTCTGTTCTGATCACCGCGAAGCTCACACCTGAGCATCTTTGCATGTTTTCCAGAGTTTTCTCCAAACGTTGAACCTTTTACATGTTCCGACACAAATTCACTCTAAGTATGTGTTTAAACAAAGTCAAGGTTCACGGCTGCTTTTTATGGAAATCCCAAACCCAGAAAGTCATTGCTTTTTAGGTGCACACACCTTAACTAACTCTTACAGCGAATACTGCTCCTGAAGCAACTGGGGCAACTTTACATCACCTCAAAAACCTTTAAGTAGAGACTATGATCGGTGATATGGTTCACTGACTAAGGCTGAATACAAAATACACAAAATCAAAAGATATTCATAAACGCAATTCAGATTTTGCTGTCGATTGCAGTCGACCGATACTTCTTAGCAAAACAGTCTCCGGAGAAAACTTGGATATCCAACAAAATGACAAAAATAAGCACATTTTCTCGCCTTTTTTTACGTCAATATGTTATGTAAAGCCAAAACGTAAAATAACCACAAATTTTGGTGGAAGCCACATGGTGACATTTTCTTTCGGTTTAATGAGTAAGTTTAGGACTTTGGCTAAGGAAAGGTTAAGAATTACCCATCAAAAGGACTTAATGTACGTTTTTGTCATTTGGTTTTATATATACATTTTCTTAAAGGCAGTGGAAGTCGATCCCAAAGCTCCGTCTCTTTATAGGAACTTCAACTGCAAGCTACAAGAGCAACCTTCAAGTGTGAGTTTTGTGGCAGCGGGAATATGCCATTGTTGGCTCGTTTGATGAGAGCAGAAGGAGGAGACAGGTAGACCTTGTGCTACAGAATCTAAGCAGCTCACGCTGTATTGTACAACCTACAGCTGTTTGTTTATTGCTTGATCCGCGTCAAAGGAAAGCTGAGCTCCTCCCCTTACTGCTCCTCCACCAATCACACATAATATTTTGAAGTGTGGTTGCTTTTTGTTGTTGTTAATGTTGTAGCCACAAAATTTATTTTGAAAATATAGTGTTATATTGTAGCAGATTTTTATACCTTTTAATAAAATATTATTACACTAAAAAAGGAAGTCTATATAGGAATGTATTTCAATAAAGAAACACAGGCCTGTATGTCTAAAATTCTCCAATTTTTAGACATTGCTTATTAAAGTGGTAAATCTGCAGATTGATCTCGCTGTGCTCAGTCTAAAAGTAGCTTGTGAGCTGAAAAAGATTAGGCACCTGAAGCATTTGGCAGCAATTTTTATAACCACAACCGGCATAAATGTTGTCACACATTTATGCAAACTACTTGCTGTGTGATTGGCTACACTGTTACATCACATGATCGTAAAGACAGATGAATGACATTTTTGTGATTTCTTTGTGTTGATTACGTGTGTACCACCAGATCTAATTATGGATTTTATCCAGTACCCAACCTAAATGTACATGAAATATCAAAATGATTATTTTACAGACTTTCAATCCAGTGATTACTATTAATGACAAGGCCCATTCACTCGTGTAATAAAACAAAAAGCTGATGTCAAACAACATACATTTTAGCAGTTAACCACCTGACTGAAATACTATTGGCCTCTAGAATGCCACATTAATGGATCCTATTGAGTCAATGAATACTACAGCAGTGTAAATACAAGTTTATTGTATGCAAAAGTGACATAAAGAACATTGATCAGATCCATTGTAATTACTAAATCAAAGTTACAATTTAAAAACACACCAGAATAGTATTAATGACACAGAACATTCATTTACATAAAACATGAGAAGTATATATATTTTTTCTAATCATACCACAAGTCCTTTGTATATAATTTTTTAAATCACATGAAATGGTTACTAATAAAATAAGTTCATGTTTTTATGTATTGAATAATTGTTTATTCTTGGCTGGCTGTTGTATTTGCTTGTGGCTTTCGACAAAGCGGCAGTTTTCCGGTACGATGAAGGTACAGAACCTGTAGAATTACATTACTGGGCAGACTGAACCAGCCCACCGTCAACATCAGAACACACTTGATGTTCATTTTATATTCTGAAACTAGCATGGTAACGGAAAGGACATCGGTTACACCCCTAAACACAAGAGTTCCAAAAATAGCAGATATTGTGTTGAACGCCTTTTTCATGGATTTGTTTTTCTTCCCTCCATCGCCAGGACCTGGACGTAGAAGTACTATTAAGACAGAAACATTGCAGAAAAAAATGTACGCCAAAATCAGGGAAAACCCAATGTATACAGTTATATAACCGTGCTCAGTGTCAGTAATGAATCCTCCGAAAAACGCCTGAATAATGCACTGCACCCACACCAGCCCGCAGATAACATTCCGTACCAAAGTTTGCTTTTTCAGGCGCAAATACATAAGAGGATGGACCACAGCTATGTAACGGTCTCCACACGTCAGGCACTGGAATATTAAGAACGCTGATGAATTGACAAAAAACATGAAAATCCCTGTGAAGATCAAGATGTCGCTGCAGATTATACTGCTGAGTAAACTTAAGAATGACGCACAAACACCTACAATTTGGATGATGGCCACGTGGAAAGTGAAGGCATCCGAGTGGCTGATTTTGATGTTTGATCTGTGTCGCTTGAGGCCTACGTACAAGACGTAGACACAGATTTGCAGGACAACAAAGAGGTTTACAAAAAGGTAGGCTATACCACTGTGAAAACCATCTGTAGAGATGAAACACAGAATAATTTGCTCGTAAGCATTTCCAGATGTAAAGTTGAATGCCGATAATGCGTTCCAGCACAGGACCATGGCTGCGTAAGATATAAAACACAAAATAAAAACATTATTATTATAGACCCACTCCAACATCATGCAACTTGTCTTGTTGAGAGTACGCACAACCCATTCTCACGGAAATGTGCATGTATATCACGCAATTTCTACTTTTTTGTGTCTACACCTTTATTTGGGTGGAATAACATGTACCGCAAACTTTAAATAATCTCTTGACATTTTTACAAGCACGGGGATAGGTGAGGACTTTTCACATTCCTGTGTTTTTGATTTGTTTTATCATAAATTACCTGAGATGTGTAAATGGTCCATAATTCATTTTTGTTGTTGCAAATTAAGAAAGAAAATACTCGTAGTCAGCGGCTTTTCCTAATTTCATTCTTCAAATTGAAGATATGTACTTAGAAAAAGGAAGCAGCACAAAGACATCTGGCCTTCGAAATAAAGGCCAGTGCCAGGATAAAGCGGGATAAGGTTGAAAAACATTATTGATTGGCCTTTCATTCCCCGGTCATTCTATTCCATTCCATTCTAAACACTGGGCACTTTGAACACAACGGTTATTGACAAGATTGAATAGCTATGTGCACGATTTTACGCACCGATCTGGTCTACACTTTCAAGAAATCGTAGTATAGATGCACATTTCAGTGAGACCATGTTGGTAAACCCATAGACAATAAATTCGTAGACGCGCGGTCAGCAGCTCTGCACGAACAGCACCACGCCATATTCCCCTGGTAGATGCGATGATGCAAATTAACTGAACCCAAAAATTGCAGAAGTTGCACTTTATGGGGAAAAAAACATGCGATTTAAGCAAAACCATGAGCAAAATGAACTGATTTGTGTTTTAAGAAGCTTTATTAAACAACAAAACAACATTGGCAATGCTTTAATACTGTATATTTCTTAAACTGATGCACTAGGCAAATACTGCTTTACAAACTCCACTACTCAACGATGCGACCTGGACACTCCTCCACAGGTAGGTGAAGCTACATGTACAACTTTTATTTGGTGATTTTATGTCATTTTTCTTCTGTTCTCACTTGAAACATGCGACTGAGGACGTTTGGTGTCTATAAGAGTATTAAATGATGTACTAGATCAGAAATCTCTATGTGAAGTTTGCTAGCTGTTAGCAGTTTGATACCAAAATTTTACTTATAATAAAACATTAAAACATTTGTAAACTCAACTGTAATTCGTATCAAGGCTTTGATCTTTGAATGTGGTCGGTAGGTTTTTACCAGCTGACACTCTAACTTGCGTATTTTGAAAGCTAATGCTAACAGATAAAGTAAAACAAACAGGAGTTCATCAGAACAAAACAAACTAGCTCAGATGCTAAGTGTTCGATAGCATCTGAGTCGAACTGCGCGTCTACTAATTACTGTAAATGTCTTTGGGTACACCTGTTCAAATGTCTATGGGTACACCTGGAAAGCATTCATCAAATAAATAAACAGACACAATAATAGCACTTTTCTACCTTCAAAGTTCTTTGCAACATTGAAAATCAATGCATCCACCACCATGGAAAACAAAAGCTGTGTGTGCTAATGCTAGTCTACATTGCCCAATCATATAATTTTCTTAGATTTTATGTATTCTGAGGACTATCAAATGAAAAATGTATTGCACCAGAAAACACTTACACAAAATAAGTATTTTGAATATGAAGAACTTTTATCCAAAGAAATAACATCTTCATAGAGACAAGCAGATGGTTGACTCTCCAACTAAAAAAAATATTTCTGAAGCCTAAACAGTTTACGTTCATAAAAAGAGTGCCTCATGATCAAAAACAAGCATGCTATTGAATCAAGTAGTATATTATGATATACTGTATTAATATGACTGTTTATAGAAGGGCTGTAGACAAAAAATTTAAAGATCGTGATTTTGTCATGTTGAATGAGTGACTGTCGAATATTTGGTTGGTGGTTTTGAACGGTAAGATCATTAACTATTCTTTTGTCAGTAAAACTTGTGGGTTTGAGCAAAAGTCACATTTTGAGGCAGAATATTTATATATTTGATTTACTTTTTTCAGTAAAATTGAACATATTAAACAGCTGTTTTGTTTATTATTGAAATTCAGGCTCAATCACAATGAGGAAAAGAATTGTTAAAATCCTAACATGTTTTGTTGAAAACTAAGAATAGAAAAGTGGTACTTCTGAAGTTTTGTGAGTATTATTTAAGCAGATGTTTCACATTTATAATTCAATCTCTAAATTATGAGAATATAATAAGAATATCATACTTTTCTTTTTGATTTTGTAATACTGACTGAATATGGTTATCTTAATTTACCAAAAACGTAGCGGTTTTACATTTTTGTCAGTATAGCTCAGCCCTAATCATGATATATATATTTTTAATGCATATATTATTTAATAAAAACATATTTTTTTTAGCAGTTCCATCCACAGCACAGTAAAACACTCACCTGACCTGGTGTGTTGCTTCTGTTCTGATCACTGCGGAGCTCTCACCTGAGCATCTTTGCATGTTTTCCAGGGTTTTCTTCAAATGTTGAACCTTTTGCATGTTCCAACATGAATTCACTCTGTGTTAATGTGTTTAAACAAAGTGAAGGTTCACGGCTGCTTTTTATGGAAATCCAAAACCCAGAAAGTCATCGCTTTTTAGGTGCATACACATTAACTAACTAACTATTACATCACCTCAAACACCTTTAAGTAGAGACTGTTTGGATTGCAATCGACCGATCCTTCTTAGCAACACAGTCTTTGGAAAAAACAGAGATATTCAAGAAAATGACAAAAACGTACAGTAGGCACATTTTCTAGCCTTTTTTGCATGAATATGTTACGTGAAGCCAAAACGTTAAATAACCACACATTTTTGTTGAAGCCATGCGGCAACATTTTTTTGGGGTTTAATGGGTATGTTTAGGACTGGGGCTTGGGAAAGGTTAAGATTTACCCATCAAAAGGACTTGTTGTACTTTTTTGTCATTTCGTTGTATAACTACGTTTTCTTCGGAGCCTGGGCTGTTCTCAGAGGCAGTGCAAGTCGATCCCAAAGCTCCGTCTCTCTTTAGGAACTTCAACTGCAAGCTACAAGAGCAACCTTCAAGCGTGAGTTTTGTGGCAGTTGGAATGCTCCATTGTCGACACGCTGGATGAGAGAGAAGGAGAGAAAGCAGAAGAAAAGAAAGACAGAGAGGAGCAGGAGCAAGAGACAGGCAGGTCTTGTGCCACAGAATCTAACCGGCTCACGCTGTGTTGTCCAACCTACAGCAGTTTGTTTGTTGCTTGATGCAGTCAAAGGAAAGCTGACTTTCTCAAGCTCCTCCCCTCACTGTTACCATGGTAATTACCAATTGCACATAATATTTTGAAGTGTGATGATAGTTTAAACTCTTGTTGTTAATGTTGTAGCCACAATAATTTATTTTGAAAATATAGTGTTATATTTTAGATGGTTTATGACTTACCTTTTGATAAAATATTATTACACTTTAAAAGAAATTCTATAAAGACCTACTGTGTTTTAATAAAGGCCATGTCTAAATATCCAATTTTTAGACATTGCTTATTAAATAAAATAGTAATTCTACAGGTTGATCTTGCTGTGCTCAGTCCTAAAATACCTTGTGAGCTAAAAAAGATTAGGCACCTGAAGCATTTGGCAGCAATTTTTATAACCACAACTGGCATAAATGTTGTCACACATTTATGCAAACTACTTGCTGTGTGATTGGCTACGATGTTAGGTCACATGATCGAGAAGATGGATTATATTTTTGTGATATCTCTCTGTAGAAGTGTTGATTGCATGTGTACCACCAGATCTAATCCTGGACATTATCAGGTGAAATTTTCACCTAAGATACACTTAAATGTGACTAAACCAGCTAACTTATGATTACGGTAGTAATATATATCTTTACCCAGGACTAATACCCTTGCTTCTAAACTTGATTATTTTGCAAATAGCCCAAACTAAATGTACGTACATGAAATATCTAAAAGATTATTTTACAGAGTTTCAATCCAGAGATTACTATTATTGACAAGGCCCATTCACTCGTGTAATACAACAAAAAGCTGATGTCAAACCATATTCGTTTTAGCTGTTAACCACCTGATTAAAATACTATTGGCCTGTAGAATGTTGTAATGCTACATTAATGGATCCTATTGAATAAATGAACACTACAGCAGTGTAAATACAAGTTTATTGTATGCATAAGTGACATAAGGCAAATTCATCAGATCCATTATAATAATTAAATCAAAGTTACAATTTAAAATCACAATGCGAATAATATAAGTAAACATTCATTTACATAAAACATGAGAAGAATATGTTTTCTTTAATCATACCACAAGTCCTTTGTATATATATATTCAAATCACATGAAATGGTAACCAGTAAAATAAGTTAATGTTTTTATATGTTGTTGTATTAATTGATGTGGCGATTAGCACAATGAACCTAGTGCATAAGACCAGAGCATGGGCTCTGCATTTATGTGACTGTGCAAAGTACCTTCATAAACATGTTCTACAGTGAGGTGTTTCCAGTTGAAGAGGTGAATAAATCAAGGCGTGACAATAACTGACATAATGTTCTATTGAGTGCACCTTAAGCTACACCAAAAAGATTTGAATAAAAAAAAAAAACAATTCATTCATAGACATCACTCAATTGGAATCTAGAATTTAGCCGCACTGTTATACTGTAACGTGTCTTTCACACCAACACAACCCTCAGTCGCCGTCGGTAGGGAGGAGCGGCACAGTGTCTCTTTGAGGTGCACCGATGTAAGGTTAGGAATGAAGTGTTGTTTGAATGAAGAACATCCACGATCCAAACAGCCACCATTATAAAACGTGACGAAAGAGACAAAACCGAAGTTGCGCACGACGAGTAATTGTCAAGCTCTGACAGAGAACAGATGTCTCTAATCTTGCCTCACAGATTAAGCTCAACTTCTTTGTCTCGACATAGTCCAGCCTTTGCTTTCGCAGTAACTCGTCCATCTTTGTTTTTCTCTGTTCAAATATTAACCATTCTATTCTGAATTTACATCCCATTTGAACCCAGGTAATTAACAACAATCCATGCTCGACTAAATGCTGTTTTTCCGTAAGCGTCATTTTCGGTTTTCCACACTATTTTCCTGTAGTTTGCTAGTAACTACGAGCCAATCAAACATATGCATGCGGCAACTGGCGACGTAGATTTTGCCAGCAAGTCTTAAAAAACGTCTTGCTCTCTTCTGATCCCCGAAGGCCTAATTTACACCAAACACACGAGAGCCGCCTAAAATATAAAGAGATCCGAGGCACGTCTGGTTGAATTATGTATTTAATAACGCCAACGAGTTTCGACTTAATGAGTCTTCATCAGGGCAGTGTAACACAGGTGTTTGACAGCCTCTCTAAAAAGTGCAAGTCATAAGAACCTCAAACATCATCACATTACATAAACACATTACCCAAAATTTGCAAGAACTAGTTTAAATACAAGATACAAAAATCACCGGTGATTCATATGCATCAACAACATACACCAAATATAAGTTGCACCAAGAAATAGAGCAGCTCACATACGGTGCAGACAATATATACATTTTATAAAACAAACGGGAGCACAATCATATAAATGGAGAATAATCATTTTCTTCATTGAGTCCCGGATATTGCATGGCGTTTAATGTGTGGATCCAGTATGTTTCACGTTGCAAGAGACGTCTCAGTCTGTCACCACCACAAGAGCCGCCTGTCAGCAAAAGTTAGCAATCCAGTTCAGACGGCTTAGTGTGAAAGACTCTTAAGTCGCGAGTTTCAAAGACTGAAGAAAAGTAGTGGCTTATAATTTACAGTACCATTCTATCTTGCAAATACCCCACGTGAGACAAACGTGTAAACACCTTTTTAAAAATGTTAAAAAATGGCACAGTCAAAGATTTGTAACAGACTTTGTGTTCTGTGGTTTGTTTAAAATTTTATCAACAAAGTCAGGGGCCGAGAGTGAAACAACAGTGGTTCATGAACCATCATGTGACATGTGCTCCGAATGTGTCTTACACAAGCTCTTTCAGGCTTTGAAACTTCATCTTTAAGAATATAACTACTAATTTCCCAGATCCTAACTGGTCTGACAATCATGCCCATCTGAACTCAAAAAGATGAAACCATCATTTTTATAATATTGAATAATTGTTTATTCTTGGCTGGCTGTTGTATTTGCTTGTGCCTTTCTACAAAACGTCAGTTTTCCAGCACGGTGAAGGTACAGAACCTGTAGAATTACACTACTGGGCAGACTGCACCAGCCCAATAAAAACATCAGACTACACTTGATGTTGAAACTATGGTTTGAAAATAGCATAGAAGTTGTAATGACATCTGCTGAACCTTTACACACAAGAGTTCCAAAAATTAAAGATATTGTGTAGAACGCTTTTTTCATGGATTTGTTTTTTCTCGCTCCATCACCAGGACGTGGACGTAGAAGTACTACCAAGACAGAAACATTACAGAAAAGAATGAAAACAAAAACCACAGAAAAACCAATGTATACACTCATATAACTGTGAGGTGTGACAACAATGGTGTCTCCAGTGACTGCTTGAATAATGCACTGCACCCATACAAGCCCACAGACAACATTCCGGGCCAAAATTTGCTTTTTCAGGCGCAAATACGTAAGAGGATGGACCACAGCTATGTAACGCTCTCCACACGTCAGGCACTGGAATATTAAGAACGCTGATGAATTGACAACAAACATGAAAATCCCTGAGATAATCAAGTTGTCGTTGCAGATTATACTGCCGAATAAACTTAGGAATGACGCAAAAACACCTACAATTTGGATGAAGGCCACATGGAAAGTGAAGACATCCGAGTGGCTGATTTTGGTGTTTGATCTGTGCTGCTTCAGGCCAACGTACAAGACGTAGACGCAGATTTGCAGGACAAAGAGGTTTAGAAAACAGTAGACTATACCGCTGTAAAAACCATCTGTAGAGTAGAAACAGAGAAGCATTTGCTCGTAAAGAGTTCCAGACTGGTAGTTGAATGCAGATGATGCGTTCAAGCACAGGAACATGGCTGCGTAAGATATAAAACAATACACAAAAAAACATTGATATTAAAACAGGGAAAGCATTGAAATTATGGTTAAAAAGTACAACATGAAAGCAGCTAGTATTGTGTAATTAGTTGTTTTGTTTTGCTTTGTTTTAGACCCACTCTGACATTAATCAACTTTTCTTGTTGAAACTTCGCACAATCGTCAATTATTTGGGTGGTGGTTTTGAACTGAAAGATTATTAACCAATCTTTGGTCAGTAAAATTGGAATGGTATGTTCATGGAATCATTCCAAAAAGCTATATTTATTTAGTTTTTAAAAATTGAATCGAAAATCAAGATTAATAAGGGAAAGAATTGTGATGATCCCCAATCGCCCAGCCCTAGTTTACAGTACATAAGATGTTACAAAAATAAACATTTCATCATTTAAAATAACATGTTTTGTTGGAAACTAAGGATACAAATGTGGTACTTTGTATAGAATATAATAAGAATGTCATACTTTTCTGTTGGATTGTTATATAGACTGTAAGTTATACATTTTTGTCAGTATAGTTCAGGTCAAATCATGATAAATGATAAAAACATTCTTTTTAAGCAGTTCCATTCCTCGCACAGTAAAACACTCACCTGACCTGGTGTGTTGCTTCTGTTCTGATCAGCAGCTCAATCTGCTGCGAAGCTCACACCTGAGTTTCTTTGCATGTTTTCCAGAGTTTTCTCCAAACGTTGAGTCTTTTGCATGTTCCAACATAAAACTCACTCTAAGTCTGTGATTTAAACAAAGTGTAGGTTCACGCCGGCTGCTTTCTATGGAAATCCAAAACCCAGAAAGTCCTCGCTTTTTTTGGTGCACACATATTACAGCGGCCACTGCTCCTGAAGCGACTGGGACAACTTTACATTACCTTACATTTACATTACCTCACAAACCTTTAAGTAGACTGAGGCTGAACAAAGAGCAGTAACTCAAAATGTATTCATAAATGCAAATCAGTTGTTTGCTACAGTATAGTGGTGTAACGCAACAATAAACAGGCCTGGTTTACCTAATACCAGCGGATAGTTCCTTCTCATGCAAATGTTTATTTTTTTTTATGAAGAATTTGCTGAGATGCGCTAAAATTAATCAATGTTTAAAGATCACACAGCAGAGAGCGGATTTCAAGTAGATAATCACTGGCAGCGAGTTCAGGTCTTAACATACAAGGAAAATATCAACAAGGAAAGCCATGTTTTTATGTCTATTTTTGGCGCAATGCTAAATGCTAACAAGTAAATTAACTTAAAAGTGGACAATTTGATAAAATCACAACAAACGCCAGGCTGACTGTTTTTGTCAAAAGCTAGTTCAGTTTGTAGAGTCATTTTAACACCATCAATTAAATTAAATATAGGTTAGCATTAGCTTCAGGACCATGGGTAAAACACATGGGTTTTCTCTTGGAAAATGATTATCTGATTGTCATTTGTTGTCCACTTGTCAATCAAATATTCAATTATTTTTGGGTGTTTAAGGCAATAATCCATTAGGAATGATTGGAATAAGACGAGACAGGTATTTTCAGACTAGAACTAGCTAGTCAGCATGAAAAGGTTATAGAGCTTTGGAGCGTAATGTCACTGCGGTTGAGAGAAAATTAGGCGCGAAGCATTTGGAAGCTGTTCAAAAGGACAAAGACCATTTTATCGTCACACATTTATGCCAAAAATCTGTAATGTTGGTAACACTGTTTGGTCACATGTTCGGAAAGGTAGGTGGACTATTCTGTAATTTCATGACTTCCTTCAGAAGCAGATTGAGAGCGTGTAAGGAGCGAGATAAAGTCGAGACTTGCATTGGGCGGGAATTCTCGCGGGACTCAATCAGGGTATGAGCAGGCCAAAACACTTCGGGTCCTTTGTACTTCAAATAAGAAATACCCACACATCAGTCAAAGTCAGAACTCGAGGGGACCTGCGGGGGTGGTGGGGTGGGCAGGCACATGGAGGCGTCGGGATCGGGCGGGAACAGTCATGGAAAACTTGTCCCATGCAGGTCTCTAAGATAAAATTCAAAAACATTCTGCAGCCTGCCAAGATATGTTTATGTGTTTAATCGATTGAATGGTGATGTACTGCTCATAATGGTAAATATCCTGTCACTTTTACATACTGTATTTAGTCTGGTCTCCATGTTCAAAACATATCGCCTGCGTGAAGATGTTGGTGTCTTCAGATTCTCACACCAAGCAAAACAAAATTTCAACAATGACTTTTAGTAAGACTTCGACTGTTTGAAAATCTAGTCTGGGTAAGTTTGTATCAGCTGAGAACTTCCTGCTTAGTTATACTTTGTGATTGTTGAGGGCGAATGCTAGCAGCTAGCTAGGACAGTGGCACATACTGTAATTGATTTTAAATGTGATTTGTTTTTGGAGTCAAACAACATGGCGGCTGTGTACCACAACGCATTGCGCAGTGACATTGTTTCCAAAGCTCTCTTGTTTGCATTGTATTTGTAATGGCCCTTTAATAAGTCAATCAGATTTACTTCTCAAAGTACAGAATCACGCTGCGTTTTGTGGAACTTCTCATTATTTTTTGAAGCAGGGCAGTTTCCGTTCTCTTTTCAGGTACAGCACAGGCAAAACTAAATTACTAGGGATATTAAACATAAGAATAGAAATTAAGGCAAAACATTTCTGATGTTTGTTCAACGAGGAGTTTTGAAGCATGATGCAAATCAGATTCCCTATTTGCCAGAAAAGCAGAACTCCCAATATGGCTAAGATCGTGTTAAAAGCCTTGCGTTTGGATTTGTCAACTCTTTCTTTGTCACTCGGACCTGGACGAATGAGAACGATCAAAACAGAAGCGGTGCAGAACCAAATTACAACCAGATCAAATGCAAGAAAAGATGAAAAAAATTCAACAGGAAATTCTGGGTAATCCATCTGCACGATAACAATGTAAACAAAGCAAACTAGCCAACCTATAGCTATTGCTAAGTTTCGTATCCTTGTCCCACTTGCTTTTTCAGTTTGAGGTAAGTGACAGGGTGAACAACAGCAAGATAGCGATCTATGCAGACAAAGGCATGCACTTCCATCTCCATAGCATGGGTCATTGTGTTCAAGTAAAATCCTATCTTTAGAATCAGTTCGTTGTTGCCGTAATAACCCCCAAAATATATGAACAGTGCTGCAGCAGAGATCAGCTGTAGGGAAATCATATGGAAGGTAAAGTAGTCTACATGGCTGATAGTTCTTGATGAAGCCTGTTGTCGACGCCATTGTTGGACGACCAAAACTAAAACGTACAAGGATGGTGGAAACACGAAGAAAATCTTGACAGCGGTGGAGGGGATTGAGATGGATTTTGTTTCCAAATTTTGAAGGCAGTTTTCAAAAGAGGACGAATTGTTCCACATTTTCAAAAAGACTAAGTGTAAATGCTGCAAAGAAAAGTACATTTTAGTGTAATCTTCTTTCATTGTTTATGCTGAATATGAGTACATTTGAGTTGCGACAAATCACGTTACACTTAAAGAAATGCCATTACATGGCGATGTGATTACCTGGAGAAGTTTCATATTATGACATTCAACTTCTCTAACTTTGCATGTTTTCAATTACAAAGGGTCTGTAGCTCAGATGTAGAGTGTTCATCATCTGACAAAAACATTCTGGGTTGAGTCTGGAATGATTGCAGCTTCCACAAGTGAATACTGCAGTTTTATATATGTTACAGGCAAAGTTGATAATCCAGGCATTCTATAGAATGCCTAGGCATTCTATAGAATGCCTGGTGTTTTCAGGCAAAGTAGGAAATAAATGTGTTATTCTCTACTTTGCCTAGCATTCTGGCAAAGTAGAGAATCTCTGACAAAGCAAAACTTCTTGGAATTCAAATGACAACCACATTGAATTTTAATTAAATACCATCCAAACTAGGGCCCAAGGGCCAAACTTGGCCCTTCAGTGGGACCATGTAATACCAAGGAAACATTTGGGCACCCCTGCAAAGCTTTACATTTTGGCTGCAGTTGTGATGGTTCTTGTTTTTGTGGTCAGTTGTAGACATGATTGTGGTTTTGTTTTTGTTGTTGTTGTTGTTTATTTATTTTATTTTATTTTGTTTTTTTTTTAAGGCTAATTTGCAGAATTTGATAAAGTTGTTAAAACATTTAGCGAAAATGTATATATATTTTTAAAATTTTAGTATTTATTGAAAGAGAACCACAGGATTATGAACATTAGTTGCCACAACCAACACAACCACCAACAACAGACCAGGGCAAACTGTGGCCTGGGGGCCAAATGCGGCCCGCGACCTGTTTCAACCAGGCCCCGAAACACAAATGCATGATATAGTTTAAGAGACAAACCATAAAAAGCTTTTTTTTTTTTTTTTTCAATAATAAACTTGAACTTTTTCAGATTAAAATTGTGATTTGGATCATAGAACATTGTTATAAATATAAAAATCTATTGTGTGTTTTTATGCAAACATCTGACTCATCCAAGTCCAAGTCCTGATAATATTTAGCACAAAATTACAATTTTAATCTTATAAAACTAGATTCATTTGTAAAATAACTTTTTTTCTCATATTAAAGTTGGAGTAACTAACTTTTTTGATGTTGTAAATTTGTAAACTTAGTTTTTTCCACTAAAAAGCTAAGATAAATGCAGGACTGTGAAAAAATTAGACCTCTGATTACTGTCTGAATCAAAAATACAGAATTTTAGTTCTAATTAGGAGCAAAATGCTGCAGTCTGATTGGCTGAGCTTGGGTGATCCTCTTCTTTTTCTCTTTGCTGTCTGTGAAAAGAGGTTTTTAAGGCAAAAGAAAAAGAAGAAATGTGTTTGCAGTCTGAAAATCAGCTACACCACCTTTATTATTATTTTTTTTTCTTTTCAGTAAAAGCATAACTTTCTTTGACTTTCTTTTCATAAAATATATTAGCTTAATCTCAAAACATTACAAATTTATTATGACAGAGCAAACCTTTTATTTGTGCTGCTCTTCTATATTCTGTCAAAGAAATGTCTTTGCAATAATCAGAACCACTGTTGTGGGTTTGGATGTGGCCCTCGAGTCAAAAGAATTGCCCAGCCCTGCTTTACAACAATCCACCCTCACCAGCATTAACAACCAACCAACCACTCTCACAACACAACGACCAACCACAAACACAACTACCAACCACAACTACCAACCACAACCACCAACCACAACCACCAACCACAAATACCAACCACAACCACCAACCACAACTACCAACCACAACCACCAACCACAACTACCAACCATAACTACCAACCACAACCACCAACCACAATCACAAACACCCCACAACCGACAACAACCACTCCAGCAATAAGAGCTAGACAGTATATCAAATTTTAGATAATATTGTGAATGTTGTTTTGAAGATATGCAAAACCTGGATATTGAGCATATTATAGAAAAAACTGCTTTGAAAGAATTTGCTTAAAATTACAAATGAAAAATACAATATTATACATTATAGAAACATGAAATTTTCATCCATTTTAATATTTGCACTCTTTCATTGGTGTCTTAACAAAATTTGTAATAGAAATTAAACTTTCTTCTTTTTAGTAACCCAATCAACCTCAACAAACAAGGCAAGGCTTTGCAGACATGCCAAAACATTTTTTCAGCTTCAGCGTTTTTTTGTTTTTTTTTCTACTTAAATAAATAACCTTTATTTGCACTGATATTTATAATGAAATCACCTTTTAATGGGGTTTTAGAAGAATGGACTTGATATTTGAAACAATAAAACAAAATGTAAAATTTAATCAAATAAATACTCAAACATCAGCATGTCAAATTAGTCTTACTGGAAGGCCAAGTTTGGCCCTTGGGCCCTAGTTTGGATGGTATTTAATTAAACTGAATGTGGTTGTTGTTTGAATTCCAAAAAGTTATGCTTTGTCAGAGATTCTCTACTTTGCCTAAAAGCTGTCAGGCATTCTATACAATGCCTAGGCAAAGTAGAGAATAACACATTTATTTCCTACTTTGCCTGAAAACATCAGGCATTCTATAGAATGCCTAGGCATTCTATAGAATGCCTGGATTATCAACTTTGCCTGTAACATATATAATAACGTGTAAAAGATTGCTCTTCTTGAGCAGGGGCCTCACCACGGCAGCTTTAAAAGCAAATTATTACATTTCTGTTGGCTTATCGAAATATAAGCCAACAGAAATATTGACTGAATATGGTAATCTTAATATACCAAAAATATATATTTCTTAATAAAAACATACAACACAGCACATTAAAAGACTTACCTGACCTGGTGTGTTGCTTCTGTTCTGATCAGCTCCTCAATCCGCCGCAGAGCTCACACCTGAGCATCTTTGCATGTTTTCCAGAGTTTGAACGGTGAGTCTTTTGCATGTTCCAACATAAATTAGTATGTGATTTAAACAATGTGTAGGTTCACAACTGCTTCCTAAGGAAGTACAAAACCCAGAAAGTCCTCGCTTTTTTTGGTTCACAGACTAACTATTACAATAACCACTGCTCCTGAAGATTCTGGGACACAATTACATTACCTCTTAAACCTTTAAGAAGAGACAATGCTCAGTGATATGGCTCACTGACTAAGTCTGAACACACAACAAAAACTGAAAATCAAAATGTATTCATAAATGCAAATTTGTTGTTTGCTATAGTGGTGTAACGCAACAATAAAGGGGCAGGACCATCGGTAGAGAATCAGCAGACCCCAGTTTAAAAGTTACCTTGGGCGGGAATGGCCACTCAGGCACTTCAACACTTCAGGTCCTGACCGAACTAGAGCACTCTTTCTGCTATCCTAAAAATATGAAGTAGCTAGAAAGAAATACTGCTTTATGTGCGCTGTTGTTCCACTAGACTACGAGACACAACACTAACGCCTGCGAGGTGTAGCCACTTACAGCCGAGCGGCGCTATGTTTATAGATGTGAAGACTCAGAGACAGTCTCATGCACCACACTCGCGCTGCAGATAGGGCTTCAAGTGACAAAAATAACAGCACATTGTTGTTTCCATTTCATTGTTCTCTTTTTGACCATGATTGTTTGAAAGACAATCACTGATTCAAATAGGCCTAAACACGTCACAAAAACTCGCTTTTGCATTTCAGAGTTTTGGCCGACAGCAGCCGCAGCTCGGGCGAAAACTGTCCCCAGGGGAATGAATAAGGGACTGGCCTTTACGCCAAGGACATGGAAGTAATACACATGGAGTTTGGGCAAAATTAAGTGTTGATTTAGCAGAAATTGAAGTTGTGAGCAACTTTATACTTCAGGTAAGAAATACCCACCCATCAGTCGCTTTATGATTGAATGTCCTGTCAAATGGACACAATCGCCTAATTGTTCCAGATTATTTAGGCTAGTCTCTGATCATTTCAAAGCCAGATGCAGAGTTATGCAGAGTTTAGTCATTTTGCATGTTGTTATGCCCTGGGGTCGCGTTGCAATCTCCCTGTCACAAAAAGAAAAAGTCTGGACCCGCAGGAGTTTCTCAGGCGGACAGACATACGAGAGTGTCAGGATCGGGCGGGAACAGTCATGGTAGTTGTAGATAAAGTTCCAAAACATTCTGTGACGTCCTATGATATATTTTGTGTGTCTACAACAAATATGACATGATTTAATATCACAATCAAATGAAAAGTGAAGCACTGCTCATTATAATAAATAAGACGTGTATTATGTCACCTTTACATACTGTATTTTGTCTGGTCTCCATGTTCAAAACATGTCACCTGCATGAAGATGTTGGTGTCTTTAGATTCTCACAACTAAATTTTAACAATGACTTTTACTAAGGCTTTGACTCCTTCCAAATCTAGCCTGGATGAGTGTCAAGTTTATATTTCCTTTGCACGGTTCGTAAACTTGAAAAGAATGAGTATTCAACTGAAGTTATAAAACAGGAATCCACTCAGATTTGATATCTCCTTTGGTTTATTTACATCAGTGATCAGGTAAATAACCTTAAACAAAACAAAAAGTACCTTGTAAATACATTCAATTGAGAAATTGCAATAGATATACAATCTCAAGTCAGGTGTATATAATGATGGGCAATCAAAGTTTTTATTATGTATTTCACAGTAAATGCTCTGATTGGTCAGCGTGGATTACAACTGTGCATGTTCTGTGGACAGAGGTTAGCTGAATTCAAGCTAGCTAACTAACTACAATCTGCCACTGAGTGCAGCCATTGACGCAAAGCATCGGCCATTTTTCATTACCGGGGCTTGGGGTGAGTTTATATCAGCTAGTCATACTAAGCTCTTATTTGTAATGGCCCTTTAATTTGTAATGGCCCTTTAATACCTCAAAATCAGTTTTACTTCTCAAACTACAGAATCAAGCTGCCTTTTATCGAACTTCTGACTATTTCATTATTTCTTGAAGCAGGGCAGTTTCCGTTCTCTTTTCAGATACATCACAGGCAAAACTAAATGACTTGGGATATTAAACATAAGAATAGAAATGAACACATAACATTTTTGGTGTTCGTTCAACGAGGAGTTCTGAAGCGCCATGCAAATCAGATTCCCCAGTTGCCAGAAAAGCAGAACTCCCAAAATGGCTATGATTGTGTTAAAAGCCTTGCGTTTTGATTTGTCGACTCTTTCTTTGTCGCTTGGACCTGGACGAACGAGAACGCGCAAAACAGAAGCGGTGCAGAAACAAATTACGCCCAGATTAAAAGCAAGAAAACATGAAAAAAATTCAACAGGAAATTCTGGGTAATCCATCTGCACGATAACAATGTAAACAAAGCTAAATAGCCAACCTATAGCTATTGCTAAGTTTCGTATCCTTGTCCCACTTGCTTTTTTCAGTTTGAGGTAATTGACAGGGTGAACAACAGCAAGATAGCGATCTATGCAAACAAAGGCATGCACTTCCATCTCCATAGCATGTGTCATTGTGTTCAAGTAAAATCCTATCTTTAGAATCAGTTCGTTGTTGCCAAAATAACCCCCAAAATACATGAACAGTGCTGCAGCAGAGATCAGCTGTAGGGAAATCATATGGAAGGTAAAGTAGTCTACATGGCTGATAGTTCTTGTTGAAGCCTGTTGTCGACGCCATTGTTGGACGACCAAAACTAAAACGTACAAGGATGGTGGAAACACGAAGAAAAACCTGACAGCGGTGGAGGGGATTGAGATGGATTTTGCTTCCCAATTTTGAAGGCAGTTTTCGGAAGAGGACGAATTGTTCCACATTTTCAAAAAAGATTGTCAATGTAAATGCTGCAAAGAAAAGTACATTTTAGTGTAATCTTCTTTCATTGTTTATGCTGAACATGAGTAAATTTGAGTTACTTTACACTTAACGAAATGTCACTACATGGCGATGTGATTACCTGGAGAAGTTTCATATTATGACATTCAACTTCTCTAACTTTCCATGTTTTCAATTAAAAATGGTCTGTAGCTCAGATGTAGAGTGTTCATCATCTGACAAAAATATTCTTGGTTGAGTTTGGAATGATCGCAGCTTCCACAGCTGAATACTGCGGTTTTGTCCTTAGTTACGACACATGATCCGCCTCACCTCATTGTCTACAGGGGTTTAATTGGATGAGCACTGCCTAGATGCCCATTAGATGACTCCAAGACAAGAACTTTATAAATGTGACCATGACCATTGACAATCTGAGCTATAACTTGGTAAGAACACATCACCATTAGAGTTTAGATAAGCTTTGTACCATACTGTGGAACATTTCTTGCCTGAAAAATCCAGACGATATAAGAAATACAGTAAATAGCCAATCAGGGACGTGCATTGTCTCCCATATAAAGACAATATTGCAGATTTTTGCAGAGTCAGTGAGTGAAGCAACAAAAATTTCAGTGTGAGGTGAGTTAAGTTACATTTTGTTCTAAATGACAGACGACCAATGAGCTCCTTTGTTTGATGTGCGTCCATTTTTTGTAAAATATTGATGAAGTGTGGGATCTTAATTCCGGACAAGAACATTTTAGACCATTGGTTCTCAGCCTTGGGAAGATTTTGGTTGGGAGTAGAGAGTAGTTTAGAGATTGGTAACAGTGTTGCAGTGATGCAGCTAGATATAAAACTATTTCTTAGTTTTTAGTTTTCTTAGTTTTTACCTATTCTTTTAAAATTTCTCAATACAATCTTATATTTTATTAAAAATAGGGTACTTAGAGTTCCTAAAAAACAGCGAATGATAACCAGTTAGAAAAAGTGGGTCAAAATCAATCAATCAATTTCAAAATGTTTGTTTTTGCAGTACCACTGCTACTCAACTACATACATATTTTTATGTGCACCACCAAACTGCTGAACTTAAAAGAAAAAAAAAAAAAAAGAAAAAATTGAAAAGTTCTGTCAGCTCATCTAAAGCAATGATTGACACCATATTTTGTCTTGAGTGTTGTTTCACTCTGAGTTTCCTCTATACCAGAGCTATTCAACTTTATTTTTCCACGGGACAGATTTTTCAGCCAGTAGTGACCTCTGGGCTGAAAGTGCGCAACAAGCCGCCATTTTATTACTGTACCAATTAATCGACTTATTGTGATAAGTCAGCTAGATTGTGTACTTGTTTTTGATTACTGTAATCATTAACGGGATGATTACATAGAAAATCCATGTAAGAACGCATTTTAAACTTTTGTTGTGTAGGCTATTGTAACAAGGTTAGGATCATAATTTTTTATTTGATGTCAGGTTACTGAACTACAACAAAACATACAAGACTAGCCCAGGCTCAAAAACAAATAGGCCTAATCTATGTTGTTTGGAAAATAGATGGTGGACTGGGTTTAATTGGTTAAAGGGCCTGATTTGGTCCCAGGGTCTTGTTGTTGAATAGCCCAGCTCTATACAATAATCAGTATATTCTCAATTACAATATATTATTTTATTAGGAACAAATTGTGCAGAATCATAATTTCTGTTGTAAAATCTACTACAAAGAACATTTCATACAGTATTTTATTATTTTCTACCTTTCTTTTACATAAGAAGTAGTTGCAAGTAACATAAAGATTCCAGATTTCACAACTCTCTAAAAAACTGATAATCCATACAGATTAATACAAAAGACCAGCACTTCTATCATCAGTTCAAAACTCACCTTTCGATGATAACTTCTCTAATGGCGTTTCAAACCGAGACTGACAAATGAGGTGGACTCCGTGTCATTTAGGTTGATCTTTTTGCATAATACATTTCCATATGTTTGCTTGAAATGGTTTCCTCATTTTCTTTTATATATAACCTATTTTAATACAAACAAAATTTTTATCTGTGTGGGCTGCGAGTGAATGTTAAAAAGTGAAGACAGGCTGATTTATCTTATATACTGCTTACAAATAAAAGTAGTGCGTGTGGCGTTACAGCAGCTGTAGTATACTGCTGATACTGAAATAATGAATCATTATAGATTGCACATATTCTTGGGGCAGTGTCACAATGAAAGCAATGCAGAGTAGTTATTTTTCAAAAATATTATTGTATTAAATTAGTTATGAAATGTACAAACAAAACAACCTGTATAATTCATGTGGTCAACATTTATAATAGTTTTACATAAGTCAGCAGCTACAAAAAAAAATGATAAAAAAAAATCTACAGTAAGAAGTGCTACATTCTAAAATAAAATCCATCTGTCAAGCAATTTACAAACATTTTGCAGTTTAAACAATTACTTAAAAACATAAAGCATGTACTGTATATTATCATTTGTCAAATCATAACCACTGTGTGATATAGGTCCTTGTTTACCGTACATTATGATTGGTAGGTAACAGTTGTGGAATTAAGCAAGGCAAATTTATTTGTATAGCACAGTTCATACTCAGAGCAACTCAATGTGCTTTCTATAAGCTCTCAATGTCAAATCTGACATTGGATTATAATAATGAAAGAATAAATATGGGTTCAAACTCATGACGTTTCAGTTGTGTCAATCTGCATGTTTTCCTCACTTACTTAATGTATTCTGAACCTGCGAATTGTTTTATGTCTTGTTCACAGCTGTTAGCGGCGAGATGTGCTGGTATGCTAATGGCAATTAGCCACAATGCTAACAACAACGAACAAAGGTTCGTGCTAGCTAGCTGGGTCTGGAGGGATGTAAGTGAGCAAGGTGCCATGGTAATTTCTGTTGCCAGACTGACATAAAATGATATATTTTTATTTTAACCTTTATCCCTTTTTCTAAACTTACTCATTATCCAAACCCTTTTCCTAAACATACTTATTATCCAAACCCTTTTCCTAAACATACTTATTATCCAAACCCTTTTCCTAAACATACTTATTATCCAAACCCTTTTCCTAAACTTACACATTATCCAAACCCTTTTCCTAAACTTACTCATTATCCAAACCTTTTTCCTAAACTTACTCATTATCCAAACCCTTTCCCTAAATTTACTCATTATCCAAACCCTTTTCCTAAACTTACTCATTATCCAAACCCTTTTCCTAAACTTACTCATTATCCAAACCCTTTTCCTAAACTTACTCATTATCCAAACCCTTTTCCTAAACTTACTCATTATCCAAACCCTTTTCCTAAACTTACTCATTATCCAAACCCTTTTCCTAAACTTACTCATTATCCAAACCCTTTTCCTAAACTTACTCATTATCCAAACCCTTTTCCTAAACTTACTCATTATCCAAACCCTTTTCCTAAACTTACTCATTATCCAAACCCTTTTCCTAAACTTACTAATTATCCAAACCTTTTCCTAAACTTACTCATTATCCAAACCCTTTTCCTAAACTTACTCATTATCCAAACCTTTTTCCTAAACTTACTCATTATCCAAACCCTTTTCCTAAACTTACTCATTATCCAAACCCTTTTCCTAAACTTACTCATTATCCAAACCTTTTTCCTAAACTTACTCATTATCCAAACCTTTTTCCTAAACTTACTCATTATCCAAACCTTTTTCCTAAACTTACTCATTATCCAAACCTTTTTCCTAAACTTACTCATTATCCAAACCCTTTTCCTAAACTTACTCATTATCCAAACCTTTTTCCTAAACTTACTCATTATCCAAACCCTTTTCCTAAACTTACTCATTATCCAAACCCTTTCTCTAAACTTACTCATTATCCAAACCTTTTTCCTAAACTTACTCATTATCCAAACCTTTTTCCTAAACTTACTCATTATCCAAACCTTTTTCCTAAACTTACTCATTATCCAAACCTTTTTCCTAAACTTACTCATTATCCAAACCTTTTTCCTAAACTTACTCATTATCCAAACCCTTTTCCTAAACTTACTCATTATCCAAACCTTTTCCTAAACTTACTCATTATCCAAACCCTTGTCACCGTCCCTCCGGACCTTACATAAATCACAGACAAACTTAGTGATGTTTGGTGAACAAATGGAAAATTTTTAGACAGAGAAAGGTCAATGTGGACTAATTACTATCTGATTACATACATTAACAATATATCTGTACCTGGCGGAAAGTGATTTTAAGTTATTTTATTCAAAAAAAAAAAAAGATGGTAGTTCTTTTAATTTAATTCTATCTTAATATTATGGCGTATTTATATCATAATTGAATATTTGTGATCCTACATTAACCAAGCAGAGGACTTCTTTACCTGAGAATTACAAATGAACAGTCGCCCTAAATACACTGCACTGAGCTGTGTTTTTATGCAGATTTAAACTAATAGTGGTCAGTACTTTAGTAGATTTTTTTTTAGTACAACATCGAACTAAGTGCTAAAAGGTTACTATGGTACCACTCATTGAATCAATTACATTTATGGTGCTTTCTAGATTGCTTGAGTGTAAATAGGTTCTGTTCATGGGACATCACAACATTCTTCGTGTCAATTGTAATTCAATCAGATAGAGGGCAGCTAAAATAAATAAAACATTTTAATAGTCAAATTTGGGGCAAACTAAAAAGTAAATGCTCTGTAAACACAAAAGTATTGCAACTATTTTTTACCACATGTAAGCTTCCCTGCTCTGTGAAAGAGAAGTACATATAAGACCACGCTGGATGGCACATTTACCCAGGCTATTGAA
The DNA here is from genome assembly GCA_038363315.1 of Mugilogobius chulae. Lineage (NCBI taxonomy): Eukaryota > Metazoa > Chordata > Actinopteri > Gobiiformes > Gobiidae > Mugilogobius > Mugilogobius chulae. The sequence goes on along the minus strand of CM076404.1, from coordinate 25,463,713 downwards.
TAAAAAAAGATACAGCCGTAAATGGGCTCCAAATTGATTATTTCCAGAACAGTTTGTATAAGTACAGCCACAAACCAAATCAGAAGCACAGCCGTGATGGCAGTAATCGTTTGAAAGGCTTTTCGTTTGGATTGGTCTACTCTGTCCAAGTCTCCGGGACTTGGACGAATCAGAACACGGATAACAGACACATAGCAGTAACATATGATACACAAAGTTGCCACTAAAAAACAAGTGTACACAATATTTGGATAATCTGGGTAGTAGATGTAATTAACTCCAATATTAGCAAAACACGATAGCCAAACAATGCAAATGCTAACGTTGAAAATGCTAGCGCCAATGTTTTGCTTGAACTTCATGTAAGCGATGGGGTAAACAACAGCCAGATGTCGATCCACACAGGTAAATGAATGGATTAGCTGTTCTCCCAGACATATAATATTCGTCAAACAGTAAGCTATGCGTTTAATTTGGCGCACCGGAAAACCGAGAGTATGTCCCATTCACCGGTAAAGGACGTTTTAATTTACCAAAAAGACAACGCATCAATAGTCGTGTTCAAGATGGTCAAGGCAGTGCAGTCGGCTCGAGCCGGTAAGGGGAGCTTTGCTCTGCCCTAGAAATCCAGGTGACTCGGGGGCGACCAGACTCATCTGCTGGTACAGCAGTGAGGCTGGATTCTCCAGGCAAGATCAGTGGTTCCCAAAGTGGGGGTTGGGTAATTTGACACTTTTGACTTGGTTTTGACGCAGTTTTTTTTTACTGGAAACATCACATTTGACAGAATTTTTGTCATAAAAAGCAATAATATCCTAAAATAATAGCATTTTAACCCAATATTAATGGTTTTCCAACTAGAAATGATTACTGACATCAATTTTATTTTGCTTTGGGGCTTGCGAGTTGGTTACATAGTTATTTTGGGGGTCCCGGCCTGAAAAGTTTAGGAACCTCTGTTCTAGGTTATTCTGTTATTTTGCCACCACAGACATAATGAGCCTTCATGGACAACCCCTTCCCTCTGCTGTTTGCTCCGGGCTTAGGCTGCGCTCTGTCCAGCTTCGGTCTTGTCGGGAGCAGTCGTCACGCGAAGGACAGTTCACTTGCTTCTCCGCTGCGGCTGTCACCTTGCTTGATCCTGACCATGCAAGACTGAGCACAGGAAGTGATTCTTTGTTAAAGGAAGAAGGCCTGCTATGGGCTCCCGCGGACCATTGAATGAAACAGAAAAATTGCAGACCTTATAGGCTACTTAAAAAGAAACAAAAAGCCCAACTACATCGTAGTCTGGGGTTACTCTAGAGGTGATTAACAGTGGCAAGCTCAGTCTGACCAATTAGCTGACAGATTGTTCTATCTTCAAATAGATTATTTATTATACTGTTTGGTATGGTTTACAGGTATTTAGACCAGTAAAAGATGATTAAGTGAATTTGGATCATATAACACACTAAACTAATAAAATAGATAATTGAACCAAATTGTGAATAGTTTTACAACTTTAAATATGTTCTCATACTTGTTTCATTTTGCTGTGGAGTTCACAGGTCATAGTTCATGTGGGAGTCCTGGTCGGAAGACTTTAGAACCTTTGTTATGCCGTAAAGTCAAAGAGGAGGCACTTACCTGAGCAGTGATGAGCTTTGGAGATGCCACAATTCTTTTCCTTTTTAAATAATTTAGACTGCATAATTAGTTTCAAAACCTCTAAGTCACACCCCCTCCTATTGCTGACTTTGATTCCAACTGTGGCTCAGATGTACCAGGGATTAGAATCTATTTGAATTTCAAATGAACTGCAAATTCTGAACTGTATCAAACTATATTTTCCCTTTAGTGTGTGACCTGAAACAAACCATTTTCAAATGAAGTTCCACTTGGAATTCAAATGACTTTCTGCTGAAATGACCACAGAGTTTGGGGTTTCAAACAAGTGTTATCTTTGTCACATGTCACAGAGATTGTCCATACAACATGATATAGCTTGGCCTTTGTTGACACCTGGGACTTATTTTACCCATCACATTTTATGGTTTTATTTTCAAGTTTGCAGACGTGTTTACGCAAAACTAATCCTGTGCGTATGTGGCATGATTTTTTTTAGAATAGAAAGTATTTAGAATAGAATCAGTTTTTCTTTTTGCATCCAGCACTCTTTATAATGCAGAGACGCTGATTTCTGTTTGTGGCAGACAAAGAGTTAACAGTGCAACATTTTGGTTGCGCATGTAACTCGTCTTTCTGATCTGCGTTGTGATGTGATTTTTCCGTGTGATGCATCAGACAGCCACGTGACACAGGAGGATGTTACATGGAGGCATTCTCCGTTTAATCTGGTTTAACACAGAAAACATAGAATCACATGTGCCGTTCTGATCAGCTCAAAACTAAAGAAAAACACAATCACAGATTAACATTGCTTTGACACCTTCAGGTCCATACATTACAACAGAGGAATAACATCATAATCAAATATAAACTAAAATAAATCTGGCGTGTCAAAATAGTGGAATAATAAGTGCCAGTAATAACAAAAATACATTTAAAACCAAAGATTTCACCTCTTCTCATGCAGGAGATAGCAAGAAAGAGGCGGAGCTTACAATTTATAAATGAGCACCTGAAGGACCCAAAAAGGGCTATCTGACACAATGCCAGGTATAATATAATAATAAAATTAAAAGACAATTTTGTGTAATTATATCATCATTGTGAACCTGTTCCATGTAGCTTTCTTAATGCAAAAATGTCTCTCCGTTGAAACATTGCACTGTAAATTGCCTCATGGCAAGAATGTTGCAAATTCAACTCCCGCAAGACCTGGGCCTTTCTGTGTGGACCCGAGAAAGACCCAGGCCTTTCTGTGTGGACCCGAGAAAGACCCGGGCCTTTCTGTGTGGACCTGAGAGAGACCCGGGCCTTTCTGGGTGGGTTTTCTCCAGGCACTCTGGTTTCCCCACCAACCAACACATGCATAATAGGGAATGTCCTCCATCTACAGTAGTCCTGACTCCTGACCAAGCCTAACAAGTACATCTGGAGATGGGTTCCCAAGCATGAAAAAATTAAGAAAAAAACAAAACAATGATTGTATCTTGTTTGAGTATGTGAGGTAACAGGGTTGACAAGAGCAATCTAAAAAGCTTCTTCTGTGTTCTTAAAAAGGCTACATCAGGAAGAAAGCTTTGAATTTTGTCAATTAGCCCCAGACAGAAAAAAAACAATTGGATCTAGTTTTGGTTCTGCCAACCAATCAGCAGCCACACCCATATTATGAAGTCACGTTAGCTCGGGGAACACCCCTATTTGAGTACCAAATGTTTTTCTCAAGGGATTACTTGCTGGTTGTTTTTTAACATTTTTTGGCGGTACAGCACAAGTAACACAAAACTGGAAGGCAAACCTAACCAGACGATCACTTCATACAACACGCATCCTGTTGTTTGGTTTATCTGTCCTACTTCCTCCAACAAAAGAGCAACAAGGATCCCTATTATCCAAATCAATACCACTATCATGATTGCCATAATAGTTTGACCTGCTTTAAGCTTTGAATGGTCCATTCTGTTTGGACCTCTGTCTCCAGGTCTTGGGCGAATCAGAACACAGAGAACACAAATACTACAAAAGGAAACAATGAGAAAAGTAGTTATTAGTGTACCAATAAATATTTTATCTGGATAGAAGGGATAGTAATAGTGCAAAAGAATAATATATCCAAAAGTCAGCAACCAAACTATGCCCATGACGACATTTCGGATTACAATCCCAAGACTTTGTTTCAGCTTCAAGTAAAAGATCGGGTGAACTATTGCCAGGTATCTGTCCATGCACGTTAGACAATGAATCAACAACTCTGTGATAAAATGTGAACCGTAAATATACTCGCCCGCACGTCTGGCTTTGTCTGAGAAAGCAAAAAGACCAAAAGCGTTGACAAGAGTCCCCAAAATGTTCAGAAGCTGCGTGAGAGCCATGTTGTAGGTGAAGAAGTCAGAATGGCTAATGTTATTGAACGATTTATTGAGTTTCCAGCGTTGAAATCCGAGGTGCAGGACGTAGACAGCCAAGGGGAGTGTGAGAGGAACTTGCAAAATGCTCCGTGTCAAAGCCATGGTTTTATAAGCAAGCCTTGTACACAGCACATCTGAGGTGCTGGAGTTCCATGGTGATGAGAAATTTTGCATGTTGGTAGTTATGTTCAATAAAAAGAGACAAAAAATGACTGTGCTATATCTGAGTACTTGGTTGAGCAATGAAAATAAAAGATGAACTTTCAGACACCAAGCGAGACCAAAAACATGCAAATGATGTAGGAGGAGATTTTGTCATGGAAAGGTACGCCTAACATGTATCTTGTTCACGCAGTTATCTGATTGATAAAAGTTTATCTAGATGTTAATGTGAAGACATTCTCAACATTCTGACCGAGTGGCAAAAATATGATAATAAAATGTGGTTTATTTTTTTCCCCAAGGACTATTTTTTGTCAACACTTAACAACAGTGCAGTCCTTAGCAAGTAGTTCAATTAACTAAATGCAACTTATTTAAGCACAGTGATAGAAGCAGAAGTGCTGTTGCAGTGTTCAAGGAAGCTAAGCTGACATCCTAATTCTAGATAGATTTATTGGTTAGATAGATTAGTTTATTGTCATGTTTTATGTTACATTAAAACGAAATTGTTTTTCACACAAACACTGTAATTGAGCACAACATTAAACATAGAAATGATTAAAGATTCTAACTGCTGTGGGCAGAAAGTAGTTTAGCAGTCGAATAGTTCTTGTCTTGCAGCTGCTGTATCTATTTCCTGTACATCAGCTCATTGTTGCTGGTGATAAGGCCTACAACAGTAGTGGCGTCCGCAAAGTTTATGATATGATTGCTGTTGTTGGTGGCTGTGCAATCCTGGGTGAGGGATGTGAAAAGTAAAGGACTGAGGACACACCCTTGTGGTGTACCTTTGCTGACTGTTGTGGTTCTTGATATCAGCTTGCCAACTTCTACCATGACGTTGAGCTATACAACGTTTTGGGCTTAAATGGGATTTAATAATGGAATATTGAGCAGAGCCACACCAACCTTCTCCAGTCCTAACAATACGTCTTGTTTCAGCTCTCTCGATCCAACCCTCCCACACCATATCTTACCTGTCCTCCTAAAGACATCTATAGATTGGACAGTTCTGAATCAGTAGGACATATCGGCGAGACAAAGCCCCCATCAACAGTCTCTCAATCCAGCTGTCATTCCTTCTATCCATTCATCATCAATTAATATCTTAATTGGATTCTTTTGTCATGATGTCAACCATAACAAAAAAAAAACATCAACATTACTCGTGTGCTTATTAAAGAACAAATATAATGTAAGCCTATGCTTTTGCAACTCTTTACATAGAGAGAGCCTGATCATCATGCCCAGCTGCCTCTCGAATCAACTCTACAATGCACTGTACAATCAAATTATTTTATTTGTGTGACACACTTGAAACAAAGAAGCTCACTGGTTCATTTAGAAAAAAACTGAATCTTCACTCACCGGACATTAAAGTACATTTTTTATTATTAGGAAATAACAGAAGGATACAATAACATTAAATTTCACAAATACAAAAAAAAAAAGAGAAAAGACAGACAAAACATTAGCGGATTGTATAAGTGAAACTGTAGAGATGATGATGTGTGTGGGGTGTGTAGGTGTGAGAGCAGTGTACCAGATGAGTTTGCATGTGATATGTTTGTTTAAGGTGCTGTCACAATAGCATCAGCTGCAGCATTGATAAATGAAAATCATCAACCGAGGATTTAAAAAAAACAATGTACCATTTCCGCCCCTCTATCTATCTACTATATCAACATTTATACTTTGTGGTTTTATGTTGTGATTTAAAGTGCGTTAAAAGAGGAAACTTGTGCCCACCTAGAGCAGATTAAAAAGTTTATTTTGATCTTACAATAGCATTTAGAGTATTGTGGGTATCTTAAACTAAGACAATTAAAACTTAAAGAAAAGTTTGTTTTTAGGGCTTGTGAAATTATGCAGTATTTGTAACTTTCACAAATATGCAAAAATCATACACAAATATTTTTATTTACAGCTTGTTAAAAACTGTATGATTTATTAGTGTTTAATCTGCCCTTTTTATGACATCCATGATACCATTGTGGCCCTTGAGTTTGACACTTTCAGTTTGGATATTCCTGTATATGTACACATAAGTACATCTCACAAAACTCAAAAAACTACTACTTTGAGTTAATAGCTGTAAGTCAGCAAATCAGATTTTTTTTTTAATCAAAAAAGGTAAAATAAAGTTTATACAAAGACATTTTTACAGGTGAATCAACTTTGCAACTGTGTACAAATGTGATGTAGACTGAGACCATTTAAATGAGAGATAGGAAGGACATATAAACTTACACTACATTAAATAAAGAGACTAACTTGGGCCTGTCTGACTTCCTCACATAGACTTGGAAAAAGAGGAGCTTCGTATCCATGTCTTATTCAGACTTTTTATTCCCTTATTCTGAGAAAGTTCATGAGTTGCATCTTGTCACAAAAGTCTACACTATTAGTGAGCAAACTAACTTAATAATGCTGCCAAAGCATCTTAACCCCAAACTTACCTTGCTAATGAACAAATCCACCGAGCAAACGGGCCTCAGATCAGATCTATACCCATTTTTTAATGCAAGTAACTGCATCTTTGTTAAATAGTCATTATTTGCAAAAAAAAAAAAAAATAAATAAATAGACAAAATGCTTTTCTTTCCTGGTTCCTGTGTTTATTCCAGTAATAGGGCTGGGCAATATTATGAGCTCAATCTGCTTTTTTGATGAAATCGTCATATTGTGATTTCTCTATTTGATTTACACATTATTTTTTCTAGCATCCTTAGCCAAGTCCACTTCTTTACTGTGACTTTGGGCTTCTTTATTTCCAAATCTTTCATGAATTTTGAAAGTTGTGGGGTTATTGGGCTGCCCTTTCACAAGAAAAAAATTGCAATTCATTTTCAGCCATATCACCCAGTCCTAGCCAGTAATAAGTAACTATGTCCTTCGTAAACAGTTTTTTATGTCGTTGGATATACACGGCCAGCAGCATCAAATTGCAGGGAACATTAAACCAGACCATGACATCATGCAAAATGCACATTTGTTTCGCCGACTGTTTGAAGTTGTTGGCCATATAAAGAACTAAAGTCATGCCTACAAACCATATTAAAATGACAATCACCGATGTAATTACTGACTGGAAGGCTCTACGCTTACGTGTGTCCATTTTTTCATTGCTGGGCCCAGGACGTATCAAAACTCTTAATATAAACCCGCTACAGACTGAAACTACCAGGAAAGCTGTTATTACCAAACTGGTTGACATTTCTGTTGGATATTTTGGGTAATACAGATGTGCCATGACAACGTAAGCAATACAATACACCCATACAAGTGCAAGACAGATGTTTCGCAGTTTATAACCCACACTTTGCTTTCGCTTCAGATAAATTATGGGATACACCACAGCCAGGTAGCGGTCCACATAGATGAGAGAATGAATGAGAACTTCACCAGGAAAACTTAGCCCGTACAACAAAATCCCGACTCCCGACACGTTTGTAGATTTGCAAAAGGAACCACCCAAGTACACAAGAAGTCCAAAAATGGAGATTAGTTCCATGGCAGCGAAGTTTATAATGAAGAGGTCGGAATGGCCTATGGATCGGCAGGATCGGTAAGGTTTCCAATGGCGATAACCGGAGTAGAGGACGAATAAACACATGGGGAGGATCAGGAGCACGCGGACAATGGCGCACGGAACAGAAATGAACAATGTGAACATAGAGGTGTTGCATTCAAAAGTGGAGTTTGAGGAGTTGTTCGACATGATTCTATAGCTATAAAAACAAAACATTATTAATCCAGAAAAACGACAATTGAGGTTTACATTAACACATAAACACACACGTTTTAAGTTTCCATATATTTATTTCCTGAACTATAACCCTAATGTTGCACTCTAAAAAGTCATAAGGCTAATTAGCTGAGGAGGGAGAAGAGAGAGAGGAAAGCAAGAGTAGCGAGAAGAGAGAAAAAAACAGGAAAGAGAAAGGAAAGAAAGAGAAAGTGTATGAGCAAGAGAGAGAGTGATTGAAAGCCTTCACATAGGTCAATGCTCCATTGAAATAGTCCTTGCGCTACATATTATTTACAATAACATCCGGTTTAGTATGTCGCTGTTTCGGTGGAATTTCCGTGTTTTCTGTGATTGGTTGACTTCACACTCGGACAGCTCGCCCTCAAAACTGAACCCTGGCTCTCTGACCCCAGACCCTTACGTCTTTGTAAAGAGTCTGACAAAGCGTGTATGGACTGGATGGTCAGGCAAAGTGTGAGCAAGAGAGAGAGAGAGAAACGAGACAAGGAGTCGTAGAGAGTGTGAGCAAGAGAGAGAGAGACAGTAGAGAAAAGAAAGAGAAAAGCAGGAGAGTGAGAAAAGCAGAAGAAAAGGGAGAGTGTGAGCAAGAGAGAAGAGAAAAAGGAAAACGAGTGGAAGAAAAGGAAAGTGAGAAAAGAGAGTTGGGAAGAGAGAGGGGGGTGGGAGGAAAGAGAGAGAAGAGAGAAAGAAGGTAGGGGGGGGGGAATAACAGTTTAACATAATTAACAGAAAACTTGTACCTGCCTTTTTAAATGAAACTGCCCTAATACTTTTTACAGCATAACCTTAGTGACTGCTTTCTTAAACTTAGCCTAAGCTCTAACTTTAACCTTAACATAGATCTAACAATAGATTTGATTTCCCCATAAGGAAAGCTGGTCCCTTTACTTTTTATGATGGGTCGCATGTTAAAACACAAACTAAATGGTGGGCCGGTCTGGGACATAAACTGAAACAAGCTAACTTTCACCACAAGACCACAATAGTACATAGAAAACGGTTGTTATTAAGTTTACAAAGAAAGATTTGGTAAAATGCATTACTAATTGCTGTCTTGGCAAATACTTGACAAAGGAAATTTTAGGGTCAACAAAAATTTATCTGAGGACCACATTTGGCCCCCATGCCGCAGTTTGGACATGTCTGGTTTGGTCCTCACAAAAAGATGAAGACATGTCCACATACAATTTGTATAATGAGCTCTAGTTGAGCATATAGCTCAATGTCTCAGAACTAATACTTTTAATAAAATGCAGAAAAAAAAAAAGTTTACTGCTTGGATAACTATAACTAAATAAATAAACGCATACATAAAATAAGAAAAATACAAATATTCAAACTATAATATTCACTCACCTTGTTCTCATCCAGGACAGTGATGCGTTCAGTGACGCTGCAGTAATGTGCTTTTTATTGTCAGTGTTTCATTTGCATATCAGTATCTTTTACATACAATGTTCTTTTCACACACCTTCATTCAAATTAGTCACAGATAAAAGCTGCTCTTCATTCAAATATGTTTTATTTATTTATTTAACAATGACACACATCATTACCAGTGTTTCAGATCAATATTCTAATCACATACATAATGATACAGTAAGCAATATTTACAATGACAAACAAATGTAGTAACAATGATGAGTAAAACTGCGGAGTTCAAGCTCAGATTCTCAGAGTAGTATTAGGACATGTATTGTATCACAGAACTGACAGTTGAGGCTAAAAAAGTACCTGCCTGCCATGGTGCAATGTCACACTGCTACCACAGAACTGAAACCAGCTGATGCATTAGGCAAACCAAGCTGTGAGAATAAACTCGAAATTTGCGTTGTTGCCACTGCATCATCATTAAGTGTTAAACATTTATTTGATAAACGTTTGATGCCCCACTTGTTAAATGATGTACCTAGATGGATTGCGGTGATGCTTTATCAACCACACTAAGAATGCACTCACACTAGCACAATGAAACTGTACCCAAGCCCAAATGACCCCTAAAGCGCGATTTTTTTGTCCAGTGTCAGTGCAAATGAACCATGCTCAGGCGCGGCACAGACCTGACTCTAGTGGGCCAGAGCTTGGTACGACACGACTCTAGCATAGAAGCCTTTTGTGAGTGCTGATGTTTCTCACAAAAAGAAGTATGAAAATAAACTCTGCACCAAAACTCCGTGGATATGCGCTTACCTAGAATTAGCTTTGTGACCGGAGAGAAAAGTTGTCTCTTGTTGCTTTTGCTTATCCATGCGATTTTCAATCCCAAGCCTGACGGAGGAGCGCGCATCATGGGCAAAACTCAGGTCTACCTCGTTATATTAAAGATATAACGGCCTGCTGGACTTATTTTCGCTACTACAGCATGATCATTTGGGCCACATTCTTCGGATTTTGGGTTATTGTTGTAGCAACAAGAAAAGCCGAGAAGGAAGATCTAAGAACAGGGGATGCTCTGTGACATTTATTCGTCTGTTTTTTGTTGGATAATCTGCCTCTGTATTTCTGATTCTGTTTCTGATTTTCCAATGCCTCTGTTGGTATTGACCAAATTTTCTGACAATTTTGTTTGCAAAATCAACAATCACGTGAAGTCCTCTTAGATAAATACTTTCGTGATTTTACGGTTGGCAAAAAAATTGAATTGAATTAAGATAGGTCGTGGCCTTTTTGTTTTGGATTGAGGTCAACATAGACATATGAGGAGTAGCCACCACATCACCGCTAAAACCTATGGACACTGACAAAAAATGCAGCAGCTATGTTGACGCGATCACCCGTTTTCTTCAGCGTAATGTATTTCAATGGTGCTAAGGTTCCACGTGTTTAATCAACCATAACTTTGAAAACAAAAAGGATTTTCACACAATTTTTTTTGCTGCGCGTCACACATGTAGGTATGTTCTGTCTTATATAAATTGTATGTCCCATATCAAAGCTACATGTGTGACGTGTGCAACAAAAAAAAAAAAAGTGCGAACATGTGTTTTGTTTTTACAGTCACGACTGATAAAACGCACAGAACTTGCATAGCGCCTTTCAAATACATTGCACTGAATAGAGGGGGTGACCGCGCCAAGATGGCCGCCATATTTCTCATGCTCAGGCAGTCTGTGCGGTGTCTGCTTCTTATTTCTCTACAATGGCCAAGGATGGTTTGTCAACCAATGTTCAAAATTATTTGTTTAAAGTATAATGACTTTGAAAAAATGATGCCAAGCTATGAAAACAAACTGGAAACTGAAAATTGTTTCCACCAACTGAATTTAGTTTGTTATAGAGCAATTACTGTTAAAGCTGAAATAAGGTAAACTTAAAGCTGAAACAAGGTAAACTTAAGTTTGCCAGTCCGTTTAAGAAACGACATTGGTGAAACCAGACTAATGGGGACATTTGCTAAAAGCCCAGATGCAAAAATGATGCATTGATCATGATAACTTGTTTCTGGATTTAACATAAAGGCCATGCAAATAGTGAAACCAATAAATGACATACATATTGTCACCAGAATGGCTGAGATTGTCTGAAAGGCCTTGCGTTTTATTTGGTTTCCTCTATCATTATTGACATTCCCAGGGCCTGAACGAATCAAAACCTTAAGTACTGAGAGGCTAAAAAAAAGGACTAGAATGGAGCCACACATCAACAAGATAACATTTGGAATAACTGGGAATGTGTGTTCATAAAAATATTGCGTTATGACAGAACTAATGCAGAGTAACCAGACTATAAAAATGCAAACATTTCTCAATTTAATCCCAGTGGCTTGCTTTGACTTTAGATAGGTCATGGGGTGAACGACTGCAACGTATTGGTCCATACAGGTGAGGCAATGGATGAAGATTTGTGCGGGAAAACAAAAAAGCATCAAAAACAATCCACACACCATCAATAGTTGTCTGTTAGTATTGGCACCACAAGTGTATAAAACTGCCCCCATCCCTGACATAACCTCCGCTGTTGCCATGTTGTAGGCCAGGACGTCCGAGTGGCTGGCGCTCTGAAAGGAAAGCCTCGGACGCCATTGTTTGTAGGCTTGGTACAGGATGTAGACGGAGAGAGGATAAACCACAGAGTACTTAATTGCTATCCAGTAGGTGGAAATGCGAACAGCCAATGGAGAGTCGGTGCATTGGTAAACAGAGTGAGAAATGTTGGACATGATTGAAGAGCTATTGAGGGAAAAAAACTCAAGTTAGTTTTGTCAGTACAATGTGCATAAGACTGTGTATTACAGATTTTCTGTCGATAAATTTCAGTTGCTTGGCAAATTCCAGTCTCAAATTTGTAGCTGTCTCTATTACTGGTCTGAATTATATTTGAAATGACGAACCGGGTTACAATTTTTGTTATCAGCAGTTTATCATTTGGGTTCTATGGAAATTTCTGATCTTGTCAGCTTTTTCTGACACTTTACAAGGGTGAGTATTATAATGAATGAAGATTGACATATGTCCATTGATAGGTTTATATTTGCCAGTAGTTGTTTGTTATCACTCATGAGAACTGTGTTTGGGGACAGTTTAGAGAATGAAGACTTGCTTTTTGTCAGTTTAGGTTAATTTATTATTTTTTTTTTTTTCTGAATAACTGACATTCTATAATTTTATAAAAACAATTTATGAAACAAAACCACTTATTCATGCATCTTTTTTCATCTTTTCTCTGGGATATTTCATAGAGCAAAAGCTGGGTGTACACTGACTGGTTGGCGGGTTCAAGTAGAGATACGTACGGGATTTCTTGCAAAGTGCCTGTTACACTAACTGCTGTCAACTGCGATCCGGATTCACCCAAAACTGCAATCAAATAGATTCCTGCGGCTTCTTTCCGCAGACCCAGACCAGTGGCTGTATAGACGGGGACAATAAAGTGTACCTTAACCTTAACCTTAGAGTTTAGATCGGGCCCAAAAAATCCAGACCGACCTAGCCCGAGCATGTCGTGTCCGAACCCAAGTCAGTCTCTGTGTCCCATCAGCCTGAGCCTGAAGTGAGCCCGCTCCGCCCACTCACTGAACTGTGGCATTTTAATGACAGAAAAAGCTCCTCATGATATCCCATATGTTTACATGTAAACATCTCCACTAAAAGCGCTTAATCCATCGTGCGCATAACTTGTGCGCGCTTTTTCTCTCTTCTTCCTCATCTTTTCCTTAGTCCACACGGATGAAAGATGTGCCTTTTCTCTCTCTCGTTCTCCTTCCTCTTTTACCTGCTCCACACTTATGCACTAGTCTTCTTTCTCTCTCTCTCTCCTACTTCGCGCCAGTGCGTCAAACTTCCCGTATAGTTGGCAACTTTAAACACTTGCTTTTTGTCACCACAGTGGTTTTGCGCTGTGGTCTGACATGTCTGTCAATCATCTGCGGAGCGCACATGTTCAGTGCAGCTCTGCGTCTTGGCCCAAACACAGCCAGGCCTGACAACTATGTGAGAAATGTGGGCCCCGAGCCCGGCTCGGGCAGGAAACTCTTACTCAGTGTACACCCGGAAAGAAATGTTTTAGCACAAGACATGGTTTTATTCACTCACTAGTAGAAATGTGGAGCACCTCAGGGGGCATTACTAGGTTTGAAAAGAAAGATGGCACCCAGATTTATCTCCCACATAACATGTTCAGTGATACAGATCCCGTTAATCTTTTCAGCCTTTCAGTTGTGCAAAACTGATGTTGGCAAACTTTTAAAAACTCAGAAAAACTTATTATTCTCAGCATTGGTCCTGAGTACATCTAAAGGGCTGGAATCTTTCTGTGCTCAGTCATTAGGTTGCATACTCAAAAATCAGAGTTTGCCAGTTGGTCAAACTTTTAAAAGCAGACAATTGGTCCTGTTTTACTTTATCAATAAACACATTTGTGAAATAAATCCCATACCCAGTTTTAACAACACTGAAATATCAAACTGGATTTTTTTCCACTCTTTTTATATTTGCAATGGGTTTTTTAGTTGTTATTCATCAATAATCAGTTCTTCGACTTCAACAAGAGCTTTGACCAGAACAAAAGCTGCTGAGACTATTTGCTTTTAGGTGCAGAAAAAATATTTACGTACCGTTGGTGCTTTCTCTGTCGCTCAACTTCACTCAAGTCTGTATAAGCAAATGCAGTGAATTATTATCTGATAGAACCTTTTGACGCTACTCAGGCAAATTTATTTTATTATCATCTAATGGACCCATTAAGGCAAATTTTATTCAAATATTGTGCAAACAACAATCATTTAATCAAATGTTTAGGCGTAGATAGTGGAGCTGGGTGCTAACTTGCATCTATGGTCCTTCCCCAAAATAACATTTAACCATGTTCTAATAGGTTATTCTTGTTAATTTTGTTGTTTTGTTTCAAATCCAGGGCTATTGTTTGGTTTTTTTTTATCTCTTTTTTTTGAAGGACAGTTATAAGCATAAACTAAGAAAAAAACAACACATTTTCTTCTTGTGTTTTGCAGTTTACTATTGGAAGAAACATATTAGACTAAACAAATAATCCCTTAATAAAATGTTAGGATGAATGGATGGATGGATGGATGATTGGATGGACGGATAAAAGTTTGGATGGATGATTGAATGGATGAATGTTTGGATAAATTATTGGATGGATGTTGGGATGATTGGGTGGGTGGATGGATGTTTGGATGAATGTTTGGATGGATGTTTGAATGGATGGATGTTTGAATGAATGAATGGATGGATGGATGGATGGATGGATGAATGTTTGGATAAATGATTAGATAAATGAATAGATGATTGGAAGGATAGATGATTAGATGGATGAATGTTTGAATGGATAGATGAATGTTTGGATAGATGATTAGATGGATGGATGTTTGGATGGATGCATACTGTATATGTTTGGATAGATGATTGGATGTTTAGATGGATGGCCACAGTTCTCGAACTACATAGACTGGGTCATAATGTCAAAGGCATAAGATAAGATATTCTTTATTGGTTAAACAAAGGGGAAATTACAGTGTTGCAACACACAGTCCATGAACAGCATGAAAAGATAATGACAAGCACGGAAGCATTTGAACATGGGTTTAGACTCGACTCACCTGAACCCACCCTAATTATTTTAATGGCAGGACCGACTGCAAGGTACAACAGGAACATGTAACCACAAAATGTGCTATTCAGAGTTACGTTTCCACTTAGCTTTTTTGCCCGCTCTTTGCAGATACAAGAGATAAAACACCACACTATTAATGAGATTCAGCCAGTAAATAAAGTCTCCAATGATACGACAAAATAAGTTGTTGTTAAAACACAAGGAACACAGAACAATACTCCATGCACAACGTAAAAGCAACGAAGACATAACAGCAACAATTACAAACACTGCACGCTTTTTGGATTTATCAAATCTGCTCTTGTTCTTGTCGCCGGGCTTGGGCTGGATAAGTACATGTAGAACTGACACACACAGAAACATCGTGGCAAAAAGAGAAAAACAAACTTGACTGGTGGCCATACTTACTAAACCTGTGGTCGAGTTCCGAAACATGTAAGCGTAAAAAGTTCCTGTCAAACAGAGCAACCACACAACACCAGTGCTGACATTGCGGATCCAAATACCTTTAGTGCGTTTTAGGTTTAGATACATCATAGGACGGACAACAGCCAGGTATTGCTCTACAGAAGTGTAAATGGGGAAAAGCAGCTCTCCAAACCAAGGTACTTTTTTAACAATGTTGCCCATCGTCACCATATATTCACCAGTAGTTATCTTTCCATGAAGCGCAATGGCAAATCCAGCAAATCCAAGAAGCTCCATTAAAATCAAATTGTAGGTTGAGAAGTCTGAATGACCAATAGACCAGGAAGTGTCTGTTCTTTTTGACTTCCATTGAATGAAGCCCAAATAAAGAATATAAAAAGAGAGAGGCAGTACAAAACAGATGTAGGACGTCAAAAAAACAGCTGAACCAACGATGGACGTCGCTGAGTCAGCTGAAGAAATGTTGAACGCTGAAACCATGTCTTCTACTGAAAGAGAAAATGTTAATGTAAAGAGCAAGACTGAATTTACAGTTGTGCTATGTTAAAACTAAAAATACAAAATAACATTTAGAATAGAACCACAGTTGAAGGCCACAGCACTCGGTCCAAATGAAAAGGAAAAAATATATATTTTTCAAAATTTCACTTTCAGCACAAGAGGAAATGGAGGCAAAAAAAATTAAAATAAACCACACTAAAGTAAGCAATGCCGGTATCTCAGGACCTTTCCAGGAGTCGTCTAGTATCCACAAGTAAACAGCTTTTTATATTATCATATGACATAAGCTTACCTGATCGGCATTTAAAGAGCTGGAAACTCTGGCCACAATTTAGTCAAATCAGAACACCTGTGTTTTCTTTAGCCTTCATCACCTTTAAAAGTATAAATGAACAGACACATCTTTTATATTAATTGCTGTTATTTATTATGATTTGTATCTACCTATTTGTAGTTGCAAGAAATATAATAAAAATGATCATGGTGAAAAAAATGTATACATGTTTTTTTTATTTAGACTTTTTTTTTTTCAAGCCGTACTGAACATACATTGTATACAAACATACTTAACTTAAAGTGTACAAGCTATATACTGTGTTATTAACCTTTTTCATTTGTTTTATGTTATACTTTTATCATGAAGGGATGCACTGAAACTTTTGATGTTCTCAGAAACTTTCGATGTTTCTGAGAACTTTTGATGTTGGTATCGACCGATAATCAGTTACATGATTTATTTATTTAAATTTTTTATTTATTTTTTATTACAGGGACACCGCATATTAATGAACATGACTATTTTACATGTGTAGTCCCTGGACAGGTGTTGAATCGTCACTGTAAAAACAAATGCAATGTTAATTTAGTCCCTCCTAAGTTATGTTGCACTAATATCACAGAAAAAAAGTTTCAAATAATTGCAAACCTTTGCTGATACAGTATATGTTTGGATAGAATGTATGTTCAGTACGGCTTGAAAAAAAAAAAGTCTAAATAAAAAAAACATGTATACATTTTTTTCACCATGATCATTTTATTATATTTCTTGCAACTACAATTAGGTAGATACAAATCATAATAAATACAGCGTCATCGGCGTACATTTGTATATAAACATTTTTGCATTATCAGGAAGGTTATTGATGTAAAGAGAGAATAAGACTGGTCCAAGTATAGACCCTTGTGGGCCCCTACAGTGCATTTCTGGTATGGCGATGTGACACCGTTGACCACAACGCATTGTTTTCTGTTATCGAAGTATAATTTAATCCAGTTTAATGCCTGATCTGAGAAGTTAAATTGTGTAAGCTTAGCTAAAAGAATCTTGTGATCAGCGATGTCAAATGCCTTCTTTAGATCTATCAACACTGCGCCGACACAACCGCTCTTATCTAGATAACTCTTTGTTTTTTCCAGGAAAACACTTATTGCAGACTCTGTTGAATGATGGGTACGGAATCCGAACTGCATGGGATGCAATGGGGTGTGGCAGGTGTTTAAATGTGCAGTTCAAATTTTAACAACCCATTTTTCTATGATTTTTGAAATGATAGGTAGAATATTGATTGGTCTATAGTTGTTTTAATCGGTTTTATCACCTGCTTTAAAGATGGGACTAACCATTCCAATTTTCCAACTTATTGGACTGAAATTTACTCTCATGTCCACTCATCTTCCCTCTGAGCTGCTCCTCCTCCTCTGCTTTGTCGCTCTGTGGGTCAAAAAGTAAAACTTTCCAAGCGCCACAGCATGTAGAGAAGAAAATACGGGCCAACAAATTATCAGCGGCTTGTTCATGTATTTTCTCTCATTCGTTTCACTTCGTGCACGCTCACGGTCCTCGTGCAATGGCCCTGCGGTGTGAACGATTCGCTTTCCATTTATTTGGGACTCAAGCTTTTTAGAGACGTGACCAGCGACATCCGTGACTTAAAACAAAGGCACCCAGAATTGATGCTCGCACTTGGCGAGTTGTCGATAGTTCAGAACGGCTTGGACCAGGTAGTGACTCGCCCCGCTTGAAGAGCCGTGGAAAATCTATGTGCCAAACTGTATTTTGAAGCAGATCATTTTGCATGTCATGCTAAAAGCACAATATTTTTCATGACTTGTGCGTTAGATAAAGTGCCATGACTGGAATGAGTAGCTTATACAGTATTTGACCATCCAGTTGGCCAAGCTTAAAACAAAACACTAAGATAGAAATAGTGAAAGCATTCAAATAATGTCATTGCAAAAAGGCCCATTGCCTTGGGTCTGCAGATGTGAAATTAGTATAATTTATTTTGTTTCTGACTGCGGCGACTGTTGCAAAAATATGCATTTATTCTAGTTTGGACACATTTTCTCATTCAAAGAGTCCTTTATTTTCATGACTATGGACATTGTAGATTCACACTGAAGATATAAACGCCATGAATGACCAGATGAGCTGGCCTCCGCAGTCACCAGACCTGAACCCAATCCAGATGGTTTGGGTGAGCTAAACTGCAGTGTGAAGGCAAAAGGATCTACCAAGTGCTAAGCATCTCTGGGAACTCCTTCAAGACTGTTGGAAGAGCATTTCAGGTGACGACCTCTTGAAGCTCATCAAGAGAATGCCAAGAGTGTGCAAAGCAGTAATCAAAGCAGTAGAATATGACATATTTTCAGTTGTTTCACACTTTTTGGTTATGTACTATACTTCCACATGTGTTAATTCATAGTTTGGATGCCTTCAGTGTGAATCTACAATGTTCATTGTCATGAAAATAAAAAAAATAAAAAAAGTCTGAAGACCCTATGACGACAAAGAAAACGAGGCTCGTTACGTCGCCCGGATCGGCGTCACCGGGGCCCCATCCTGGAGCCAGGCCTGGGGTGGGAGCTCGCAGGCGAGCGCCTGGTGGCCGGGTCTTTGCCCACGGGACCCGGCCGGGCCCAGCCCGAAAAGGCAACGTGGAGCCACCTTCCCACAGGCCCACCACCCGCAGGAAGGACCATAGGGGTCGGGTGCAGTGTGTTTTGGGCGGCGGTCGGGGAGAGGTCCCCGGACGACCCAGGCCATGCACACGGTCTCTGGCGCTGGGGACATGGAATGTCACCTCGCTGGCGGGGAAGGAGCCCGAGCTTGTGCGGGAGGTTGAGCGATTCCGACTAGATATAGTCGGCCTCACCTCCACGCACAGCTTGGGCTCTGGAACCATTACCCTCGAGAGGGGCTGGACGCTCCATTTCTCTGGGGTTGCCCATGGTGTGAGGCGGCGAGCGGGTGTGGGCCTGCTCATAGCCCCACAGCTCAGCCGCCATGTGTTGGAGTTCACCCCAGTAGACGAGAGGGTCGCGTCCCTGCGCCTTCGGGTCGGGGACAGGTCTCTCACCGTTGTGGCAGCCTACGGGCCAAACAACGGTGCAGAGTACCCGGCCTTCTTGGAGTCCCTGGGAGGGGTACTGGACAGTGCACCCACCGGGGACTCCATTGTTCTGCTGGGGGACTTCAACGCCCACGTGGGCAACGCCAGTGACACTTGGAGAGGGGTGATCGGGAGGAATGGCCCCCCGATCTTAATCCGAGCGGTGTTCTGTTATTGGACTTCTGTGCTAGCCACAGTTTGTCCATAACGAACACCATGTTCCAACACAAGGGTGTCCATCAGTGCACGTGGCACCAGGACACCCTAGGCCGGAGGTCGATGATCGACTTTGTCGTCGTGTCATCTGACCTTCGGCCGCGTGTTTTGGACACTCGGGTTAAGAGAGGGGCGGAGCTGTCAACTGATCATCACCTGGTGGTGAGTTGGATCCGCTGGCAGAGGAGGAAGCCGGACAGACTTGGCAGACCCAAACGTATCATGAGGGTCTGCTGGGAACGTCTTGCGGAGCCCTCTGTCAGCAGGGTATTCAACTCACACCTCCGGGAGAGCTTCTCCCAGCTCCCGGGGGAGACTGGGGACATTGAGTCTGAGTGGACCATGTTCTCGGCCTCCATTGTCAATGCGGCCGCTCAGAGCTGTGGTTGCAAGGTCTCAGGTGCCTGTCGTGGCGGCAATCCCCGAACCCGGTGGTGGACACCGGAAGTAAGGGATGCTGTCAGGCTGAAGAAGGAGTGCTACAAAGCCCTGTTAGCTTGTAGCACTCCTGAGGCAGTTGACAGGTATCTGCAGGCCAAGCGTGCCGCAGCTCGTGCGGTCGCGGAGGCAAAAACTCGGGACTGGGAGAGGTTCGGGGAGGCCATGGAGGAGGACTATCGGTCGGCCTCAAAGAAATTCTGGCAAACCATCCGACGCCTCAGGAGAGGGAAGCAGTGCTTCACCAACACTGTTTACAGTGCAGGTGGAGAGCTGCTGACCTCAACTGGGGATGTTGTTGGACGGTGGAAGGAATACTTTGAGGGTCTCCTCAATCCCACCGCCACGTCTTCCGATGAGGAAGCAGAGGCTGAGGACTCGGGGGGAGGCTCACCCATCACCCAAGCTGAAGTCACTGAGGTTGTCAATAAGCTCCTCGGTGGCAAGGCTCCGGGTGTGGATGAGATCCGTCCTGAGTATCTCAAGTCTCTGGATGTTGTGGGACTGTCTTGGCTGACACGTCTCTGCAACATCGCGTGGCGAACTGGGACAGTACCTCTGGATTGGCAGACCGGGGTGGTGGTCCCTCTGTTTAAGAAGGGGGACCGGAGGGTGTGTTCCAATTACAGAGGAATCACACTCCTCAGCCTCCCCGGTAAGGTCTACTCCAGGGTGCTGGAGAGGAGACTTCGACCGATGGTCGAACCTCGGATCCAAGAGGAGCAGTGTGGTTTTCGTCCCGGCCGTGGAACACTGGACCAGCTCTATACTCTCCATCGGGTGCTCGAGGGTTCATGGGAGTTTGCCCAACCAGTCCACATGTGCTTTGTGGATTTGGAGAAGGCATTCGACCGTGTCCCTCGTGGTGTCCTGTGGGGAGTGCTCCGAGAGTATGGGGTCCGGGGCCCTTTGCTCAGGGCGGTTCGGTCTCTGTACGACCGGAGCAGGAGCTGTGTTCGCATTGCCGGCAGTAAGTCAGACCTGTTCCCAGTGCATGTTGGACTCCGCCAGGGCTGCCCTTTGTCACCGGTTCTGTTCATTGTTTTTATGGACAGAATTTCTAGGCGCAGTCAGGGTCCGGAGGGTGTCCGGTTTGGTGACCACAGGATTTCATCTCTGCTGTTTGCAGATGATGTCGTTCTGATGGCTCCATCAAACCAGGACCTGCAACATGCACTGGGACGGTTTGCAGCCGAGTGTGAAGCGGCGGGGATGAAGATCAGCTCCTCTAAATCCGAGGCCATGGTTCTCGACCGGAAAAAGGTGCCTTGCCCTCTCCAGGTGGGTGGAGAGTCCTTGCCTCAAGTGGAGGAGTTCAAGTATCTCGGGGTCTTGTTCACGAGTGAGGGAAGGATGGAGCGTGAGATTGACAGGCGGATCGGTGCAGCGTCAGCAGTGATGCAGTCGCTGTATCGAACCGTTGTGGTGAAGAAGGAGCTGAGCCGAAAGGCAAAGCTCTCGATTTACCGGTCAATCTACGTTCCAACCCTCACCTATGGTCATGAGCTTTGGGTAATGACCGAAAGGACAAGATCGCGAATACAAGCGGTCGAAATGAGTTTCCTCCGCAGAGTGGCTGAGCGCTCCCTTAGAGATAGGGTGAGAAGCTCAGTCACACGGGAGGAACTCGGAGTAGAGCCGCTGCTCCTCCACATCGAGAGGGGCCAGCTGAGGTGGCTCGGGCATCTGTACCGGATGCCTCCTGGACGCCTCCCTGGTGAGGTGTTCCGGGCATGTCCCACTGGGAGGAGGCCAAGGGGAAGACCCAGGACACGCTGGAGGGACTATGTCTCTCGACTGTCCTGGGAACGCCTCGGGATCCTCCCAGAAGAGCTGGAGGAGGTGTGTATGGACAGGGAAGTCTGGCGTCCTTGCTCAGACTGCTGCCCCCGCGACCCGACCCCGGATAAAGCGGAAGAAAATGGATGGATGGATGGAAAAAGTCTTTGAATGAGAAAGTGTGTCCAACATTTGGTCTATAGTGTAATTAATAATAATAATAATACATTTTATTTAAAAGCGCCTTTCACGACACCCAAGGACACTGTACAATGTAAATAGCTAAAAATAGGCTAGTAGTGTCAAGACGCACTACTGACTAATTATTAGTTATTATATTGTGTAGGCAAGTTAATTAAATTAATCAGTTTGGGGCACCAGAAGGTAAGGTAAGGTATACTTTATTGTCCCCGTAGGGAAATTTGTCCTCTGCATTTGACCCATCTTTTAATGCCTCAGGGGCATCTCCTCAGGACAGGTGATCGCCGCAGTGCAGCGCTCGGACCCATCTCCAGATGTTCTTGCTAGGCTTTACTTGGTCAGGACTGCTGTAGCTGGAGGATATTACCCTAACATGCATGTTATTGGTTAACCTTAAAAGTCTAACTCAAATTTTATAAACCTACACACTCGTTGTCTCTCTTAGATGCACTCTCTCATTACAGTGACAAAATCCATCCATCCATCCATCCATTTTCTTCTGCTTCATCCGGAGTCGGGTCGCGGAGGCAGCAGTCTGAGCAGGGAGGCCCAGACTTCCCTATCCCCACACACTTCCGCCAGCTCTTCTGGGGGAATCCCGAGGCGTTCCCAGGCCAGTCGAGAGACATTGTCCCTCCAGCGTGTCCTGGGTCTTCCTCGAGGTCTCCTCCCAGTGGGACATGCCCGGAACACCTCCCCGGGGAGGCGTCCAGGAGGCATCCGAAACAGATGCCCGAGCCACCTCAACTGGCTCCTCTCGACGTGGAGGAGCAGCGGCTCTACTCCGAGTTCCTCCCGTGTGACTGAGCTTCTCACCCTATCTCTAAGGGAGCGCCCAGCCACCCTGCGGAGAAAACTCATTTCGACCGCTTGTATTCGCGATCTTGTCCTTTCGGTCATTACCCAAAGCTCATGACCATAGGTGAGGGTTGGAACGTAGATTGACCGGTAAATCGAGAGCTTTGCCTTTCGACTCAGCTCTTTCTTCACCACAACGGTCCGGTACAGCGATCGCATCACTGCAGACGCTGCACCAATCCGCCTGTCAATCTCACGCTCCATCCTTCCCTCACTCGTGAACAAGACCCCGAGATACTTGAACTCCTCCACTTGAGGCAAGGACTCTCCACCCACCTGGAGAGGGCAAAGCACCTTTTTCCGGTCGAGAACCATGGCCTCAGATTTGGAAGAGCTGATTTTCATCTCAGCCGCTTCACACTCGGCTGCAAACCGTCCCAGTGCATGTTGCAGGTCCTGGTTTGAAGAAGCCATCAGGACAACATCATCTGCAAACAGCAGAGATGAAATCCTGTGGTCTCCAAACTGGACACCCTCCGGTCCCTGACTGCGCCTAGAAATTCTGTCCATAAAAAACAATGAACAGAACCGGTGACAAAGGGCAGCCCTGGCGGAGTCCAACATGCACTGGGAACAGGTCTGACTTACTGCCGGCAATGCGAACACAGCTCCTGCTCCGATCGTACAGGGACCGAACCGCCCTGAGCAAAGGGCCCCGGACCCCATACTCTCGGAGCACTCCCCACAGGACACCACGAGGGACACGGTCAAATGCCTTCTCCAGATCCACAAAGCACATGTGGACTGGTTGGGCAAACTCCCATGAACCCTCGAGAACCCGATGGAGAGTGTAGAGCTGGTCCAGTGTTCCACGACCAGGACGAAAACCACACTGCTCCTCCTGAATCCGAGGTTCGACCATCGGTCGGATTCTCCTCTCCAGTACCCTGGAGTAGACCTTACCGGGGAGGCTGAGGAGTGTGATTCCTCTGTAATTGGAACACACCCTCCGGTCCCCCTTCTTAAATAGAGGGACCACCACCCCGGTCTGCCAATCCAGAGGTACTGTCCCAGTTTGCCACGCGATGTTGCAGAGACGTGTCAGCCAAGACAGTCCCACAACATCCAGAGACTTGAGATACTCAGGACGGATCTCATCCACACCCGGAGCCTTGCCACCGAGGAGCTTGTCGACAACCTCAGTGACTTCAGCTTGGGTGATGGATGAGTCTTCCCCCGAGTCCTCAGTCTCTGCTTCCTCATCGGAAGACGTGGCGGTGGGATTGAGGAGACCCTCAAAGTATTCCTTCCACCGTCCGACGACATCCCCAGTCGAGGTCAACAGCTCTCCACCCGCACTATAAATGGTGTTGGTGGAAAACTGCTTCCCCCTCCTGAGGCGCCGGACGGTTTGCCAGAATTTCTTTGAGGCCGACCGATGGTCTTCCTCCATGGCCTCTCCGAACTCCTCCCAGCTCCGGGTTTTTGCCTCTGCAACTGCACAAGCTGCGGTACGCTTGGCCTGCCGGTACCTCTCAACTGTGTCAGGAGTACTACAAGCCAACAGGGCCTGATAGCACTCCTTCTTCAGCCTGACAGCATCCCTTACTTCCGGGCGCCACCACCGGGTTCGGGGATGGCCGCCACGAGAAGCACCAGAGACCTTGCGACCACAGCTCCGAGCAGCCGCATTGACAATGGAGGCTGAGAACATGGTCCACTCAGACTCAATGTCCTCAGTCTCACCCGGGAGCTGGGAGAAACTCTCCCGGAGGTGTGAGTTGAAGACCCGTCTGACAGAGGGTTCCGCCAGACGTTCCCAACAGACCCTCACAATACGCTTGGGTCTGCCAGGTCTGTCCAGCTTCCTCCTCTGCCAGCGGATCCAACTCACAACCAGGTGGTGATCAGTTGACAGCTCTGCCCCTCTCTTAACCCGAGTGTCCAAAACACGCGGCCGAAGGTCCGATGACACGACAACAAAGTCGATCATTGACCTCCGGCCTAGGGTGTCCTGGTGAGGTGTCACTGGCGTTGCCCACGTGGGCGTTGAAGTCTCCCAGCAGAAGGATGGAGTCCCCAGTTGGTGCACTATCCAGTACCCCTCCCAGGGACTCCAAGAAGGCCGGGTACTCTGCACTGTTGTTTGGCCCGTAGGCCGACACAACAGTGAGAGACCTGTCCCCAACCCGAAGGCGCAGGGACGCAACCCTCTCATCTACTGGGGTGAACTCCAACACATGGCGACTGAGCTGTGGGGCTATGAGCAGGCCCACACCAGCTCGCCGCCTCTCACCGTGGGCAACGCCAGAAAAGTGGAGCGCCCAGCCCCTCTCCAGGAGTTGGGTTCCTGGAGAGGGGAACCCAACTCCTGGAGTGACAAAATCCTAATTATAAAATCAAGTAACCAGTAATATTTTGTGTGGTTTAATGAACAAAAACAAACTTAAACATTTTAAACAGTTACAGTAAACACTAGTTTCAATGAAAAGATTTGATTTGGGTTCAAATTAGCTGTAACAAGACTTTCCTAACTACCCTAAAGCCACTCTGTGTTCAGCCACCATTTTGGTCTTATGTCCCATTGAAGCCGAAGTTGTGCTGCTCTAAGATGTCTGGTGAGTTGGAGGCCTTTCTTCTTTTGGGCCGCGTTCAAAGGGGTATAGTAAGTTGTTGTTTGCTGGGTTTAGCAGTAGTTGGAGAGTTCCAAAATACCAGGATGACGCAAGTGGAAAAGACAACCCCCAGTTCAGTCCATGAGAGAAGTAGAAGAGAGGTAAAAGTGACTGAAGTTGGTGGTCTTTGTGGAGTCTTGTTAAGAGGCGGATTCTCGTGGCCTTCGAGTGGCTTACTGAAGGCAATACTTAATGTAAATCAGTTAGCTATTATTACTTAATCAATTAACAAGATCATACATAATGCAATTGGAGTCATGTTGACATCTCAACTGTTACATTTTCAATTGTGTTGGCAGATCAGATATGAAGCATAACTGTCACAATCAAAAATATATGAAGTAATGACAAAGAACAGAACAATTCCAAATGCATATTTCCACACTCTTACATACATGAGAACACATAAAAATACAAATGAAAGTAAATGAGTTTTGTAAAAAAAGTCTTTATCCTGCCAGTGTCTGTAGAAGGTCACAGCAGGGTGCCTTTTAT
Source organism: Mugilogobius chulae (assembly GCA_038363315.1). Classification (NCBI taxonomy): domain Eukaryota; kingdom Metazoa; phylum Chordata; class Actinopteri; order Gobiiformes; family Gobiidae; genus Mugilogobius; species Mugilogobius chulae. The sequence goes on along the minus strand of CM076404.1, from coordinate 25,437,768 downwards.
GCAGAGTCAACAACCATTTGTCAAAAAGAGCCAGAGTGTGGTAAAGTGTGGCCATCCTGTTGTGAAACTCTTCAAAATAAGTCTTTGGTGGTTCATGAAGGCTACACCAACAAATACATCAATCAACTAATATGTGCACACAGTATAAGTGAGAAGTACCCTCACAGCATCTACTTTACTATTAACAGTTGTGTAAAAGAAAACTAAAAGAGATTTTATACCCACTTTTGTGTTGTTTAATTGATACAAAATAGAAAAAACTGGAATGTATTGGAAAATGTCTTTGCCAAAATCAACTGAATAAAAGTTGCAACAAAACTATATTTAGATAAAGACAACAACTTAAGCCTATTGTAGTGTTTTATGCAAAAAAGCAGTTCAATAGGAGCTAAAATTTAAAACTACAACATGATAACATCACAATGTGGAACAGGATATTTTGAGCTTTGCAAATGTAAAAAGCAAAATTACATAATAATTTATGGACGGAACAATACACATACTGTGAGCATGTTTGTTATGTGTAAACAACATTGTTAAATCTTTGAGTTAAGTTTGGGTAATATGAGACCTTTAAAATAGACTTAGCACAAAATATGCATAAAGTTATATAACAGACTAAATCTCCTTTTGGTTGTTATCAGTCAGTTTTTAAAGCCAATTTATTGGGGTCGGAATGAGAAAAGCTGACTTGGTGAATCCCCATGGCCATACCAGCTTGCCAAAGACTGATCCCATCGAATCTCAGAAGCTAAGTTGTAGTACTTGGATGGGAGACCACTGGAACATCAGGTGCAGACCAGAGATGGGACGACAAGAGTGGACTGGGCAAGACAGTTAATCCACATTGCCTCATTGTCTGCGTACACTTGGGTGGATCCCCGATTGTAAAGCGCTTTGAGAGTCTTAAAAGGTGGAAAACTTGTCTATAAAAATAGACAAGTTACCATAAAATTATTTAGGAAATTTTGAGCTAACCCGGCCAGCCAGATGGTTTATCTTGTGTTATTTGTGAATTCACAAACTTGAGATAAACCATCTGGCCTTCCAGCCAGTTTGGGAGTCCAAAACAGCGGTGTTTCAGCCCACTCACATCACAGCAGCGTGGTTTTGAGGCCCAATCACATTGTAGCAGGGCGGGCTAAGGCGGCTGTTGGCGCCCCGGTGCCGCCGCCAAGTGTAATTCAAGCTAAAGAAAGATGGCTGCTCCCATGGATGTACGTGTTGTCTACTGCTTTTGATGCGGTTTCAGCAGAAATACGGAGAAATTTCTTTTTGAAAGAGCAGTATGTGTGACATGTACTTGTTCTATCTCCCGCGGACATTTGAGACGTCATTACGAGTTGTTGATGTGATTGGCTAAGCTCAAATAAGTATTTCACTAAACACCCCACCTTTTCCCAAACGCTTTCAGCGAGTCAAGTTCCAGATGGATGCTGTGAAGAACTCAAATCGTAGTTCAACACAGATTCATCTGGCCAGCCAGGTTACATAATAACTGTAAAACTATTCTGAGTCAGCATTGCGTTTCCGCTTAGCTATTTTGCCTGCTCTTTGCAAATACAAGAGAAAAAACAACACAGTACTATATAGATTCAGCCAGTAAATAAAGTCTCCAATGATATCACACAACATGTCGTTATTAAAACACAAGGAACACAGAACTATAGTCCCTGTACTACGTAAAAGCAGCATAGACATTACAGCAAGGATTACAAAGACTGCACGCTTTTTGGATTTGTCAAATCTGCTCTTGTTCTTGTCGCCGGGCTTGGGCTGGATAAGTACATGTAGAACTGACACACACAGAAACACTGTGGCAACAAGAGATAAACAAACTTGACTTGTGACCATACTTACTAAACCTGTGGTCGAGTTCCGAAACATGTATGTGTATAAAATTCCTCCTAAACAGATCAACCACACAACACCAGTGCTGACATTACGGATCCAAATACCTTTAGTGCGTTTTAGGTTTAGATACATCATAGGACGGACAACAGCCAGGTATTGCTCTACAGAAGTGTAAATGGGGAAAAGCAGCTCTCCAAACCAGGGTATTTTATTCACAATGAGGCCCACCATCACCATATATTCACCAGTAGTTATCTTTCCATGAAGCGCAATGCCAAATCCAGCAAATCCAAAAAGTTCCATTAAAATCAAATTGTAGGTTGAGAAGTCTGAATGACCAATAGACCAGGAAGTGTCTGTTCTTTTTGACTTCCATTGAATGAAACCCAAATAAAGAATATAAAAAGAGAGAGGCAGTACCAAACAGATGTAGGATGCCACTAGAATGGCAGAACCAACGATGGACGTCGCTGAGTCAGCTGAAGAAATGTTGTACACTGAAGCCATGTCTTCTACTGAAAGAGAAAATGTGTACAGAACAAAACTGAGTTTATAGTTGTGCTCTAATAAAACTGTTCAAAATAACATTTCCAATAGATCCAGTTGATGGCCACAGCACTTGGTCCAAGTCTGTTCTTGCAAAAAAATTTAAATATAATTCAAAATTTCACTTTCAGCACAAGAGGAAAAGCAGGCAAAAGAACAGAAGTAAACCTTGCTTGAATCTACGTCTGTGATCATGTCCCAGGAGGTGTCTTCAAGTAAACAGCCTTTTCACATTATAATATGACAGAAGCTTTGCTCATCGCCATTTAAAGAGCTGGAAACTTTGGCCACAGTTTAGTCAAATAGGAACACCTGTGTTTTCTTTAGCATTCATCTCCTTTAAAAGTATAATGAAACAGACACAACGTTTAGATTATTGCTGTTATTTATTATTATTATTATTATTATTATTATTATTATTATTATTATTATTATTATTACCAACTTAATTAAAGTTGCAAGAAATACAATAAAAATGATCATGGTGGGAAAGTTTATACATGTTTATTTATTTAGACCTATTCTTTTTCAAGCCGTACTGAACATACAATCTATACAAACATACTTAACTAAAAGTCTTCAAACTATGTATTGTATTATGAACCTTTTTATTGTGGTTTTAATTATATTTATATCATGAACAGGCTGATACTGGGATTGAAGAAGAGCTGCACCAGCGGATGAGTCTGGTCGCCCCCCGAGTCAACTGGATTTCTAGGGCGGAACAAAGCTCACCTAACAGACAGCGGAGGGAACCAAAAATATCCATTTAATCTAATATAATAAGCTAAAAATAGTCTAGTAGCACTAATGACTTACATTGTGTAGGCAAGCAAGTTAATTAAATTAATCAGTCTGGGGCACCAGAGTTAACCTTAAAAGTCTAACTCAAATTTTATAAACCTACACACCTCGTTGTCTGTCTGAAGGCGCAGCTCTGTCTCATTACAGTGACAAAATCCTAGTTATAAAATCAAGTAACCAGTAACATTTTGTGTGGTTTAATAAACAACATTCATCATTAATTTCCAACCAGTTACAGTAAACACAATTTCAATGGTATGGTAATGGTTGATTTGGGTTCAAATTAGTTGTAACAAGACTTTCCTAACTACTGTTGGATGCAATGCATGTTCTTATTCTAAAGATGACCAAGATTCAAAAGGTTTAAATGAATAAAAGTTTATTCCACCTAACAATATTTCTAAAGATTGGGCCAACCTTTCCCTGGTAGCTTCCATTATGCAAGTCTTACGCCAGGTGTAGTGTGAGAAAATCTGACCGCTTGCCTGTCCCTCGGCCCAAATAAAGACACAAAATGAATATGCAAATGATCAGGTTTAGGAGGGTTTGTCTTCTCATGTTTCATCCTGCAACTGTGGAGCCAGGTCTGACTCCCCCTTGGTCAGAGATAACACCGGTCATCCCCTGAGGTTAGAAAGATCAACCTGAAAAGAAAACAGATATCCTGTGTTTCTCCCTAATTCTAGCTGCAGCTATAAAAGTTAATTATTATTTCAAGCTAATTCTGAACCTACATGAAACTTTCCAGGTCAACTTAAGTTCAGTTAAAGAATACGAAAGAGTATTTAATATAACACGCAAATTATATCACAACTGTAAACCTTCATTGTTTATATGCAAATGTATGTGAGCAACTGAAAAGCTTTATTTGTTTGAAACTATTTTTGAAATCATCACCACTACCCTAAAGCCTGTGTTCAGCCACCATTTTGGTCTTACGTCCCATTGAAGCCAAAGCTGTGCTGCTCTAGGATGTCCGGTGAGTTGGAGGCCTTTCCTCGTTTGGGCCATGATCAAAGGGGTGCAGTTGTTGTTGTTTGCTGGGTTTAGTTGGGGAGTTCCATAATGGTGACGCTGGTGGAAGAAACATCCATTGATCTGCTCTTAGCTCTTGCAACAGGGGACACTAACCCTGCAAGGTTTGCCAACCCCCAGTTCAGTCCAAGAGAGAAGTAGAAGTGAAGTAAGAAGTGACTGAAGTTGGTGGTCTTTGTGGAGTCTTGTGAAGAGGCGAACTCTTGTGGCCTGGGAGTGGCTTACTGAGGGCAAAACCTCATGTAAATCAGCTAGTTATTATTACTTATTCAAATAACAAGAACATACATAATGCAATTGGAGTCATGTTGACATCTCTACCGGTACATTTTCAGTTGTGTTGCCAGATTAGAGATGAGGCATATATCAAGTAATGACAAAGAACAGAACAATTCCAAATGCATATTTCCACACTCTTACACATAAAAATACAAATAAAAGTAAATTAGTTATTATAAGAAAGTCTTTATCCTGCCAGTGTCTGTAGAAGGTCACAGCAGGGTGCCTTTTATGCAGAGTCAACATAAGAGCCAGAGAGTGGTACAGTGTGGCCATCCTGTTGTGAAACTCAGGCTGATGTTTTCGGAGGAAAGTTTGCATTTTTGTTGTCCTTTTTAAAGTTGATGAAAAAATAGAGTTCAAAATATGTCTTTGGTGGTTCACGAAGGCTACAGCACCAAAAACATCAAACAAATATTAGTATAAGTATATTAGTATAAGTACCCTCACAGCATCTACTTTACTATTAACAGTTGTGTAAAAGAAAACTAAAAAAGATTTTATACCCCCTTTTGTTTTGTTTAATTGATACAAAACAGAAAAAAGTACCAATTTTACATTACTTTTATTTTTCGTGACAGGTTTACTTTCACCTTGTGATGTCATGAAGTGCTATCACAAAAGTGCTTCTATGTGTTTTTAAGATATGCACACCTTCAGCACAATAATTTGAATATTTTCAACCCTAGATTTCTCCATCTTTCAGGCTACAGCTAATGTTTTAGCCTCACTTAAACTGCTTTCCTTGTCTCTGTGATGGACTTTATTGGAAAATGTCCTATTGTACAGAATAAAAGTTGAAACAAACATATATTTAGAAAAAGACAACAACTTACGCTTATTGTAATGTTTTATGCAATAAAGCAGTTCAATAGAAGCTAACATTTTAAACTACCACGTAATGACATCACAATGTGGAACAGGTTATTTTGAACGTTGCCAACGTAAAAAGCAAGATTACATAAAAATGTATGAATGGAACAATACAAATATGTGAGCATGTTTGTTATGTGTAAACATTACTAAATGGGTAAAAACTTCTTTGAGTCAATTTTACGTATAATGGAAGCTTTAAAACAGACTTAGCACAAAATATGCATAAAGTTATACTAACAGACTAAATCTCCTTTTGGTTGTTATCAGTCAGTTTTTAAAGCCAATTTATTGGGGTCGGAACGAGAAAAGCTGATTTTGTGAATCCCTGTGGCCATACCAGCTTGCCAAAGACTGATCCCATCAGATCTCAGAAGATAAGTAAGTTAGGACCTGGTTAGTACTTGGATGGGAGACCGCTAGAACATCAGAGTGGACTGGGCAAGACAGTTAATCCACATTGCCTCAGAATCTGCGTTCATTTGTAGAGTGGATCTCTGATTGTAAAGTGTTTCAAGTGTCTTAAAAGGTGGAAAAGTGCTTTATAAAAATAGACAAGTTACCATAAAATTATTTTGGAATAATATATATAATAACTATAAAACTATCTTGAATCAGCATTGCGTTTCCATTTAGCTATTTTGCCCGCTCTTTGCAAATACAAGAGAAAAAACACCACAGTACTAATGAGATTCAGCCAGTAAATAAAGTCTCCAATGATATCACACAACATGGCGTTATTAAAACACAAGGAACACAGAACTATACTCCCTGTACTACGTAAAAGCAGCGTAGACATAACAGCAAGGATTACAAACACTGCATGCTTTTTGGATTTGTCAAATTTGCTCTGGTTCTTATCGCCGGGCTTGGGCTGGATAAGTACATGTAGAACTGACACACACAGAAACACTGTCGCAACAAGAGATAAACAAATTTGACTTGTCACCGTACCTATTAAACCTGTGGTAGAGTCCCGAAACGTGTAAGTGTAAAAAATTCCTCCAAAACAGAGTAACCACACAACACCAGTGCTGACATTGCGGATCCAAATACCTTTAGTGCGTTTTAGGTTTAGATACATCATAGGACGAACAACAGCCAGGTATTGCTCTACAGAAGTATAAATGGGGAAAAGCAGTTCACCTAACCAAGGTACTTTATTAGCAATATTGCCCACTATCAACATATATTCACCAGTAGTTATTTTTCCAAGAAGCACAATGCCAAATCCAGCAAATCCAAGAAGCTCCATTAAAATCAAATTGTAGGTTGAGAAGTCTGAATGACCAATAGACCAGGTTGTGTCTGTTCTTTTTGACTTCCATTGAATGAAGCCCAAATAAAGAATATAAAAAGATAGAGGCAGTACCAAACAGATGTAGGTTGCCACAAGAACGGCTGAACCAGTAATGGACGGCGCTGAGTAAGCTGAAGAAATGTTGTACGCTGAAGCCATGTCTTCTGCTGTAAGAAATAATGTTAATGTAAAGAGTAAAATTGAATTTGTTAAACCAAAAATTCAAAAAAACATTTCCAATAGAACCACACTTGAAGGCCAGAGCACTTGGTCCAAGTTTGTTCTTGCAAAAGAAAAAAATCAAATATAATTCAAAAATTCACTTTCAGCACAAGAGGAAATGCAGGCAAAAGAATATGAGTAAACTTTGCTTGACTCTAAATCTGTGATCACGTTCTCAGGAAGTGTCTCCAGGTAAACAGCTTTTCACATTATCATATGACATAAGCTTGCCTGGTCGCTATTTAAAGAGCTGGAAACTCTGGCCACAGTTTATTTAAATCAGAACACCTGTGTTTTCTTTAGGAAAGATGTACAGAGACAACTTTTTAATTAATTACTGCTGTTTTTTTTAATTATTAATATTTTTACAATAATACAATAAAATTATCATGGTGGAAAGTTTAGACATGTTTCTTCATTTAGACCTTAATTTATTTATTTATTTATGTATTTATTTACAAGACAACATATAAAAAACACATTTAAATGTTACAATTTAAGCCTGGGACACCCCAGAAACCATAGCTGGCTTATAAGTATTATTATTATTTTTCAAGCCGTACAAAACATACAGTCTCTACAAACATACTTAACTAAAAGTCTACAAACTACATACTCTATTATGAATGTGTTTCATGTTATACTTATATCATGAAGAGGGATGCACTAGGGGTGTAACGACACGGTTTTAGAACATTATGATACATTTCGTAATGAAGCCAAGAGATACGATTATTTGGTTTTTTTTGGGAACGATTCGGAACGATACAGCAGTTTTAAAATGATATTCCGATTCCGTTTGATAACTTACGACATAAATAAAATCATTACCAAGTTTTTGCATTAAATAATAAACTCATTAACAAATAATAAAATGATACGGTAAGTATAAGGGTAATAAAGATATTCAGCTTAATAACAATAATTTTTCATTGCACATAAAAAATTGCAACTTTTACCCTTTATACACAAGTTTAGTATCATAATAAAAGAAGTGACCCACATTTCACCATCTTATTGAATCATTTTCACACAGATGCAGAAGTGTGTTGAGATGGGAGTCTGAGAACTTATTTTATCTTTGTGACTTATCATTAGATTCAATATTAAATCCACAAACATTTGCAGGCCTGGAGTTTTGACGTCACGTCTTAAGTATTACATATCCCAACTGTGACAGACTGGCAGCGGAGCCATAAGCCTACATAAATGTGTTGGTCTGTTTTATATGACTGTGGCGTCGCTGCTCTGGGCACGTTTGCAGCTCGTCTGGTTCCGTTCAGTGCTCAAGTCATCTTGCAGCGTTAGCTCCGTGGGCCGGTTCGGAGTCATCTCCGCAGCTTTGTTCCTCATGAGAGTCTTTGTTTGTTTTGCACTCTTGCGGGCATGGGTCTGCACCGGGACCCGTGCCCGCGGGATGGTTTGGCTGTCTGTCTCCTCCGCTGGGCTGTGTAGCAGCGGCGGTGCCGTCCGGGAGTAGATTCCATGTAAAACAAGTGCTGCAGGCGCTTGATGATGACGCAGCGAGGAAAACCAGCATATTAAAAGCACATTTAATGAAACATTTATGTGAAAAATACATGTTCTTTGACTGTATGGTTTATGTTTCGCCATATATCTAGATAAAACCGATTATTTGCGCTTAGATTCAAAGTTGCGTCAATATGTGGTCTGGATTGAGGGCAACTAGTAGAACGCCTATCGATGCAGCGGATTGTAAGGGCTATGTATCGATACTTTGAATATGTAGATGAATCGTTAGCACTGATACTGGGATAGGATATCGGTTAGGGGGTCAAAACCCCCCAATATTTGGACCCGCTGATTTTAACCCCCTTAATATTTCAACCGAATTTATTGAAGGCATAACTGCTCAGTGTTGCGCTTTGCAAATGTGTGTCATTTTATATTTCACTGTGTAATTCTTCATTAATATTGATTGTTATTTGTTTCTTGCTTTTCCTTGGCCCCTTTATCAGTCAAGCCTGGGTGCGCCCATGTCGAGATAAGTGCGCTCATTCTGACCCCACTGTTTGGTCTGTCAGTGTAGCTCATGGTGTAACTAAAGCGTCGCTGGACAGAGTACAGTGAACAGAAAACATTGGTTTGACTGTTATTAGGAAGAGAGCAAGCTAAAATCAATAACCATATTAAGTTTTTTAGTCAAAAAAGGAAAGTTGCAGTTGTCATTCTATTATTTATTTTAATATCTTTACTGTTTCTAACCTGACTCTTCCTACATAACACCACCACAACCCTCTGTGTTTAGGCGACTGTATATTTTCTGAGCTAAAGTGCTTTTAAATGTACTTGTGTGTTAATCGAGCAGAAAAATTAACCAATCAGATGCTTATACCTCACGTCAGCGCCAGAGAAGTCAGAAGTGAAAGGTCACGTGATTTACAGTGTCTGGTTTGGTAGAGAGTTGTTATACATTTAACGGAGGAAAATATGCTGGAGCGGGAATGCCTTGGACTTTTCTGGAAACGTCTCCTGGATTTTACATTAGTTTGTGTGGAACTAAAGCATCAGATCAAGTAAATCATACTTTCAAATCATAAGCAGAAAAGCAATAGCAGCACCAATATTTGTGTCTTTGCAATTTATGTTGTTGTCTTGATGTAATAATGAGACAAACATAGCCCACACAAGGGAAGCTCTTGAGACAATCCAACCAAGACTATACTTTTCTTTATGGGCAGAGGACACGACAACAATGTATGCGACTGCAGGATGTACGGCTGCTGTTAGAACACATTTAGTCCGGCTAAATGAACATTTAGGCATTTGCCCCATGATAGAATCTCAACCCCCCAAAGTTGAATCCAATGTTACGCTCTTGCGTGTATGTGTAAAAAATTCCTCCCAAACAGAACAACCACACAACACCAGTGTTGACATTACGGATCCAAATACCGTTAGTGCGTTTTAGGTTTAGAAACATCATAAGCCGGACAACAGCCAGGTATTGCTTTACAGAAGTGTAAATGGGGAAAAGCAGCTCTCCAAACCAGGGTATTTTATTAACAATGTTGCCCACCATCAACATATATTGATCGTTTGTTGTCTTTCCGTAAAGCGCAATGGCAAATCCAAGAAGCTCCATTAAAATCAAATTGTAGGTTGAGAAGTCTGAGTGACCGATAAACCAGGTTGTGTCTGTTCTTTTTGAGTTCTATTGAATGAAGCCCAAATAAAGAATATAAAAAGATAAAGGCAGTACCAAACAGATGTAGGATGTCAAAAGAACGGCTGAACCAAAGATGGACGTCGCTGAGTCAGCTGAAGAAATGTTACACTGAAGCCATGTCTTCTACTGAAAGAGAAAATGTGTAAAGAACAAAACTGAGTTTATAGTTGCGCTCTAATAAAACTGTTCAAAAGAACGTTTCAAAGTCTGTTCTTGCAAAAAAAAAAAAAAAATGTAGATATAATAATAATAATAATAACTTCACTTTCAGCACAAGAGGAAATGCAGGCAAAAGAATAGAAACAAAGGTTGCTTGAATCTAAATCTGTGATCACCTTCCCATGAGTCGTCTAGTATCTATTCAATTCAATTCAATTCAATTTATTTGTATAGCCCAAAATCACAACAGCAGTTATCTCAGCGGACTTCACAAGATGTTGATTTAGCAAACAAGATTTGTCAGAAAATCAAACAGTGAAACATTTGGTCAATGTCAACAGAAACAATGTAAAATTAGAAACAATCATTATTAGGAAATGCAGGCAGATTGTTACAACAACAAAGTGGCAAATAAAATTTGTCCCAGAGCATCCCCTGTCCTTAGACCCTCCTTCTCGGCAAGGAAAAACTCAAAAAAACCCATTGGGGGAAAAAGAGAAACCTCGAGGAGAACCACAGTGAAAGAGGGATCCACTCCCATGGACGGACAGGCTGTAGATGTGACCAGGACTGACGTATGTCCAGATGTAATTAGAAGTTTAAGTCTGTGGAGCCAGATAGACGCTTTTTCTAGCAGGATAGACGATTTTTCTAGCAAGACGAAGACAGCCAGTCAAAGAGAGGCTGGAGTGGAACAATGAGCGAGGTCCAGGATCTCAAGATTAGGTGGAATCCGAAGTCAAGATTTGGTGGGATCCGAGGTCCAGGCATCGACACTGGAGCAGGAGCATCTGGAACAGATACACTCCCCAGAGGGGAGTGGGACAAGGAACAACATGTGAATAGCAAAGAACAGATTATGGATAAACTAAGTAATGGGATGTTCTTTACAGGGAAATAGGAGAAATAACGAAAATAACGAAAACAGGCAAGGGAAGGGAAGTTTATATGTTTATATAGAGCACAATTTGTACACAGAGAAGAGCGTGAAAAATTACAAAGCAGGAGGACAAACTCACACAAAAATACAATACAAGAACAATAGTGCAGAAAGTGCATACAGTCAAATGCACGTATAAACAAAGATTGCACAAATAATCAAAGATGACTGAGTATGAGTTTTGTAAGAAATTGTATGAATGTTTGGATTGTATTATATATTTTATTATGTGTAAATGTTATTTACTGTATGTAGGATCAGTGTTTGTGCGCTGTTCCTTTCCCTGCCAGGGGACTGCAGATGTTAACTAGCCTAAGGCTAACTCTTCTACAATGCATCAAATGGCTACAATGCATCAAATCTACAAGTTAACAGCTTTTTATATTATCATATGACCTAAGCTTGCCTGATCGCTATTTAATGACCTGAACTCTGGCCTCAGTTTAGTCAAATCAGAACACCTGTGTTTTCTTTAGTAAGAGGAACAGACACAACTTTTATAATAACTGCTGTTATTTATTATCATTTTTTACCAACGTAATCGTAGTTGCAAGAAATACAATGACATTCATCATGGTCGAAAGTTTACACATGTTTATTTATTATTTTCAAGCTGTACTGAAGATACAGTCTATACAAACATACTTAACTACAAGTCTACAAACTATATACTGTATTATGAACCTTTTTAATGTGTTTTATGTTATACTTATATCATGAATAGGGATGCACTGATACTGGGATGGATAGAGAAATTTAGATGTTAATTTAAATGTTCTATAATCAGTTAAGTTATGTCCTGGGTCTTTATTTGGAAGAATAAAACACTTCCACAGCACAAACTGGCCCACTGACAACTGTTTCCAGGTGAAAGGAAGCTGGTTTCTGTAGCTTCAATAAGATATCCTTTGATTGTTCCACTAAAAGAAAATTCCAGTCTTATAACACCCAACTTCTTTTAATGGCGGGACCGATGGGATGGCTGCGGGTTATGGGTTGACCCGCGCATCACTAGTCTGTGTACACTGGATGTGTGGGTCCTTGATTGTAAAGTGCTTTGAGTGCCATAAAAAAAAATGGGAAAGCGCTTTATAAATAGAGACGATTTATCATAAAATAATTTCTGAAACCAGGAATATGTTGTTTATCAACTAGGGCGATATGTGTGCACCCAATATGCGGAAAGAGCTGCCACTCATTGACCAAGCTAGAGCAACATCTCGAGCTAGGGCTGTTGTCAGCTAACTACAAGAGTTTATCACTGTGTGAACACAAACGTTTTGCTGCTAATTCAACATTTGTGAATGAATTTCGACCTTACGACCCTTAAAAGTTACATTCAAGTGAGTGAAAAAACAATGAGAAAAACTTCAGGAACCAGACGTCTGTCAGACCGGTTCATAACCTGTTCATAACCAGTTCTAACCTGATGGACAGCTTATGTTTCTGCATGGAGCATGTGCAGTAGAGGAGAAAGTGACATTGACCGAATATCCCTCTATAATAACCATAAAAAGTTCTATTCAGAGTCAGCATTATGTTTCCAATTTCCTATTTTGCCCGCTCTTTGCAGATACAAGAGAAAAAACACCACACTACTAATGAGATTCAGCCATAAAATAAAGGCTCCAAAGATACGACACAAAAAGTCGCTGTTAAAACACAAGGAACACAGAACTATAGTCCCTGTACTCCGTAAAAGCAACGAAGACATAACAGCACCAATTACAAACACTGCACGCTTTTTGGATTTGTTGAATCTGCTCTTCTTCTTATCGCCAGGCTTGGGCTGGATAAGTACATGTAGCACTGACACACACATAAACACCATGGCAACAAGAGAAAAACAAACTTGACCGGCGCCCATACCTAATAGACCTGTGATCGAGTTCCAAAACGTGTATGTGTAAAAAGTTCCTGTCAAACAGAGCAACCACACAACACCAGTGCTGACGTTACGGATCCAAATACCTTTAGTGCGTTTTAGGTTTAGATACATCATAGGACGGACAACAGCCAGGTATTGCTCTACAGAAGTGTAAATGGGGAAAAGCAGCTCTCCAAACCAGGGTATTTTATTAACAATAGTGCCCACCATCAACATATATTCATCGGTAGTTATCTTTCCATACAGCACAAGGGCATATCCGGATAATCCAAAAAGTTCCATTAAAATCAAATTGTAGGTTGAGAAGTCTGAATGACCAATAGACCAGGAAGTGTCTTTTCTTTTTGACCTCCACTGAATGAAAAAAAAGAATATAATAAGATAAAGGCAGTACCAAACAGATGTAGGACGTCAAAAGAACGGCTGAACCAATGATGGACGTCGCTGAGTCAGCTGAAGAAATGTTGTATGCTGAAGCCATGTCTTCTACTGAAAGAGAAAATGTTCATGTAAAAAGCAACTGAATTTATAGTTGATAAAACTGAAAACACAAAATAATATTTCCAATAGAAGGACACGTGAAGGCAACAGTATTTGGTCCCAATCTATTCTTCCCAAAAAAAAAAAAAAAGATTCAAAATTTCACTTTCAGCACAAGAGGAAATTGGAAATGGAGGCAAACAAATGTAAGTAAACTACACACTAAAGTTCGTAATGTCAGTATCTTAGAACTGTTAGAATCTCAATCTGTGATCACCTTCCCAAGAGGAGTCTAGTATCTACAGCTTTTTCACATTATAAAATGACATAAGCTTGCCTGATCGCCACTTAATGAGCTGGAAATTGTGGCCACAGTTTAGTCAAATCAGAACACCTGTGTTTTCTTTAGCCCTAATCACCATTAAAATATAAAGAAACAGGCACATCTTTTATATTAATTGCAGTTACATACTTAAATAAAAGTCCACAAAATATATACTGTATTATGAACCTCTTTAATGTGTTTCATGATATCCTTATATCATGAACAAGGATGTACTGTTATGATAAGATATGAAATTTTGTTGTTGGTATCGTCCCATAATCAGTTATGTTCTGGGTTTATATTTAGATCATAGATCTATTGTATTGTCTGGATGGGATATTGCTAGCTTGTAGTTGTTGTAAATCAGCCTCAGTGGCCGCTCCATTCGTACTGCAGTGGAAAATCCCTCTACAGGCTAAAAAGGTTTTTTACGTAGAGCGTAATGCAAACACAAACTGCTTGTGTTCGGCAGAAACAGTATCTACAGCTTTAAGAACTGTCGGATTTTGGGGCAATACCTACCTAGTTTCACGCCTTACATTTTTGCCGGTTCAGAATGTAGCGATATGAATGGTCTTCCCCTTTAAGACTCCAATTCCCAGTAGGTTATAAAGCAGTGAATGGGCCGATGTCACCCCCTCTTGCTCACGCCTCTCCTCTCAGTTTTCCGCTTTCGGTCGCTGGGCCACAGGTAGGAACAGTTGCTCTGGCATGCTGCACTTGTGATTTTGTTCAAATAAGTAATAATTTAGCGCTACTGCGGCGTCCCGGATCCTCTGTCGCCCTGCTCAGCTTAAGGTCTGTCAATCTGGCTCTCATGATGCGCTGATATGCTAAGCATTGGCTTGGGGATAAGGCAAATTGTTGGTGCGCTTCTAATGTTGCGCGCTCCCCCCTTCCAACTGAGATCGTCTATTGATGTAAGCGCTCTTAAAGTCCTGTCTAACATCTGACAAGCAGGTAAATCATTTATAACCATCTAGCGGGTCTGTGAATATTCTAAGCCCAACCCACTGTTGCCGGCCTGTATTGGAGCGCTCGCTGTTGTTTTGCCTACCCTGCTCTCGTTGGATGTGATGCTGATGGTTTCTTGATTATTTCCTGTATCCATGATCAGCTAGTGTGGGTTTGGACTATCTTCATGTGTTAAAGACAATTGAGCAGTCCTCAAGAGTGCTCAGCGGGAGCATCTCGACCTGCTGCATCTCTCTCTATTATTTTTCAGACTTTGAATAGCGGAGGCTTAACGCGTAATCTCGGGCGATCCGGGACATGAAGTGGTGGTAAAACAAAGGAACCGAGACAACAAAAGGGGAATATTGTTCTTTTTCTTTTTAAAATTATTGTACAATTTCCAATGAATGTATTTTAAAAGGGTTTTTGTGTTCTAGGAGCTGAGGTCCCACGTGGGTGTACTGGTGGTGGTGTCTCATTTGTGCTGGTGAATGTTACCCCCTTTTTTTTGCTGTTTTATTCAGTTTTCTGTGTGTTGTGTTTAGGGTGTCCCTCTTCCCTCACAACTTACTTCCCCTCAGTAGTCACTCTGCACTGGTAGCCTCAGTTTCCAATAGAAATTTTTCCTAACTTTGTTGGACCTTAAATTGATATTTGCTATTAAAACATTTAGCTATTTAAAAATATTTTTATAGAAACTAATGAAATAAATATAATATTTTGTTTTAACTCCTGACGCCTGCTCACTGCTCTCAATAAATTGGTATATTTTTGGTACAAAGTGGAGTCTTGTTTGTTCCTTACATGGCAGATGAACCTGAGTGCCTAGTTCATCATTACATCTCCAGATTGGAGTGACGTTGCTGGTTTCTTCTATATTTTACAATCAAATACTTTTAAATTCAATTTTAAGTCTTAAATAAACCAATCTGCCACAAGAAGGTTTTAGTTTTGTATAAAACAGCTTTTTAAGCTATAGCTCCGGCTACCGCTGCCCACACTGTAACTCACGCTCTGATTGGTCAGAACAGTCAGAACGTCCCGCTCCTCGTACAAAGAATTATGGGAGAAAAACAACTGTTCCATAGCCTGTAGCGCTCCTAGCAAAAGGCTAAAGCTAATGACCATGATGGCTACGTACGCCAGTGGGCAAAAGCCATTGACGCACAGCAGTCAATGGCTACTTTGATCACTGGGGCTTAATGTAGATGCATGAAACTGTTTACTGAGACAAACCATCATGCCATTATTTACATGATAGTAACAGTTTGGCCCAATATTCCTTGGTAATATTTGTGTTTCCAGGTGAAATGAGGCAGTTTTCAAACCTTTTTTTATGAGATCCTTTATTTGTTCCACAACATTAAATTTCTAGTGTTGCAATAGACAGTACAAGTATAGCAGGTGAATAAAAACATGCAATCAAAAAGAAAAACATTTTAAAGCAGGATATTTAGACCTTGTTAAATGTCTTTTTACATCAGTATTTTGAGGTCATTTGAAGCGTGTGTCGGCTCTCTTATCCCTGTTGCTGCAAATACAGCACATGCAGATTCTTATCCACGCCCACATTTCCGACCTGAATTACTCTCTAAGAAACCGGTTCTAGTTTGAAGGGCCTATACTACACAATTTTCTATTTTTTTATGTTGCTTCTTTAACAAAAGGACAGCTATGCTACATTCACACTTGTTTGACTCAAAAACCTTGCACATTTAAAGTTGAGTTTTCCTTTGAAGTGCTAACACAAGAAGTGCTTCTATGTGTTTTTACACATCTTCAGCACAATAATTTGAACATTTTAAAGGGGTCTGTTATGTAAAATCTACTTTATTGAGTTTTCAATCAAAATTCAATTACCCAAAATCGTATCTGGATTGATTCACGCATGTTTGAGTAATCTTGTATTGTCCTGCAGCTGATACTCCAGTGCTCAGAAAACCCCCGTCTTCACCTACCACCCATCTCAACCCACTTACCTGTATTTACTTGCGATTACTCAAAAATTAGGATTGAGAGTAAAACATGTAAGGTTCAATAATGTCTTCTAGACACTCTCCAACAATAAAAAATACATTAAAAAAAAGTTTAAATTTACAATAAAGCGACAGGGCTTTTTAGTTCTGCAGTTTTGAACAGGAAGTTAATGGGCTTCTTTCTATTTTTAAGCCATTTTAACTCATTTCGGTACTTTGCAATGAACAAAATGTAAATTATTGATCTGCATATGGCATAGTTTCTTCCTAAATACACAGAAAAATCACAATGGGTCTCCTTTAAACCCTGGATTGAAGCTACAGCTACAGTTTTAGCCTTATTTAAACTGCTTTCCTTGTCTCTGTGATGGACTTTATTGGAAAATGTCTTTGGTTATAACAACTGATTAAAAGTTAAAACAAAAATATATTTAGGAAAAGACAACAACTGAAGCTTAATGTAGTGTTTTATGCAGTAAAGCAGTTCAATAGGAGCTAAAATTTTAAACTACCACGATATCACAATGTGGAACAGGATATTTTGAGCTTTGCAAATGTAAAAAGCAAGATTACATAATAATGTATGAACGGAACAATACGCATACAGTATGTGAGCATGTTTGTTATGTGTAACCATTACTAAATGGGTAAAAACTTCTTTGAGTTAATTTTGCGTATAATGGGACCTTTAAAATAGACTTAGCACAAAATATACAGACTTATTCTCTGTTCGGTTGTTATCAGTCATGTTTTAAAGGCAATTTATTGGGGTCAGAATGAGAAAAACTGATTTGGTGAATCCCTGTGGCCATACCAGCTTGCCAAAGACTGTTCCCATCGAATCTCAGAAGCAAGTTAACGGCCTGGTTAGTACTTGGATGGGAGACCGCTGGAACATCAGGTGCAGACCAGAGATGGGACGACAAGAGTGGACTGGCCAAGACAGTTAATCCACATTGTCTCAGTGTCTGCGTTCATTTGTAGAGTGGATCTCTGATTGTAAAGGGTTTTAAGTGTCTTAAAAGGTGGAAAAGTGCTTTATATAAATAGAGAAGTTACCATAAAATGATTTTGGAATAATATACTGTATATAATAACTGTAAAACTATTTTGAGTCAGCATTGCGTTTCCGTTTAGCTATTTTGCCTGCTCTTTGCAAATACAAGAGAAAACACACCGCAGTACTAATGAGATTCAGCCAGTAAAGAAAGTATCCAATGATATCACACAACATGTCGTTATTAAAACACAAAGAACACAGAACTATAGTCCCTGTACTACGTAAAAGCAGCATAGACATTACAGCAAGGATTACAAACGCAGCACGCTTTTTGGATTTGTCGAATCTGCTCTGGTTCTTGTCACCGGGCTTGGGCTGGATAAGTACATGTAGAACTGACACACACAGAAACACTGTGGCAACAAGAGAAGAACAAATTTGATTTGTCACCATACCTATTAAACCTGTGGTCGAGTCCCGAAACTTGTATGTGTAAAAAATTCCTCCAAAACAGAGCAACCACACAACACCAGTGCTGACATTACGGATCCAAATACCTTTAGTGCGTTTTAGGTTTAGATACATCATAGGACGGACAACAGCCAGGTATTGCTCTACAGAAGTGTAAATGGGGAAAAGCAGCTCTCCCATCCAAGGTACTTTATTCACAATATCAGCCACCATCACCATATATTTATCAGTAGTTATTTTTCCATAAAGGGCAATGCCAAATCCAGCAAATCCAAAAAGTTCCATGAAAATCAAATTGTAGGTTGAGAAGTCTGAATGACCAATAGACCAGGAAGTGTCTGTTCTTTTTGACTTCCATTGAATGAAGCCCAAATAAAGAATATAAAAAGAGAGAGGCAGTACAAAACAGATGTAGGACGCCACTAGAATGGCAGGACCAATGATGGATGACACTGAGTCAGCTGAAGAAATGTTGTACGCTGAAGCCATGTCTTAATGTAAAAAGCAAAACTGAATTTATAGTTGTAGTATATTAAAGCCTAAATTCATAATTTCCAATAGATTTACAGTTGAATGCCTCAGAACTTGGTCCAAGTCTGTTCTTGCAAAAAATAAAAAATAAAATATAATTCAAAATGTCACTTTCGGCACAAGTGGAAATGCAGGCAAAAGAATAGAAGCAAACCTTGCTTGAATCTAAGTCTGTGATCACCTTCCCAGGAGTCGTATCTACAGATAAACCACTTTTTATATTATCATATGACATAAGCTTGCATGATTGACATTTAAAGAGCTGGAAACTCTGGCCACAGTTTAGTCAAATCAGAACACCTGTGTTTTCTTTGTCAGACACATCTTTTAAATTAATTGCTGTTATTTATTATTTGTACCTACTTAATTGTAGTTGCTAGAAAAATAATAAAAATTATTATGGTGGAAAGTTTATACATGTTTATTTATTTAGACCTATTTATTTTCAAGTCATACTGAACATACTATACAAACATACATAAATATCCACTAAACACCAAGAACACTTTTTTTAGCTGATAAACTGTAAATGGTTGTTAAATAGATGCATCTACACATCCGTGGCCTCATTTTAGTAATTTGTTGCATATTTGTTAAAAATCTGACTTTTGGGTCTAAAATTGTGCCTGTATTGTCCTCTTTGGGTTTAAATATGGCCACTACCTTGCCTGTCACGGTGACAGATTGAAATTATGTGTAACCAATGACATAAACATTTGTGAGTGGAATATTACACACATTTACTAACATTACTAAATGGCTAAAAACTTTTTGAGACAATTTAGCAAAATATGACCTTTAAAATAGACTTAGCACAAAATATACACAAATTTGTAACAGACTAAATCTATGATCGGTTGTTATTAGTCAGTTTTCAATGTCTGTTTATTCGGGTTGGAACAAAAAAAGCTGGAATGGTGCATCCATGTGGTCAAACCAGCTTGCCAAAGACTGATCCCATCGAATCTCAGAATCTAAGCAAGTTAGGGCCTGATAAGTACTTGGATGGGAGACCGCCGAAACATCAGGTGCAGACCAAAGGTGAAATGACAAGAGTGGACTGTCCCATAGTTACCATAAAATGATTTAGGAAATTTTGAGTACTGTGAAACTATTCTGAATCAGCATTGCGTTTCCACATGTCTATTTTGCCAGCTCTTTGCAAATACAAGAGAAAAAACACCACAGTACTATATAGATTCAGCCAGTAAATAAAGTATCCAATGATATCACACAACATGGCGTTATTAAAGCACAAGGAACACAGAACTATACTCCCTGTACTACGTAAAAGCAGCGAAGACATAACAGCAACGATTACAAACACTGCATGCTTTTTGGATTTGTCGAATCTGCTCTGGTTCTTGTCGCCGGGCTTGGGCTGGATAAGTACATGTAGAACTGACACACACAGAAACACCGTGGCAACAAGAGAAGAACAAATATTAGTTGTGACCATACTCACTAAACCTGTGACCGAGTTCTGAAACGCGTAAGCATAAAAAACTCCTCCCAAACAGAGCAACCACACAACACCAGTGCTGACATTGCGGATCCGAATACCTTTAGTGCGTTTTAGGTTTAGATACATCATAGGACGGACAACAGCCAGGTATTGCTCTACAGAAGTGTAAATGGGGAAAAGCAGCTCTCCAAACCAAGGTACTTTATCAACAATGTTGCCCACCATCAATTCATCATTAGTTATCTTTCCGTAAAGGGCAATACCAAATCCGGCAAATCCAATTAGTTCCATTAAAATCAAATTGTAGGTTGAGAAGTCTGAATGACCAATAGACCAGGAGGTGTCCGTTCTTTTTGACTTCCATTGAATGAAGCCCAAATAAAGGATATAAAAAGAGAGAGGCAGTACTAAACAGATGTAGGACGCCACTAGAATGGCACAACCAATGATGGACATATCTGAGTAAGCTGAAGAAATGTTGTACGCTGAAGCCATGTCTTCTACTGAAAGAGAAAATGTTAATATAAAAAGCAAAACTGAATTTATTGTTGTGCTCTAATAAAACCATTCAAAGTAATGTTTCCAATAGGTCCAGTTGATGGCCACAGCACTTGGTCCAAGTTTGTTCTTGCAAAAAAAAATGTAAATATATTTCAAAATTTTACTTTCAGCAAAAGAGGAAATGCAGGCAAAAGAATAGAAGCAAACCTTGCTTGAATCTAAGTCTGTGATCACTTTCCCAGGAGGTGTCTTCAAGTAAACAGCTTTTTCACATTATAATACGACATAAGCTTTCCCTCTTGCCATTTAAAGAGCTGGAAACTTTGGCCACAGTTTAGTCAAAACAGGCCACCTGTGTTTTCTTTAGCATTCATCAACTTTAAAAGTAAAGTTGATGAAAGTAGAACTGACACACACAGAAACACTGTGGCAACAAGAGAAGAACAAATTTGACTTGTGACCATACTTGCTAAACCTCTGAACGAATCCCGAAACGTGTATGTGTAAAAAATTCCTCCCAAACGGCACACCCACAGACCACCAGTGCTGACATTATGGATCCAAATACCTTTAGTGCGTTTTAGGTTTATAAAAATCATAGGACGGACAACAGCCAGGTATTGCTCTTAACAATGTTGCCCATCATCACCATATGTTCAACAGTAGTTATCTTTCCATTAGGCGCAATACCAAATCCAGCAAACCCAAGAAGCTTCATTAAAATCAAATTGTAGGTTGAGAAGTCTGAATGACCAACAGACCAGGAAGTGTCTATTCTTTTTGACTTCCATTGAATGAAGCTCAAATAAAGAATATAAAAAGATAAAGGCAGTACCAAACAGATGTAGGAAGCCACTAGAATGGCAGGACCAATGATGGACGTTGCTGAGTCCGCTGAAGAAATGTACGCTGAAGTCATGTCTTCTACTAAAAGAAAAAAATGTAATGTAATGAGCAAGACTGAATTTATAGTTGTGCTATGTTAAAATTGAAAATACAAAATAACATTTCCAATAGAACCGCAGTTGAAGACCACAGCACTCCACATAATTTTTTAAAAACATGTTTCAAAATTCTACTTTAAGCACAAGAGGAAATGCAGGCAAAAGAATACAATTAAATCTTGAATCTAAATCTGTGATCCCATCCCAGTAGGGGTGTCATCAGGTAAACAGCTTTTTCACATTTTAATATGATATAAGCTTCCCTGATCGCCATTTTATGAGCTGGAAACTCTGGTCACAGTTTAGTCAAATCAGAACACCTGTGTTTTCTTTAGCCTTTATCACATTCTGCAAAAAGACATGCTATGCAAAATCTACTCCTTTTTTTTTTTTTTTTTTTTTTACTTTGACGCTGTTGAAGCTGTTGCCTCATCATTAGCCTAGTCGAAGTTGTTCTACACAACTTTTAAAATGATTGTTTTGCCCCAGTACAGATATATTTTCCAAGTACTGTATCTTTTTGGGAGAAAATTAGTTTGCATTATTTTCTAATAGTGTCGCACATCAGTTGCTCTAGGACAGGTGCTTAGGAATTTGGGGATGTCCCAAGAAACAATAAGAAGAAAGAAAATCCCGCACACTGACTTAACTTGCAAAAACGTGATTTATTCGGACATCAGACGACGTTTCTTCCTGATGTCCGAATAAATCACGTTTTTGCAAGTTAAGTCAGTGTGTGGGATTTTCTTTCTTCCTATTATTCTCTAATAAAAAAGCCTTTTTTTTCCTAAAACCGAAAAGTGCCCTTGTTTATATTATTAGGATTTCCAGAGCCATCAGCTACTATAGGCAGTATAAGCAAATGCTAAAGGTGCAGACTGAGGGGGAAGTGACAGAAGTTTGGAAACATGTGTCTGGTCCTTCACAGCATTTAGCGCAAAAGCAAATACTTTGGAGGCAGTTTGAATTGAAAAAAAAGATGTTCTACCACTCATACACTTTGCTTTGCGCCAAACGGGACACGCATTAACTGAGTTATGACCACAAATAGCTGATAAACTATTGTTTTTGCTCAGGGTTTGTGCAATAGAATATGGTATAAACTGTTGTATTTTTGCACAGAAATTAATTGCCAATTCACTATGTGGCAGTGTCTGATGTTGTGTAATGTGATTGCTGTGGTAGTTGTGTATTGTGTAACTCTGTGTGCATTTTATAATTGCCCCGTGGGGATAAATAAAGTGTTTTGAATTTAATTGAACTAATATGTCTCCAGATTTAATCACGCAATGTACTGCACTATTGTCTTCACAAAAATCATGCAATGTACAGCACAATGTACAGCACAAAACAAGGAAGCCGCTTACTTTCTTCTGTGTTCTGTCCATAATAAAGTTGCTCCACTGCAACTTGAGGTTTCCTTCAAAACTAAAACATAAAATATACAAAATTTGGTGTGGAATTTGTAATTTAGTTCACTGTCAAGGCACGAAACACTCTGTCACGACATTTAAAAGAGACTCAGATTGCATTAGATTGAAACGTGTAGACTGCTAAAAAAGTCATTAGTTCTGGTTGTTTACATTATATTATATTAAAACTGCCATAATAGGGTACATCATCTTGAAGTTTTGTAAGCATCATCTGATTTGAATGATTGTTTGCAAAGCCACCACATTTGCCTGCAGTGATTTATTAGTGTTCATGAAATTTACATGCAAAGTATTTCACAACATTTATTTCAGATAAGACAGATAAACTTCAACTTGAACTGAAACGTCAGTTCAACACACAAACCCTAAAGGACCTTGGAAAGCAGTGGACACTTGCGTGAGTTATGTTGATTTTTTTCCCTTTCTTATGGGTCTGTTTGATAACTTTTATTTGGATGTGGTGCTTTGCGTGGTTCATGCAACAGATTTATAAACTATAGGCTGAGTTTAAAAGTGTTAACACAAGACATTAATGTAAACTCAGGATGTTGAAAATCTAATTCTATTGTCTGCCTATTATAAATGTTTTTCAAAGTTTTTGCGTATAACACAAAGTAAATAGACCAAAACTATGACTTAAAAAACACTGGAAGCACCTTTTTGTTATAGTGCACAATTTGATCTTTATGTTCTTATCCAGTTTGCAGTTTTTATGACAAAAGTTAGTCATTAGTTTCCTTAAGATTCCATTTTATTTATTTATTTTTTCTTTTGCAATGTTGAGTCTTGAGAGCTCAGAAAAATCCTCTTTTCACCTAGCCTGCTTGCATGCTTAGATTTTACCATTTCAAAAAATAAAACTCTTATGCTGTGTTGAGAGACCAGACATAAATTTGGCATCAAGACGTCAAGTTTAAATGTAAACTTGCATCTTGATAAATTTGTCTCCAGCAAGACAAGCTAAGGTTAAGTAACTTGTGGCGCAGAAGCTTAAACCTGTGTCCGATGCATTTCCGCCCAATCAAGAGTCCAACGCTAGATCTGGATGCTTGTTTGTGCATGTCCACCATGCTCTTACAACCAGGAGGAGACTGACACAGATTAACAAGCAATATAAGATTTGATCATAGACAATGAGCTCACATGGAGCTATTAAAAAAGCATCATGTTGGCCAAACCACAGCTGCACGACATAGCAAAGCAGAGGCAGAGTTCAAAAGGATATTGTCTGCAAGGGGAGATGTGAGTAGGTTGTCTCATTGGGGATGTTATAGCTATATGTAGCATGTATGTTGCACTAGCTAATGTTCTATGTCAGTAAAAGCCACGTAACAATGCGTTAATAACTAAGGTTATAGATTTAGTTAGGCTAGATCAGAAGAATTAGAGTTCGGCTGTAGGAGTGGAGGAAGAGACTGAGACGAGATATTTAAGTTTTGCTGGTACCATATTGAGCAGACAAAACAATAAACACTGATAAAACATAAACTGAGTGAATGGCCATAAATATTTACAATCAGGAAAATGTACATTTGAATTCAAAAAGTTCTTCGCTATGCAAATTCAATAGTCTTTATCAAACTGCATTAGCGCAAGAGTTCCAATATCCCGAGCGTGGGTTACGCAACAAGGTTCGTGGCTTGTTCGTGGACGTAGTTCACTGAATAAATTCAGGGGTACGTGTGGCTATGGAAATGCAAGTGCGAGGGGGGGATAGTTCAGTTTGTGTGGCCACGAGCAGCAATCAAAGAGTTCAAAAATTTCAAGGGCGGCTACAGGAGCCTCCTACCGGCCCAACCAGATCAGGAGAGGTTCCTGAGTCAAAAATCCTGGGCTTGAGTAGAGAGCTGGTGCAGGCGTGTTGCCATGGGTTCAGTTAGGCTCAGATCCTTAGCTCGCCATCCGATCTGGTCAATTTCGTAGTTTTTAGCGGACTTGCGCTCTTTTTGTAAGTGGTCTGGACCCGGTAGTCAGCTCCTGTAGCATGTCACCCAAAAATCATCCCCTTGCTCTAGCAGCGCATTTAACTTCCGGTTTATATAGACTGTGGTTGGCAGCGCACAGTCACATGACTGCATCAACAATGCAATGACGTACAGTAAAGTTCACAATATATTTAATATAACGAGAGGGAGAAACAGCTTTTGAGGCAAGATTTTCACCTGGGTTACATATATTTACGAAATACACCAAAGTCACTCTCTCAACCTGGTCAGCCACTGCACCTCAGCAAAGCACCACATAAGATGCAGTAACCCTGAGACGCAGAGTTCAAGTCATTAATTTATTTTAGATATCAGTTTATTCGAGATTATACGTGTGAATGAAAGAACCATGAACTGACTGATTGTAGATATTTTATCTCTTTTTATTTACTTTATTGTCTTTTTCAGGGATTTTACCAGCATGAATTCAACTCAAATCAACTCAACAGAGCATTCCATACATCACTGCTCAGACATAACCGCCAGTAATTACATTTTTCTATTTTTCCTATGTGACTATATTTTGCTTGTTCCGCTTTTCGCATACGTTCCTTTCATCGCATACCAGACGTGGAAAAGCGCCAAACCTTTCGCACATTCGGACTTTTTAACCTTCAACAACATCATTTTTGAGATCATCAGTATTTCTTCCTTGTCGGCTTACTGCTGCGGAACATTCGTCAAGAACCGTATCTTACTTTTATCAGGAATTACCATCTTCTCCGTTGTGTGTTGTGTACAAACCTTCCTCCACGTTCTGATGTGCGTAGAGCGATACGTTGCTGTGGTTCATCCCATTTTCTATATGAAACTAAAGCAAACAAAAACAGGTAAAATGATACAAAATTATTGCATTGTATTTGTGTGGTTGTCTTTTGCTCTTGCTATGGGATTTGTGTATATAGTCCAAAATGAAGACACCATTTTACCATCGTATGTCATATTAGCTACTTCACTGGCTGTTGTGTTGTTTTGTAGCTTCGCTGTTTTTCGCGCGCTAGCTCAACAAAGTCCAGGGGAGAAAGTTAAAAAAAACCTTGATTCGTCCAAGAGGAAAGCTTTGAAAACCATGATGTTGATTTTATGCGCACTGCTCTTAAGGTTTATTGGCATCCCAGTGCGAGGACAACTTTTTAGAGCGGCGACGTTTCAGAGCTGTCTGTTAGCGTCGGTAGCCGTTTTGGTGAATATTCCCAGCAGTTTGGTGTTGCCGTTGCTGTACCTACAACGTATGGGAAAGCTACCAGGAGCTAATAAAAAAGCTATAGATAAATAAATGATTAGCATTGAAAATCAGTAAAAAGAGGGAATGAACACTGCCTTTTTTATGGTACAATAGGCTACCCAAATAATTATTATTAAGCTTCTTACTTGAGTCTACATGTTTTGCTTACCTACCTTTGCATTCTGAGCCTTCAAATTGCTGTTAGAAAGTAGGCGTGCCGGTATGCTAGCAATTAGCAGTTAGCCACAATGCTAACAACAACAAAAGACAAACTTAGTGAAGCTTGGTGAACAAACGGGCATTATTATGTAGTCAGGACATTAGGGACTAATTTCCACCTGAAGAGAGATATATTACCAGGAGATCTGTGAAGGGCGGAATTGATTTTAAGCAATTTCATGTATATAATTCCTTTAAACCACCATTTTAAGACCCTGTCCACACAAAGTCAATTTCAAGCATTTAGGCAAATATACTGTATTTTACGTGGACTGCGCATTGTCCATACAAAGCAGGCGTTTCAGGAGTCTGAAAATTAACATTACTGAAACCAAATAAACCAGTTTAACATCTCAGCATTTACATTGTATCCACAACTTTTTTTTATATATATAGTCTGCATAATGTGTTGACCCTTATTGCTTGATGTTTGCAGCAGGATCCTCGCTCTTCACTTCACTACATGGAAAAAATATATAATAATAAGTGCTTCCACTACACAGTGTTCTAATTAAAACTGTTTTGAAACTTTGTCAAAAATTCCAAAAACATCTGAAGCAAAAATGTGCTTTTTTGGGTGTTTAACATTGATGATGTTCATTCAAGATATAGAGCTCAACAGTGTTGTTGGAAGTAGGCCTACTGCCTCACCAACCCATTCTTACAGAATTGCACCAATTTACCACTATACTTACTGATGTATCATGAGCAGATTTCTAGCCCTTTTTGCATGCTTTTTATAAACTGTCCTATTTCATGCTTTGTACAGCGTGACGTAGTGATGAATATTTTATGCTTCTTAGATGCATAGGCCTATTTTTGATGAACCGATGAGTAGGCATTTTCTCTGGGTTTAATGACTAAGTTTTGGTTTGGCGTTGCAGAAATGGATAAGTTTGGGTCTGGGGCTTATAGCTGGTTAAGATTGGGATTCATATATAAATAATAACAGATTTTTACAACTACCATAGAAATGAACATGAGCAGCAACACATGGTATACACATACATTTCAGTGAGATCGAGCTCGACTCACATTATAAACCCCCATAGGGCTTTTGAAAAAAAAAAAAATAGTACAAGTCTTTAAACATTTTCAGGGCTCATCAGCTATGTGGTTTATTTAAAATGTATAACTGTAAGTTTCTGCTTACATTTAGCAACTTTTTTGCACATGCTCAATGTCATTCTTCTTTTAGTTTTGTAACTGTCTCTGTCAGTGTCACAGTGCCACACTCTGGTCAGGTAGTGCGGCAATTTCAAGCCATTTTAGTGATTCATGTGGAAACTCACTAGTCAATACTGAGCCAGCTCCATGTTTTTGCAATTCCTCTTAAAATGTATTGTTTTGTCTTTGTGTGAATAAGTGTGCTTGAAGTCACTTTCCAATTGAATGCACATCTTTGTCCAAGTTTTAAGTTTTGGGCGAGGCTTGGTTTATTCAAGAGAAGAATAACAAGCACAAAATCTAATATGGAAGTCCATACATGCTGAATTTATGTGGGAGATGGATAATGACACCACTTGTGAATAAATTATTTTACTTTTGCTGGTTCTGGATGCTTTAGTAAAAAGGTACAATAAAGAGTAAAGTACAAAAAACAATGAAGATTTTGTTTTATTTGCCTTGTGTCTGCATCAGTAAGATTACTTTGACATCTTGCATATTCAGAAAAATTATAGATTTATGGATTTAAAAACGTGAGGAAGAACTGGTCTACCTGTGACATCACAGACCTGGAAAGGTATATCACAGACAGAACTAAACTGAGCTGAACAGGAGTCCACTGCTGAGAAAAGTGGGTGGAGCAGAATAAGGTGAATCATTTTTCTGGTGTGTGTCTCCATGGAAATGTTATAGTTTGGTGTAGAATGTGATGTTCTTTCTCTGTGCTTGTAACTCTTGAAATCAGCTTCAAATGTTTAAGACACTGCTTTTCGAGACGACATTCATTAAGATCTTAGATGAGTAGAACTTGATTCAGATCCAGGTTACAATATGTATATGTATGTCTCAAAAAGGTCTATCACATTAATTTCAAGGAACTCTATGATTCCATCCTTACATAACTGGCCGGAAAATGTATTTGAATGAGGAGTTGCTCTTTACTGTACGTGCATTGACAGGGCTTGTTTGCATAGGTCATCATGGCACTCACATACAGTACATAAGCTGTACATCAACAGCAGAAAAACAACTGGAGCTCTATGGTAAGTGTCTTTCTATCCATTTGTTCCATTTTTGTAAGTGTAATGAAAAGGAGTGTATATTGTCAGTAAGATCAGTATGACAAGAACACTGTTGTCAATTGATAAATCTATAAGGTGATAGCCATAACCCAAAATTATTTGTAGTCCTAATTTGAAATACAGTTTTGTCTCTTTTCATCTGGCAGTGTCAACTGACTCAAAAGTGCAGATCTATTTTTTTTTTTATCTAGCTTTCTTTGTGTCAATAGAATTTTAATGTGCTTGTGTACTACACCAGAGTTTTTATATTTGCAAGAATGTTTCATAAAACAGAAGTCCTGTCCTGACACAAGTTTGTGGAACAGCAGCGTTTTCTCTGCTATGATCACACAGAACAGTGAAGCTTCTGAACGCTGGGTTTACAGGACCTAGATTCAGATTTAAACATGCTGTATACCTTTTCAATAATAAATTACATCATGTATTAGAAAAAAAATAATTTTAAATATTCCAGAATACAGAATATCACATTGAATTTAATGACATTTTCCTGTGGTGTTTGGTGGTAAAAAACACTGTGTTTAAAGTAAAATATTATGTAAAATTGTAAGGGGTGCCTCGGCTTAGGGCAAGAACGCTTAGGGGTGCCTCAGTGCTGAAAAGTTTGAGAACCTCTGTACTACGCAATGTGTTCTTTTTACATGTTTATCACACGTTGCTACCCCAGTTCATTTTTATGACGGATGCGAAGATGTGTTTATGTTTGAGAATATAAACAAAATACCAATCCGTACTAAACTCCAAGACTCATTTCTATCATTTCAGACTCACTCCACTCTCTTGTTGACACATCATTATTTTTGTCATGTTTTCCGAGGTAAGAAAACTAAGTTATTATGAAAATACTGTATATATGTTGTCTATTTTATTTGTTATTCTTGACTGATTGATTGACTTTGCAAAAAAAATAAGTTCAACAAAGTGAGTTTTTTTCCAGTGTTTGAGGGCATTGAGTTGTTTTTTGAGTGAGAGATACAAGCTATTTACATGACTGTTTTCTGATAAACAAAATGCTGAATGTCAATTTATTACTGTAGGTTCTGAAACATAAACCTGACCAAGACAAACAGCTAACATAGAACAGCTGAATCACTACATTTGTGTCTAAATGTGCAACAGCAAGCCAAGGTTCAGAACTTTTTCCCACTTAACTGTCACAAATGTTTTGAAATGTCATGTTCTGACCTGTGCTGTGGAGGAGTTGCAATAATCAGAACTAATCACTGAATCTGTGATAAAGCCATTTTAACGCTGTCCCACGTCTGTCTCTCTGTGTCCCATTGGAAAAAAAAAAATACTGGATGAAGCCTTGTGATTGGTTGATTGGCGATAGGACACACCAAATAGCTCTCTCCAACTTTACGCAGGAAAAGAAGACAAACATAAACGGTGCTCTGTACCTCGTGCATGCACAACCACGTTCTCAAAATACAAGTATGAATCTGCAGACCTGGAAACTGCATCGCACAAACATGAACTTCACGTTTCATTCTTTCAAAGTGCAAGAATAACGAGACACAGCGGCGATCTATTAGTTTCTATTGCTGTGCTCAGTCTGCACTACACTTTTTTACAGAATCACGTCTACATTCAAGCCTCAGTGCAAGTGTCCTGAGGGTCGTGCGGTACGGTCTGGATGGGGCGACACTTACAGTAGGTCCCGATCTGGACCAGAGCCCGCCTTTCAGTGACCAGCGGCCTATACTTGACTGTCCAACACAGTATCACAAGAAAGCGTATATATACCACGACACATAAATAGCTTAGAATGAGCACTATTTTTCTTTTTTTTTTGCGTAAATATGTTACGCGTAAGATTGCACAATTTGAAAAAGATTAATAAAAGAAGCACGATTATTCATGCACCATAGAAATGAACTGAGGCAGCAACAAATGGCGTATTTATGCAAAAAAAGGTGTTCGGGTTGGACTGTCTTACCTTCTTACCTGTTTCTTTTTATATGTGTTAAAGGGTTTGGGAAGGTAGACGATTGTATTTACTAAACATTTTTTATTGATGTTGTTGTTGTTAAATTAACAATCTACAGTATAAACTGTTTTGCTACTATACATCAGACATTTATCTACTGTACAGTATCAAAACAGGGAGATTATGCAAAATAAATCCACAAAATGACAATAAAACAGTGACCGAGGATCCGCAATGCGTTACTTCCGCCCAACCAACAGGACAGAATGCAACTCCAGCCACTCATATTCAACAGGCTGCATGTGCTTATAGAGGCAATCTTAATGAATTGCCAAATAATGCTTTTTTTTTTTGCTTACTCTGTGGACGATAAATTTATTTCATCTATACATTTTATTTTTACAGAAAATGACGCCAAGAAATCTCACCGACTTTGAGCACAATTTGAGGTTATCTTTTGCCATTCCTTACATCCTGGTGATGGTTCCGCTCTCCCTTTACATTTTCTACGTGGGATTTCTGCGCTGGAAGCAGAAAAACGGCCATTGGTGCCTTAGCCATTCGGACTTCTTCACCTACAACACAGCCGTCATGGAGCTAATTGGTGTTTTGAGCTACATTTTGAGTTTTGTCTTTGAAGATGAAAACATTGCTTTATTAATGAGCAGTTTTCCTTGGTATGCTGAAGCTATGTTCCCAGTTTACACCTGTATCGAGCAGTACATGGCTGTTGTATATCCGATAAAGTACCTGAGGCTAAAACGTGGTAAAATGAGTCATTGGATATGCTACGCTAGCACTTTGTTTGTTTGGCTGTATAGCTTCATGAAGTCAATGATATCGTACAAAATCCACAGAATAGAAACCTTCTTGTATGCTGTAGATGTTGTTGAAATTGCTATAATGGTTTCAACTGTGATGTTCTGCTCCGCGTCTGTTCTTTTTGTGTTGATGAAGCCCAAACCAGGGGACAGAGCCAAATGGGACAAATCCAAGCTAAAGCCGTTTTTTATTTTATTGCTTATCACGGTTGTGCTGGTGTTTCGGTTTATGTGGAGTTTGTTGATGAGCTTTATTTGTGCCACTTCAGGACGTAGCGCGGACCAAGAATGTAAAGTGCTTTTTCAAATGGTAGTATGGGTACATCTAATAACTTCCCTGTTGACACCTCTCCTGTATTTGCATCGTGCTGGTAAACTGTGCTGACGTGGTTTGAAGAGGTAAAGTTGTTCAAAATGTATACAAGTTTTATTGTGGTGGTGTTGTTGTTGTGCCTTTTGTTGTGTTGATAATGCAAAGTTAAAACAAGGACAAGATGAGATTGACAGAAGTGACCAGAAGTTTCTGCGCAGGTTTATGATGGTTAGTCTTTGACTAGGGTAACACTTGCAAGAACAAACAATGTAGAATATGCTATATTTATCACTTGCATTACAAATATGCTTAAGCTAAATGGCCTTAATTGATCAAGGTTGCACATAGAGAGGTGTAAATTTTGAGTATACACTGAAACATTTATAAAGAGGTGTACACAGGCTTACAATTCGGTCTGCTCGCATTAATCCATTTTGTAACCAGCCATGGCCCATGAGTACAAGGGTACAGCGAGCACAAGGACAAGACAGCAGCCCAAACTCGTCTGGTTCGGTCCACTGCCTGCTCGTGCTCATCATACCCTAAAATTAAATAATGTAATGGCTGAACATTTGGGATTGCATCAGTGACTGACTCAGACTAGAGTCTGCTGCTTTACAGTCCTCACAAAAAATCCCATGACATGACCATGTGTACTGTGTTTTGGTATGTGTTTTTGTATGTATGCTTTGCATTTCATGTTGGGAAGAGTGAGGGGCGGCACGCAAGAGGCCCGGAGGTTTACTTAAAATTTTTGTACTCTGTTTTGTTGTATTCTGTGACAATGACAATAAAAATATGTGTTCTGTTCTGTGAGTCTATTTTTGGTTCCACTGTTGGTTCTGCTGTGATCCTGTAGGATCAGGAATGTTGAAATAAGTAATGCAATGTGAAAAGGCGCAACCTCAACAAAGAACATTTAGGAATTTTCTACTATGCTAAATTAGGATGATTTTTCTAATGACAAATAGATTGAGGGCAAAACAGTTTGTGCAGTAAAAACTGCTTTTCCAGTGCATTTTAATGAATGTGTTAAATTGGCCAACCAGTTACACCTCTTGTGTTGACTCAGGGTTTTTACTCATTCCGGGCTCACATCAATGTTCACCACATATACGAAGTGAAACAAAGTCAAAAATAAAATAAAAATTAAGAAACTTTTTTTAACTGATTTAATATGATTGGTGAGGTAAGGCTGTAACTGACAGAGATGATTTTTAGCCATTTCTGGTGTTATAAAAATGAAAATATAGTCAACTAACAACTGGGATGATTAACTCAATTTCAAATGACTCTGACTGGGGAATGACACGTCCAACAACTTTATAGAAAAGTTTTGTGGCTGGGGAGCAAACATAACAAAATGCTGTCGCCCTGAAACTGTTAGAAACAAATTTGTTAGAGACAGTCCAAAACTTTCATAAGGATGCATCAGCAAAGTTATGTTAAAATCGCGTAAATTGAGTGGAACCTTCCACAGTGTTGTGCTAAATATGCTTAGTTATCTCCATGGAAACCAACAGACCACATCAGGTCCATTTTAGAGCAAGATCCCTGGAGAGTCAACCCGACTCACACTAACAATATATCCAACACATGACTTGTTATTGCTATGTAAAAACTGTGTTCTTTCATATTGGGGAGCTAAACAATAATATCATTATGGAAACATACTATCCACCATAAAAGTTATGTAATGTTGATGTACTGTATCTTGCTGCGCTTGTGCATGATCATGTAGGCTAAATATGACAAAAGATGCTTAGCTAAAAACGTAAATATTACATTCACAGGAAACCTGATAGACATAGACGGGTTTATCTGATTCTAGTGTGACTATTACACTGTGTAACTTTCTGGAGGAGAAAAGTCATCTACACAATTCAATACAAATAGAAAGTTAGAACCATATTATGGGGCATTCTGAATGGGAATTTATGCCAGAATATGAGGAAAAAAAACAGCTTAAGGAACTACTTTTCTTTGAAAGAAAACATGAGTGCCCTCGTTCAGGCTAAATACCAGTCCATTTTGTGGTTATGCACTTCTGTTCAAAGTAAAAATGCAGCTTTTTATTCTTTGTTAAGTGCTACAAAGACATTTAAAGACAAAAACGTGCTTTGATTCAAGTCTATTTTTGGCCAAAAAGTTCATGTAACGTGGTGTTCATTACCTTTTTAACTCAAATTTAATTCTCATTGCCAGTTAACGCTTGGAATGCATACAAAGTGGCACTAAACACTAAAGCAAGTTGTCCTCATTCCTTTATTTATTGTAAAGTTAGCATGACATATGGGGCACTCCATGTTTGAGATCATGATTAGGGGGAACTCAAGACGAAGAATGCTGGGAAACACTGCGATGGACTGTAGTCAAATACATGATGCTGTTTCACAGATTCACCAGCAGATGGGGATGTAGTGTGAGCACAAGAACTCAAAGAAGGTCACATGACTGGGAAATACATGCTTTTCGTTTACTTTTAGGCAGTGCAGTCCGCCTTGCGTATATGACCAACTGATTCTGGAGGCCGGCTTTCTTTACGAACGGACTACAATTGTTTTAATCATGTAAACTTTTTTTTTCTAAAGACATTATTTTACAATAGTAGCTCATGGTATTTCATAAAAAAGTAGAACAAACGAAAACAACACTGACATGAAATTTGATTTGGAAAAAAGTTTGTGAATATTGTTTTAAATGAGCAAAAAGGCCTGGCAGGGAAGGAGATTCAAAGAGAACAGGGCTGGCAGTGAAAGAGTTGTATTCAATTTCAAGAAACTTTGCGATTCCATTATGAGCATTCTGACATAAATGCATGGAAAACTGATTTGAATGAGAAGTTGCTCTATAGGTGCATTGACAGTGGTTGTTTGCATACATAGGACATCATTTACAAAGCACTTACATGTCTTATGCTGAACACAAGCTATACATCAACAGGAGGAAAACAACTGGAGCTCTTTGGTAAGCGTCCTTTCTAGCCATTTATACCATATTATTTTATTCCAATTAAACTAAATCAAAACCACATACTTTATTGTCAGTTGATGAATCTATGCATGTGAAGTAGCCATAATCCAATCACATTTTTAATCGTAATTTGAAAATAAATATCTTTTTTTTTTTTACGACAGCATCAAACTAGTGCCGATTGACTCAAAAGTGCAGATGCGCACTTTCTCCTTGTGTGTGCTGCCCCAGTTTATTTCTACGATAGATGTAGGTGTTATTGTGTAGGGATGTTAACAAAAACCTAATCTTATTCAAATACACTAAATACAGGCCGGAACTTAACAGGTAAATCAGGATGACCATTATTTCAAAAATAAAAACTGGAACACATTCAAGTTTTTGCGAAGGTGAAAGTAGCAGGTAAGTAAGTAGATTTGTACACACTTAAACTTACGTATATTCTCTAAAACTATTGTCAGTGCAAATTATTTTTTCTTGTGTTTTGGTCATTTTCAAGCAAGTTTTTTCTCTATTTTGACAGAAAAAAAGTGATGTATTCCTTCCTTCATTGTTGGAAAGTGTCGGAGTGATAAAAAAATAAATAAAAACACAGTCTCCGGAGAAAACGTACATGTACAACTTTTTTATGTCAATATGTTATGTAAACCTAAAATGTAAAATACCTACGGATTTTGGCTGAAGCTACAAGGTGACATTTACTTTGGGTTTAAACAGGTAAGTTTCAGCTTCAAGTTAATAAAATGGGTAAGTTTAGGGCTGGGTATTAAGATTTATCCGTTTACCCAGTTGTTTTCCTACGTTTTTGTCATTTCCTTGTATATTTATGTTTTTTGGCTGAAAATCAGGACAGCTGGGACATGTCTTGAGTAAAACTGGGACAATTCAGTGAATTTGAATACCTTTGCTGGGACATGGGATACAGGGCTCAAATTAGGGACTGTCCCAGGCAAACAGGGACGTCTGGTCACCCTACGTTAAACCCAAAGAAAATGTGTCCATGTGGCTTCAACTGTCTGTCTATAAAAAGAAAATAGTGTCTTTATTTGACGCTGTGAAAAGCGTCTAATGAATGAATGAATGAATGAACTTTTTTGTAATTTCAAAGTTAGCTTTAAGTCACTTGTCAACGAAATGGTGTTTCTCAGAAATTAAAACCAGCGCATAACAATTATTAAATAGAATAAATTGCCTAAAAATGCATATTATCTAGAAGACAATCACTCAGTACATCCACACAACATCACAACCATACAGTTCATAGCCCCAGCTCAGAGTTTTATGAGTTTATTAATGAGATGCTGTGAACATGTTGTATTGTAAATGGGCATTTTCATGTTGAATATTTAATTTTTTTCAAAAGACTTGGCCAAATTGCCATAAAGGATGAATGGAACGGAAAGTGAAGACCTGCCCTTCTGAGGCAACTGGAACTAGCTGAGCGATTTTGTGAAAAAAGTCTTTAAAAGTAAAAAAAAAAAAAAATCAACTTAATTCTTACGCTTTATTTTATTTTTTACAGAAAATGAAGTCAAACAATTTCACCGACTTTATAAATTATTCGAGAATGTCTTTTGCCTTTTCTTACATCCTGGTGATGGTTCCGGTCTCCCTTTACATCCTTTATTTGGGATTTCTGCGCTGGAAGCAGAAAAACACCCAGATGTGCCTTAGCCATTCGGACTTCTTCACCTACAACATGGTCGTCATGGAGATGATAGGTGTTTTGGGCTACATTTTGGGTGTTGTCGATCAAAACGAAGACATTCCTGATATATTGAGCACTTTTCCTTGGTATGCTGAAGCTATGTTTCCAGTTTACGCCTGTATCGAGCAGTACATGGCTGTTGTTTATCCGATAAAGTACCTGAGGCTAAAACGTGGTAAAATGAGTCATTGGATATGCTACGCTAGCACTTTGTTTGTTTGGCTGTTTAGCCTCATGATCTCAATGATAACATACACATCAGAAAATGTTTTTGCCACTTTGCATATTTTTGAAATTGCTCTAATGATTTCAGCGGTGATGTTCTGCTCTACGTCTGTTCTTTTTGTGTTGCTGAAGCCCAAACCAGGGGACAGAGCCAAATGGGACAAATCGAAGCTAAAGCCGTTTTTTATCTCGTTGTTCATCACGGTTGTGCTGGTGTTTCGATTTATGTTTGGTTTGTATATGAGTATTGTTTGTGTCATGTCAGGACGTGGAGCAGAGTGGGATTGTGTATTGCTTTGGGAAATGGTAAAATGGGTGAATCTGATAACTGCCCTGTTGACTCCTCTCCTGTATTTGCAACGAGCTGGTAAACTGTGCTGACACGGGTTGGAAGGTAGTTATTCAAAATATCGTCAGGGTTGTTGTACCTTTTGTTGTATTAAGCAGAAGATGCCAATAGAGTAGCAGGTCTATAACAAGGGCTCGGAATATGCCCCAAGCCCCAGTCCTAATCTTACTCAATTTAGTAAATTAATGCCTAAACTTACCCATTACACCTAAAGAAAATGTCCCCACGCGATTTCAACCAAAACTTGTGTGTTTTTTTACTTTGAAATCTTGTGTCATTTTTACGCTTTTTCATTACGCGCTTCATCTATGTCATAACATTAGTACGCAAAAACGCGTGAAATCGTGCTCATAATGCGCTGTTTTTGTTGTGATACTGTGTTGCACAAACAGTAATGCAAATGGTTACACTTCCTCAAGATTAGTAACAAAAAAACAGGGTGTTCCCCAAGGTTCAAACTTGGTCCCACATTATTTACTCATCTTCCTGTACTTTTACGCAGATGGTGCAATTTTGTATTCTATTGCTTCCACTATACCAGAAGCTTTTGCATATTTGGGACATTTTTTTCTTACAGATGTGCCATGCTGGCCACACCTGCCCCCTCCAGGTGAATCCCATGTGAGAGCTAAGGCGAAAGAAAATCATGTTGTGACTACACTTTAGGCTTCATTTTTGACTTGTTTATTAACTTGTTGCTTGTCAACTTATTTTATTCTGATGGTCAGTTTGGAACTAAAAGACTTAAAGGGGCACTATGTAAGAAAAACAAACAAAGTGATTTCCACTTTTGAACACTAGAGGGAGCCTTTCACATGCATTTTGCCTATCTACCATGCTGCCTTCTAGCGTCAATGATCCATATTCCGGCCCGTAATAAAACATTTCAAATACGTATAAATGTATCACAATTGATGTGGATTGGTTAACAGTGCTCTCTTAAGTATTCATGTTGTAAAGAATAAATATGATTTAAATGTTTGTGGACTATATGTGATAATTAAAATTCCTCTCAATCTTACACAGTGCCCCTTTAACGTTTGGTATGAATAAAAAGTTACTCTAAAAGATGTTGTCCTGATTTATTGTAAAATTGGCAGGTCAAAGCAGTCTAAAACGTGCTTACTGCCCTGATTACAGAGAAGTGTGTCTGATTACAAATACTTGCAGCAGTTATGTGTTTTGACCAATCATACTGCCTCTTATGCCCCTCTATCTTACTTTTAGTTCTTCAGCATTGCCAATTTACAGCTCTGTTTGAAAGATAAGCTGTAATATACAAAATATATATATCATAGAAACATATTTAGTTTCTATAGAACTGCTTTACTTTACTACATAAAACACTATAAACATACAGTATGTTGTGGATATTCTTCTGTATAGTTCCTCACACAGACAAGTAAAGCAGTTTAAAGTTCATTTTACCTTTTGTCTTAGTTTGATGTGATCGTCTTTGTGGTAAACATGTATCACAGTTTTGCAGTAGTTAAGTTGTAACTTATGAAGAAATTCACAAATAAAAGCTACAAATTACAGGAAGTATTTTGAGTTCGAAAGAAGAATCTCTCCACGTGTCATCAAAAAGTGACAAAATGCAAAGACCATTTTCACACAATCATTTAATACAGTGAAGGGTTAGATGGTATTATCATTTGTCAAATCATAACGTCTGTGTAATTTTTGTTAAATTCTGACCATTTTTACAATGTGGTTGCTAGGTAACAGCTGTGGAAATTACTACATGTATATTTACTAGGCAAAAGACCAGTAAAAACCTGATCAAAACAGACAAACTGGATGAAAATAAGCAAAATGTTTAGTGAAATCTCAAACATAATCATGTTCATTGTGTTTTATTGAAATGTGTCATATACACTTTAAGCAAGGCTAAAACAAATAAATAACATTTGGCACATTTTGGCACTTTTTTCTGCACTGTGGAAGTCACAATAAACCACCAAAAAAACGCAAATCTCGATCAAGCCTGAGTTTGTTGAAGAATCCCACCACACCTAGCTTCAAATATTGAAAATTTATTTTGGAAGAAACCATGCCATATGCAGCTCAATAAATCACATTTTATTCATTGTAAAACATAAAAGTGATCTGAAAGGGTTTAGAAATAGAAGCAGATCCTTTGACTTCCAGTTCAAAATGGCAAAAAGGATAAGCCCCGCCTCTTCACTGTAAAATACAACGAGTTTTAGCTTTAGCTACTCATAGAACTATAGTTACATTGGTAACTAACATTTTCAGTCCTGATGAAAACCTGGTCCAGTTCTGGGATAGTCCTGGTTAAAACCAGCTGAGTAAGCACTAAATACACTGTGGGAAGTGAAACAATCCCATTTTTAACGTTTTTAAAGTAAACATCACAGACACGTGTGTAAAAGTTCGCGCATTGCCACTGATCTAGCACTGAATCTCTGCGGGCATATTTAATGAGGTGTTATCGGTTTGAAGTCTTTAACGGGCCGTATCTTTGTGTTTTCTGGGTCTTTTTGGATTATTTAAAAACTCAACGGAGCTCAGAATCGTCTTTGTCCCGCTGTCAGTACAGCAGACTTCCTTGTGTCCACTTCAATAACTACAGCAGAAGAGATCCTCTGTTTGTGGACTGTTTATGAGAGAGGGAGAGAAAAGGGCACAGCTGCAGAGCGGGACACTTTCATTCATGCATCGCGTGAGTTGCGTTAATGCAGACAAAATAATTAATCACAATTAAGTATGTGGTGCGTTTGTCTCCTGTTTTGTCTGCATCAGTAGCCTTTCTTTTGACAGCAGCCTGTCTCTGCAGTTTCCCCCTTGCTGCTTGTTGTCACCGTGAAGGCGTTCTCTGTATTGTTAAATGCAAGGCAGTTTTGTTTTTAAATGTCTTCATGGTCTTGCCCCTCAGTATCTGTCTGACCTGCTGCAGCCTTATGTTCCTACTCTTTCCCTCAGATCAGCAAAACTAAAAGAAAAAACAGGGGTGACCGATCTTTCTCTGTAGCGGGTCCAAAGCTCTGGAATGAGCTTCCTTTGAGTCTCAGACAAACAGAGTCACTGTCTGACTTTAAGTCTTCTTTAAAAACGCATCTTTTTACTTTGGCTTTTAACACAGTTTGAAATGTTGACTTTGGTTGTTTTTTATCTTTGTGCTTGTTTTATTATTTAATTGTTTGTTTGTTTATTTGTTTGATTGTTTTTTACTAGTGATCAAGAAGTACTTTGGTCGACTCTGTTGTTTTTAAAGTGCTATATAAATAAAGTTTGATTGATTGATTGATTGATTGATTGATTGATTGATTGATTGATTGATAAACGGGCGTGCCCCACACTTTGAGAAGTACTGGGCTACACTATTAGTAGAGAAACTGAGAAAACTGTTTTTACATAATAGGTCCCCTTTAACACTTCATGCTGTCAGGCTGAAAGAACCCCCCCCAAATCAGTGTTGCCAGATGTACAATGATAATCGTATTTGTATGATAGTTTCAACGCCTTTAGGATGTACAATCAATAATTCAAAGTCATAATACTCTGGTTTAACGTCTCCGCAGTTATGTTGTATCTACAACTTGATGATGACATCACTGCCCCAGAGTCACGTCTCTTCTGCAGAATGTCAGCGTGTTCTTGCAACACCAAAGAGTCCATTTTGGGGACATTTTGACAGTGAATGGAATGTTACACATTATTTGTGCTGAGAAGGGTACATCCTTTCACATATTATGTCCTTCAACTAAAAAACAAAACATGACATTTCATAGGATGTAGCCATTTGTATGTTTGTGGTGAGAGCAAAGAGAATACTTAACCCACCTCATTGTTATCGTCATAGAGTGAAACTACAGCGATTTCTCCAGTGTTCCATGGGTCCTGCTTCTCCCACTCCTTATTATAGCGATCTTTCCTTTCTGGACAACAACTTTCAGCCCAGATCTGCAGAGGATTTTAGAAATAGAGTACAGCCATTTAATTCTTTTACTTCTTTAAGATTAGGCATGCATAAGATATTTAGACCTCTTGTACAATGTCATAGAAACTAAAAATCCAAGAATCTGTGCAAATTAATTATGTGGCCACGTGTCAGTATTATAATGTGTATGTGTTTGAATGTGGGAAAGCTTGAAATGTTAAACTGCACAGATGCAATTTTCATTCCTGCCTAGTTTCCTCAAAACACCTGACTAAATAGTCTAAAATGCAAACTGAAACAGCTTCACATCACTTTGGATCACAAACAAATGTTTTGATGTTTTTTGAAACTGACACCTTGTAGTTTAAGCTTCTGATGACTAAAGGGTTTTTCACACAAGAAAAACCCCAGTCACTGTGGGTAGGGTGGAGTGACGTTTGGGCCAACGGCTGTGAAAGAACATTCACACGAACATGGTCCATTGATCTGGCCTCGTGACATTAAGATTACGCTTCAAACTTGAATCAGCGTTACTCAGACCCAGGTTTATTTCTTTCATGGAACGACTTGAGGCTTAAGTTGGAGATGAAGCTAGTTTCAGCTCAGGATTTTAGAATAAGCCTAGACTTTCATGGAATACCCCACTTACTGTCACAATATCGTCTTTCCTCAGTTTAAAGGGAAACTGCAATCTGTAGGTGAGAGTTTGATCATTGAGTACTTCAATTTGGACACTCCAGTTTTTGATGTGTAGTTCCTGAAAAGTAGCAAATAGATTGGATTTTATTTATTTAGATTAGAGTTGTATTGTATTGTATTGACTCACTAACCTCCTCATATTGCTTTCTCAGACTGACACTTCTACCCCATTTGTCAAAACTGTGTATGATTACTGGTAGTTTGTGCTCTGAGATTTCCCTCTGGCGCCTCACTTCTTGAACCTGAGAAAGACATCATTGTTTGTTCTCACAATATGGTTAAATTTTGTAAAATGTCAATAAAATTAAAGTCAAACTGAGGGGGAACTCAAATGAACATCCTCACCTTTTCTAAAAGCTTAAACTCTGATTGGAGTTTGCGGAACATTGTTTCCTGCTCAGGTGATGTGGTCTGTGTGTTCAGTGAATCCTGTAAAGATAGACACAGCACTGAAATCGTGTCTCAATGTTTCCCACACACATATGGAACATTACAGAACACTGAAAGCAGAACAAACACTCAGCCAATCTTTAAAGGTGCAATACTCTACAAACACTCAGCCAATCTTTGAAGGTGCAATACTCTACAAACACTCAGCCAATCTTTAAAGGTGCAATACTCTACAAACACTCAGCCAATCTTTAAAGGTGCAATACTCTACAAACACTCAGCCAATCTTTAAAGGTGCAATACTCTACAAACACTCAGCCAATCTTTGAAGGTGCAATACTCTACAAACACTCAGCCAATCTTTGAAGGTGCAATACTCTACAAACACTCAGCCAATCTTTAAAGGTGCAATACTCTACAAACACTCAGCCAATCTTTAAAGGTGCAATACTCTACAAACACTCAGCCAATCTTTAAAGGTGCAATACTCTACAAACACTCAGCCAATCTTTAAAGGTGCAATGCTTGCTTCCTTCCCTGAATAAGTTTTTGTAACAGCTGTATGCCTAACTACCTCCGGTCGAGGAGTAAAACATGTGTAAACTGTTGTGATCTGAGCTAATGCGGGATCTCCTAAAAAACGGGAATATCTGTGCTACTGATTTACATTTTACATAGTTATTCGGTCTTCAAACTCGTCTTTTCTGTGCATGCTCTTCTTGAGCTTCTTTGGGCTACATGTCCCAGTGGAGCAGACTGGAGCGGAGCAAACTTGAAGGTGGGCTGTGGTAGGGCGAAGCGGGACTGCATTTAGTATTTTCTGGATTTTAGAGAACAATAGCACATTATTAGACAGGTGCATTTACTCAGTTACTTTGTTAACTTTTTAAAAGGAATTGCACTCAAAGACAATTTTTAGTTTTAATAATTTCAAATGTTCTTTCGTCTCAGTTTCAGGTATCACATCACAAGGCCAAGAGAATGTAGGTGGGTTTAAATCTAAACAAGTGTATGCTAGTTAAATACAAATGAACATAATGTAATTATAGGGATTTAGTCTTGATGTCATCTTTTCTGGTTCTATTGTCGTATGGCTGCAGGTGACTCTCCACTACAAATGCAGATGCCTCCTCTGATAGTGCTTTCTCTACTGGTCCATCTGTATAGCCCAGTATGTGAACTAAACATAACATGTATTTTGGTGTGTTTTCCGAAAGGGTTTTATGGGCATGTGGAATTGTTTTAATGCACTCTAAACCCACATTGTATGTTTGAAAAGTATTTTGTTTCAGATTGAAAATGACTTCTAGATGAGAGTCGAAACGTCTTGATCTTCGGAAACGCTGTCCACATGACAACTTTGAAGCCTTTCTACTAGACTTTATTGTTTGATTTAAAAATAGATTAAACTATTCTGTATGCATGCAGCACACAGATCCAACTACATGGTTATGGGTTTATGGTTCA
Source organism: Mugilogobius chulae (assembly GCA_038363315.1). Classification (NCBI taxonomy): domain Eukaryota; kingdom Metazoa; phylum Chordata; class Actinopteri; order Gobiiformes; family Gobiidae; genus Mugilogobius; species Mugilogobius chulae. The sequence continues at coordinate 25,394,141 of CM076404.1, read as the reverse complement.
GGAATAAGATATGCAGCTGCCAGTGGCCGTAGCATCTAATTACCGTTGAATGAGTCTCTCTAGACTTGTGCTCACAGGTAGATGTTGTTTGCTCAGTTTCAAGGCTTCCTGTAAATAAAGAACATTCAAGTCATAAAATCAATATTAAAAATGCCCAGCACCACAAACTTATGATTAATTTACCTGAATGTCTCTGTTTTGCCAAACAAAAGAGAATAGCAAAACTGATGGCAACCAAAGCAAAAAACACCAGTCCAACAGTTAGACCCCAAAAAATTGGAAAAAGTACGAAAAATGTTTCTGAAATTGACAGAAGAGAAATTTGCACTATTTACAGTAGAAAAGTTTGGGGCATAGTGCAACTTTCACAACATACTTTACTAATTCGTATTGTGTCTTAGTCAGAGAGAAAGGGTGAGAACAGTCTTTACTCTCTGCTTCTTACCTGACACATGCATACTGCTCTGCTCTGTGAGGTTGGTGGAGCTCTGGCTCATGATGCAGCTGAATGTGCTGCTCTTCTTCACATTTACAGTGCTGCGAACAGCATAGAGTCCATCAGAGAGCGAGCCAGTGTGCTCCACAGACAGCAGCTCCCCGTCAGAGTCCCGCCACCACAGCTCAGGCTCTGGGAACCAGCCTTCAGAGACACACTGCAGCACCACTTCTGCCCTCCACTGGTCTACAGCTGCTACTGACATCTGCACTGACGACGACGAGCCTGGAAACGACACAGCAGTAGGTAAGAGTTCATGTGACGTCCAAAAACACTATAAGGCCCAGAGTTTAAAGGAATCATATACTGTATGTAGACTTTGCTATAGAGGGATTATTTATCAATACGGGGAATGTGTGTGCAAAAGGTTAGCCGCAGCTGATTGACATAAGCTTTAGCAGGTGAGTAACTTTGTAGCTACTTTCAGGTGAGTGAAAAAAAAAAAAACACTGTTTCAAGCCTCAGGAGCAAGACGTCCGTCATATCTGATCAAAACAGCTAGCCATTGTCATTTTGTTGTTTTTATCAAAGAAGTTTCCCCAGCCAACTAAAGGGACAGCATGTCTTTCTGCAGGAGACATGCGCAGTAGAGCGGGAAGGTCGACTGATAATACCTCTGTAAGTGGTGTATCCAAGCATCCATTTTCTTTTGCTTTATCCGGGTCGCAGAGGCAGCAGTCTGAACAAGGACGCCCATGCTTCTCATTCCACACACACTTTCTCCTGCTCTTCCCAGGCGAGTGACATAGTATCACTAACGTGTCCTCTTCCCAGTAGGACATGCCCGAGCTTCCTCAGCAGTGGCTCTATTCCAAGTTCCGCCCGTGTGGCTGAGCTTCTCACCTTATCTCTAAGGGTGCGCCCAGCCACCCTACAAAGGAAACTGATTTGGACCGCCATTTTGTCCTTTAGGTCAAAATTAATATTAAAAATGCCCAGCACCACAAACTATGATTAACTTTACCTGAATGTTAATTTATTTAACAAATAAGGAACTTAATCTCATATCATCATATCATTTTTTTTAAGATTACATGTGATTATTTTATTAATTTATCAGTTTATGCTCCTATTTCAATAATCAGTACTGTAATATCTGTTATTAAAACACAAATGACAAATTAAATTGGAATATTGGTCGGAAATGTCATGATTCAATATTTTTCTCAAATCATATACTTAGGAAGATCTAAACAATATGAAAATTTATTTTTTTCCAAAGATAGTTGCTCAGAGACCGATAACTAATAGTCACATGTTTTAATTTGCATGTTTTGGTAATAGACTCACCAACAATGAGTTTGACGGAGGTTTCTTGTCCTTGCGCTGGGATGAAGCACCTGTAAAATCCACTGTCCTTTGGTGTTACATTTGTTAGTTTCAGTGAAATATTTCCATTTTTTAACTCATCTAGAAACAGAAAGGCTCTGTCGACAAATTGTTTGTGCTTCAACTCTGTCAGCTCCTCGTACAATCGCCAGACAAAAACAAATCTCGGGTCTAGATCTGGTCTGGTCCACTCTAAAGTTAAAGGTGCAGCATCTCTGGGAGGTTGGAAGAAACACGGCAAAACGACATCATCACCAACTTTGGCGACAATCGCCCAAGACGAGCCAATCAGAGCCTGTCCTGCAAGGCACAAGATCAAGACAAAAACAATTTACAATTTTTGAATATTAACCTTAATTTGCCGGATTAACACCACACTTCAGCGTTTTGTATTGCATAGCCTCACACTTACTTAATGAAAATACTTCATAATTGTGTTCATCGAGGCTATAGAGTTTTGCTCTTACCTCTATTGTCCTGTATGTGTAGAAGACACCAGAGAATCAGTCCACAAAGAACTCTGAGTGACTTGTTCATTTTCAGCAAACCTGTAAAATAGAAGCTCTGTTATGTACTGCTGATACTTTTGGCCTCAACATATGTACCAATCTTCAGTCTATACACTTATATTATAGTAGGCTACAGCTAACATATTTTAACCTCATAAGAAACCAGTCTTTTTCACTAAAACATCTAGATTTAAACAAGAGTAAAGCTGGTGGCACTAGCTGCAGTCCGAATAACACTAGTTTGAGTCTGAATCATGCAGTAGTGAATCTGATACAGCAGGTCTAGTCGTTCCAGGATAATCAGTTTAAACTAAGTCCGTTTTCTAGCCTAGTCTGATTTCCCTGATCATGTAAACGCACTGATTGAATGACCTTATTTAGTCCCAATAAGATTCAGGAGAGTCTATGTTGAGATGAAATGTAAGTCAATGCATTAGTGATCATGTTTTAGTAAGAGGAGAAACCATAAGATACAGGGAGAACGTGCAAACTCTACATAGAAATGCCCAGGACTGACTGGGAGTCAAACCCAGGACCTTCTAGCTGTGAAGCCAGAGCACTAACCGCTGTGCCACCATGTCCATCATGTAATAGGTAAGAAAAGCACTTACCTTATCAGTGTTTTGGGATGATCATGGCGGTAGACGTTTGCAGTGCGGAGCAGACAGACGTGCTTTCACTTTCTCAGCTAAAGGCAGCTTGACATCTGATATCAGAGTTAAAAATAAGTATGCCAGTTTAGAGCTAGTAGTGAGATGTGTTTTATTTACAGTATATTATCATACTGAAGGGGAGACAAGACTTTACTTCTTCTGTGTTGTTTACAGTATATGCACAGTTCAATAGTAATATGAAGTTAAAGCCATACTTCCAAACTTTGTTAATACTGATCATTGTGTGTTGTGACATAATTTAAAAAATATGCATAACTCAGAAACAAACAAGAAACAGTCCTCATACTGTAGTTTTATTGCATTTTGTGGTTAATGCAAGGCCTCTCAAAGTAAAGATGCAGATTTTGATTATTTATTTAATGCAAACTACATCTAAATAAAAACTTGCTTCGTTCAACAAGTTTAGCTAATCAACTGGGTATAGGCCAACCAAACTTTTAGGTTACATCAATGTATTTATTTAAAGCAATGGCCTAGTGAAATAATGAATTAATTATTTTTTCACTTTGGAAAAATCTAAGCTATAAGTCATTCATACTTTGTATTTTGAGACAACAGCTACAAAATATTCAGCCCCTTATTGTGCACATTCATTTTAACCTCCTGTCATTCCAGCGCTCCATTTATTCTTTTCTTGACTCCTTTTTTCATTATCTGATAAAAAAAACAAAAATGTAAGTACCTGGAATTGTAAAAATAACATTGTAGCTCTCTTATTTTGAGTCAAATCAGCCAATCGCCTATGAATCAGACTTACAAACAAATTTATCAAAAAAAAAAGGGAAAACAATTTAATATGATTTTTGCATAGGCTCCGCTTAAGTGTTTTTGTTTGTTTATTTGTTTGTTTTTTTAAGTAATTTCAGGTCCCTAAAACTCAAAATGTACCTAATTTACCTTCAGCTTTTGCAGAGAAATTGTCAAAACCCAAAATATGCCGTATAGTGTCATTCAGGTCTCTGCTGTCAACACCAGCGTTACCAATCCTTAACTACCCAAAAGTAGGCGAAAAATAGATGATTTTTTCCTTTTGTTTGGAGAAAGTTCTCATTTCTGATCAGAACCTGTTATTCATCAAAAACTAAAAGAGATACAGCTTTACAAAGAGTCCAGACATTTGCTTGGGCTCCACAGGGTTCAGAAACAATTCTAGTTTGAATTTTAGACAATTTTAATCAGACGTGACGGGGAAAATAAGATGGAATGACAAAGACAACAGTCATTATAGTTTATGTTTTACACTTTTTTTTTTTGAAGTTTCTATTTGTATGTTCAAGTTTAAATATTTTGCAAAGTTGTTCTTTGCTTTCCTGGTTGGATCAGAGTTTATTCATGTGTTTAATTAATAATTTTTTTTATCAGAGAAATGTCCAGTCTCGACAACAGATGGCAGCATTGGTCAACGAAAATCCCTTGAATTAAAAACGTAATAGTAATTATCTTTTTCCAATCTGAACACGTGGCTCATGAACCATTTACAATGTCTGTTTAATGTAATTCAAAAAATAAAGCAAGTGTAACAATAATGTCAGAAGAAACTTTAATTTACATAAAAACAAAATACTATGGCACTGAGAAAAAAAAAAAGTCATGCATTGTGGAGCTTTCTGCCTAAATCAGTAGAATTAGAAAATTAAAGCCATACTTTGGGACATTCTTAATGGGGAAAAATACATTTGATGAGTCATGCCATAATATGAAAATAAAAATCAGCTACAAGAAACACTTTTCTATAGAAGCAGACATGAGCTGGCCAAATAATAGTCTTTTTGTGGCCATGCAAGCCTGTTCAAAGTAAAACTATCAATCAACCTTTATTTATATGGCCCTTTACAACACAAAAAGTGACCATTAAAACTTAATAAAATACAAAATACATAAAATCAGTGGACAGTAACGGTAAAAGAAAATATACCAAATAGACATGTTAGTACATTACTGAATGTTAAAAACCATCCTGAACAAATGTGTTTTGAGCCTTGATTTAAAAAGCCACAGAGAAAGCCCGGTCACCCCAGTGTTTCAGCCTGGTTCTGGAAACCTCAAGCAGGAGCTGGTTTGTTGACCTTAAAGCCCAACTAGTGTTGTGAACATTTAAAAGTTCAGTCAAATAAAATGGCACAAGGCTGTTAAGAGCTTTAAAAACAAAAATTTAAATGTTAAAATCAATTCTAAAAGAAACTGGAAGCAGCATTTTGTACAAGTTGAAGGCGACTCAATGCAGACTGGGAAACACCCACATAAAGTGCACTGTAGTCTATTTTAGAACTAATGAACGCATAGTTTTTTCCAAGTCAGAACAATAAAAAAAAACCTTAGCTAAAAGACACAACTGATAAAAACTTGCTCTCACAATGCTATCAATTTGTTTGTCAAACTTAAAATTGTTGTCAAAAGTAACGCCAAGATTCTTCACAGTTAGTTTGAACCGGGATGACAGCCAATCAAAATCTGTTGACGCTGACTCATCAAATAAAATGTACTCAGTTTTGTTTTCATTCAGAAGAAGAAAATTATTCCCTAAAACTAAATGGTAAAGCTATTCATTCAGTGTAACAAAGACATCTGAATGACAAAAACATGCTTTTATTCATTTATATTTGGCCAAAACGTTATACAGTGAGTGCACCTTTAAACTTGAAATAATTAAATAGTTTGAAATGCCTGGAGGAGTTTATGATTGGGGGTCTTTTCTTCCAGAACCACTGTTGAGCTCCACTGAAACCTTTTATAGTGGGTGAAAATCATTACAGCAGATACTGGCAAGTAATGACACGTTTATGTAGGTCATAAGTCTGATTTTTATATATTAACTCAGGTGAAGATAAGTAGTTATCTTATGTTCGGGAGCAAGATCACACCTTCTACACTTTACCTACAGCCCCACTCAAACCCTAGTTTTGGCATTTAGTTCATGGTTCATGACGGTGGCTGCTTTTCCTAAGGTTGTGAAACTTGTCAGTGTAATTTTATGTCAAAGATAATATACCAGATTTTTTTTTTTTTTTCTGTTTTTTTGCAAACAAACACATTTTTTTTTTATTTTTGAACTTCCGAATTGTTCATCATGATGTGTTTTAAAGCCCTCTATGACATAAAATTAAATTTTTCTAGTTTTGACCTAGTCTGGGGTGTTAGTCCTTGTGGTAAATATTTATTATAGTTTTACAGCAGTTAAATGGCAATTTATGAAGAAATTGACATAGAAAAGTGGAAAATTAGATAAAGTAGGCCTAATTGGGTAAATGGTAAATGGTCTCTATTTATATAGCGCTTTTCCACCTTACAAGGCACTCAAAGCGCTTTACAGCCAGGGATCCACTCACCCAGTGTACGCAGACACTGAGGCAATGTGGGTTAAGTGTCTTGCCCAAGGACACAACGACAATCTACTCCTGCCATCCCACTGTGGCACCTGGTGTTCCGGCGGTCTCCCATCCAAGTACTAACCAGGCCATTCTTGCTTAGCTTCTGAGATCTGACGGGATCAGGCTTTGACAAGCAGGTATGGCCACAATTGAGTTTTAAAACAGAATTTCTCTACATGTCTCATCAAAGACAATTTTCACAAAACGCCTGAAGCAGCAGCAGATCTTCCAGTGAAAATACTTTGAATATTGGGATTTTAACCACTTTGAGATGTTCAACAGACTTAAGGATTTTGTGAATTGAGTTGTTTGTCTTGTAACCATGGAGATGGGACATGAAGCTATGAATGCTAACTTTGGACATCTGAATGGTACAGAACTTTTACTTCTGCTGCAGCAGAAGATTTTCCAGAGAAATATTTTGAGGGGATGGCTTTATCACCGACTGAAACAACAGAAGTTTCATCTGATCCACCTGGACCTGTGTCAACTGTTCTCTCACTTCAGTTTCCACCTCCAACTGCGTCTGCTCCTCCAGCTAAGGCCCTGACCGACCAACCACATCATGGAGATGTTCCTGAGGCTGTTCTGTGGACCAAGCTCCAAACCTGGAGCGACAGAGCCTTCTCCATCACTGCCCCACCCTCTGGGACAGAGACTGCACCAACCTCACTACTTTTAGGAAAAATGTCAAGACCCATCTGTTTAAATGTGTTTTTAATGATTGATTAATGTTGTAATTACTGTTTTTATGTATTGTACCTTTGTTTAACTGCCTTTGTCTGTAAAGTGTCTTTGAGTGTCTAGAAAAGCGCTATATAAATAAAATGTATTATTATTATTATTATTATTAAAACCCATTCAGTTTAAATCATCACTTAACATGACATCTGTGTTATTTATGTGGGTTTTGACCCACATAAATGGGTCAAAACCCATTTGCTATGTAACAGATAATAAAAAACAAATAAAACCACAAACCTCATAAAACAGCCAATAGGTGAAAACAAGCCAATTGTTTTGTGAAATCTTAAATATAATCATATCCACTGTGTTTTACTGAAAATATGGTGCATTCCAGGCAACAAGTGACTGGGATAATTCCCCTTTTAAAAAATACCAGCTTCCTGTTCAGAGCATTCCAACTGAATCAACTCATATGAAAACATTATGGCTAATGCTAACCTTCCTTTACTGTAAGTAAAAGTAACGTTAAAAAGCCATAACCAATGTTTACATTGTTTTTGTTTGTCCCAGTTCACAAGTGGTATTTACCAGTCCGAGTGGCGTTCCAGCACATTTGTACAAGTGGGAAATATCCCAGTTGCCAGTTGCCTGAACGCAGCATAAATGAGTGGCATTTGATGAATAAATGGCACATTATTAAATGTAGACAGGAGAGTGCCTACCATTTTCACCTGAACAGATTTTAACAAGATATCTGTGCTGAGGGAATTGTTTTTTTGTTATTTTATTGTAAAATCAGGAATAGTGACTTTAAGTAGCCTAAATGTTATGTTGTTTTGCAAAGTGAAGATTAAAGAAACTACTGTCATGAATGAATCAAAGGCTTGTCTTCCCCAGCTGTGTTTTGTGACCTGTTAGATGGTGCTTCTGTCTGACACTGTTGTCTTTCCTGAACAATCCCACTTTCTTCTTCTTTGGTCTTCTGCTCTGACTCTGTTTCCATATGCCTTTTCTCTTTTTTCCTCAGCCTCATTGATTGCTTGAGTTCTCCCTCCAGTTGCCCTTTTCTCTTGAATGACTCCAAGATCACGTCCTCTAATGTCTGAATGTGATAATCTAGATTTTCAATTGTATTTTCATATATCTTCCTTTCACTTAGTAGTTTTTCAATGTTCTTTTTCTTTTCTTCCTCTTGCCTGCCCCTAAATATAAAATAGGAAAGAACCCTTTTCCTCTCTGCTTCTATCACTGTATTCATATTATGAATTGCTGCCTGAGGTTTCTCCTTGAGCTTCATTATGAAAGATTTCGTCTGAGTCAGTTTGTTGATCACATCATCGACGTACAGCATGTCATACTCAGTCTTCTCCATGTTTTCTTTGAGTTCTGGCACAGTGTTTTTCAGATAGTTCAATATATTTGTAGATTCTTCATTCTTTACCATTTTTTCCATTTCTTCAAGTTCGGTGCATTTGCTTTGAGGTATCTTGCCTTGAAAACAAAAATAATTACACATTAGACTAAAATTTTTACTCAAACATGTCAACCACAAAAAATTATGAAAAAGATTAAATAATTTATTCATTTTCTACTGCCTCAGGGTCGGCTTTAGGCATAAGCATATTTCTATGTCTCATAAGCTATAGGACAGTTTTTATTTTGCATCAATAGGACACATGTTTACTGAGTTACGACCACAAACAGCTGATGAACTTGCAGATTTAGGCTGCAATACAAAGTGAACCAAACTCAGATCAATTGGGAACCAAATTTGTCTCTTTCTCTAAAGTTGCCTGGTTTGCGTTCACAATACACTTTTGCCAGTAGAACCAGCACAGTAGAGACACATCTGCCTTTCGCCTGTAGAGGCGCTGTGGAGCAAACACACGTTATGCAAACAGCAAAGAAGACACTCGGCTTCTTTGCTACATCAGCGGCTACGGCTACATCTAAAGCAGGGGTGCCCAAACTTTTTTCCTTGGGGGGCCAAAATTTGCAGATTTTTTTCTTCGCGGGCCAAAATGTATTGCATTGAAGAGTGCCGAGGGCCAAACATAATTTTGTTCGGCATTTAAAATAACATTTTGAGAAGAGATGAAGGTTAAAATATCTTTTATTAACACGTTTTACCAGATTGCACATGAATTTTGTCATTTGACAATCTTTTCAACACAAAATTGAATCAAACAGTTAGTCCTAACAAACCTGAACAAACCTGAACAACCCTTCGCGGGCCAAACTGAATCATCTGGCGGGCCGAATTTGGCCCCCGGGACCCACTTTGGGCACCCCTGATCTAAAGCAAACACACTGCTGAACTTTATAGTTTTGTTTATATGGAGCTATCTTACAACTTCTCTCACAAGTGTCAGAGCATGGACAATGTGAACTTTCACTTCAGAAGACGAGAGAGGAGGACCTGGCATTTTGTTCCAAATGCCCAGAGTAAAGACAGAAATATAACAAAAAGTAAGTCTATTTGATTAAATCTGTCTCTGAAAGGTTTGCTATCTGCTCATTCAGCTGTAAAGCTAAATATTGGATGAATATAGATAATTTCCCCTGTAGTAATGTGAGCTGTAGTGTTTCTTTCTGTTGTATAAATTTGTCATTTTTGTAAATGACGGGATATAACAGTGACAGTGTGATTATAATTAATGATAATAAATAATAAAATGTATTATAACTGAATAAGTCACTGCTCTTCTCGTTACTTTTATGTGTTTTCGATCTCACACACGTTGTTTGTTTGTTTGTTTGTTTGTTTTGATTTTGAGCCTCACGTGCGTTTCACATGTGGATCATGTCACTGTTCACTTCATGAAAAGCTTTAGTTGAAGCTTTAGTATTTGTGCTCACAATTTTTTTTGAATATTTTATTGTTTGCCATCTACTATCTGTTTACTGTCAGTGATTGATGTTTAACATGAACACGATGCGAAGGCAAATAATAGGTTGTAGTCAAATAATGTAATGTGGTAAATCTGTACTGTATGTGTGTCTGAAACTTCATGTTCTAAACCTGGACTTACTTTTTGGTTTAAACTTCCACACAATAAAAGCAGCAGTGACTCCAACTGCAAGAACTAGTCCCAAACCGAAGAGGATCCAGGCCACAGAGCATGAGGCACAAGACTCCAGGAACTCATCTGAAAGAAAATAATACCATGTATTATTTCTTTTGCTTAGACAACTATCAGTGCGATGTGTTAACTTATAGGACATGTTGCAGTTGCTATCTGAGTTATTTTCAAAGCTGCCACTGAGGTAACGAGTTGCTTTTCTACGAAACTTACTTCCTGAAGGCGTGACCAACCTGATACAACCCAGAAGAATGCTCAGACTGATGGCAGCCAAAAGAGGATATACAGTATTACCTGTGAGTGTGAGTTGAGTCTCTCTGGTCTCACTGTGAATATAAGTCTCTCTGGTCTCACTGTGAGTATAAGTTGAGTCTCTCTGGTCTCACCTGTGAGTATAAGTTGAGTCTCTCTGGTCTCACTGTGAGTATAAGTTGAGTCTCTCTGGTCTCATCTGTGAGTATAAGTCTAGTCTCTCTGGTCTCACCTGTGAGTATAAGTTGAGTCCCTCTGGTCTCACCTGTGAGTATAAGTTGAGTCTCTCTGGTCTCACCTGTGAGTATAAGTCGAGTCTCTCTGGTCTCACCTGTGAGTATAAGTTGAGTCTCTCTGGTCTGGCCGCTCTCCTTCTGTCTCACTCTACAGGTGAATGTGTTCCCGTGCTTCTGCTCCACACTCAGTCTGCTGCTCACACTGAACAGTTCGTCGCTGGCTTCTTTCTGAGCCTCAGTCCTGAGCAGAACCGTCCCCTCTGAGTCCAGCCACTCCAGCTCCGGCTTCGGGTACCAGCCTCTGGACTCACACCTCAGCACAGGAGACCCGAGCGCTCTTTGGTCAGACTCACTAAAAGAGGGGCCACGGACACTGGAACACAAAAATTGAGAAGTCAGAATTTTACCTGAGAGTATTCAACAAAAGTTCAGGCCTGGTCTAAAGCTACTGCTGAGATTGTATTTTTTAGACTAATGCACAGACTTGAGTTGATAATTCCATGGCAGCCATGTCATAAACAGTTTGATACCAGGTAAGATCACTTTTGTAAAATAGATTGTTTTAAATCTCAATCAAATGATACTCATTCACTGAACACTGCTCTCATATTTTCAGATTCTTCCCCAGGCTCTGACAAATTACATGGATCTGTTTTCCTGATAGTGAAAATGTTGCTGATGCTGTGCAATAATTAGAATTACAACTCACCGACCAGCAGAGTGACCTCTGCTTTGAAGTTAATCTGGGGGATGTAGCAGCGGTATGTGCCTCCATCACTGAGCTTCACTTGGGTCAGACTCAGGGTCATGTCTCCCTTCTGCAGTCGGCTCTCAGACAGAGCTGTGCGGCCCATGTACAGAGGGTTCTGGTCGATCAGCAAGTCTAGACCGTCACGTCTGATGTGAACATAACGTGGAGTCAGGTCGTGTCGAGCCCACTCCACCACTATGTTTCTGAGGTCTTTAACAGGCTCCAACCGACAGGGCAGAGTGACATCACTGCCAACAGAGACTGTGATTGGCTGGTTGGGAGTGATTGTTGTGGGCAGACCTGAGGAAATTAATGCTCTGGATGTAAATTATTTCAGACAAAACATTGGCAGCAGAATTTCAAAAGCAATGAACGACAATGAAACCTAAAAGTTAAAACTATAGATTGCTGTCGATGTCAATATTACGTTACTTCTTCTCCACCACAGTGTGACAAAGAAGAACAGATATGTCACAGGAGAGCACGAGACGAGCTATACACTGAAAAAATGGATTTTTGAGGGTAGTAATATTTATAATATATCAATAAATAGTTTTTAGTCACTAAAATAGACTCCTGCCAAATAAATAAAAACTGCATTTAAAAGTATTACATTTAAATGTTTTTATCCTTTAAAGTTTTTAATTTCTGAATATATTAACATTTATTATAATATCCCCTTTACCTTCTAGAGCAAATTGTAAAAAGTGTGAGTAAATATTACTCCAGAAATCACTTAAGCGTTTGAATGTCTAAATGCAGGAGCAACGTAACATTTAATAGATTATTTTCTTTAGCTGTCCTAGTTAAATGTAAAAAGCGTCAGTAAATGTTAAATGTAAAAATCACTAAATGGTTTAAATCCTGCACATGCTCAGTAGAGAGCAGGACAGTTAGCAGGAGCTGCTGCACAGACATGTCCAGGATCATCTCCACACACTTGTGAGAGGAAAAGAAGAATTTTTACACATCTACATCTGCTCAGGTGAGTCTTAAGTCTTCTCTGGTGTACTGTGAGTTACATTTGTCAAGTACTTTTGTGAAAATGTGCTCTGTTAGCATACAATGTGCACTGTTAGCATTAGCTTTTACAAACGTGATTTGTTTTTTAGGTTTTACAATGAAACGTCTTTATTTTAGCCACATACAGTTGCTCAGGGCAACATTAGGCTGTGCACTTTGTCCAAGTGTTATTTCAAGTCAGCAGCCTTAAAAGTCAGTCACAGAAAAATGTAGCTTTGACACATTGTGCATTGTTGTTATTATGCTAATTAGCCGCACAATCTAGCAGTGCTAACATGCACATGTGGACTATGTGGACTACATACAGCATGAGAACAGACCACAGTGAGAGCAGGACATCTGTACTCACTGTGGAACATTAGAAAAGTACTTTTTGTTGTCTTAGGACAAAAATCAGCTTCACTCAAACACAAACAGCAGTGCTAATCACTTAGTACTTGAAAATTGTTTTTTTACTCATGTAAACATTGTGTTACACGTGTCTCTTGCAGATGAAATGACAGAAAGATCTTCAAGCAAGTAATTTTGCCCTCAAGTTCTTCTAACATTGGGTAACTAAGCATTTTTAAATATAAGGCCAATTGTCCTGTTTCATTCTTGTTAAACTACTAACTGTGACTGTGTTGTTCTTGTGTTTTTCAGATGTGAGAACATGGAGACGTTTGACTGATGTTACATCTGCCCACATTCAGTAAGTTAAATAAATATTTGAAGCTAAAAGCTCAGCTGATGGTGGGAGAGGCCATACAACTGACTAAAATATAACCGAGTAAATGAACTGACTATCATCTTTGAGAGCTTTAAAAGAACATAAAGATGAACTGTGTCTTCCTTCACAGGAGCAGATTGGAGTCAGGACTGTTGCTGTTTGTACAAAGAGAAAATACCAAGAGGACAGTAACAGGTAAACACGTGACTTCAGTGTTTTTGTGCTTCTTGAGCTTGTTCTACAAGCACACCTTTAGTTTTCTTTGATGGCACTTAGTGTAAAATGTTTCACCTTTCAATTTCTATGTAAAACCCATTAAAATATTATGGAAACATTTTGACCAGGCAGTTTGTTTGAATCCCCTTTTTAACTGTGAAATGACTGTATGTCTGTTGTTCTGTGTGTTCAGGTGAACTCCAGCTGTCTCCAAGTGTCCTGCTGCCGTGAAGGAACTCCAACAAATATAAGTTCTGAAAAAAAACTACATTTACTGTGAGTTGTATTATTCTTTGAAAATCCTTTAATAAAATGATTTTAACATTTCATTTTGTCATTTTTGTGGGAAAACATGTAGAAAAAGTAAAAATAAAAAAAATATTACTATAAAAAATTAAGTAACTTTTAAACATATATAGTACATACAGACATAAAAAATATGTTAAGAAAATTATTTAAATTTTAAACCATATAAATACATAAGTGGTATGTAAAAAAATCAAAACCTTACTTGTTTTTTAACTTTAAATTTTACTTGATTTTTTGGGGTAAAACAATACTAAAATTTACTCAATTATTCAGAATAAATCTTACACTATGAACATTAGCAAAAATTATGTGAACTCTGGTATTAAAACGTAAGGAATAAAAAATATTGCAAATTGTCGCGAGAATTTTTTCGATTAAATCTTAATAGTTGTTTTTTTCAGTGTAGTCTTACCTGTTCACCCAGTTCTGAAGAATCAATGACATGATGCACATTTAAACTGGATATGCTACAGTATGGCATTTTTTTAATTGCAGCTTCCTTTCTGGACTCAAATACTGTTTTTGCATTTCTTCAAGGTGACAAAATGAGTGTTGCTTGTGTCTATTAGCCTCTATTAAAACTCAGCACTTACTTTGACTCAGAAGAATCATCAGAAGCAAAAGAGAAAAGGACACAAGCTTCTTTTCCAGAGCCATAGTGGGATAAAACCTGCCAACAACAAACCCAATATCATTATGATCACTATTGTTTGTATTTAGATTATGTTAATAAATGATCTCTTGTACAAGGTTTTACACTTTTTTTCTGCAGTAACACTTAATGAGCAGATACAAATTGTTTACAAATGTAAATAAATTATTAACATAATTATTATTAAATGAGTATTTACTATTAAAGAACAAATGTTGCTCATGTTCTAAGATGATGACCATTTACTGCTTTTAGAAAAAATCCATTTGGTGATGCATCTTATTACTGGGATTGATTCTCCCACCTATATTGGTATTTAAATAGTATTTAATTCTGTATTTCAGCTGATGTCAATATAAATGTGTAGGCTTGTTCTGGTGTTAGTCGAGTTGTGCAATTATGTTTTATGTTTATAGTTAGTACTAGAAATCAGAATTTAAAAAAAAAAAAGAAAAAAAAAAAAACAAATATTAACTGTTGCTAACCCTCACCTAAGCCCCAATTCTAAACTTAGCCATAGAATTGTGCCTAAACTTAACCACCAAAAGCCAATGAAGGGTACACAGCTCTATAATACAGCCCCTGAAAAGGGAGCTCATTTTTGTTAAATGCCTGATAAAAATGGTCTGAGATTCAAATTGTATTTGTTTCTGAACCCTTTGGAGCACATTTTCACTCTTTGTGAAGATGGGGTTCTGTAGTTTCAGCCTCTAACTGAACTTTAAAAGAAGTCTGGCTAAAACTATCTAATCATTTAGTAATGATTAGGTAATATTATCTTAATAATTAACTAACAAATGTTAGTTAATTATTAAGATAACATTAGTGAACAAAAATAAGTACTATATACATTATTTATGATTTATAAATAGTCCTTATAATAAATTAATAAGTACCATATTTGAAAACATTTGGCTTTTCTAGTATACATAACAATGCTGGATCCAAAACATTTAAACTACAGCCATTATCTAAAACATTATCCAAAGGAATGCTAAAAAATGAAGAAGTTTACTATCCCAATATTAGAAGTGCAGAAATCATCACCTCTAAAATGAAATTACACCTCTCCAATAGACACATTCTTTTATCTAAACAAGGCTCCGTCTGAGTGGTGAACATCTGATAAAATGGGATTTTTGTGGCCTAAATTTTCTTCTTTTTCTTGTTTGGCAGATAAATTAGCTTTTCTGTTGTCACGGCTACAGTGCAGACTTTAGCTAGCTTGTTTGCTAACGACATCTGGAGCTATGTGATCATTTTACCTACTTAAAATCATCTTATTTAAGAAAAGAAAGGTACGGAGTTTCTTTCTGTGTGATCCTGACGTTTTTGTCAGTGAGATATGTGAGAGAAACAAAAGTGTTGTAGTTTTTCTGCTTTTCTGCCACTGTTTACCTGTTTTAGTCTATTTACATGGCAAATACAAACTCATATCTCAGCAGTTGTAGTAGGCTAGTTGTTTATTTATTCAGTCTGCATCTGCTTTTTCCTGTTTACTCGTGTTTTAAGTCCTTACAGAAGAAATTAGGCTATTTTTTTGTATATCATTTTGGCCACTCACTGCTGAATTTTATGATGTCACCTGCATAACCTGCATACCTGACTGCATGTGTGATATTTCCTTCTGTAGTTAATGATACACGGGTTCTTGTCTTTCTAAGCAAACAAGGGCAAATCAAATCAAAGCACAAATCAAAATGAATCTTCTCAGTTTGAATCATATTTTTACGCAATAACTTCGATGAGAAAGTATTTCAAGTTGTCAGACCTGTCTTGCCTAAGTAACAAAATACAACACAAAATGCTTTTTAGTGCAAGTTCTAAGTATTCTGTAACTAAAATTCTGTAACTTAGCAATTGCAATAAATAATAAAACCAACATACCTTTTATTTCACAAAGTTTTCTGTCCTCGGGTGAAAGGCAGTTTCAGGTTCACAGCCCACAATCGACTGCTAAAGCTCCGCCCACTAGTCCTCATATGACTCCTGTAAATCAGTGGTACGCAGGTAAAACAATAGTTGATTCATTGAGAAGGTCAGAGTAAAAAGTTATATTAAACGTGAAAAATTTTAAGCAGCGTTCTGGTTTTGTTTCCTCTACCTTAGCCTTTGTGTATGAGACAAGCTCCTATATGTGGCATTTTAACTTTTTTGTGCTTAACTGTACTTCTAATCTTACACCAGCAAAAGTGAGCCTGCACAAGTAAACACTGAAAATATGTGAAAACAAAAGCCAATGTAAATAAAATAAAACAAAAGAGAAAAGAAAGAGAGAAAGAAAGAAAGAGAGAAAGAAAGAAAGACGAGATATGGTTGTATTTTTTATGTTTAACTCTTTAGGTTTTTGGGTTTTTTTTAATTGGAAATACAATACAATACAGTACATTTAGAGACTTTAAATGTTGCCCCGAAGAATACAAACTGAGATCTCTCCATTTTAAAGAGCTGGTAAAGAGATGAATGTGCAGTCTACAAAACTGAGTCACAGAGAGCCTACACTGCAAAAAAAAAAAAAAAAAAAAATGCTAAAATGTCTTGAAATCTGAGTTTAATCTTTTATTTTGGTATTTTTTTTCTAGTTAAGATGGTTGATTCACCTACAGTATATTATTTAACTTGTTTCAAGGTGTTGTTTTAATAAATTTGCTCTGATTTTAAGCCAAAGTATTTGCCAGTGTTGCAAAACATTTTTACTCACAATATTGACAAATTTGATTCTAGCCAAAAATCTTTTGTAAACAGTAAGACATGTCTTAAAACAAGTGAAATTTGCTACCAATGTTGAGCATTTTTTTTCTAATCTGCCTAAAATGAGTAAACTAAGATGAAAACAAAATTATGTAATGACTTGTTGCAGTGTGGAATGACACTTAAAGGGTTAAAAATAGGCTTTGTGGCCTGTATTTGGTGAGTTTTACAAGAACAACTACTAGGCTATTGCTAACATAGAAAAAAAAAACTTCAAATATGACCTCATGCTGCCCCTTGGTCATTTTATGGATTCATTTCAGGTAGATTTATTTAGGTTTTTCGTCTAAAAATGTTTGTGTATCATTTGTTTGACTAATTTTAATCTGAACTTTTTTTTTTCAAAATCATTATCACTTTATTTGAAAAAAACAACAAAAGCAAACAAAAAAAAAGTTCAAAGCAGTCTGTAGAGCGTTGTACCACGACATTGTTGTGTTTTAATTATATCACAGCTATAATAATAATAATAAAAAAAAGATAAAGGTGGTTTAAGTGTTGACAACCTTCCAGTCTGTCAAATGCACCTTTGTTGAAGAAAAAAAACAAATATTAATAAATAATTTCATGTGTTACATTTGCCCCTTTGGTGTGTTACAATTGGCTCATGTTGTGGGGCAGTTGTAACACTTGACTTTCTTGTCTCAAAATAAATAGTTTCACTGAACCCAAACATTAATAAGTCAAGCCGAGATCTGCACCTTTCATTTCAGAGAGTTATAAGCAAGATAAGCAGAGACAAACAGTTAATAAATACTGTGTGCACACTTGATTACACTCGTGTCATTACAAAAACAACACAGAAAAGAATGACGTTATACTTTTATTATTGTACACACGGTCATTCCTTCATTTCAGGGTAAAGTCCACAGGTGTAATGGGGCTCAAACTTTAAACACCTCCTCTCTCTCTCTCTTTTTTTTTCCTTTTCTGCCTTTTCTTCTCGCTGTTGTTTGTTAGATTCTGATCGAAAGGCTGGATATCCACTGAGACACCAAGTTTATTTACAAGAAGGCCACCAGCGCCATCTGCCTGCTCACAAAGAAATAAAACTAATAAAACTTTAGTGCACAATGATTTTAAATTAAAGGTCTGTCAGTTTGAAGATTCAGATTGCTGTGTTGTCTGCCCACATCTACATTTTGAAACTCGCCTTGGACTGAAACATTGTTAAAAAGCATAAAAAAAAGTCAACATTACACATTTGTATTTTGCTGATTGGATTAAAATATATTTTTTTACAAAATACGATTTTCAATTTTTACAAATACACTTCACATTTCACAGTTACATTTGTATCAATAAAACATTTTAGTAGCTACAATTACTTTGTTAAAAACCAAATTAAATAAACACTGCCAAAAAAAATAAATAAATAAAAAGAATGTAGTGCACCTTTAGTGTGCTTTCTTTCACCCAGGTGTTGTGTTTTTTTCATAACAATTCAATTCTGTTTGCTGTCAGCTGACCAGTGTCATTTCCATTAAGCCACGGGAACACTTAAACAACACCTCAAAGCTCTCAATGAAAGACAAATCAAAAGTCAGTGGTAGTTAAAAAAAGCAATGTGTTGAGAATACATTTATTTAGGAATGATCGTCTCAAAATCATGCTCAGAATCAAGTCTGGCTGAGCCTCAGTGGTGTGTGTAACATTCACTTCACAATTCTTGAGACATGGATCATCATCAGAGCATCAGTCAGCACCTGAGATGACGTTCCAGATGAATGTGTTGTTTAGTGTTCCCGTTATTTTTTTAGTATTTTGTAGTTAAAACAGGTTAATTAGTGTCACACATGTAATATGGATGGAAAAGGGTTTGAAAACTTTGAAAATTGTTCAAAGTATGCAGCGATCAAATCGAAAGCTCATAATTAATCACTTTTGCTCATGCAGCCACTGACCTACACACATACAAACACATTTGTAGAATACAAATAATAATACAATAAAAGCCAGTAAGTCTAAAAAAAAAAACAAAGCATGAATTTGTGCAAGATCTGACTGAATGTGAATTATTATGTTGCAGTAAAGGTGGCTTAGCTAATTTTTACACTGCAAACACCATTTAGGTTTTAAATGTGACAACTTCCTCTCCTAAATCCTTCAACACATGGTTAATATCGATATTTATTCATTTTGGTTGCATTTATGGCTTAGAAACATCTTTTTACAAACAACAAAGAAACTGGAGAGGACCACTCAAGCTCAGCCAATCAGAGCGCAGCATTCAGCTCCTGATTACTAACTAAAACTCTTTATTATTCAGCGCAGACAGTACTCGGAGGTCTCATTTTTAACAAAGTGCTGCATTTACTACATACTTTTTAGTGGAAAGCACATCCCATCTTTAACTGATGTGGACCTCTAAATATCACTGTTTACTGTTAAAATGTTCAAAATTCTGAGCACTAACCACAGTGGCTTTGTTTTAAATGTATTTCATTATGGTTTATTTTGTTCTACGTCAAAAAAAAAAAAGTTAATATAAATAAACTAACAAAATCAAGGAAAATTGAAAATTGTGGCTGCAAATTGCATCGAGACTTAAGTGAATCATCCCATCCCTATTATCTAAACCATCCCAGCCCTGATTGCCCCTTCGTATTATTCACCATAGCAAGCGACTGATTTTACATAATTATTACATACATATGTAACATTTAAGAACCCTTCAACATGTAACACTTGAGAGACTTTTCAAATAATTGGCTGTGTGCACGGAACTTCAGTTGGCTTGCGTACGTTCAAAAATGCTAACTTCTGTACTTACGACCACTTCCTGTTAGCGTTAGCATTTAGACACAAACACGTCTCTTTTTAAACAAGTGTCCTCTGGTGAAATATTCCTCTAATATGTAAAGTCTTTAACATGTTTTCTGTAACATTCACCACAACTGTCTGATATAAAGAGGATTAATTTGTTTTAAACTGATGTAATGAAAACCTCACTGAAAAGCATTGCACAGGAAGTGGTTGTGTGTACAGGATGTACTATTTTGAACGTACGCAAGCCACCTGCACAGAGCCAATTACAACAAAGTATAGGATGTGGAGGGGCTAGGAGTAAGTGTAAGCTGGACTTTTTTGAACACTAAAGCCTGAGTTGCAAGAACAAACAAGATTATTCAAACATGTATGAATGAATTAAATACAACTTTGAAAAGACAGGGAAACATTGTTGTAACAAAGTTAAAATCTGTAATAGGTTTAGCCCAACTTTTGAAGCTACAGGTATTGTTTTTGTCTCGTTTATCTCTCACCTCTTAGCCTCAATAAGAAAAAAAAAATCTCTCCATCTCTCTATAAAACAAGCAAACAAATACACACACACACATGGTACCATGGGGGCCCAAGTGAAAATTGTGGGCCCTCATGTTCGATAATAACACAGTAAGCAAACCATAATGACAAAAATATTAAAAAGGCAAAAGTTGTAAGAAAGGACTTTTAGCCCATTATTAAAGTTAAAAGCTAAAGTTAAAACTAAAGTAAAGCATCAAAAAAATAATCTAAAAAAAAAAAAAAGCTAAATTGCCTTTTTTGTCTTCGTCACAGTTGCATACGAGCCTTGGCCTGAGCAAAGGCTGTTACAAGACTGTTCATTCTAACATTGTGTTCGATGGATATAAGTTCAGTGAGTCTCTCCTGACACATTAATGAATAACTTCTGGTACTTTAGAATGTTATTCAGTCACTGTAAACATACCAGAGCGGTGCTGTGCTGCATTAAAACATGAATCGAAACACGTTGGGAGTAAACCTACTTTTCAGGTTCCACAAACAGTTTTTTCTTCACTTTGTGGTGTCAATAACTTGTGCGTGCAGAGGTGTTTACGGTGATTGTAATTCTACACCAAAATGGAGAGTGACCTACAATTATTTTTTGTTTTGTTCAGGGTAAATTTTTTGCTTGGTTAAATTAAAGCCAGATCCACCTGCAGCTGTTGATCCAGATTTGTCTGATTCCATCGCTTGTGACTGGGCCTCTGTCTGCTCTTGAGTTTTTATAGGCAACTGAGATTTCTTGAGAGTCAATCCACTCATCAAACTGGTTAGATCATCTGCAACTTTTTCCTGGTTCTTGTCATTCTTCTCCTCTGTTTCCTTAATTTGATCTTGAGTTTTCATAGGTAACTTAGAGTTCTCGAACGTCAATGGAGTCATCAATCTGGTTATATGATTTACACTGATTTCCTTGTTCTTGTCATTCTTCTCTTCTGCCTCTGTTTCCTTCATTTGATCTTGAGTTTGAACAGTTTGACTTTGATCATTTACTTCATTTTCAACTTCCTGTTTTGTTTCAGACTGAACTGTTTTCTTCTGAATCTCATTTTGCAGCCGTTTCTTCTTCTGCTCCACTTCTTCTTCCAGCCTCCCTTTTTTCTCACTTGTTTTTCGAACTATTTTATCAATTTTAGACATTTCTTTGTCAATATCTTTATTGATATTTTCAAACTCACCTATTGTCTTCTCCCATTTTTGCATTTTTTCTGCACCTTTCTTTTTTGACTCTTTCTTTCTCAACAGTAACTTCATTTTTTCCTTCTTCTTCTCTATGTCACAGCTGAGTTCATGATTATATAAACAGAGTTTTTCCTCGAGACAGAACAGAAACCTCTTTGTCTCTAATAGTTTCTCAGTTAAATCTTCCACAGACTTGATCTCTCTTGTAGTTGTCTCTATGTCCTCCTGATAATCAAACAGTTTTTGTTCTCTTTGAGATTCCTGCACTTGCTTCAGCATATGCAGAGCTTCTTCACAGTCTTTCTGTTTGATGTCTGTTCTTGTCACATCCCTTGTTTCTGTGGGAAAAGTTCAATAATTTAAACAAAAGAATTTTTATTTCAGACCCATAAATCCCATTAATGCCCTTTGACAACAAATTAAAAGGTAACTGAAGGGGTATTATTGAGGCAAAAAGACATCATGTAAAGAATGCTATTAGTGATAGTAACTCAAAGAGAATGTGAAAATTAAATACATATTTTGATTGCTATGTTAGCTTAGTTATTCTTCTCTCCAAAATGATCCTACACTGAAGAACAGGCTTATCTTAGTGTTGTTGTTTTTGTTGTTGTTCCACTGACAATAAACATAGACAGACTGAGTCTTACACCATTCTGAACTTTAGCGTCTGACACCAGTGACACCAAATAACATGGTAGAATCAAGTGACACAGTCCAAAACAGTCATCACTTTCCCAGCTTAATACAAGTGTTGACAACTTCAATTATTAGTCTTTTTACTAACAATAATACAATGAAAATCACAAACTTAATTACAATTGGACAACTGTTTGTTTTTGAAAAAAAAAAAAAATAATAATGAAAAAAAAAATCTAAACTTACTTTTCATTTTTAACTTCCAGAAAACAAAAGCAGCAACACCAGCAGCAACGAGACACAGGGACAAACCAAAGAGAACCCAGGGCACAGCACAGGAGGAACAGGCCTCCAGGAACTCATCTGGACAGAACAAGTAATTTATCAATACAAATTATGACTGTGTCCCTCTGGTCTCACTATGAGTATAAGTTGAGTCTCTCTGGTCTCACTATGAGTATAAGTTGAGTCTCTCTGGTCTCACTGTGAGTATAAGTTGAGTCTCTCTGGTCTCACTGTGAGTATAAGTTGAGTCTCTCTGGTCTCACTGTGAGTATAAGTTGAGTCTCTCTGGTCTCACTGTGAGTATAAGTCAAATCAAATCAAATCAAACTTTATTTATAAAGCGCTTTTCATACATGCATGTAACACAAAGTGCTTTACATTTAATTAAAAACAATCCCACATGCCCCCCACCCTTCACCCGTCCCCGCCAGACAACCCCCATATTACAAGCACCCCACCCCACACACACACTCACCCCCAAACACATACACCCTTCCGTTGAGTTGAGTTGAGTCTCTCTGGTCTCACCTGTGAGTATAAGTTGAGTCTCTCTGTTCTCACTGTGAGTATAAGTTGAGTCTCTCTGGTCTCACTGTGAGTATAAGTTGAGTCTCTCTGGTCTCACCTGTGAGTATAAGTTGAGTCTCTCTGGTCTCACCTGTGAGTATAAGTTGAGTCTCTCTGGTCTGGCCGCTCTCCTTCTGTCTCACTCTACAGGTGAATGTGTTCCCGTGCTTCTGCTCCACACTCAGTCTGCTGCTCACACTGAACAGTTCGTCGCTGGCTTCTTTCTGAGCCTCAGTCCTGAGCAGAACCGTCCCCTCTGAGTCCAGCCACTCCAGCTCCGGCTTCGGGTACCAGCCCCTGGACTCACACCTCAGCACAGGAGACCCCGAGCGCTCTTTGGTCAGACTCACTGAGGGAGGGGCCACGGACACTGGAGACAGGAACAGGTAAAGAGGAAAGAGTCACAGAAGTGTGAAGTTCAATTTAAGAAAAACAGCCAAATAGATTCTACTTGCAGTAAACTACAGAAACAGAATCAAAATTAATTACATTTTACCGCAAAGGAAAATTTATCTTTTACAGACATGTGGTTTCAACTGATTCAGCAATAAAAAAATACAAAAATAATTTTCATGTGGAGCATGGTTAATGTGCAGATGCTGTGAGCATGTTTGGATTAACATGCTGTTAATAATAGAATAACAGAGCCATGTACAGTTCAGATCTGAAGATGTAAAATCTGAAGGAAATCTAAATTGTTCTGCTATTTTATTAGCATACGCTGCTCAACATGAAAAGCATTGTTACCATAGCAGATGCTTAAGTGTAACTCAATCCTGTTCACACAACTCACCAACCAGCAGAGTGACCTCTGCTTCAATGTCCATCTGGGGGATGTAGCAGCGATACGTGCCTCTGTCACTGGGCTTCACTCGGGTCAGACTCAGGGACATGTCTCCCTTCTGCAGTCGGCTCTCAGACAGAGCTGTGCGACCCAGGTACAGAGGGTTTTGGCCTATCAGGAAGTCCAGACCGTCACGTCTGATGTGGACGTAGAAAGGAGTCAGGTCCATACGAGCCCACTCCACCACCATCTCTCTGAGGTCTTTAACAGGGTCTAACTGACAGGGCAGAGTGACATCACTGCCCACGAGGACAGTGAGTGGTTGAGACGGCACAATTAATGTGTTCTGCCCTGAGAAAATCAAAATATACATTTTACTACAAAGTATATGAATAGGACTAGAGCAAAAAAAAATAAAAAATCTTTGTAACCTACAGTGCTCAAAAGTATAGATGAGTGATAGGTGAAATGTATAATGCAGGGTGTACTCCTTGTGGATGTTAAGTATTAACATGTAATATAGTTAAAAAACTAAGGGCAAGTGTAGTTTTAGTTTTCTCAACTGCTTTGACGCACTTTTTAAAACTTGATTTATTTTACATTTTGATCTCTTAATTCAAACTTTTCCAGTTTTTCATTCACAGTTTTCAGACTCTTTCTCAGAACAGCTCACACAGCTCTCATTCACAAACTCACATGTTCTGTGAGTTTAGTTTGTTTCTCCAACACTACAGACCTGTTCACACACAATAAAGGACTTTTTCCAAAGCAGTGTTAGTTTTTATCTACAAACTCACGCACCACAGCAAAATCTAAAATCACACAAGCAACAAAGATCTAACAACAAATGAACATTTGAATCAAACAGGACAATGATCTGAGCAAAAAACACAGACTGAAGGAAAGTGTAAAGACTCACTATATTTCCAGTGTGATGTTGATGTAAATGGTCTGTCAGTGACAGATGCATTACAAAATGTCGATGTGGATGACATCTCTCAACTACCTCTAGTAAATTGTAAATATTTGGATAAACTATATAAAATACAGTTAACAAATCACAAAATAATCCTAAATGTATATTAATGTTCTTTTTTTTTTTTTTTTTTTTTCGTTTTACAAGTATGGCAGATTTTGGATTAAAAACAACAACTCCAATACAAAATCATTTGTGTGAAATGTGAATCCAATGACAGACTGAACTGAACCTTTGGTGACTTTGTGTCTGAGATCAGGACTACGTTTCTGAGCTGTAAAGTCAAATGAATGAGAAAACATACCTGAAGAATGTTAGAGAGTTTTAATGGTAAAACTTTTACCAAAAAAAAATTTTTTTTAACATTTTGAGTTGTTTTACAAATTGACTTTTAGAATGGACAAGTGTGTCAACGAGATTGAGGAAAAACTGTAATATGAATTATTGATATTATGTAAACAAAAGCAGCTTAGGCTATTTAAATTATATAAACTAAAATGGGAATATCCATTTGACCACTAAGAAAAAGACTAATCTCAAACACAATTACTGCATCAGATGTGTGCTTACTACAACAAAAATCCACCAGTAAAAACACACACAGCTGCAGCACACAAATCTGTGAAACAAGCAGATGAGTAAAAATGTGTAAATGAGGTGGAATGACCCATATGAAATGCAGTGTTGGGAGTAACTAGTTACTTTTGTAACTAGTTACTTTAATATATTCCACTTTTCAGTAACTAAGTAGTGTAACTCATTACTTAAAAAATGTTGATAATATATTACAGTTACAATCTGAGTAACTCAAGTTACTTTTATATAAATTAATTGCTTTTATAATCTATTGAAAATGACACTTCAGGACCAAAACATCACTAAAATGCTGTCTGTTGCTTAAAGGTAAATCAGATATTATGAGGAAAACGTGTTGTGACGTCACATTTCCATAAATTAACCAGTAATCAAGTGTAAATTTAACAAACTTAGTATTGTACAATGTCTTAACAAATGTGTGATGAGCTCAAAGTAACTCACAGTAGTGTAACTCAGTTACATTTTTGAGACAGTAATATTGTAATACAAATATATTACATTTTTCTCCCTGTAACTATAATATATAATGTATTACAGTTTTAGAGTAACTTACCCAACACTGATGAAATGTTACCAAGTAGCTACTGATTTAGGCTATTTACATATTGTTTAGAAATGAAAGTAAAAGTGTGCTATTAAAACGTAGCTATTAAAGTATAGTCTTAAAACACGAAACTAAAAAAGCAGCTCGACCCAAATGTCAGTCCAGTGTTCTCACATGAATAACACAGAAAGAAAAATCAAACGGAGAAGTCTTTTGTGAAGACGATGTGCTATAATTGATTCACCTGCGTATTAAAGAAGAATAACGCTGTACCTTTGTTAATGTGCACACGATCATTTCCTCAGTTTAGAGTCATCCACAAGTGGTCCACGGAGATCCAAACGCCTCGCTTTAGTCCAGGTTTATAGAAGGATAAAAGGTCTTGGTGCAGTGAGACAAAGACGAAGTTTTTTAGAGAAAGTAAGTTCAGACGTTCGGGCGCTGTTGAACTGAACTACTAGCGCCATCTATCTGCTCAAAATAAACTAGAGAGAAAAATGTTTACATTAACTAAAATAAAACATTCCTGAGCTTGGCCATTAATGTTTCTGTATTGCTTTGTAGATTATTTAAAAAAAAAATAAAAAAAAAATGCTAAAAGAAAATTTTCTTAGATAATAATAATAGGGTCAATAGGCCAAATAAATAAAACTATATTAAATTTTACTTGTTCATCCATAAATTAATTTTAGACATAATTTTTCATTGCTTTGAAGGGTATCAAAGCAATGAAGGGTATCAAAGCAATGAAGGGTATCAAAGCAAGGTGTTAAGTTGTTACTTTTGAAAACAAAATATGCCAGTTAATTGGTTGGTGCCACAAAAGGGACACATTTACTAAAAATAACCCAGTAGTTGTTACGATTATTAAAGGAACTGTTTTGATTTCAGATAGGCTATAAGACACATGACTTCTATGTGTCCACAGACACAAAATAAACATGTCCAAATGTACAATTATTTTACTGAAAGTCATTGTAAATCTGAGTTATTCTTAATTTAAAAAGCAATGGACATGATTTTCATTTGTTGATGTTTCCATTTGATGTTTTGGTTCTCAAGAGGATTATCCAATCAGAAAGCAGAATGAGCCTCACATGACTCTATCATTTGGGTTAGTTTAGTTTCTTAGGGCCAGAAGTTAATTTTGAACCAGAGTCTGAGTTTGAACTGATGTTACTTACACCATGACACTGTCTGTGATAGGCTCATGCACTTGTTTCCATACAGTTCTCATTGGGCTCCACCTACATTGTGTTAAATGTTAATCTTGGGAAGAAACAGAACAAAGAGTCAAGTGTCTGAGAAAGTGTCTTTATGGTTATTACCCATGATTCATAACAAACCTTGTTCCTGTTTGGTAATCATCAATGTATGGACTATTTCACACACTGGTAACCCAAGTTCATTCACTTTTTTTAAGCCACTAGTTATGCATCTTACATACGGTTCCTTTCATATTACCACAAGAAGCCTGTCTCAGCAGATTTATTCATGTATTATATTGAGGAAATAGTCGGTGGTACAGTGGCTAAGTGGTTAGCATTGCTTCCAGATTTGCATCCTCCTCCTTCGCTGTGGCTGTGTAGGCAGTGCAGTATCACATATCAACCCAAACAGATGACATGTTTCAAACGAAAGTGTGTATATCCTACTGTCAGAGCATAAGTGACTAAGTGACAACTCAATTGTACTCATGTAAAAACTTTTGACCTAATAGTCGTCATGTTATTGTCACCTTATGATTACGTATTCTCAAACTTCATGAGCAAGACGTCCTACTATGTATTCAGTCAATCCCTGCTCATCCACCTACAGTGTGTGCACAGGCTAATTAAGAGATTTGATCTTGTCCTGTGCTGTCTGGCCACAACTTACAGTGAACTATTTTGAAACTCCCCTCGGACTGTTCAGAAGCATACAAATTAAACATTGCACATTGCTGATAAGATTACAATATATTTACATTACATTACATTTCACACAATTACATGTATCAATAAAACATTTTTAGTAGTGACAAACATGTAAACATTTTAGTCCAAATATTTATTTAAAAAGAGCAAAACAATAGGTTTTGCTGTCTGTTAGCAGTTCTATGTAAAAGTCCAACATTCAATAAACATTGTTAAAAATAATAAAAAGAATGTGGTGCATCTTTATTGTGCAATCTCTCACCCATCAGGTTTTGTGGTTTAGGGGGTGTGGCTTGATTGGAACAGTTCATAAATCTTGTCTGTGTAGAAGGGCTGTTGGTATGGAGTCTTAGTCGACCAAAATTGTTTTAGTCAATCAGGTATTTTATTTTGATTATAAGGATTTATATTAAACAGAAACAAAAAGAGGTGAATCAGATGAAGATTTTTTTTAACCAAATAATTGGTCTAAACTGCCTTCAAAGAAATAAATACAGTATTTATCCAAGCACAGATCGGGTCAAATGAATGTAATATTTTTTGGTTGCTGAGCCTTTGCCACGCTCCCTTTTTAATCAATTAATCGGTCGATTGAACATGTCTTTAGTCGACCAAGTATTTCTTTATTTGACTTCAGTTATCCAGTGTCATTTTCCTTTAGCCACAGGAACACTTAAACAACACCTTGAAGATCTCAATGAAAGTGAAATTCTGTTAATTGTTTAAGTGTCCCCTTTATCTTTTGAGCAGTGTATTTTTTCACATTTATAGTTAACACATAGGTTAATTTTGTGTTTGTATATTCAGACGATAACGTAGTCTTGACCAGTGTTGGGAGTAACTAGTTACAGAAGTATCTAGTATCAGAATTGTAATATATTCCACTTTTTTAGTAACTAAGTAGTGTAACTCTAAACAAAAATGTTGACAATATATTACTAGTTACAATCTGAGTAACTCAAGTTACTTTCATATAAATTAATTGCTTTTATATTCTATTGAAAACAACACTTCAGGACAAAACACCACTAAAATACTGTCTGTTGGCTTAAAGGTGAATCAAATATTATGAGGTAAATGTGTTGTGACGTCACATTTCCAAAAATTAACCAGTAATCAAGTTTAAATGTAACAGGATTAGTGTTACAATGTCTTAACAAATATGTGATTAGCTCAAATCAACTCACAGTAGTGTAACTCAGTTACATTTTTGAGACAGTAATACAAATGTACTAAATTTTCTCCTTGTAACTAGTAATACATAATATATTACAATTTTACAGTAACTTCCCAACACTGGTCTTGACTACTACACTATTATGGCACAGACTTAATTGTTTAAATAATTATAAAGGAAAGAATGTGGGCGGACCTAGGGGTAACTAGACTTTTCCAAGCACTCAAACACTAGTTGCAGGATTGTTGTAACAAGGTTAATACTAATACAAAGTTAATTTAATTACTGAATTGTTCAACTTTGAAGCTACAGCTTGTTTTTGTCTTGTTTATCCCTCCCTTCTTGATCTCAATAAAAACAAATAAAAAAAAAACTATTCAAACTACTAATCACTACAAAAAAACAAATACACACATATCAAATGATGAATCACAAGGCGGAAGAGTGTTGTTTCGGTTTTGGACATGTGGAACCTGAAGTGCAGGTTTACTTCAACATGTCTCATTCATTTACTAATGCAATTTGACAGTGTTATCAGTTGACCCATATGTACATGAATGTCTTTGCAGGTTGGAGGAAGCTGGAATACCTGGAGTAAACCCACAGTAGTAACCCAGCGAGAAACTCCACTCAAGAGAGATCTGGTTTAACCCCTGGGTCTGAACCAACACTCGCCTTATTGTGAATCAGGCCTCATCACAGGAGTTTTAAGCATCTACTATATTATGCAAAAATATGCACATTATATTAGAACATTTGAATCTCCACACCAAAACGGAGTGTAACCTACAATTAGTTTCTGTTTTGTTCAGGGTAACTGTTTTGCTTGGTTAAATTAAAGCCAGATACAGCTGCAGTTGTTGATCCAGATTTGTTTGATTCCATCGCTTGTGACTGGGCCTCTGTTTGCTCTTGAGTTTTTATAGGAAACTGAGGGCTTTCCAGAGTCATTGTATTCATACCAATGGTTATATCATCTACACCATTTTCCTGGTTCTTGTCTTTCTTCTGTTCTGCATTTGTTTCCTTCATTTGATCTTGAGTTTGAACAGTTTGACTTTGATCATTTACTTCATTTTCAACTTCCTGTTTTGTTTCAGACTGAACTGTTTTCTTAGGTTGAATCTCATTTTGCAGCCGTTTCTTTTTCTGCTCCACTTCTCCTTCCAGCCTACCTTTTTTCTCACTTGTTTTTCGAACTATTTTATCAATTTTAGACATTTCTTTGTCAATATCTTTATTGATATTTTCAAACTCACCTTTTGTCTTCTCTAATTTTTGAATTTTTTCTGCATCTTTCTTTTTTGTATTATTTGTTCTGATTAATAACTTTTTACAAATTTTTTCCTTCTTCTTCTCTATGTCACAGCTGAGTTCATGATTATATAGACTGAGTTTTTCTTTGAGACTTAACAGGAACCTCTTTGTCTCTAATAGTTCCTCAGTCAGATCTTCAATAGACTCTATCTCTCTTGTAGTTGTTTCTATGTCCTCCTCCTGATTATCAGTCAGTTTTTGTTCTCCACTTTGAGATTTTGTCTCTTGCTTCAGCATAGGCACAGCTTCTTCACAGTCTTTCTCTTTGATGTCTGTTCTTGTCACATTCCCTGTTTCTGTGGGAAAAGTCAGAGAGTTTAAACTGATTAATGTCTTGAATTATTTGTCTTTTTACTAGCAATAATGCCATAAAAATTACTGCATTGGACTACCGTTTTTTTTTAAACATACAAAAATAAAAGTGAAAAAATAATAATAATAAATAAAAAAATCTAAACTTACTTTTCATTTTTAACTTCCACAAAACAAAGGCAGCAGCAACACCAGCAGCAACGAGACACAGGAACAAACCAAAGAGAACCCAGGCCACAGCACAGGAAGAACAGGCCTCCAGGAACTCATCTGGACAGAAAAAAATTAATTTCTCAATACAAAATATGACTGACTGTGTCCATCTGGTCTCTGGTCTGTGAATATGAGTCGAGTCTGTCTGACCCCTGTACTACGAAGCTAGATTTAGGGTGTAGCGACGTAACTGGATCACTTCCTATCGGGGTAGATCTCTATGGCAACATGCAACAAACTCATAACCTGCTCCGGACCAGGAAGTTCCCGAATAAGTTAAAAAAACAAGGCGCTGGCCAGATGAGAATTTACGTGTTTGTGGAGAGAGAGAGAGAGAGGGGGGGGGGGGGGGGGTGACTGCATTTGAAGAGAGAGAGAGAGGGGGGGTGACTGCATTTGAAGAGAGAGGGGGGGTGACTGCATTTTGTGCACATTTGGCTGAGCGTCTTTACGCATCACTTTGACTCAGACAAAGGACACTT
This sequence comes from Mugilogobius chulae, assembly GCA_038363315.1. Classification (NCBI taxonomy): domain Eukaryota; kingdom Metazoa; phylum Chordata; class Actinopteri; order Gobiiformes; family Gobiidae; genus Mugilogobius; species Mugilogobius chulae. The sequence continues at coordinate 25,362,820 of CM076404.1, read as the reverse complement.
GTTTAAAAACACAGCTCATTCAGACTAAACAGTCGATCTGTTACATGTTTGGTGATGTCTGCACATTTGTGCTTTAGTCTGCTATATCCATGCATGACATTTAAATGAACTCTGTAGTGTAACTTCTGTGTCTGTGATTGGTAATTTCACTTGAAGCTGCAGCTCATTTTCTTCGCTTAGATATTAATACCCGCATATTTCGCTTCATGATTGACGTTTCCTCACATTTGAAAAGCGCAGCTAGGTTGTTCTGATTGGTCCCCCAATCACTCCTGCTCTGTGAACTGCGCCCAGCTTAAATGAGAAAATCCAGGGTTAACAAATCCGGTGGTGATCTCGTTTCGTAAAACAAGAGAGTCTCATGTCTGGGTTTGTCAACCCGGGTAAGAAAAACTTATCCAGGATAAGTTCAACGAAGTTCGTAGTACAGGCCTCTGGTCTCACTGTGAGTGTGAGTCGAGTCTCTCTGGTCTCACTGTGAGTCTAGTCTCTCTGGTCTCACTGTGAGTGTGAGTCTAGTCTCTCTGGTCTCACTGAGTGTGAGTCTAGTCTCTCTGGTCTCACTGTGAGTATAAGTCTAGTCTCTCTGGTCTCACTGTGAGTATAAGTCTAGTCTCTCTGGTCTCACTGTGAGTATAAGTCGAGTCTCTCTGGGCTCACCTGTGAGTATAAGTCTAGTCTCTCTGGTCTCACCTGTGAGTATAAGTCCAGTCTCTCTGGTCTCACTGTGAGTATAAGTTGAGTCTCTCTGGTCTCACCTGTGAGTATAAGTCGAGTCTCTCTGGGCTCACCTGTGAGTATAAGTCGAGTCTCTCTGGGCTCACCTGTGAGTATAAGTCTAGTCTCTCTGGTCTCCATTTGACATCAGGAAAATATTGCAGTTAAATCATCCTAAATTAGCATAAACAACAGCCAGTAGAAAATTATTAAATGTTCTTTCTTGAGGCTGTGCCTTTTCACATTGTAAAACACACTCCAAATTAAGCATAAACCAGCAGAACCACGCTTTGAACAAACACATCCTGAACTTATAGGCAACAGGTCACAGCAGAATCAAAAGTAGACCCACCAAAGCGTGATTACTAAAAGCCCTGACCCGGTCCGGTCCAGTCCGGTTCTGATCCAGCCGTGCTCCGTGCGCTAATTCCGGGGCAGGTGACTGTAGAGCGGCTTCGGTCCGGGTCAGGCAATGGTCCGGATGGGTTCAGTTGATGAGAGCGGTGCTGTACTTATGCGCTGGTACCGGCGTGTGTAGAGCCTAATGCGGTCTCATAGCGTCGCAGTCTGGGTCCAGACGGGTTCGGTTCCGTAAGTGGTTCACACGCATGCGCCTGGTTCCGATGTTAACCAAAGAGTTCAGTCATTACACTGATCAATTCTGGGAAATGGTGAGCGCCAGCGGGCAGTGGACCAGTCCGGACGAGTTCAAGCTGATCCTGTGCCGTCTTTGTGCCTGCTGCGCTGTCCTGTCCTCGCGCGAGCGGGCCATGGCTGGTTCTGAAACAGAGCAATGCGCACAGACAGAAGTGCGCACGGAGAAAAGCTCACGGCACGTTTCGGCAGATCCTGTTCGGTGCAGTCCGTCCTCCGCGCACCTCTTCCTGGTTCCGAAGGCTCCGAACCACCTAAGCCACTCCTCGTATCCTCCCACTCCCCATATGTTCCCCTCGACTCAACCCGGTCTGACCCAGAGCTGCTCCGCGCTCTCATGGCGTAACTTCGCTTTCATATCCAGTCTATTTAGCCCTTTATGTCATAAAACAGTTAATTGCTAATATCAAATGCAGCTCTTTTTTTTAGTTTTATAACATTTATTTTGATTTTTATAAGCCCCATAATGTTTTTGTGTTTTCCAATGAGTCAAAACAATGTTAATTATTTTTTTCATATTTATTACATTTTAGCTATCTGCCGTATTCCGTCCATATTTGCTGAAAATCCTGTGGGTGTGGCCTCCTCAAACATGAATATTTTAGGGCGTTTCATGCAAATGACGCTGATTTTTGTCCGCCGCATTTATCAAGATCACGCCTTGCGTACACCTAAACTGGGCTACACCCCTCTTCATAAATGCCACGCGCCCTCTGGTGTATTTTCAGTGCACACCTAAAATTTACACCATTTTATACGCAACTCACTAAATGAGGGCCACTGTGAGTATAAGTCGAGTCTCTCTGGTCTCACTGTGAGTATAAGTCTAGTCTCTCTGGTCTCACTGTGAGTATAAGTTGAGTCTCTCTGGTCTCACCTGTGAGTATAAGTTGAGTCTCTCTGGTCTCACCTGTGAGTATAAGTTGAGTCTCTCTGGTCTCACCTGTGAGTATAAGTTGAGTCTCTCTGGTCTCACTGTGAGTATAAGTTGAGTCTCTCTGGTCTCACTGTGAGTATAAGTCTAGTCTCTCTGGTCTCACCTGTGAGTATAAGTTGAGTCTCTCTGGTCTCACTGTGAGTATAAGTTGAGTCTCTCTGGTCTCACTGTGAGTATAAGTTGAGTCTCTCTGGTCTCACCTGTGAGTATAAGTTGAGTCTCTCTGGTCTCACTGTGAGTATAAGTTGAGTCTCTCTGGTCTCACCTGTGAGTATAAGTTGAGTCTCTCTGGTCTCACCTGTGAGTGTAAGTTGAGTCTCTCTGGTCTCACCTGTGAGTATAAGTTGAGTCTCTCTGGTCTGGCCGCTCTCCTTCTGTCTCACTCTACAGGTGAATGTGTTCCCGTGCTTCTGCTCCACACTCAGTCTGCTGCTCACACTGAACAGTTCGTCGCTGGCTTCTTTCTGAGCCTCAGTCCTGAGCAGAACCGTCCCCTCTGAGTCCAGCCACTCCAGCTCCGGCTTCGGGTACCAGCCCCTGGACTCACACCTCAGCACAAGAGACCCCGAGCGCTCTTTGGTCAGGCTCACTGAGGGAGGGGCCACGGACACTGGAGACAGGAACAGGTAAAGAGGAAAGAGTCAGAGAAGTTAGAAGTTAACTCTGAGAGAAACACAACAACAGCACTCACCGACCAGCAGAGTGACCTCTGCTTCAATGTCCATCTGGGGGATGTAGCAGCGGTATGTGCCCCTGTCACTGAGCTTTACTCGAGTCAGACTCAGGGTCATGTCTCCCTTCTGCAGTCGGCTCTCAGACAGAGCTGTGCGACCCAGGTACAGAGGGTTTTGGTCTATCAGCAGGTCCAGACCATCACGTCTGATGTGAACATAACGTGGAGTCAGATCCTGTCGAGCCCACTCCACCACCATGTTTCTGAGGTCTTTAACAGAGTCTAACTGACAGGGCAGAGTGACATCACTGCCCACGGACACTATGATTGGCTGAGATGGAGCGATCATTGTGTTCTGACCTGAGAAAACCAAAATAAACATTACTATATCAATTTGGATGTTTTGTTTTGCCAATGAATGAATCAAGAGCAAAAATAAAAGCAACATTTCTTTTAGGCCCAACAGTAAATACAGATGAGAGGCAGGTAACAGAAATAATTAATTAAGCTACTAGTGGTGCAACTTGCATAGTGTCCCTCTAACTCTTGGTATTACAATAAAAACAGCATTTAAAGTTTTACACAATATTCATTTTAACTGCCAAACATTACATACTATTAGCCTATAAGCATGTTTTGTTGTTTCATAAACAAAAGCACTTTTGACTTTTCGTTTCACTCTACTGTAAATAAACTGTTGCCAGAATTATCATCATTTTACTCACCCCAAAGAATGTGAGCTTGCCAGAGTAAAAACACATAAAGCTGCAGCACATTCATTCTGAAAACCTGTGGAAAAAAAACAACAAATGTGTAAAAATGTGTGTAAAGTCTATAACCCACTCAGGACACACACTCGTTGGGAATACCTGAATTTGCAAATATTAAACTTCACAGGACAACTTTAAATCCTACGTACTGCATCATTCTGTGTTGATGCTTAAAATAATTATTGAGACCTGTATTTTAGTCTTTGTTTGGAGAGCCAAGCATGTATGTAGTGTGCAATCAACAGCATATGTTTACTTTTTTTGCAAGAATTATGAAAAACAAAGCCACAGATACAACTAATTATTGAAATATTTATTATATCTTGTAGCTAGAAGTGTGCAATATATTATATTTTAGATAACATTGTGATTGTTGTCTTGAAGATGTGCACAAATGGACTATCGAGTAGGGCTGGGCCATTTATCAAAAAATCGAGCTAGAATCGAACAGAATTGTCAATTATTTGGTGGTGGGTTTTGAATCCAAAGATAGAAAACCAATCTTTTGTCAGTAAAAGTGTGTAGTTTGGAGCAAAAGTCAAACTTTGAGAATTGAAAAATAGTATACAGTTTCAAAAAAATCGAATAAATGGGACATAATAAAAGTTTTTTGTTTTGTTTATGTTCATAGTTTACCTAAATTTTTATTACTTAGAAAGCACATTGCAAACTTATTCAGATTTTTTTTTTTTTTCATGTAAATCTCAATTAGCTGTTTTTAATTTGTGTTTGTCTTCATGATTACTTAATTGGCATGCAAACATCTGAACTTGAGGTGAATGCAGTTTGAGTCAGATATTTGGTCGGATCACTTAGACACTTGCTAGTCTTGCTTTTAGTCGACTAATCAATTGATAGCACGTCTAGAAATGACATTGGCCTTTGCATTGAGACACAGCTAGTTTGTGACTCTTTTGACCTGAAACTTGTTCAGTTTGCGCTAAAATTGCAAAAAAAATAACTCAGAATAGCAGGCAATACTATTTAGTTTAAGGGTTTAGCTTCACTTTAATATGTTGTCTTATGATGTACCCTTGAAACCTGCAGACAGATTAATTATCCCACTACAGACACAATGCATCGCCTGGTGAGCACAAGTGTATGTTTTCTATTTGAGTATAAGTCTATTATTAACAAACTAGAAGATTAACAGACTCAGAGAGGGACAAAGGAGGAACTACTTGCATGGATACATATTTTAGCAAGTAACTGTTTAGTAAAGACAGCAACCGGGTTTCAGATGACATCATAGCATTCTACAGTGTAATTTAATATGCATAAGACAGGTCAGACCAGTGTTTTTCAGCCAGTGTGCCAAGGAACACTAGTGTGCCTTATGCTGGTGCCAGGTGTGCTTTGAAAAATGTGTCAGTTTTCAATATTCAATCTATAAAATATGCTTAATCAGATTTAATTAAAAGAGTTCCACTTTGGGAGAGCTTGGAACTACTTTTACATCAAGAGAGAAAGCAAAAACAATCACCATTTATGCATCTCAAGACTATTTTAAAGATGTTCTATGTAAAAATTTAATAATTTTGTGTTCCAAAATAGTTTAAAAATGCCACATTTGAATAGGTGGTGTGCCCCAAAAAAATAAATTAGCAAAGAAGTGTGCCGTGACTCAAAAAGACTGTATAGCAACAAATGTCCAGTTCCGGCAGCCATTTTGTGTAGGGAGAGTTTAGTAAACATCTCAAAGAAACTAATAGGAAACTGAACTTTTAATGTACTTTTTCACTTAAATACTTTGATAATTTAACTTTTGGTAGGCCTATTTGTACATTATTTATGCTTCTGTTTTTTAACTAATCTTGAATAAACATACTTTTAATTTTAGCTATTAAAATCCTATTTTATAGTAACAGCAGTAAGGTACACAATAATGATGAATGTTTGTGCTCATATAATGTAATGACACACAAATAATATATAAACAAATAATATAATATTTGATAATTTGTCTTATGGGCTTCATGCTGAAATGATCCAGTTTCAAATAAATAAATGTTAGTTCAAACATTAGTCAATTTTCTTAGATGTCAAAGTGCAATGTAATTAATATGGAAAAGTAGTACTATTCACCTTATTCCACTATGGACACTTTTGTTGGCAGCACATTTCCTGTTTAGCTCTTGGGGGCAATCTCAAATAAATTTAGAGACAGTTAAAATAAATCCAGCCACTGAATTCTACTGGCTAAACTTCTGGCTAAGAAATGTGTATGTCCTCGGGGAAAATAAAGTTTGCGAGTTTTGTAGCGATTTGTTTTACGTCACACTTGTTCCAGGGTCCGAATGTCACATTACACACACGTGATAATATCATTTTTGTGTGACTAGTAGTGTAACTTAATTTGTGTTAAAATACTTGTAATTAAATGTAAGTTATTAAAAAATAGTCTTAGATACTTTTAAGTAAAAAAAATAAAATAAATAATAATAATAATAATAATAATAATAATAATAATAATAATAATAATAATAATAAATAAATAAATAAATAAATGTTAAAAAAAAAAATCTACAAAAGTGAAATTGTGTGGGAATCAGATCAGCAGCTGGATCAGGGCACAAAATGTTTAATTACATTTTTGATCGATGATTGCAATACACACAAAGTAATCCCAAAGTAATGTAACTTTCTTGCGGCAGTAACTAGTGTAACTAATTACTTTTTCAATACTTTTTCCCTAACAATGGTGAATGGCGGAGTAAAAACGAAAGTGAAAATAGCCTGCTAGGTTAGCTTAGCCTATTTTCGTTTCTACAAGACAAAACCAACAAAAAACAGTGACTCGACTAAAACACCTGCTCCTCTCACGACACAAAGACGAGTCGGCGGCATCATTTATGAAGACGATGCATTATGATCGAAGAGCTAACTGACCACACACCCACTGCCTCACGTGAATAATACGACACGAGTGAGTTATCGAAAGGTCAAAAACAGAAAGACGAATCATTTTCTTACTGTACACGGGATCATTTCTTCTTTTAAGAGTAAAATCCGAGGTTTCACGTAGACCGAAGCTCACACACCGCCTCCTTCTTTCTCCGTCTCTTTCCTTCTTCCTCCTCCTCTCTTTCTCTCGCCCGGTTCAGTCAGGTTCACTTAAGGATTTTGTGGGAGAAAAAAAAAAAAACGTTTGGAGGCTGTTGCTGAATTCTGGCCAAAAGGCGCTGCCCTGTACGTTTCTATTAAAAAACTAAAAAATCGTATTGCACATTTTGAATCTGGTGGTTTGTGCGTTGCATTCATTTTTGCTGCCCTACATTATTTTGCCCCGCCCACTTTTCTTGGCAGAGCACTTCCTGTTTAGCTTTGTTAAAGTAACTAGCATGTTAATAACCCCCTCAAAATATTGTACAATCAACAAGATAAAAGAACTACATTGGTAAATAATTCATCTAATCTACCCTACCAACATTTTCTTATCTAAATTTCTCTGATGAAGCTTTGGACACATCTGTTTTATGACCGTCTACAATTATGGACTGATCTACAAATTTTCCTTTCTAAAAAATTAACCACCCCAATTCAATTATTGTGCCAAGATGTAATCACATTTTTTAAACATAAACAAAATAAAATAAAATATATTGTGAACCTCTATATCCTCATAGCAAAATTCCACGTACACAAAGCAATATGCTCCAACAGTAAGCCACACTTCAAAATATTATTAATCGAAATGAACAGATACTTTGAAACAATAAATTGATCAACAAATCAAAAAACCATCAACATTATTCAACAGTACCACCAAAAGTAAGGATCTACTCATTTATTACTCTTATTCGTATTATTTTTCATTTGTTGATGCCCTATTTTTTTGTATTATGTATATCTTGTAATGCAAAAAAAAAAAAAAAAAAATTGCATGTTAATTGTCTCTCCAGTTTATCTCAAATAGATTTATTGACAGATGAAATAAAGCTCAACAGTGGAAGATTGAAGTAAATTGTCCCAAGTGCCATAGGCTTTTTCGAAAAATTGTAATAGGCCCATTTAGAGTTTAAAGTGCATATGACAGGTTAGGCTACATTTTTAGCAAAACAAATAAACACATTTTTAAATTTCACTAAACATTTAGCTTGTTTTTACCCAATTTGCTTGATCTGGTTCAATTTTGGTTCCAGTTCATTATTATGTTTTGTCCAAATATGACATATATGACACTAAATGTATTGTAAATATGGACCAAAATTAACATAAATAACACAGGAGTGACACATTATTATAACTTATAACACTTCAATTGTGTTAAATGATAGCTTAAACTCCAATTCAATTGTAAGTAAACTTTTTTTTTTTTTGCATTTTTGCGCTTTTTGATGACACATGGAGGGATTCTAAATAACTTAAATTATTTCCTGTAATTTTCTACTTTTACTTTTTCATAATTTACAAGTCAAAATGTTATAATTTGTCATTTGGGCTTGAAAGGTAACTAGCATGTTAGCTTAATAATAATACATATATTGACAGTTGAAATAAATCCAGCAACTGTAAAGTAAGTAAAGGCTAAAAACAGCTTAACAGGAAGTGCACTGCAAAGTAAAGTGGGCGGGGCAGAATAGGGTGAATAGACTGTTGTAAGTCACATGAACAGAACCTATATTTATTCTTTTATTAGCATAACTTTGTGCTTACTGTTTTGTGGGGGAAGCTTTACACGTTAGTTACTTTCTTACTTTTTATGTAGGCTAAAAGTCTATATGAGTTACTTCATGAGAGTAAGTTAGCTAGCCTACATTTTGCCTATATGAGTTACTTTATATAAATATGAGCCTCTTCACCTTATTTTGCCCTGTCCTCTTTCCTAGGCAGCACACTTCCTGTTAAACTCTGTTAAGGTAACTAACGTGTTAGCTTGTTTGTCTTGTGGAGCGATCTGAATTAGTATAATTGATAGAGATTGCTAAAATGTACAAAAAAAAAAGTGTGAATAAAAAAACTGTTCCTCAACCTGTTTGGTTGTGTTACATTTCAACACTAGAGGGCATTATTGTTCACCTTTTAGCCTTTTATGCAGCAGAACTAAAACTTTTTTACAATGACAGAAAACACTTGAACATTGCATATACTGGTAATCAATAACCATAATACAATGTAGATTTAAAAGATAAAAGTTACTGACGCCTATCCCTGTGATATTTGTGTCTTTAGAAGGGAGGTCAGAGCTCTGCACCTCTATGGCAGCTTTTTGTTATGTATCTAAGTGTCATGAATAAGTCACTTTTCAGCTCAAAACATTCGGCCTTAATGCACCAGTCCAAGTTACTGTAATAATTGTAAAACTCTGCAGTTTAAGACATAACGTTTAAAAAATCATAATACACCTTCCTGTATTGATACATGTATTAGACAATAAGTTTGTTTACATATAATGCAAAACTGACACACTGAGCACAGCTCTGCCCCAGAGGCACAGTATCTGTGTCTGACTGCTCTCTCTTTACCACAAGTAAGTTGGAGCTTAATCCAGTTCACAATAGAAATAAGACAAGAAGGACAAATAGCTGAATAAATATTGAGATGTATTTGAGGTGCTGTCTTCCAGTGAGCCTCCATCTCTAGTTCTTGTGTTCTCTAAAGACACTTGTTTTTGCCACAGTTGTTCCTTTAGATCCACAGCTCCAAAGTTCTCCTCAGCCTCAGTCTGCACAGTCACAACAAAAGACAACATGCTGTTGAAATGGTGTTGCAAATGATCGTAAAGATTTGCTCCAAGTTCTTTCTTCTCACCACTGTTGGAGGTGTTTGTTGTCCCTGTGGTTTCCTCTGGAGATCTTCATCAGGAGTGGTGCTTCAGGTTTTCTTCTCAAACAGATTACACAGACTCAAGACCTTCTCACTTGTGTTGGCTCAAGTTTGGTTTTGGGCCAGGACCAGAGCATCTACAGCTCACACTCACAGGAATATATCTGCATCTGAAAAAAAAATAATAATAAAATAAAATAAATCATTTAGGTAGAGACACTTTTAGTTTCTTAGTTAAAAACACAGTGTTCACATTTTTTTTTTCACTTTATGACTTACAGAAGTCTGTGGATCTGTTTTCTTCTAACAACATCTGAGACTGGAGCTGGAGCTACAAATGTGCTTGTGCTTGTAGAAGGTTTGGCAGATGGAGGACACATACAGGAAGAAGCTGGAAGCTGGACTTAGGTTCCTTTACTGAAAGCAGAAACAAAAGTCTTTTTTATTGATCATACTGAGTTGGAGTAACCATGTGATTAGACTGAAGCTCAGATGAACAGATCAAACGAACTGAAGATTTTCTCACTTGTGCCAAGTAAAGTTTGTGGACCAGGACTTGTTCAGCTCCTCCTCTGATACAGACCACGAGCATCTACAGGTCACAATCACAGACACAGCACTGTTTCCAAATCTATAAGATACATCTGGTGAGATCTCCTCCTTTAATGCAATCAAATGATTGGATACAGATTTAGAGATAAGCACACCTTCCACTTGACTGGTTCCAGTGGATCTGTGTTCCTCTGCCTGTAGCAGAAACCAGTTAGAACATTATTCACAATCATTCAATCAGCATTTACAGAAGTCAATATTAAGAGGTTAAGTAAATTGGAGAAAAGACACTGGTAGAAAGTCATCTTGGAACTAAAGAAAAGTCTAGTTGTAAAAATACATGTTTGATTTCAGACTTTTCAGCCCATGAGAGGTTTACAAGTATTGTTTAAAATGACATGAGACAATCCACAATATTAGTTCCAAAGACGAGAGCAGCTCAGAATACCTGGTTGTTTCTGTGTTGAGTCTGACTTGAGGATCAGGGCTCTCTCTGGTGCTGCTTCACTGCAGTGTGTGGGTGATCACATGGACAGACACATCGACCTGTGGAAAGGATCCTGTTTGAGAGAGAAAACAGAGCTTTTAATGAATCTAATCAAAACTAAATAAATCACAAGGACATGTCTCACCTTTGACTGGAGAATCTACACTTACACTGCTGCTGTCCATCCAGTGGAGCGGCCCCGGTCCAAGTCTTTACCTTACTTACCTCCTAAAACTGATTTTACCTTCCAATACACTGCATAAAGAAGCTAGTACAATGTGTTATTATGTCACTAATGTTTACAAGTGAATAAACAGGAGACACTGAGTGTCCCACTGACTGTGGAGGCAGTGAACAAACCCAGATCTCCTTGACATTTAGAGTGGGAAAAATAAATAAATAAATAAATAAGTACAACCTCCATAGAGATTGTTTACAAAGAAAACATTTGGAACAATTACATCACGTTAAAAAAGAGACACAGGGAGTGTGTCAGGCAGCCAACAACAAACCCAAATGTCCTGCACATTTATATTAAATAAAATAAATAAATAAATATATATATAAGTACAACCTCCATCGAGATTGTTTACAAGGAATACATTTGGAACAATTACATCAAATAAAAAAAAAGAGACACAGGGAGTGTGTCAGGCAGCCAACAACAAACCCAAATGTCCTTCACATCTAGATAAAATAAATAAATGAATCCACCACAGAGATTATTTACATTGGCAAAGAAAACATATACAATGAAATACATTTTGGTACAAATACATCAAGTTAAAAAAGAGACACAGGGAGTGTCCCACCGACAATCTAGGGCTAGGCAGTGAACAACAAACCCAAATGTCCTTCACATTTAGACAAAGAAAAACAAAACAAAAAAAAAAATCTATGAATAAATGTATAAAAATACAAAAAACCTTGTCATTTAGGTGGAGTACATGAGATTAAAGAGACACAGGGAGTGTCGCAGCGACTGTCGCAGTGAGCAAACCCAAATCTCCTTCGCGATGGGAAAAATGGGAATTGGAACTTTTTCTGTCTAAGTTTGGTCAGGAGCAGCTTAGCTGGAGGATATTCCTATGATATTCCTATGGTGCATGTTTTGGTTGGTGGGGGAAACCGGAGTGCCCGGAGAAAACCCACCCAGACACGGGGAGAACATGCAAACTCTACACAGAAACACCTTGTTGCTGTGAAGCGTGAGTGCTAACCACTCTGCCACCGTGCTGCCAAAGCTAGTCAAAGTAAATATAAGGCGAGGCGTACAATGCAGGAAACTACACTCAGTGTCAGCAATTCTGTTGATAATCTATTAGTCAGGCAAATATTCTTTAAATGAAGAGTTCTAACACTTGTTTAGAACTCAAAGTCACTTGAATACAAGAGTTTTTGATCCATTTGAGCTTAGGTTGCAACATTTACAGCTTTAGTTTTCTCTGGGTCTGTTACTTTCCTACATAGTATTCCTTTCCTTGAACACACAAAGCAAAAGGGGATCGCACCATCAACCCTGCAGGTATTGAGCGACCCCCTCTGCCTTCTCACCACTAACCCTCCTATGCCCAGGCTAGAAAGTCAGGTGTACTACGCAGAGCCATGTGACTGGTTGTACTAATCAACTTAAATTAACTTTATCTATTACATTTTACAAACTTACAATTCATAATTACATTTACTCTGCTTGTCTTTCCAGTTTTTACAAACCCTGGGTAGTATTCCTTGCTTTTTTTTGCCAACTACAACTACTAGAAAAAATTTTTAAAATCACACAAAAATACTCTTAAAGAGTGGAACTATGTACAAGTGTCGGCATGCTGAAGGTGGTAAATGTTGCCGACTTGTTGTTAACAAGCTCAGAGTCTCAGAGCCTCTACTCAGTCCTCGTCTGACTCCGAGTCTTGGTGCAGGTGGTGGAAGTACCGCGTGGAGCCCGTGAACGTCCCAGCAGAGATGGAGAGGGCCAGGTCATCTGCAGCAGCAGGAGAAGGGCTCTCTGCGTCGGCTGAGAGTTGAAGCAGGTGGAAGTTGCGAATGAAGAAGCCTCTGGACGTCCCAGCAGAGGTGGAGGGTTGGTCTGGGCTGTCCTCAGAGCGCTGTCTCTTGGAGCTGGGCTCTTCCTCCTCATCTTCAGTCCTGTGGCGCTTGGATCCACACAGAGGCACAAAGTCCAGAGCAGAACCCACAGGGGGAGGGCGAGGAGCAGGGGGAGAGGAGGGTGCAGGGAGGGCATCAGCAGGAGAAGACAGACGCTGCTCCTCTTGGAAGACGGGGCTGGGTGCTCGCTGCTGAAGAACATCCACAGCTCGGGCAGGAGAAGCGTCCTGGTGCCAGCCGGCCCAAAACTCCTCTGGAGGGAAGCGCTGGTCGTCATCTTCGCTCTCTACCTCCTCGTCTGTATCTTCCTCCTCTTCTTCCTCATCTTCATCCTGGTCCTCCTCTTCCTCAGAGAAACTGTCGTAACCGGAGTCTCCGTCGTCCCAGTCCTCTTCTTCATCCTCAGATTCCTCAAGCCTGTGACGCCAGAGAAAAAAAGGTACCTGCTCCAACTCACCTGCGTCTTCCCCGTCTGAGGAGATGTCAGCGGCAGGAGGGTCCTCCAGAAGGTCCCAACGCTCCAGAGCCCCTGCAACAATCATGTTTTTAGTCTTTGGGTTTTCTAGGTCAGCTGACTTACAAGTATTGACAAAACAAATCCAACATCTTGGGTGAATAAAAAAAGTAATAATTTGTGTGTGTGTGATACATGAGGAATAGGACGACAGTAAAATACTTTGGATTGGACTGTCTGAATCATCTGACTATTATTTTTAAAGAGAAAATATCAAAAATGTCTTAAAAGGTTAAATTTAGAAACTAATCTGACACCTGTGTTGTGTACAATACTGATTTTAACCTTCTCAAGCAAATTTATTTAGATGGCAACAAACTAAAAGCCAGCAGTTTTCCTGAAAATGCAGTGATAGTTTTGGGCTAAAGTTCTCTTGATAAATGGAGGTGATTTTCGACAGATATTAATCAGACCACAACAACAAAACGTCAAGTAAATATCATAATCACTAAAATCAATCTTCTTTATAAACTTGCCACTAACTTTAGTGACCGTTTAGAGACAACCGCACATAGACAAAACTACATTGAGCTGATTGGATCCACGTTTCTAAATGTTTCAAACTTTCATACCTGCAGCAGCCAACAGGTCCAGGTTAGCGTGAGCCATGCTTCAAAGTTGATGTGGATCGTTTGTCAAACCTTCAAAAGTGTTCACAACAAAGTTAATGACAAATGAATCTCTCGGTCACTTACTCAGCCTCGCACTCGAACAGTCAAGTGAAAAGTGAGGTTCAAACCGCGTGGTGCTTTTTAAAGGCCGCCAAGAGCGTTGCTATGGCACCCACGCACGGACGTAACTCTCTCTGCATTGGTTTTATTTTATTACTTTATATTTTTATATTCAGCTAAATCAGTCCTGAGTTCCTAGGCCGCAAAATGTAATTATCAATACACCGAAAATAATTAAATAAGTAAAATGGAAGTTTAGCATGTTTACCTATAATATGTTAGCTTAGCCTACTTGTCAAAATCCAAAACTGTACCTGGCGAGCATGAATCACTTTTAAATGAACCAGCATTATAAGTATAAAATCTTAGTTGCAATAAAATATGAAAAGCAAAAAACAAAACTTGAAAAACAACGGTCTCTGCTTTTAACCTGTGTTTGGTTGTGTAGTTTCATTTCAACACCAGAGGGCATCATTGTTCACATTTTAACCATTCATTCAGCAAAATAAAAACTTTTCTTTTTCTTCTTCTTTGTTTCCTGTTTTTACTGGAAACAATACCTGGCATTTTACTGAATGTAATAGTCTCCTGTACAAAAAAGAAAAGCTAAAGTGGTGTCAATTCTACAGTTTATAATTACAGTGCATAAAATCAACACTTGTCCATTTATTTCACATTGTAGATTCAAAACATAAAAGCTGCCTGTATTTTGTATTTGGTACAAAACAGTATTACACAGTTTACACTTACAAAATAAAAGTCACATAATGCTCTCATATTTACTTAGCCTACATTAAACTAAAGAATGATTAGTGTCGTATGTAAAATGATATATTTATATAAAAAAAGGTGTTGTTCTTTCAGGAAGTGAGTTAGAATTCTATTGTTGGAACATCACAATATCCATGTATAGTCTTATTACTACTGTAAGTAAAAACATCTCAAATTATTCCAGTGTAAGTCCTTTCTTGCTGTGAGGAACACATGACTGTCAATGTGTGTTTTATTACACATTTCTTATTGATTCTGGTGATTGAGATTCAAAATTGGGGAAGCCCAGGAGCATGGTTGAAAGACTGGAACAATGCAAATAATGCATAATTTTTGTTTATTTAAAATATGCTAAAGCAAGTACATTTTGGCGTAATAAGTCATTTATGTAGCTTAGTGAATTGATTTGATATTATTTTTTTCCCCTTTTTCACATTACTGTCCTGTTCATCTGTAGTTGTGGATTCTGTTTCTTCTTCCTCCATTTCCTCTGACTGGACTCTTGTCTGCTCTGGTATCTCAGGATCTATTTTCACATCAGTTAACTCAGTGTTTTTGTCATCACAGTGTTCATTTGAGATTTCCTATTTCTCCATCTTTTCTCCCTCTGCTTCAGTCCCTGTTATTTTACTTTTATCTGTTTCTTTTGGGTCGTTTTCTCTCTCATCTTTTACTTCTGCCTGTTTTATTTCTTCCAAACGTTTCTTCTCTTTTTCCATCTGTTTTTTCATCTGCTTCTCTTCTCCCTCCAGCTTACCTTTCTTCTCACTGCTTTTGCGAACAATCTTATCAATTTTACTGATTTCTTTGTCAATGCCTTCGATTAAGACTTTTTGCTCATTTATTTGATTTGTTATTTTCCGTATTTTCTCGTCCTTATTCTTCAATATTTCCTCCTTCTTCTTCTGTTTCTTTGTTTTTAGGTCATGATTAAACTGTTGTAGTTTTTCTTTGAGTTTTTATAGGAACCTCTTTGTTTCTAGTAGTTCCTGACTCAAATCTTCAGTAGAACGTATTTCTTCTGTAATCTTCTTTATGTCCTCCTGATATTCATTCAGTTTTTGATCTTCACTGTCATATTTCATATTTCATAAATGACAGTTTCCAGTTCAGAGCATTCCAACTGAATCAACTCATATGAAAACTTTATGGCTAATGCTAACCTTTAGTGTAAGTAAAAGTAACGTTAAATAGCCATAACCAATGTTCACATTGTTTTTGTTTGTCCCAGTTCACAAGTGGTATTTACCAGTCCGAGTGGCGTTCCAGCACATTTGTACAAGTGGGAAATATCCCAGTTGCCTGAACGCAGCATAAATTAGTGGCATTTGATGAGTAAATGTAGACAGGACAGTGCCTACCATTTTCACCTGAACAGATTTTAAGATATCTGTGCTGAGGGAATTGTTTTTTTGTTATTTTATTGTAAAATCAGGAATAGCGACTTTAAGTGAAGATTAAAGAAACTAGTGTCATGAATGAATCAAAGGCTTGTCTTCCCCAGCTGTGTTTTGTGACCTGTTAGATGGTGTTTCTGTCTGACTTTGTTGTCTTTCCAGAACAATCTCACTTTCTTCTTCTTTGGTCTTCTGCTCTGACTCTGTTTCCATATGCCTTTTCTCTTTTTTACTCAGCCTCATTGTTTGCTTAAGTTCTCCCTCTAACTCCCCTTTTCTCTTGAATGACTCCAGAATCACCTCCTCTAATGTCTGAATTTGATAATCTAATTTTTCAACTGTATTTTCATATATCTTCCTATCACTTATTAGTTTTTCAATGTTCTTTTCCTTTTCTTCCTCTTGCCTGCCCCTAACTATTGAAACATAGGAAAGAGCCTTTTTCCTCTCTGCTTTTATCACTGTATTCATATTATGAATAGCTTCCTGAGGTTTCACCTTCAGCTTCATTATGAAAGACTTTGTTTGAGTCAGTTTGTTGATCACATCATTGACATACAGCATGTCATACTCAGTCTTCTCCATGTTTTCTTTGAGTTCTGGCACAGTGTTTTTCAGATAGTTCAATATATCTGTAGATTCTTCATTCTTTACCATTTTCTCCATTTCTTCAAGTTCAGTCCATTTACTTTGAGGTACCTTACCTTGAAAACAGAGAGAAACTAAAATTAGTATCGAGACTTCAACATTTTTACTGAAACATGAGAGTGAAAATGTCAATATCAATGCTTTTTGACTTGACAAGCTAACTAGTGAAAACAAAACTAAGACCGCTCTGTATATGAAATCATTTATTTATTTCTCCTGCCTCAGGGGCGGCTTCGAGCATAGGCAAACTAGGGTGTTGCCTAGAGTGCCATCTGGTGAAAAGGGTGTCAAATTTCAGCCATTAAAAAAAACATCTACAACTCATTAGCTATTAGCCAGTTTTTATCTTGCGTCACTAGGACACATATTTATGGAGTTACGACTACAAACAGCTGATGAACTTATGCGACTGCAGATAGCGCAAACTATATGTTGGCGGTACAAAGAACAGTGGCAGAGGTAAGAGGTGGAAGAGGGCTGGGGCCACACTACAATTTGGAGCCCAAAAAATTGGAATCTTCTTGAGGATGCATAATACTTAATGTTCAAAATTACGCATAAGATAACATTTGCGTGTAAATATCTTGAACAGTGGCCAACCCGTTGCAGGGCTAACACATAGATGGCTTTCAACATATGGGCATTTTGCTCTTGCGCAAAATACCCGCCCACTTTGAGGTGAAACTAATCCATGCAAGTCTGAAGCAGCAGATACAAATGTTCAGCACTTCTCTCCTTTTTGACCAAATAAATTGAAAACCAGCTGCTGAAGCTGGGGAAAACAGACGCAAATTTCTAAGAATGTATGAGACTAACTGCCAACAGTCGAAAAAGACAATTGCTAGCTTGTCTGCCTTGGGTGAACGACGCCACACACTTGAACTTTAGAAGTAACTAAATTATTCAGATTAGTTTAGTAATTTTATAACAAATAAATGATTAAATATTTGACCAGGCTCTGTGTGTTTGACATTGGATTATTAAAAAAGACTAATCATTTTGTGGATAATTATATATTTATTCATATTTTGATTGCCAGCTCATTTCTCATAAAACGTGACCATTCACAGGTGTTTAATATGAAAATAGTACACACGTCTGTTACAGGCTCATATGTGGGTCAGTTTAAAACGTTCTTTCTGTGAAGCGTCTATAGTCAAATCGCTGGTCCATTGCCTTACCTTTGTCTTTTACTACATGACACAAATCACTAAATGTAGTTTTTAGATGTGTATTTGAAGATAACTTCTCTCTCATTTCAATGTAAGCGGGCTTTGTCATCACCTAAAACGGGGCGGCACCCTTTTGGCAGCACAGAAAGTGACGTACGTTGCAAGCCATCTATAGAGACAGACGCAGGCAGTTAATCATGCACTCCCTTGTTCATTCATTTGTGGAATTTACAGCACTGCCATCGCCAAGTGACCGATACATGCATGTTTTTGAGGGTGGGAGGAAGCCAAAAGCACCCAGAGAAAACCCACAGTAACATGGAGAAAACATGTAAACTTCACCCAGAGAGACCATATTGAATGTTGAACCCATAACTTCTATAGTGGGAAGCCAAAGGTCTAATCACTCTAATGATGTGCACCTACTGCTAAAAATCAACAAAGTTACAGAGTCCAAAAAGAATGAGTTGATTTTGAATTTCATATTGTTTGCTATCTACTATCTGTCTACTATCTATCGCTGTTAACAATCAATGATTGATGTTTAACATGAACAAACTGCATAGGTAAAATATAGGTTGTAGTCAAATATTGTACTGTAGTAAATCTGTACTGTATGTGTGTCTGAAACTTCATGCTCTAAACCTGGACTTACTTTTTGGTTTAAACTTCCACACAATAAAAGCAGCAGTGACTCCAACTGCAAGAACTAGTCCCAAACCGAAAAGGATCCAGGCCACAGAGCATGAGGCACAAGACTCCAGGAACTCATCTGGAAGAAAATAATGCCATGTATTATTTCTTTTGCTTAGACAACTTAGTGAGATGTGTTAACATATGACATGTTGCAGTTGCTATCTGAGTTATTTTCAAAGCTGCCACTGGTCTTTGAGGTGACGTGTTACTTATCTACAAAACTTACTTCCTGAAGGCGTGACCAACCTGATACAACCCAGAAGAATGCTCAGACTGGTGGCAGCCAAAAGGGGATATATTACCTGTGAGTATAAGTTGAGTCTCTCTGGTCTCACCTGTGAGTATAAGTCTAGTCTCTCTGGTCGCACTGTGAGTATAAGTTGAGTCTCTCTGGTCTCACTGTGAGTATAAGTTGAGTCTCTCTGGTCTCACTGTGAGTATAAGTTGAGTCTCTCTGGTCTGAGTATAAGTTGAGTCTCTCTGGTCTCACCTGTGAGTATAAGTTGAGTCTCTCTGGTCTGGCCGCTCTCCTTCTGTCTCACTCTACAGGTGAATGTGTTCCCGTGCTTCTGCTCCACACTCAGTCTGCTGCTCACACTGAACAGTTCGTCGCTGGCTTCTTTCTGAGCCTCAGTCCTGAGCAGAACCGTCCCCTCTGAGTCCAGCCACTCCAGCTCCGGCTTCGGGTACCAGCCCCTGGACTCACACCTCAGCACAGGAGACCCCGAGCGCTCTTTGGTCAGACTCACTGAGGGAGAGCCCACGGACACTGGAGACAGGAACAGGTAAAGAGGAAAGAGTCACAGGGGTGAGAAGTTCAATGGGAGAAAAACAGCCAAATAGTTTACTTGCAGTAAACTACAGAATCAGAATCAAAATTAATTACATTTTACCCAAAAGGAAAATTGGTCTTTTACAGACATACGGTTTCAATTGATTCAGCAATAAAAAAATAATTTATTCTGGAGCGCAGTTAATGTGCAGATGCTGTGAGCATGTTTAATTTAACATGCTGTTGATAATAGAATAACAGAGCCATGTACAAAGTTTGAGAACATCTTTGGCAGTTCACATCTGAAGATGTGAAATCTGACAAGGAAATCTAAATTGTTATGCTATTTTATTAGCATAAACTGCCCAACATGAAAAGCATTGTTACCATAGCAGATGCTTAAGTGTAACTCAATCATGTTCACACAACTCACCGACCAGCAGAGTGACCTCTGCTTCAATGTCCATCTGGGGGATGTAGCAGCGGTATGTGCCCCTGTCACTGGGCTTCACTCGGGTCAGACTCAGGGTCATGTCTCCCTTCTGCAGTCGGCTCTCAGACAGAGCTGTGCGACCCAGGTACAGAGGGTTTTGGCCTATCAGCAAGTCCCGGCCATCACGTCTGATGTGAACGTAGAAAGGAGTCAGGTCCATTCGAGCCCAGTCCACCACCATGTCTCTGAGGTCTTTAACAGGGTCTAACTGACAGGGCAGAGTGACATCACTGCCCACGGACACTATGATTGGCTGAGATGGAGTGAGCATTGTGTTTTGACCTGAGGAAATCAAACAAACATATTTAATTAAAGCAAAGTAAAAAAAAAAAAAAAAAAAAGCTTTGGGGCCTATGTTGTTTAAGAACGCAGATGAGATTTGGTAAAATAGCCTATATAGCGTTAGGAATGGGATGGGACAAGATCTCTCGTTACAAAATCTTGCAAGATTCAATTTCCACAAGATTGTGCAAACCACATTTGCCTTGTACACACACATACACACACATGGCACAAGACAAAACACTGGTGAGATAAACATTTAGAGAGAAATGCTCCCTAAAGTGCTATTAAGCAAACACAAAACAGAATGAATTCATGACTGTAAGGCCTACATCTGGAGGCAAGGATGAAGGGCTGAAACAAGTTCTCATTAGTTGATCCGGATAGCAAAGATTTTTAAATATTTTTTTTTTATTTTTGTTTTTTTATCATCTCTTTCAGTGCTTCAGTTTTCTCATCTCTACATTTGAAACTGGTTTCTACACTGAAGAGTAGAAAAATGACTATTTTATTCAAGCTCCATTCAAGTCACACTCTTGGCTTTTAAATTCTACAGAATATTTTGAAGTGGTTTGGTTATTTATTTATGTATGAGAACAAGTTATTTAATTGACTGTGTGCATAAGGTTTATTTTCAACTTGTAAAGCTTTAGCGTAAGCAAAACCCTCTGTTCATCCTAGGGCACAAACGTGGCTTTTGACATTTTCATTTTTATGTCATTTTGTCTGTGTTTGCTGGATGGAGCTGAAAATGGTCTCAGGTTAATCATTTTTGAAGACGCATATTTTGGCTTTTTCACTTTTTTGAAAAACACTTCCGTTGCTGAGATACAGAAAAAGTCACACTCTTATCCCTTGGGGCCGTTTTGTGGCCTTTTTTTTTAAACATCCATAAAATGGTCATATTTTCATCTTTTTTTCTACTTTAAAAACTCACATTCATAGAACTACTTCTTCTTGACGCATACATACCAAATATGTGTAATATTTCAAATATTTTTAACCCTTTATTGTCCAGTAAACATGCAAAACACCGCTGTACAGCTGATGGAAATAACTTTAAAAAATCCATTCAAAATTGAATGAACTCTATATGCTTATTAGCCCTTGTCATTGGTCAATAATTGGCAGTGAAATTATTTTTTCCCAATTTTTTAGTTTTTCTGTAAAGTAAGATTTAGTGTAAAAATCACACTCTTATCCCTAGGGGCATAAACGTGGCTTTCTTGTTTAAACCTCCTTAGAATGGTCATATTTTCATCTTTTTTTCTACTTTAAAAACTCATATTCATTGAACTACTTCTTCTTGACGCGTACATACCAAATATATAACATACTTTTAATAATTTAACCCTTTATCTCCCAAAAAGCAAACAAAAATCAACTATTTTATCCTAAAATAAAGAAATAATAATAATTGGTATTGCTATAATAATCAGAAATGCATTTCAAATTGAGTAAGCTTTATATAGTTATTTAGCCCTTGGGGTAGTTCAAAGATTGGAAGTGAAAATAATGTCTTAAGTGTTTTTATTTGTATTGTATTGAGACATTCTGTACTAAAGTCACACTTCTTCCACTAGTGGCCTCTAGGTGTACTCACCTTTACCCACCCAGAAAATCAACATACTGCCAACTTTTTTCTTCTTCAAAAACTCAGATTCATAGAACTACTTCTTCTTGACACATTCATACCAAATATGTTTGTAGTTTTTATTATTTTAACCCTTTATTTCCCAGTAAGTCGACAAACGTCTTCAATTATTCCACACTCAAAAAGAACCTAAAGAAACACTGCAATATAGATTCCAACTTCGATGAGTTGGACCTTTTTAGTAAATCCTGACATGGGACAGTGATTGGTTGTAAACTGTTTTTGAAACATTCATGAATTTTCTGTTGTGGCAAATTAAAATGAACTAAATATATTTACATGAAAGCTTCAAATCTGTGTTTATTGCATGCTTTCAAAGTCTACGCATAACTTATCCTTGCAGTTGGATTATTGTGCAGAGAAAAAGTTTTTAGGATCAGAAGGGTGAAAAGTTGAGGGACATGGGTGTGATTAGACCCACCAACAACATTTTTCTCACTGAAGAAACCTACTGAAGTCTTTCTCATCTCCTTCAACTAAAATACAACCTGCAGAATGATTGTAAACACATCAGTGTCGTGTTTTGGTTTTCCCTCAGTCTCCTCTGGCCGTTTACACAGGTGCACCTCTGCCACTGAGGTAGAAATAAGAGCAGTAGGAGAGGGACAACATGTTTCATTTGGAAAGAAGGCAAAGTACAGCAGAGAGGATGTCAACCTTCACCTTGTTCCCCACAGTCTAGAAAAATGATTGGAGCACATCTTGTTGAGAAGTTGAGTCCTCCTCCCCTCCAAATCACATGATCATGTCTAGAGCTTCTTCTCTGCTGTACTTTGCCTTCTTTCCAAATGAAACATGTTCTCCCTCTCCTACTGCTCTTACTTCTACCTCAGTGGCAGAGATGCACCTGTGTAAACGACCAGAGGAGACTGAGGGAAATCCAAAACACGACACTGATGTGTTTACAATCTATGTTGCAGTGTTTATTTAGGTATTCTATAAATAAACACTGTGTGTGGAATAATTGAAGACGTTTGTCGACTTACTGGAAAATAAAGGGTTAAAATAATAAAAACTACAAACATATTTGGTATGAATGTGTCAAGAAGAAGTAATTCTATGAATCTGAGTTTTTAAAGTAGAAAAAAGATGAAAATATGACCATTCTAAGGAGGTTTAAACAAGAAAGCCACGTTTAGGCCCCAAGGGATAAGAGTGTGATTTTTTACACTAAATCTTACTTTACAGAAAAACTAAAAAACTGGGAAAAATAATTTCACTGCCATTATTGACCAATGACAAGGGCTAATAAGCATATAGAGTTCATTCAATTTTGAATGGATTTTTTAAAGTTATTTCCATTTTTTAGATTTTTCATCAGCTGTACAGCTGTGTTTTGCATGTTTACTGGACAATAAAGGGTTAAAAATATTTGAAATATTACACATATTGGTATGTACGCGTCAAGAAGAAGTAGTTCTATGAATGTGAGTTTTTAAAGTAGAAAAAAAGATGAAAATATGACCATTCTAAGGAGGTTTAAACAAGAAAGCCACGTTTATGCCCCTAGGGATAAGAGTGTGACTTTTACATTAAATCTCACTTTACAAAAAAACAAAAAAAACTGGGAAAAAATTATTTCACTGCCAATTGTTGACCAATGACAAGGGCTAATAAGCATATAGAGTTCATTCAATTTTGAATGGATTTTTTAAAGTTATTTCCATTTTTTAGATTTTTCATCAGTTGTATAGTGGTGTTTTGCATGTTTACTGGACAATAAAGGGTTAAAAATATTTGAAATATTACACATATTTGGTATGTACGCGTCAAGAAGAAGTAGTTCTATGAATGTGAGTTTTTAAAGTAGAAAAAAGATGAAAGTTTAAACAAGAAAGCCACGTTTATGCCCCTAGGGATAAGAGTGTAAGTTTTTTAAAGGGTAAACTGAGGGTTAAGACACAAACACATCCTCTTGTAAACACACTTTGGTTCTTTATATATTAGTCAAGAATTCTCCTGATTTGTAAATAATTTAGCATGTTGTCAGAGAAAACCACCAACAAATCATATTTCACTGCCTGATTTTAAAGTATTTATTAATTTTAGACTAAGGCAGTGAAAACCTCAAAGAAATTAACTAAACAGGAAATGAACACGCCAGTAAGATGTTAGCATAAAACAAAAAACAAGACAACTGACGTTCTGTGCACACAATCAGTACTTACCTCGACAAAAGTGAGCATGCATGAGTAAAAAGACAAGCTCCACCAACAGCCCCCACCATCACACTCACACTGATAATCTGTGGAACAAACAGATGAAGTGAAAGTGACCAGTGACACACCATTTCTAACATTACCTTTAGTTAGCAAGGGACTACTTTTTTTTAGCCTACTACTCTTTATATGCACGCGACAAACTGAAAGTAAAAGTGATTAGGCCTACAGCATATTATAAAATGATTTTATAATTCCAGAAGCAACGCATTTTATTTCGGCTAAAAATATATATTTCAGTCCTGTGTTCCCACGTGAATAAAACAAAGATTATTCCGCGAAATCTTTTAAAAATTGTGCACTCTGAGTCTGACCGACTGACCACACTAACCTGCGCGTGTCGTGGGAGATTCACGGACTGAATCACGCCATGAGTTATTTAAGAAAAACAAAGAGAAAAACGAAATACCTTTCTTACTGTACACAGAATCATCATTTCTTTAGTTAATATCACAAGATTCACGGACACTGAATCGCCTGCTTCTCTCTCTCTTTCTCTCGTTCATTCCAGGTTCAGGACAAAAAGAGCACTGAGACAGAGACGAGATTTTGTGGAGACAGAGGACGCTGTTGCTAAAACTCGCCAAAGTAGAAAGTCAAGTCAAGTAAGTAACTTCTAAGCTTTGTAATTGCATTGCATGAATACAGCCTAAATATGTGCTTTCATCTGTAATTAGCCTACCTGACAAAAAGTTACTCTTCTGGACACAGTTTAGTTTTTATTCATCAAATTGTCCCTGTATCTAATAGAAACTAAACTATCAGAGATGTTTAAGGTAAAAATATTGTAACTCTTACAGATAATTACAGAAAAAAAACTAAAAAAAAAAAAAATAATAATACAGAATTGTTAGGCTCCCAAACTTGTATTTTTACAGGTCTTTGAACCCCAGTTTTAATAACCTTAAGTTTTGAAGGGGAATAAGCCCAAACACACCGTAACTTTAAATGCCAGCTGTACTGTATTTCACCTTAACAAAAAAAAATCAAGTAGGTGGAAATCATAATTCTGACTTTCCTTTGTCCAGAGCTTTTTTCATAAGTTGACTCAATCAGGCATCAAAGTCTTCAACTACCACGACTAATTAACATTCAGTAGCATCATCCAGACTATATTTTTCTGATAGAGCACATAGAAGATTCTAAAAGAAACATTGTTACACGTGTTTTTTGTTTTGTAGTCTTACTTAAAACCAACATTTAAAAAAACAGCTTTGATCAAGTAAAATAACAAAACGCAAATAAATTGTATTTTCACAATGCTAATTTATTCATTTTCTATCACTTATTTCCATTACAGAGGTTATGGATGACTGATGCCTAGCAGAGTGACTTTGGGCCTTAGGCGGAGGACTGCCCTGGACAGTGGTTAACTCCTCACTAGGGGAATTTTAGTGTTGCTATTTAACCTAAAAAACAAGTAACAACAAAGCTCTTTAAGTTATAGATTAGAATGTTCTATAATCACTCAACACATTCAGCCTTAATGTTTCAGTGTGGTTAATAAGTGTTTATGACTTTATGTTTAAAGTATCACAATATGGATGTTGACACTTAATCCAGTTCACAAAAGAAATAAGACAAGAAGGACAAACAGATGAATAAATATTGAGATGTATTTGAGGTGCTGTCTTCCAATGAGCCTCCATCTCTAGTTCTTGTGTTCTCTAAAGACACTTGTTTTTGTCACAGTTGTTTCTTTAGATCCACAGCTCCAAAGTTCTCCTCAGCCTCAGTCTGCACAGTCACAACAAAAGACAACATGCTGTTGAAATGGTGTTGGAAATGATCGTAAAGATTTGCTCCAAGTTCTTTCTTCTCACCACTGTTGGAGGTGTTTGTTGTCCCTGTGGTTTCCTCTGGAGATCTTCATCAGGAGTGGTGCTTCAGGTTTTCTTCTCAAACATATTACACAGAGTCAAGACCTTCTCACTTGTGTTGGCTCAAGTTTGGTTTTTGGGCCAGGACCAGAGCATCTACAGCTCACACTCACAGGAATATATCTGGAGTGGGAAAAAAAATCATTGAGGAAGAGAGATCTTTAGTTTCTTAGTTAAAAAACACAGATTTCACATGTTTTTCACTTTATGACTTACAGAAGTCTGTGGATCTGTTTTCTTCTAACAACATCTGAGATTGGAGCTGGAGCTACAAATGTGTTTGTGCTGGTAGAAGGTTTGGCAGAGATGGAAGACACAGACATGAAGACGCTGGACTTAGGTTCCTTTACTGAAAACAGAAACAAAAGTCTTTTTTATTTATCATACTGAGTTGGAGTAACCATGTGATGAGACTGAAGCTCAGATGAACAGATAAAACAGACTGAAGATTTTCTCACTTGTGTCAAGTAAAGTTTGTGGACCAGGACTTGTTCAGTTCTTCCTCTGATACAGACCACGAGCATCCACAGGTCACAATCACAGACACAGCACTGTTTCCAAATCTAAAAGATACATTTAGTAAGATCTCCTCCTTTAATACAATCAAATGATTCGTAGATACAGATTTAGAGATAAGCACACCTTCGACTTGACTGGTTCCAGTGGATCTGTGTTCCTCTGACTGTAGCAGAAACCAGTTAGAACATTATTCACAAAATAATTCAATCAGCATTCATAGAAGTCAATATTAAGAGGTTAAGTAAATTAGAGAAAAGACACCGATAGAAAGTCATCTGGAAACTAAAGAAAAGTCTAGTTGTAAAAATACATGTTTGATTTCAGACTTTTCAGACCATGACAGGTTTATAAGTATTGTTTAAAATGACATGAAACAATCCACAATATTAGTTCCAAAGACGAGAGCAGCTCAGAATACCTGGTTGTTCCTGTGTTGAGTCTGACTTGAGGATCAGGGCTCTCTCTGGTGCTGCTTCACTGCAGTGTGTGGGTGATCACATGAACAGACACATCGACCTGTGGAAAGGATCCTGTTTGAGAGAGAAACAGAGCTTTTAATGAATCTAATCAAAACTAAATAAATCACAAGGACATGTCTCACCTTTGACTGGAGAATCTACACTTACACTGCTGCTGTCCATCCAGTGGAGCGGCCCTGGTCCAAGTCTTTACCTTACTTACCTCCTAAAACTGACTTTACCTTCCAATACACTGTACAAAGAAGCTAGTACAATGTGTTATTATGTCACTAATGTTTACAAGTGAACAAACAGGAGACACTGAGTGTCCCACTGACTGTGGAGGCAGTGAACAAACCCAGATCTCCTTCACATTTAGAGTGGGAAAAATAAATAAATAAAAGAATAAATAAATAAGTACAACCTCCATAGAGATTGTTTACAACGAATACATTTGGAACAATTACATCAAATTAAAAAAAGAGACACAGGGAGTGTGTCAGGCAGCCAACAACAAACCCAAATGTCCTTCACATCTAGATAAAATAAATAAATAAATCCACCACAGAAATTAATTACATTGCCAAAGAAAACATTTACAATGAAATACATTTTGGTACAAATACATCAAGTTAAAAAAGAGACACAGGGAGTGTCCCACCGACGATCTAGGCAGTGAACAACAAACCCAAATCTCCTTCACATTTAGAATAAGAAAACAAAATGAAAACAAAAAAAAATCGATGAATAAATGTATAAAAATACAAAAAACCTTGACATTTAGTCGGAGTACATGAGATTAAAGAGACACAGGGAGTGTCCCAGCGACTGTCGCAATGAGCAAACCCAAATCTCCTTCGCGATGGGAAAAATTTGAATTGGAACTGTCTAAGTTTGGTCAGGAGCAGCTTAGCTGGAGGATATTCCTATGATATTCCTATGGTGCATGTTTTGGTTGGTGGGGGAAACCGGAGTGCCCGGAGAAAACCCACCCAGACACGGGGAGAACATGCAAACTCTACACAGAAACACCTTGTTGCTGTGAAGCGTGAGTGCTAACCACTCTGCCACCGTGCTGCCAAAAGCTAGTCAAAGTAAATATAAGGCGAGGCGTACTATGCAGGAAACTACACTCAGTGTCAGCAATTCTGTTGATAATCTATTAGTCAGGCAAATATTCTTTAAATGAAGAGTTCTAACACTTGTTTAGAACTCAAAGTCACTTGAATACAAGAGTTTTTGATACATTTGAGCTTAGGTTGCAACATTTACAGCTTTAGTTTT
Source organism: Mugilogobius chulae (assembly GCA_038363315.1). Classification (NCBI taxonomy): domain Eukaryota; kingdom Metazoa; phylum Chordata; class Actinopteri; order Gobiiformes; family Gobiidae; genus Mugilogobius; species Mugilogobius chulae. Next base: position 25,334,731 of record CM076404.1, on the reverse strand, counting down.
CTCTGGGTCAGTTACGTTCCTACATAGTATTCCTTTCCTTGAACACACAAAGCAAAAGGGGATCGCACCATCAACCCTGCAGGTATTGAGCGACCCCCTCTGCCTTCTCACCACTAACCCTCCTATGCCCAGGCTAGAAAGTCAGGTGTACTACGCAGAGCCATGTGACTGGCTGTACTAATCAACTTAAATTAATTTATCTATTACATTTTACAAACTTACACTTTATAATTACATTTACTCTGCTTGTCTCCAGTTTTTACAAACCCTGGGTAGTATTCCTTGCTTTCTTTGCCAACTACAACTACTAGAAAAAATGTTTAAATCACACAAAAATACTCTTAAAAGAGTGGAACTATGTACAAGTGTCGACATGCTGAAGGTGGTAAATGTTGCCGACTTGTTATTAACAAGCTCAGAGTCTCAGAGCCTCTACTCAGTCCTCGTCTGACTCTGAGTCTTGGCGCAGGTGGTGGAAGTACCGCGTGAAGCCCGTGAACGTCCCAGCAGAGATGGAGAGGGCCAGGTCATCTGCAGCAGCAGGAGAAGGGCTCTCTGCGTCGGCTGAGACTTGAAGCAGGTGGAAGTTGCGAATGAAGAAGCCTCTGGACGTCCCAGCAGAGGTGGAGGGTCGGTCTGGGCTGTCCTCAGAGCGCTGTCTCTTGGAGCTGGGCTCTTCCTCCTCATCTTCAGTCCTGTGGCGCTTGGATCCACACAGAGGCACAAAGTCCAGAGCAGAACCCACAGGGGGAGGGCGAGGAGCAGGGGGAGAGGAGGGTGCAGGGAGGGCATCAGCAGGAGAAGACAGACGCTGCTCCTCTTGGAAGACGGGGCTGGGTGCTCGCTGCTGAAGAACATCCACAGCTCGGGCAGGAGAAGCGTCCTGGTGCCAGCCGGCCCAAAACTCCTCCGGAGGGAAGCGCTGGTCGTCATCGTCGCTCTCTACCTCCTCGTCTGTATCTTCCTCCTCTTCTTCCTCATCTTCATCCTGGTCCTCCTCTTCCTCAGAGAAACTGTCGTAACCGGAGTCTCCGTCGTCCCAGTCCTCTTCTTCATCCTCAGATTCCTCGAGCCTGTGACGCCAGAGAAAAAAAGGTACCTGCTCCAACTCACCTGCGTCTTCCCCGTCTGAGGAGATGTCAGCGGCAGGAGGGTCCTCCAGAAGGTCCCAACGCTCCAGAGCCCCTGCAACAATCATGTTTTTAGTCTTTGGGTTTTCTAGGTCAGCTGACTTATTGTATTAAAAAAACAAATCCAACATTTTGGGGGAAGAAAAAAAAATTCTGTAAGGTCATTACAGTATTAATTTGGGAAAATGTGTGTGTGTGCTACATGGAGGATAGGACGACTCGACTGTATAATACTTTGTTTGGTTCATTGGACTGTCTGAATCATCTTAAAAGGTTAGAACCTTATCTGACACCTGTGTTGTGTACAATCCTGATTTTAACCTTCTCAAGCAAATTTATTTAGATGGCAACAAACTAAAAGCCAGCAGTTTTTCTGAAAATGCAGTGTTAGCTTTGGGCTAAAGTTTTTCTGATTTTCGACAGATATTAATGAGGCCACAACAACAAAACGTCGAGTAAAAATCATAATCACTAAAATCAATCAATTTCATAAACTTGCGACTAACTTTAGTGACCGTTAAGAGACAACCGCACATAGACAAAACTACATTGAGCTGATTGGATCCACGTTTCTAAATGTTTCAAACTTTCATACCTGCAGCAGCCAACAGGTCCAGGTTAGCGTGAGCCATGCTTCAAAGTTGATGTGGATCGTTTGTCAAACCTTCAAAAGTGTTCACAACAAAGTTAATGACAAATGAATCTCTCGGTCACTTACTCAGTCTCGCACTCGAACAGTCAAGTGAAAAGTGAGGTTCAAACCGCGTGGTGCTTTTTAAAGGCCGCCAAGAGCGTTGCTATGGCACCCACGCACGGACGTAACTCTCTCTGCATTGGTTTTATTTTATTACTTTAGATTTTTATTTTCAGCTAAATCAGTCCTGAGTTCCCAGGACGCAAAATGTAATTAGTAATACACCGAAAAATAATTAAATAAGTAAAATAGAAGTTTAGCATGTTTACCATCATATGTTAGCTTAGCCTACTTGTCAAAATCCAAAACTGTACCTGGCGAGCATGAATCACTTTTAAATGAACCAGCATTATAAGTATAAATCTTATTTGCCAAAAAATATGAAAAGCAAAAAACAAAACTTGAAAAACAACTGTCTCTGCTTTTAACTTGTGTTTGGTTGTGTAGTTTCATTTCAACACCAGAGGGCACCATTGTTCACATTTTAACCATTCATTCGGCAAAATAAAAACTTGTCTTTTTCTTCTTCTTTGTTTCCTGTTTTTACTGCAATTAATTAAATACCTGGCATTTTACTGAATGTAATAGTCTCCTGTACAAAAAAGAAAAGCTAAAGTGGTGTCAATTCTACAGTTTATAATTACAGTGCATAAAATCAACACTTGTCCATTTATTTCACATCGTAAATTCAAGACATAAAAGCTGCCTGTATTTTGTATTTGGTACAAAACAGTATTACACAGTTTACACTTACAAAATAAAAGTCACATAATGCTGTCATATTTACTTAGCCTACATTAAACTAAAGAATGATTAGTGTTGTATGTAAAATTATATATTTATATAAAAAAGATCAACAATATGTGAACTATGTATTGTTCTTTCAGGAAGTGAGTTAGAATTCTATTGTTGGAACATCACAATATCCATGTTTAGTCTTATTCTTATTGTGAGTAAAAACATCTCAAATTATTCCTGTCTAAGTCCTTTCTTGCTGTGAGGAACACATGACTGTCAATGTGTGCTTTATTACACTTTTCTTATTGATTCTGGTGATTGAGATTCAAAATGGGGGAAGCCCTGGAACATACAGTATAGGAAGAACTGGAACAATGTAAATAATGTATCATTTTTGTCTATTTAAGTTATGATAAAGCAATTCAATTTTGGCGTAATAAGCGTCATTTACGTAGCTTATTGAATACGTCTTTTATTGTTTTGTTTTTTTCCTTTTTTCCATTACTGTCCTGTTCATCTGTAGTTGTTGATTCTGTTTCTTTTTTCTCCATTTCCTCTGACTGGACTCTTGTCTGCTCTGGTATTTCAGGATCTATTTTCACATCAGTTAACTCAGTGTTTTTGTCATCACAGTGTTCATTTGGGATTTCCTGTTTCTCCTCCATCTTTTCTCCCTCTGCTTCAGTCTCTTTTATTTGACTTTTATCTGTTTCTTTTTGGTCGTTTTGTCTCTCATCTTTCACTTCCACCTGTTTTATTTCTGGTTGAACTGTTTCTTCCAAACGTTTCTTCTCTTTTTCCATCTGTTTTTTCATCTGCTTCTCTTCTCCCTGCAGCTTACCTTTCTTCTCACTGCTTTTGCGAACAATCTTGTCAATTTTACCGATTTCTTTGTCAATGTCTTCGATGAAGATTTTATATTCACCCACTTGATTTGTCATTTTCTGTATTTTCTCTTGCTTTTTCTCTTTACTTGTCTCAATCTTATTCCCATTTTTTTCTTCTCCTTCTTCTTCTGTATGTTAGTGTTGAGTTCATGATTATACTGTTGTAGTTTTTCTTTGAGATTTGACAGGAACCTCTTTGTCTCTATCAGTTCCTGACTCAAATCTTCAGTAGAACGTATTTCTGCTGTAATCTTATTCATGTCCTCCTGATATTCATTCAGTTTTTGATCTCCACTGTCATATTTCACATTTCTTTTTGGCTTCAGCAAAGGCACAGCTGCTTCACAATCTTCATGTTGGCTCTCTGTTGCCACAGTCTTGGTTTTGGTTTCTGTGGGACAAACAGTGGGACAAACTACAGAGTTTTTAACATTTGCTTATACATTTATACTTGCATACATTTATACTTACTGTTAATTTTAAACTTCCACACGACAAAAGCAGCAGCAGCAGCAATGACACACAACCCTAAACTAAAGAGAACCCAGGGCACAGAGCAGGAAGAACAGGCCTCCAGGAATTCATCTGGAAAGAACAATATTTATGTCTCAATATTATTTTATACATAAGGGCGTGAAACATCGCGTATTTTCTCTCAGTCTTCAACCACTAAATAAAATGTCAAGTATAACTTTCTGTTTACTTGTAACAAGAGAGTTGTAATAAGCAGAGAACTTCACCTTAGTCTGACGAAGGCAGAAGTCTTGCCGCTGAAACTGTGAGGTAAATGAGCACTCAGCTTATGATTGTCTTATTACAAGAAAATAGAAAATTACAATCAAGAAGTATACGGAATTAACTTTGTAAAATGTAATCGCAGCTAAAACAGAAGCGTGTTACAAAGAAAAGTAGTCAGGGTGGAATAAGGTGAATAGGCCACAATAAATGTAATATTTGAAAGCCATGACATTTTTCTCTGGTCTGTAAGTGTGAGTCTAGTCTCTCTGGTCTCACTGTGACTGTGAGTCTAGTCTCTCTGGTCTCACTGTGACTGTGAGTCTAGTCTCTCTGGTCTCACTGTGAGTGTGAGTCTAGTCTCTCTTGTCTCACTGTGACTGTGAGTCCAGTCTCTCTGGTCTCACTGTGACTGTGAGTCTAGTCTCTCTGGTCTCACTGTGAGTGTAGTCTCTCTGGTCTCACTGTGAGTGTGAGTCCAGTCTCTCTGGTCTCACTGTGACTGTGAGTCCAGTCTCTCTGGTCTCACTGTGACTGTGAGTCTAGTCTCTCTGGTCTCACTGTGAGTGTGAGTGTGAGTGTAGTCTCTCTGGTCTCACTGTGAGTATAAGTTGAGTCTCTCTGGTCTCACCTGTGAGTATAAGTTGAGTCTCTCTGGTCTGAGTATAAGTTGAGTCTCTCTGGTCTCACCTGTGAGTATAAGTTGAGTCTCTCTGGTCTGGCCGCTCTCCTTCTGTCTCACTCTACAGGTGAATGTGTTCCCGTGCTTCTGCTCCACACTCAGTCTGCTGCTCACACTGAACAGTTCGTCGCTGGCTTCTTTCTGAGCCTCAGTCCTGAGCAGAACCGTCCCCTCTGAGTCCAGCCACTCAAGCTCCGGCTTCGGGTACCAGCCCCTGGACTCACACCTCAGCACAGGAGACCCCGAGCGCTCTTTGGTCAGGCTCACTGAGGGAGGGGCCACGGACACTGGAGACAGGAACAGGTAAAGAGGAAAGAGTCAGAGAAGTGAATAGTTCAACTTGAAGAATGCCATAAAACAGCACTTACCAACCAGCAGAGTGACCTCTGCTTTGGTGTTGGTCTTAGGAACAAAGCACTGGTATGTGCCTCCATCACTGAGCTTCACTCGGGTCAGACTCAGGGTCATGTCTCCCTTCTGCAGTCGGCTCTCAGACAGGGTGGTGCGGCCCAGGTACAGAGGGTTCTGGTCTATGAGCAGGTCCAGACCATCGCGGCGGACATGGACAAAGCGTGGAGTCAGGTCGTGTCGAGCCCACTCCACCACCATGTCTCTGAGGTCTTTAACAGGCTCCAACTGACAGGGCAGAGCGACATCACTGCCAACAGAGACTGTGATTGGCTGAGATGGAGTGATCATTGTGTGCTGACCTGAGGAAGTTACAATGACATTACATTATTCTCGCGGTCACTGTCAACTATTTATTTATTTATTTAGTTACGGTAATGCAGTGACCCATTTTGGTAACAGTAATGTGTTTATATGTTCTGTCAATGACTAGAGCAAAAACACTTTCACTTTGACTTGATAAAAATGCATGCTAGCAATAACAAAGATAATGCTGTTAAAGATTTGGCAAGACGACAAAAAAAGTAATTTAATGTTGTAAACAGCTAGTATCTTTGAACTTATACTTACCCCAGCCGATGTGAGCCTGCATGAGCAAAACAAAGACCGAGATCTGCTCCACTCCCATTGTCAAACACTGAAAACGAAAGCATCCAAAGTTATTGAAATGACCTCACCACATTGGATCTTTTTGGCAAACTACAACAAGTTTACAAATGAATCAGCTTTTCAAACTTATCATGGTTGTAATTTACTTGTTTTTGAATTTGAGTACATGAGTTTTGCGGATTCAAATATTACAAATAGACAATAAATAAAAGTGAAAGTAAAAAATATAGCTAAATTAGCATAACATACGACACCACTGCTCTTTATCCCATGTTTTCTGACTTTTTTTGGGATTTCATAACAAACAACATTGCAACAGTATCATAAAATTTAAAATCGTACCTGTTTAATCTGAAGTTTAATTTCTCTGTACAGGTGCGGTGTAAGCCACAGTCAGACTTTGTTCTTATTCAGCTCGGTCACTCCTCCAGGAAGTTTGTGAACTCTGCTCAGGTGAAAGAGATATGTGTTGGAATCTTGCCAAAACATGGATGCCTTTATTTATGATTAGACAGGACTGAAGAAAGTCTAAAACAAGACCAAACCAGGACTAAAATTAAAATAAACGTTGGATAAGCATATATAATAGTTAAAAAAAAATAATAATAAAAATAGAACAATAATATCCAAACGGCAGGGTGCACAAGACACAATTTGAGAAACATCTCTTTAAGGATTTCAAACTCAAAGCTTCATCGCTAAGATTTCAGTCAACATGCAGACTAAAATAAAGACTTTTAATCAAATGACTTGTATAACACTGTTCTAAGATTTCAATTAAAAAAACTTCACAAACTTGACTTACAGTTTTTCCTGGTGGAGTCCCTGCCCTGCTTGTCTTTTGTGGAGATGTTATCACTTTCATTGTTACATACGTTAGAATAATCAAAACAAAGATTTTTAGGAATGTGAATCTGATAGATGGCTTTGTGGATTGGCTAGCCTGTTCCAAAGCGATTTCTACGGTAGCCCTAAAGCGCAGGGCATGCATGCAAATATCAAAACAAGCTAATTAAGAAACACACACCCAAATTCTAAAACACACAGAAAAAACAAACATTCATTAAATTTAATTTTGAGTCTATGTTTTTGAAATTGTGGTCCTATTGTGTTTTTGAAGTGTTCTTTTTGCTTTTGAACTTGTGTTTCCAGATAGCTACTGAATGTTAGCAATAGCATGACGTCAGTAAGTGTCCCGATTATCATTTTGTGCTGATTTCCACAGAAGCTTATTGTATAAAAGACTCCGAGCGTATACTTACATGACTCTGAGGCGATGTATTTATTTTGATAGTGATACCTCATTCGTATAGCCTTTAGCGGCTAGCTAATTAGCCCACAGAAATCACGAGTTATAACGAGTGTCAACTGGTGCAAACCTATGGAACACATTTGAAGAGGTCAGAGCCTTGTTAGAAGTCATTGTTAAGTTTTCTAACCGTTTAATATCGTTAGTACAGCTTACTCCTTTTGTATAGACACTTAAGGGGAAACTCTGCGGAGGGCACCAGTGCAGCTTCGCCCACAAAAAAAACAATATGGGATCACTAATGCTAATGCTAGCAAAACAAATACAGTTGATCGCCCCAGAGTCATAATACTGTATATCACAAGCCCAGAGTCCTTCATGCAATAACCTTCTGTAGAAATCAGCACAATATAACGTAACGCAGCTGCAGTTTGCTGTGAGTCAGTAGTTTGCGTGCACAGCAGTTAATGGGTCTATAGTAACACAAATGTAATTTTATGTAAATTAAGCTTGGGTCTACGACAGAAGGCTCACTCATGTCAGTCTAATAAATACTATACAATCATTTGTTTAGCTTAAGTTTGTGATTTTAGTCATCAATTAAGCAATGTTTCAATGTTTTTGAAAAGTATTCGTGTCTGTGAAGGTTTCCTCCAAGTAATCTGTTTCCTCTACCAATAAAAACATGTACAATATACTTCTCATCGCAGGACTTCCTTGAACATGACAATGATTTCAGATGAAGGTTAAAGAGAAGCTCACCCCCTAAACTCCACCCACAAGCACATTTCAAACATAGCAAACTCATTGAAAAGCATTGGGAGAAAGGCAAAGGAGGTGCTTAAAGAGGAGAGCAGCAGTGTGATTGGATTGACAGCAGATGTCTGCAATTAGTGCTTCATTTTGATTGGACAATGCACGCTGAGGTCACATAGAACCTGGAGCTGACATGAGAGACACAGCCAGTTTGTGACTATTTTGACCTGAAATCTGCTAATTTGATCAGTTTGTACTAAAAATGCCAAAAATGACTCAGAACAGTAGACAATGCTATTTAAACACCATATACATAGTTTAACAGTAAAAAAAAATATTTTAGGGTTTAGCTTCTCTTTAAAGATTAATAAACATTTGTGATTGTTATTCTATTCTTTTGTTACTGCATTTATCAGTAACCTCGAGAGTTGAATGGTTTGTGGAAGTTACATATTCTGCGTTTTTCAGGTTCTTGGTATTGACCTCCACATTTTTTTTTTGTGAATTGCTACTATCGATACAAAATAGCTAATTAATAAAGACAGGCTCATTGACTTTCTGGTCAAAACTATTCTACTGATAAGCCTCGCCTTTTCACATGAATATTTCACCCTAATAAGCAGGTGATATTTTTTTGTGTGTTTTAGTTTTTAAGTGTTCTCCTACTTCCTTTTATACTTCTTTAAGATGAACGAACACAAACATACTGAATATTATCACAACTCTACTGGAAAAATTGTAGCATTGTTCTTTTTTTTTTTTTTTTTTTTTGGCTAAGACCATCATCTCTCATAACTCTCGTTGCTATTCATCAAAGTGTTCTCAGGACCTAAAATAAAGAGAGGAAATCTAAAACGGACTCACATCTCAGCAGACGCCCGCACGAGTCACGACATGACAACTTCCTCCATTACTCTGAGTGAGTCTACACGGGCAAATTAGTCTCTGAAAGTATTATAGACAACATATGAAAAACCTTACATTCTTTGTGCAGTGATGCATGTGCTGGTGCTTTTTCTGACTCTTCATCTTGGATTTTCACCGACATTAGTCAAACCAGGTAAGAATCTTTTTGAGACGGCAGTTTAAGGTGACTGTGTTGTGATATTTTTTTTATTCTTAGTCTAATTACTAAACTGCCATCTGAATGTCTGAAGAGAGATGTTGATTTGAGTAAAATGTTCCACAGTATTCATAGATTTACAAGTATATCCATAGAAACAAGCAGGAGACACCGTCAGGTTTATGGTTGACTCCACTCACTGTAAGAATGTGATGAATGATCTGTTAAAAGTCTCTTGCAAAAACGGTCAGTTTCTTTTTATAATGGGGAACATACCATACTGAATCACATAAAGTATCTCCATGGAGACGCACCACTCACTAAAAAAGCTGCATTGTATACCTTTAAAGGGTCTTTCACACCAAGCCAAGGGTCGCCCGTCTGAAACGGGTAAGCAACTTTTGCCGACAAACGGCTCACGTGTGTTCGGTGTGCCCTAAAGAGACTTGAACAGACGTTGCGTCGCTCCACCCTACTGACAGCAGCTTAAAAGTCTTAAGTAGGCCTCCAATGTATGTTGTTCCTCATGCAAACTTAAAGAACCCGCAGTAACATGTTACACTCTCAATTTCAGTTCTAGATAGTAGCATTATAGGAAAAAACCTGCAAGTGATTAAGAAAAAAAGATTAAGGTTCTATTTTTGGACCAGTGCTGACGCTATTAGTTTTTCTTCTGTTGGCCACTAGTGTCCTTTCTCAAGTCTGAGAGGTGTGGTGACAGCGCAAACATTTCATTCAATAAAATTTTGTAGTATCAAAATGTGCGCTGGCCTGCCAATGTGACAAATGAGCAATTGATCAGATCAAAAGTTGATACGTTTAAAGACATAGGACTTACATGGGAATCAGCACCTGACGTGAACGTGAAGAATCCAGGAGGGTGAAAACCAGCAGTATTTGGTACAATCCTTTTCCCCGGAAAAAAAAACAAAAACATGTAAGGCCAGACTGTGGCCTCATGAGCTCACAAGCCCCGCGGTGTGTGCAGTATTCTGGTCCCCGACCTGCGCCCGGCAGTATCCACTCACTGTCAGGGCTTTATGTGCACGCATTATGTTATTTGTCTCCAGAAAAACACGAGAGCAGGACCAAGTCCACTCCGCTCTGTAACCTGGTACAGATGAGCGCAGTATCGTGCTTACCTGTGATCCAGCCCTCATCTGTGCAGTTCATTCTTCAGCCTACATCTTTGTAAATAAAACACATAGTGGGGCTGTGGCCCAGCAGCTTGGTTGATTCTGGGCGTCTGTGAGTGGCCCATTCTATGAGAGTGTGAGTGTCAAAGTGTGTGAAGAAAACAAAAAAAATAAAAGTAGGTCAAAGTAAGTCAGTCAGCGTCTTCATGTTTGCTTTGGTTTGTTTTGTCACCTTCTCCATGGGTCCAACCTCTGTCTTAAGATAGGGTCTGGCTCAACCACTAAAGAGCAGAACAAGACAGACACCTCTGAGTTTGTGAGGTCTCAAACTTTGTAACAGAACTTGTACATAATTTTGAACTGAACAGTGAGTTGCTGAGCCGCACTGTAAATCAAACTTCTCTCTTGCACAGAGCGTAATTTCCCTCGAGTCGTTCCATCTCAACTGCAGCTCTTTGAATACAGCAGTTTGACAGTGACCTGTGAAGGCTTTTTCAACGATAAGACCAAGTGGAGAGTGCTGCGGAGTGTTAAATCAGGAAGCAAAAGTCCTTGTAATACAGGAAATCTATTTGGCCAGTGCTACATCACAACTCTGTACCCGGCCGACTCTGGAGAATACTGGTGTGAGAACAAGAACGGGCTGAAAAGTGAGAAAGTCCGCATCGTAGTGACAGGTAGGTTTATGTATATCAATGTACATTTCTGCAACACAAATACACAAAAGAAATTAACTTTATCTACTTTGTACAGCTGGTAATGTGACCCTGGAGAGTCCTGTTCATCCAGTGATTGTTGGTGATACTGTTACTCTTCGTTGCATAGAAAAGCAAGAACTAAAAACCACAAAGTTTGACTTCTACAAAAATGGTGTTCCTGTACACACAAGTTCAACTGGAGAAATGACCTTTCACAACATCTCAGTGTCTGACCAGGGACGCTATAAATGTGGCATTTCTGAAAACCAGTTCTCAGAAGAAAATTTGCTGCGAGTCAGAGGTGAGTTTTACAACACAAGTGAGAACTTGCAAGTCATGAGTTTCACTTGAGTCAGACTTCAGTCACTATTTTAATGACTTGAGACCTGACTTTATCAAATGGCCAAGGACACTATAGGGGTTATGCACTTATGTCTTTCCGGTCTCAGATTGACATAAGCCGCTACATCCGGTGGCGGGGTTGCCATAGTGACAAAGTTGTTTACTCCAAAGGCGATGGACATCCCATAAGATTTTTTGTACAAGTCCTGAAGCATTTCTCTTTGTCATCTGTTGTAGACGGAGTAGCTGCTGTAACAGCAGGAAAGGTGCCGCTTCTGAACCAGGTTTTCATAATGAAAAGTTGTAAAAGTGAACGAACTACGCAAGCTCCGCCCACACACTGAGGTTTTCATGAAGAAAAGCTGTAAAAGCGAGCGAGCTACATACCGAGATTCACTGTGCTAATAAGCCCGGGCAGAGGCGCTGGGCCGGGAGCTGTCTGGCAACACCGAGCGCTGTGTGCCGTGTTCTTCACGGCTCACAGCACCTGTTCATGAGCAGCGAGTCTCGGTCTATGTGCGTAGTTCGCTCACTTTTAAAAAAATTTCATGTGAAAACCTCCATATATGCGTGGAGCTCACATTGTTTGCTCACTTTTACAACTTTTCATTATGAAAAACTGGTTAAGAAGCGGCACTTCTGTTGCCAATTCTTAACCAGTCTGGTTGTCATCTGTTGTAGACGCAGCCGTCGCTACGTCTTAAGGGTCTTTCACACCAAGCCAAGGGTCGCCTGTCTGAACCGGTTTGGCAACTTCTGCCGACAGGTGGCTCACGTGTGTTTGGTGTGAATGGCACTGTCGGGGGGTCAGAGGAGTGTGGAGCACGTCGTGGAGGCGAGGTTTTGAAGACTTGCTTGTAAAGTCGGCATCGTCAGCGGTCGGTAGTTGCCGCAAATGCGACTGTTTGATTGGCCCGTGGCTAGCGAATCAGTGCGCAAGAAAATGGTGCGTAAAACCGAAAATGACGCTTATGGAAAAACAGTATTTACCTGAGCATGGATTGTTGTTATTTGCCGGGTTCAAACGAGACGTAAGTACGGAGAAGAATGGCGACTACTTCGTCCGAGGAAAACAAAGATGGAGAAGTACAGCTGTAGTACGACGGCTGGACTGTAGCGGGAAATAGAAGTTTAGCCTAATCCGTGAGGTAAGATAAAAATCTGTTCGCCACAGAGTTTGACAACTACTCGCGCACAACTTCTGTTTTGTCTTTTTCGTCAAGCGTTACGTCACGCGCATGCTCACTCGGCATTTGTTCGCCGACTGTTGGCTGCTTGAATCATGTTTGTGTGAATGCTTTTTTACATCGATGCGCCCCAAAGAGACTAGAACAGACGGTGCGTCGCTCCTCCCTACCGACAGCGACTGGGAGTTGTGTTGGTGTGAAAAAGCCTTTAAACAGATGACAAAGAAAACATTTTTTTTTTAAAGGAATGCTTCAGGACTACAAAAAATCTTATGTGATGTCCATCGCCTTTAGAGTAAACAACTTTGTCCCTATGGCAACCACGCCACCAGATAGAGCAGCTTATGTCAATCTGAGACCGGAAGACGTTGCATAACCCCTCTTGACTTGGGCTTGAAGCTCAGTAACTTGGAACTTTACTTAAGCCTTGTGACTTAAGGCGACTTGATACTTTTACATTATCAGTTTTACATTAACAAACTGGAACTTGTTTCCTCATCACCTCTTTTTTGTGACCAGAAAAGTACAGTATTTGAAAATGTAAATGTCTTATTTGTAAAAAAAAAAAAAAACAACAACAACAAAAAAAACCTGGACTTGAAAAGGCTTGATTTGGACTTGTTGGCCACTAACTCGGAACTTGACTTGAACTTGCCTCTCTTAGACTTTGGACTTGATTCTCTTTTACTTTAGACTTGAAGCCAAAGACCTGCGACTTGCTTGAGACTTGCAAAACAATGTCTCGTCTCTGCTTTATAATGTCTAAAAAAAAAAATTAATTATCTCAAAATAATGGTGAGGTTGTTCTATTCCAGCTGTGTTTCTGGAGACCCCTGATCAGCCTGTGACAGAGGGCCAAAACGTGTCTCTGTTCTGTAAGGACAAAATGGCTGCTTCAAAGTATATGTCTTTTTTCTACAAAGATGATAAACTTATTGGGAACAGTTTGATTGGAAAGTTGACTCTGAACAAAGTTTCTAAGTCAGATGAAGGAGTTTACAAGTGCAAAACCTCAGAGGACAGAGAGTCAGAGGAGCAGTGGCTGGCTGTCAGAGGTGAGAACAAATCATATTTTAAGGAGTTTTAAGAGTTTTTTGAGCTCGTGAATGTAAAAAAAAAACACTTTTCTTTTTGTGTACAGATAATGTCATAGCTTCTCAGAACTGGTTCTATTTCACTGCACTTGTCGCTTTGCCTTTGCTTCTATTAGTTGTGGGGTGCATCTACAAAAAACACAAAAGGTAACTAAATAAAAATCATGCTTCTTATTTATACTTGTAAAGAAACAACTGTCATCTTTCTTATTGACAGGTAAATTCCAGACTTGTAGACTGGTGCTAAGAAATTTGCTTTGTAAATATTGTTCATCAAACAAAAAGATATTTATTCAGCTCAGTCTCCAAAGAAAACATAGATATACAACGAAATGTAAAAAACGTACGATATAATGTTATTGCGCCTTTTTCAATGTGAATATGTTACCAAAAGCCAAAACGGTTTAGGTTTCATCTTACTTAAATGGGTAGGTTTAGGACTGGGGCTTGGGGTAGGTTAAGATTTACCTGTAAACCCAAAGAAAATTTTGCCACATGGCTTCAATCAAGATTTGTGGTTAAAAAAAACAACAAAAACATACTCATTTTAAAAGTTTTTGACATTTCGTTGTATAGCTACGTTTTCTTCAAAGACTGGGCGGATTTATGTGCATCACTAGAAGGGTGTGTCATTTATAAGTCCTATTTTAAAGTGTTGTGCATTGCAACACAGAAAATTCCGCATTGTGGAAGAAAACTGATATTTACAACTTTTAATATGCATTGTATTTCTCTAACCCTAAACCCGTTTTGTAATTTCCATTTACTGGGGTTAGGGTTAGCTAATGGTCTTGAATGAGAAGGATTGGTTTGTAAATGATTGATAAACATTTATAAAATGAATTGTATATATACCTGGTTATGTTTTTTATGTGTCCATGATTAATAATGCAATGCTTTAGTTTTGTTTTTGATTTTTTTTTGTCAATGATTAATATGCATTTGTAACTGCTGTATGTATCACTAAAGACATTAAACAGTTATGAAACTCTACAACTCTCTGATCTCTCCTAATGTGCTGCACAGGTTTGCATCAGTTGCAGGACTTACTGATGTCATGATCACATTCAGTAACTGTGCATGAGAGTCACTTGTCGTTCACTAAGGTGAACCTTGGAGATTTTCGCAATCTTTAATTGTCTATGCACCTGCATAGCTTGGAAAGCATGGGACTGCAGCACTGCTCAGTCTTTGTTTACTATCTTTAAGTTGGACTATTAAATGAATTATGTTTCAGACTTTTTGCACCTCTAACCATTCTGACTAATTGTTTTACTTCAAATAGAGCTAGTTTATCTAGGATGACTATATTTTCAAAATTAAAAACTGGGACACACACTCAAGTTTTTGCAGAGGGTAATGAACATTCATTGAACATTCATTCTCTGAAACTTCTGTCAGTGCAAATTGGTGCATATTTGTGTTTTGGTCATTTTCAATGTTGCAAAGTGTCAGAGTGGTAAAAAACAGAACAACTTGGACATGTCTTGAGTAAAACTGGAACAAATAGGTGGATTTGGCAAAATTTGCTGAGACATGAGACACAGGGCTCAAAATAAGGACTGTCCCACTTAAATAGGGACATCTGGTCACCCTACGTTTATCAGAGTTTGAGAGTTATTGGATTATATTGTTTTTTGTGAATGTAATGATCAAAAGCACAATAAAACATCTTCTCACAAAAAGATGCAAGACATGAAAAAAAAAAAAAAAAACATTAACAAAGCTAAAACTGTACAGCCTTAACTATAGGTAGCTTTAGGTTGTACCCTTTAAATGGTTTCACTGGCACATCATTGTGATGTTAAGTTTATCGATACAAAACTCTCAGAACCATAAATAAACAGGTCAGACTGAGAGGAAGCTTTACCTAAAACAGAGGCACGTTTGTCTTCGGTGAACAGACACAGAACAGACATGGACCGCACAACTTCCCTCACCGCTCTGCGTAAGTCGACAATGATCATTTTGTTTTACAGCGTTTAGATCTGCTAAACCTTAAATTTATCTGTGCAGTGATACATGTGTTGGTGTTGATGTCAGTTCAAAATGGATTTTCACAAAAAGCAGAGAATTCAGGTAAGATTTGCTTTGACTCAAAGTCATATTGAGCTTTTTTTGGCCATTTTAAAACTTGTATTCCTTATTTTGTTGCTTTCATTCTTTTTACTCCACATTGGCACCAAATCAAATAATGTCAGTATAAATAAAGAAAAATATATTTAAAAAGCTGACATTACCATTTACTTTATTAGATTTTCTAGATTTCTATTGCCTTCAACAAATAAAACTTTCTTGATCCACAGAGCGTACGGTTCCTCGCATCGTTCTGTCCAAGCGGCAGTTCTTCGTTTACACCAATCTTACTGTGACCTGTGGTGGATATTTCAATGACATGACCAAATGGAGGGTTCTACGGAGCAACACGGTTGAGAAAAGATCGCCTTGTAACAAAAACAGTAATACGTTTGGCTCGTGCCACATTGCAATGCTGTACCCTGCAGACTCTGGAGAATACTGGTGTGAGAGCGAGGACAGACGGAGAAGTGAGAGCGTCTGGATCACAGTCACAGGTTTGGTTTTGGTGCTTTAAAGCTGAACTACTTGTCTTTGTAAGTCTCGATGATGATGTATTTTAGGGCATTTTAATTATGTGTCGGCTCTCTCAGGTATCTCGGGCAGAAATTACGGCAACTGGAACATTCTGCAACACATTCCAGACCCGAATTTCTCACCTGAGAAATGCTAGCTCTGACACTTTTTAGCAGTATGAATTTTGCAAAAAATTGAAAAAATTTAAGGTTGAATTTTAATTCAATTTAAATAAAAAAACAAACCAAAACACAGATTTTAAAGAGCTCAAATTGCAAGCATACTGTTCAGCCCCTGGCATAGGTTAAGTTCTTCAACTAAACTAAACTAAACTGGGACAAACTACTAAACTAGGACAATTGGCTCTGTGCAGGTGGCTAGCGTACGTTCAAAATAGTACATCCTGTTCAGACAACCACTTCATTACATCAGTTTAAAACAAATAAATCCCCTTTAGATCAGACAGTTGTGGTGAATGTTACAGAAAACATGTTAAAGACTTTACATATTAGAGGAATATTTCACCAGAGGACACTTAAAGGTGGGGTAGATCATTTCACAAATTGAAAATCAAAAGATTATTTTCACAGAAAATAATCATATTGTTATTTACTTTGCAGTGGCTAATGTGATCCTGGAGAGTCCTGTTCATCCAGTGATAGATGGAGACAGTGTTACAATTTTTTGTACTGAAAAGAGAAAGAAAAAGAAAACAGCCTCCACAAAGTTTGACTTCTACAAAGACGGTGTTTGTGTGCACACAAGTTCAACTGGAGAAATGACCCTTCACAACATCTCAGTGTCTGATCAGGGACGCTATAAATGTAACATCAGTGAAAATAAGTTCTCAGAAGAGAATCTGCTGCAGGTTAAAGGTGAGGCTATAATTCTATTTATTAACAAATTCATATTTTAATATAATGAAGTCTGTTTTATCCAGCTGTGTTCCTGGAGAGTCCTGATCAGCCTGTGTCAGAGGGCGAGAACGTGACTCTGTTCTGTAGAGACAAGATGGCAGCTTCAAACTACACATCTTTATTCTACAAAGATGATCAAATGATTGGCAACAGTTCCTCTGGAACCATAACTCTGGACAAAATTTCTAAATCAGATGAAGGAGTTTATAAGTGCCAAACCTCAGAGGACAGAGAGTCAGAGGAGCAGTGGCTGGCTGTCAGAGGTGAGAGTCTTTTTATTGATCCTGGCACATTTAAGTATTTTATAAAGTATCTTGGATGTTATGAATAATTAACTGCCATAAGCTCAGTGGTGTCAGCTACTATGTTCAAGAACCAATCCTGTCTTTATGATGAAAACAAACGCTTAATCCTTTTTGAACGATTTGCTCGTTTTTCTTCAGCAGACAACAACTTGACGAGCAAAACTCTCCCTAAAGAGTTATTTCTCACTGCACTTGTTGCTCTGCCATTGCTGCTGTTCCTTTTGGGGTTCATCTACAAAAAATACAGAGGTAAATTTAAATGCATATTACATAATATTTGCTGGCTTTGCTCAACCATAGCCACCAAATATTATTGCTAGCTATGCAATATAGTTTGCATAGCAAATATTATTACAATGCCAGCGGTTGGCATCAATTGATGCCAATTGTTGCCATATAAATTAGCCAAAGAGACACAATGTATACTAAAGAGCCATAAAATAAATTTTCTCTTTGTCTCTGTGTTCTTCATTAAAATATACCAAGTGTTGTGTTTCATTTCCACATGTTTAACACATCAATCTTTCATATTTGCACTGCGCTCCTCTCTCAAATTGAAAACACTCTGTTCCACTAGTGATGTCATTAAGTAGCAACACAGGAAGTGTTCCGTTGTGTTTTTAAGCCCCACACAGCTTACCTAGAATCATATGAACACTTTTAGTCATGGATTTGCCTGATTTTTAATTGCCAGCTAATGTTTTAGAGTGACTTTTTAAGATTATTCTTACATACTGCAGGTGTAAGTCAGATTAACTGGGGCTGAGCTAGTTTACTGCTAAAAATACCACATACTGACATCACATGGCGTAACAGAGCTTAACTCAAACATCTGTGAATGAAACACAACTGTAGGAATGTTTCTGACAGGAAACAACATTTTATCATGTTATAAACTGTACAAAAAAGTGTACATTTTGCATAATATGAGCCCTTTAATAATGTTGATAGTACAATCGTGGTCACTACGTTTTTGTAAAAAAAAGTGTTACTTATCAGATGCACTTAACATCGACAGAATATACTTTTAGTAAACTTTTTCTTAACTACAGGTACAAAAAATTATGCTCCTGCCCTGGTCACCAAAGTAAGTAATTTCACTGCACACAAAGCTCAGGTAAAACAGTTTTCATTAACATGTTGTCCTCAGCAGTAAAAAAGACTGTTGTAGTGGTAGTAGTCAACAGATAAATGTTATTTTTCTGCACAAAAGCACACTTTTCTCTTTTTTCTCTCTTTAGAACAAGCTACTACAAACCATGAGGCTGAAGGAAATTACTCTAACTTATCTAAAAGAAGCACTTCTGTGTATCATGATTTAACGCAACGCGCTGCAGATGAATAGGAAAATATGTACATTTGAAAACTCTTCTCTTGTGTAAATAAGACATTTTTATGTAAATGTGGTCTCGAATGCATGTTGTTTGGAACAAAAACTTTCTGCTTAAATGTTTAAAATGCTAAAGATAAAATGTAATAATGTAATATATCTATGGATTTGTGCACTTCAGCAGGCTGGTATTATATACAATCAGTATCATGTTTAAAGCATAATAAATGACTGAACAGCTTTTGATAGGTTGTACACAGTAGTTAGTAGTAGTTAGGCTCCAGTCACTCGCGACCCCAATGAGAATAAGTGATAGAAAATTATTGAATGAATTAACGTTTTTTGATAAAATAGTTTACAAAAAAAACATATTGTTAAGATAACAAACATTACATTGGACAAAACTGTTTTGAATTGTTTAGATTCACTTTCAACATTGTTCAGCCTGTCAATATGAAACCAAAATAAACACATGTGAAGGAAGTCTCATCTTAAGTCAAAGCAATGATGTAGTTTTTTCGGCGTCTCACTCAAGCACCATATTTTTTTAAGTACCTTAATTCACCATCTGGTTTATAGCAATTATTTTATATCTCACCATCCAAGAAGTGATGAAAAGTGATGAATAACATGATAAAATTCATAATAACACGCTTTTTCCCACAGGTTTTAGGAGCGAGACATGCCGGTATACTAACAACTGTTAGCCATATTACGACCACCACAACAAATAAACTTCGTAGATTTGGTGATCAAATGGGACATTATTAGTTGTAGTCAGGGCATGGCAAACTAATTTCCTCTTGAATAGATACATTGACAAGAAATCTGTGCTTTTGGGAAATAAATTTTAAAATGAAAGTTATTTTATTTATTTATTATTATTTTAATCAGGTTTAGTCCCTTTAACAATCTGGGCCATGTCCTTTCTCACTTCTTTTTTGTGACTAAAAATGTATTTGCAGTGGCATCGTTTAGAAAAAAAAAAAATAAGTGAAATTGTAAAACTACAATACATGTTTGGTAATTTGATAGAAAGACTTGTAAAGACTGGTCACGCTTGGCTTGACTTAGACTTGCCTTTCTTTGACTTAAAACTTGACTCAAACTTAAGGCCAAATAATTCTTCTTTACTAGTAAAGAATGAACAGAAAGATAAAAAGTATAAAGTAACTGCAACAGAAAGACTGTTTGTTTTGGAACTCACCAAGGCTGCCTGTTGTCACTGGTTATATTTATTATCTTCATAGAACTAGCTTAAAAGGTCATATTTAAGTCTTATTTTAAAGGTAGTTATTTTTCAGTTTCATTTCTCATGCTGTTCTATGCTTTGTTTACCAGAGCTTGAAAGACTGTGGATTATAATGTTTTATGTAAGTGTAATGATCAAGGGAAAAATAAAATAGGCTTTCACAAAATGACAAACACAGGTTAACAGTAGAAGTGGCAAACACAAGAAATAAAACTTGACGTTAACAAAGCTAAAAATGTACTGCGGTTATACTTAGCACCACATCATGTTCACTTGAAGCAATAAACTTTTTCTCACCTGAAATTTAGTTTTAACCTTAAATTATTTTCTTGTCTCATTATTTAGATTTACTGACATTGTACTGCCTGTCAATATGAAACTGTGCAAACCAAAATAACACGTGGAGGAAGTCTCATCTTAAGTCACGGCACTGATGTAGTTGTTTTCTGCATCTCACGCAAACCACACACTGTTTTAAGTAGCTTAGTTCACTGTCTGGTTTAAAGCGATTATTTATATGTCTCACCATTCAAGAAGTTAGGTAAAGAGATGAACATAATAAAATTCTAAATAATGATAATGATTGTACATTACCTTTTTGTTGTCTGTTGGTCATATAAGAACTATTCAAAACCAATTTCAGTTTTAGAATATCCTAGAGAGACTATTTTCAGCACTGCACTATGACAAGGTTGCCCACTCTCACCGGTCATGTTTATTGTCTTTGCAGTGTATTTCCAGTCACAGACCAGTTTGAGGAGTCCATTTTTTTTTTCAGTATAACTTCATTTTTTGCAGCTTATCATTATGAAGAAGAATGTAAGTTTTGTATTTGTTATATCATGAATAATTTTATATTTGGAAATGATGAGAGGTTTTAAGAGAATACCAGTGCCACAGAAATACTGAGGTCTGAAACTTGTTAGAATATATAGCTTTATGTTCTATGTTGCCTCTAAAAGGAATTAGACTTAGACAAAAACTGCTGTTTTATTTGGGTTAAACATTACATTATTTTACTAAAAACAATGCTGTTGTCAAAGCTAATTCATTGAGTGACAGCTGATTTGTGGTATTTCCAGTGGACCAGTTTCTAGATGTTCTTGCTAGGCTTGGTCAGTACTACAAAAGGTATAGTGCCAACGAGTTTGATCTACGACTTGTAGGAGCCAAGACGCTGCTACTTCGCTCCCTCTCCTCTCGCTTTCTCCTTCTCTCTCCCTCTCGCTTTCTCCTTCTCTCTCTCGCTTTCTCCCTCTCCTCTTGCTTTCTCCTTCTCTCTCTCGCCTGCTTCCTCTCTCTCTCTCTCTCACTTTCTCCTTCTCTCTCGCTTTATCCTTCTCTCTCGCTTTCTCCTTCTATCTCTCTCTCATACATACCCGCTCGCATGTTTGTTTCTTTCCCCCTGTCTAGGCTGTATTTACAAATATTTTCGTCACATCACACTTTTTTTGTCCCTTCCAGTGGCGCCAATTAACTCCCTTTACATTTTTACTACAGTAGGAACACTCCAGTACAATATTTAGGTGCATTTTCAATCAGAATTCAGTTGAAATAACTCGCTAGATATGATTTTGTGGTTGCAACAGAGGCACGCAAGCCGGGCGAGAGCGCGTTATTGTAGCTGGCAGTGGGGCCGCCTATGCGTAGACGCACGTCTGTGGTTACGCGAGCTTACGTGCGTAAACGCTGCAGCGTGCAGTGGGTTCGGGGCCATAGACTTTAAATTAGTAGACGAGCAGTCAGCAGCTCTGCTCTGTTGCTACAACACAAACAGTGTGACGTCATATTACTCTAGTAGACAGGATGATGCAAATCAATTGAACACAATGGCAGAAGATGCACTTTTATTGATAAAATGAGCTAAAACAAGTGATTTCAGCAAAAGTATGAGCAAGACAGACTGATTTGTGCCTTATGAAGCTTTAGTAAACAGCACCGACAACGGTACATTATATTTCACAAACCGATAGATTCACAGGAAATGCTGCACAGGAAATGCTAGTTTGTGCAGGAAATGCTGCACAAACCCCATTACTTACCGATGCAACCCGGACGCTCATCCACAGACACGTGATGTTTAATTTTTCTGCTGTTTTCACTAGTAACATGTAAAAATCTCTATTTGAAGTTTGCATGCTGTTACCAGTTTTATACACAAATTTTACCTACAATAAAACACAAAAAGTTTGTAAGCTAAACAGTAACTTGTAAGTGGGCTCGAACCTTTGCTAAATGTGGTCAGTAGGTTTGTACCAGCTGACACTCTCTGAATCTTTCATAGCTTATTTATTTTGAGTGCTAATGCAACAAACAAGAGAACGCTCCGGAGTTCTTCAAAACATACCGGACTAGCTCAGATGCTAAGTGTTCGATAGCATCAGAGTCGAACTGCGCAACTACTAATAATGTCTATGTGTGCACCCACCAGCCTTTGGCATTTTATCTACGAATATGAATAAATTATTATTTTTTTTTTAAATAAACTAAACTTTATTTTGCCTGTGTATAAACCTGTATGTCCAAAGTGTGTGGACCAACGTGTGAATGTAGATGAGTTCTGAGCTACCAGCCCCTACCCTCTGGTTACATTTGTATCAGACTCTTCCCAGTGGGCAGGGCGAGTCGAGCTCAGAACAGTATAAAGATCAGGTATACTCTGAACTCTTGAATCAGATTGAAATACCTTCCAGACAAAAGGTACAACGAATTGATTTGATCATTTTGTCCAGAATTTTGTACCGCCTTTGAAACTCATTTACAGATGTTTCGGGCTGAGCAGACAGTGAACTAAGATGGACTTTAGAACTTTTTTTATCACTCTGCGTAAGTCTATTATTTCAATTTATTCCTTTAAATAGTATGGAGTATAATAAAGCTTTTATCTGCACAGTGATGACTTTCCTAATCCTGATGTCGGTTCATAATGGTCTTACTCAAAACAGAGTTAAATCAGGTAAGGCTATTGCAGTTTTCACTTTTCGACAATTTGCATTTTCTAACGCTGTTTTTGTTACAAAAAGCCCTGATAATAAATCTTAATCCAATAACTTCATTATGATTTTGATTAATTTATTATTTTTTTCTCCGTAGAGCGTACTTTTCCTCGTATAGTTGTGTCCAAACTGCAGTACTTTGAATACACCAGTCTCAATATGACCTGTGAAGGATTTTTCAAGGACAAGATCAAATGGAGAGTGGTGCGGGACATTAAGACAAAAAACAAAAGCCCATGTGACAAAGACAGTTCACATTATGGAGCCTGCCACATTGCAATGCTTTATATATCTGACTCTGGAGAATACTGGTGTGAGAGCGAAGACGGAAAAAGTGAAAGTGTTACAATCACAGTCACAGGTACAGTATGATTCTAGTGCTTTAAATATTATTATCCATGCAAAATTTTCTTTTTTCTCTTTATTGTTGTCCCTTGATGAGCTCAAAACTGTTGTTGTTTTGATTGAAGATGTGCAACCTTGGACAATACTGTATATCAGCATAGTTTTATTATTCTAAAGTTCTAGGATGTGTTCACACTTGTTCTTAGTTGGTCCTGGTTCAGGCCTTTTTTGTCCAAAAAAATAGGTTTGATATTGTCTCGTTTATGTCCTGGTTGGGTCTCGGTTTAGTAACTGTACTGTTAAAATTTTAATTTGATTTCAGTGCATGTGTGAAGGCACGTTTAGACCTAATGTAATGTTTCCACAAAATGCACAAATTGCCATTGTGTAACTACATAACAAGTAAAGCCTAAATGACATTTTGTGTGAACGCAGACAAAGTGTATACCAGCTGTGTAAGATCACAGCTTTTTAGTTTTACTACTTTTACAACTTTCTATTTACTTTCAAATATTCACACCTTACTGTATTTATCTTTTTATTTACAGCGGCTAATGTGATCCTGGTGAGTCCTGTTCGTCCAGTGATGGTTGGAGATAATGTTACACTTAATTGCCTTGTAACTAAAAATTATAAACGCTCCAAAAAGTTTGACTTCTACAAAGATGGTGTTTATTACCACACAAGTCCAACTGGAGAAATGACCCTTCACAACATCTCAGTGTCTGATCAGGGACGCTATAAATGTAACATCCGTGAAAATAAGTTCTCAGAAGAGAATCTGCTGCAGGTTAAAAGTGAGTACATAAAAAAATAATTTTAACACATTGTTTTAAAACAACAGTGAATGTGTTTTATCCAGCTGTGTTCCTGGAGAGTCCTGATCAGCCTGTGTCAGAGGGCGAGAACGTGACTCTGTTCTGTAGAGACAAGATGGCAGCTTCAAACTACACATCTTCATTCTACAAAGATGATGAAATGATTGGGAAAAGTTCCACTGGAATGATGACTCTGGCCAAAGTTTCTAAATCAAATGAAGGAGTTTATAAGTGCCAGACCTCAGAGGACAGAGAGTCAGAGGAGCAGTGGCTGGCTGTCACTGTCAGAGGTTTTTTTCAGTTTTTTTCCTGTCGAGTACTTTTAAAAGAAATCAAGTGAAAAGCTGTTGATGGCACATATATAGGGCCAAAGTTATGATTAAGACGATTGTGGTATAAACTCAGTGGTGACATAGTTTACCTACAAACTCATCTTTATACCAAATAGGGCTGAACGATATTGTGAGGAAAACGGAATAGTGATCTCAAATCTGTGAGAATCTTCTTTTGGTGAAATCGTCAAATCATGATTTTCACCACAAAAACAAATACACATTTTTTAGAATTTATTTATTTTATTTTATTTTTTTCACCATAAAGGCAATTCCGGATTTGAACAATAAAGTAAGTGAGGATATTTATCTGCTGAAAAAATAAAAGATAAAAAAAAA
Organism: Mugilogobius chulae; assembly: GCA_038363315.1. Lineage (NCBI taxonomy): Eukaryota > Metazoa > Chordata > Actinopteri > Gobiiformes > Gobiidae > Mugilogobius > Mugilogobius chulae. The sequence goes on along the minus strand of CM076404.1, from coordinate 25,310,097 downwards.
TTCTGTTTAGCTTTTGCTTTAACTGCTATAACGCTGTGTTTGTCCTCGGAAGTCTGAACTTGAACCTTGGAGTGATGTTTTTGCTGCGTTTAGTGTGTTCCAGTGGTCAAGTTAAATTACTTTTACAGTAGTAAGCCAGTCAAATAATAAATAGCTTTACCAAAACAGTGAAAATACCGATCTCTTAATGTTGACTTAACTCAGAAATTGCTGTTACATTTAAAGTTTGTCAAACATCGCAAGAGTGAATTTGTGTGTGTGTTAATTTTTTTTTTTTTTTTACATTAGTTGTATAGCTGTTAGCAACAATAGCATTGCAGCACTGCAGCACTTAACAGCAGGTTTATAACGACAGAAGCCCATAAGTGGCACAGGGGTAGAGTCACAGAGGTGAGTGAACTGTAGAGACAAACTAAATAAAAAATAACAGGTACGATCAGCAGTGAAGCTGTCAGAGGTTTATCTTTCTCAAAACAAAGGCTGTTCCAGTGTGAGATCACAGTGCCAAGTACCATTGCAGCACACCATAAAGATGGTCATTGCGATGCCAGCTTCTCCTCCATGGAGGACTTTTTTTGTTGTTGTTTTTTTTGCCACAAGCACATGTAGGCCTATAGGAAAAGAGACAGTGAACATGACTTGGCTCCCAGAAAATTGTGATTTCAATTTGTTGCCATATGGCCCAGGCCTCTTTCTCTCTCTCAATTATAAAAACCTAAGCCTATTTACTTATTTATGTAATTGTGTATGTTTTTATTTATTTATTTATTTCTCTCATCTGCAGACATCCCTATCCCTAAAGAGATATTTTTCACTGCATTCGTCACTCTGCCACTGTTACTGTTACTTTTGGCGTTCATCTATAAAAAATGCAAAAGTAATTGAAACATTTCACTTCACAAAGTAAAAAATAACTTTTCAATAACTTGTTTGTTGTTGGTTTTTTTACCACAGAAACAAACAATCGTGGTGACTCTGGGTGTCAAGGTAAGAAATGCCCATCACCAACAATATTTCATTGGATTTTTTTTTTTTTTTTTTTTTTTACTTTTATTACATGGTGTCATATGTCAAAGGCCCAAGACAGTAGGAATTTCTGCTTCAGTTGTCAATTCGGAAAAACAGTTACCAATAAAACACAGCAACAATTCTACTCAAAGAAGTCAAAATACAAAAGGTGCTATCCCCAATTCAAATTTATAAGAATGACCTCAGAAAATTCAAACAAATAAATAGCATAAAGCTGTGCATTTTGAGAAATGGAGGTAGCAATGGCTAATACTAATAACAATCACCTGTCATCAAACTGATTCAGTTTAGTTCTGTTCTGTACAAATATTCATCTATAGAACTGATAATAGGCATGTAGGATAAATATAATACTTTTTTTAATTTTTTTTTTTAATTCTCTTTAGGACCAGTGACAAACTGTGACGCTGAAGAAACATACACAGCTTTATCTAAGAGAAGCAATTCTGTGTATCATGATTTAAGGAGATACACTACAGATGAATAGGAAAAGTATTATAGGCAGTGGCTCTATCCCACGTAGATGTTGCTGGAGATCTATTTTCAACCTTGGTTTTGTGTTACTGTTTGTAACAACTGTCTTACAAAAATATAAATGAAAAAATATTAGTTTTTGCAATACATTTTTCATGTATAATCCACTAGCACAACAGGTAATTTATGAAAAGTTGAAATGTGTGGCTGCACAGACAGGCTTACAATAGTGGCTCCATCAAGTGGTGATCCCAGCCAGGACAAGCGAGGGTGAGGTCGAGTTGTCTATAAAACAGAGTAGACGATATATGAAAAAGGGTATTGTCTGGCCATAGTGTCCTTGTTTTGAATTTCAGTAGGCATGGTTGGTTACAAAAAAAAAAAAAAAAAAAAAAAGCAGAAAAATGTACTGAAATACACCCCAGATTTCTCCAGATTCTCCAGATCCACATTAAAAAAGTGATTTTAATGTGAGATGAGTGAAGTTAGATTTTGGTCTAAATGACAGACGGCCAGTCAGTTCCTTTGTTTCATCTGCGTCACACAAATAACACAATGTTGTAGAGGTGATTTGAAACGACGGGAGGCGTGGTGACCATTCGTTGCAATTCTTTGAATTGTGAGCTCTGAATCCCAGACAAGGGATCGAGAGAGTGTTGTGGAAGAAGACTTATGGGTGCTTCTTCAGAGACTGTGTTGTATTTGGAGGTGAGTGTGGTGTGCTTTGCTTAATAGAAGCATGGTCCTGCTCTTGAAATGTGCTTAAATTATTCTCTCCAAATGAAACATTTAATATGTCAAATGCTGGAGGTTGAATGTTTTAGGGGCAAAAGCTGAATGCAGTTTAAAATAGTAATTCACCTGTGATTTGGACATTTTAACAAACTGAGATCACATAATTGATAATGGTAAAGTGTGTAATACACATCACTTAATCAAATATTTGAGTGTCACAAACTATTTAACTATTTTATGTTTTGTTTTGCAACTGTATTGCATCTATTCCTGTCTATTCATGTGTACAAACTGATGTACAAATAAACTTGCTTTGCTGATGTAACAATTTGTTTATGTATTTTTGTATGTATTAATTTATAAAGTATCTTACCAATATATTAAAAATGACCATGTAAAACACAACTGTGTCAAAAAACATTTGTAGTGACATACTGATAGAGGTAGGCCATATTGTTTTCTATGAGCGTGAAAAAAAGTTTTGTAATATGCAAAATGAATATTTTTATGCATTTGTTATCATTTTTACAGACATATCATATTTGCCTGATAATTAAACATTAATTAATACCAAGGCATGTTTTCGCACATTTCTGTTGGACTGGTCTGTATGGTAATCAGGATGTGTGAAAAGTACAGTAAATACATAGTGTAACATCTTTTTGTGTTTATTTGATTATAGTTTGGAAAGATATTTTGTTTAAGTCCACAACTGTATTTAATAACAAAACAACGTAGAATATTGAACTATAAAGCTGTAGCAAATTGTAAGGCGTTTGTCTCATCGTTTAAATGCACTGACAATGTTCAGCCTGTCAAGGTGAAACTCTTCAGACCAAGATAGACACAGGTGCAGGAAGTCTCATTTTAAACCAATGCACTGATGTATGTAGCTGTTTTCTCTCACACAAACCACACGTAGCTTAGTTCACTATGTGGTGCAGCTCATAAAATGAGATTATATTAAAGTTTATAGCAGCTATTTCTATAACTAACATTTAAGTCTGTATTGAGTTGCACTACGACAGGGTTGTCCAATCTCACCTGTGATGTTTGTCATTACTATAGACAGAATACAGTTAAAGTCAGATTAGTTTGAAGAGTTTGCCAGGTGCCATTGTGTTAGCTTCATCAGGCAGGACCTTTGTTCACAGTGACATTGTGCTGTGGTCAATGTGTCAGACTATTGTGTTTTGAAGAAGCAACGGCACTTTCACTCTCAGAACCTCTGTGCCCTGACAAAAAGAAGAAGATGTCAAGCTTTATTTCTGTTATAAATAAAGTAATGCAAAACTTTGATTCTGTTGCAAAGCTCTTAAAACTTAAAAAAAATAAAATAAAAAATGAATGGTTATAACTGAATGAAAAAGATAAATACTGTCAAACTATATTGCAGTGGAAAAGTTCAAGTGGAAAAGTTCAAATATCTTTTTCATAAATGAGGGAATGATGGAGTGTAAGACAGGGTTATGGTCAGATAGGAGTGGCAGGGGGCAGGTCCTTATAAGGCCAGGGGTGTCAAACTCTCGGGGCAGTGGGATTCGATAGTAGCGCCTGATAAAAGCATGCAACAATTTGAACTACAGATTCTAGAATACACTTCAACCTAGCGCTGACGAGAGGAAACATATTGACCAGAATGAATGATACGCCAATAGAATTATATAAAGGCTTATATGGTTGAGATGTGAATATAAAACCAAAAGAATGCAGCACATTGCATACAATTTGTTTAAAATTTTATTGGAATGACACTATTTATGTTACAAATGAATGCAATGTAGTGTAATGTGATGTGATATACAATATAAATCTGGATATAAAGTAAATGTGTTTTATAAAACGTTATATAGCTCAATTGCCATGTATTAATATAACACAGAAAGTTCTATATTTTAAAATGTGGCCCTCGACAAACTGTGACTTTAATCAATTTGGCCCCAGCTCCATTTGAGTTTGATAGCCCTGTGTGGCAGGTGCAGAGCTAGAGGTTGGTCAGGCTGTGGGTCATTCCACAGCATGTTCTCTTGTCTTGCATCTATATATTTTACGCCATGACAAATTGTGTGGTATGATGACGCTTCTGCCTTTTTTTGGCGTTATTTTTTTGGGGTTAAACGGCTAAGTTTAGGTCTAAAGTTATACAAATGGGTAAGTTTAGGTCTGCAGGTTAGGATTACATCCACCATAGAAATTATTGGTGTAGCAACGCATGAAATACACACAAAATAGAAACTGTGTTCATATATGACACAATGGCGTTAACAATTGCATGGTATAGACATGCATAACTGTGAGAACAGGCTGCATTCCACCAATCAGGACACAGGAATCAGAAGAGTCCATGAGCCAGGCTAGTGAGGGTTAGGGTTAGAACTTGCGCGGATAAAAAGATTATGGACATAACCCTAGACAACCTAGTCTCTTAAAGCAGAACTAACTGTTTTACTTTGTTAAATGTATGTCTATGTGATAGTTACATGTATTTTGGGCATTTGAAGTCGAATATCTCAGTTGCCTCCAAATACGGAAATTGCAGATTCTCCGTCCTGCGTACACCTCAACTCGAATTAATGTTCTTAGAAACATCGGCTGTTTTTTTTGTAAATTTAGTGGCGCAAAATGTGTTTGGATCTGTTTTTGCTGTCCTTTTTTCAAAGATGCACAAAAATGAGTGTGTGGGATATCTCATAGCTCTTTAATGCTGTTGGCTAGCATCAGAGGTACGACACAGGATACAGAAGCATACAGACTTCAAACTCCTATAACCTACTTTTTAAATCTTTGAAAAGGTATATCTGGTTCTTGCTGCACTGGATTATGTAAAAAAAAAAAAAGTGAAAATACTAATTAACATCTCAAAACAAAAAGTTAACTAAAATTTTGAGAGCGGTACGACATAATCCCAAACTTTTTTTTTGTTTTGTTCTCTTGCGTAAAAATGATTCTGCGGTGAAACTGTCAATGCGAAGTTCTCAAAACTAAAAATAAGCAGGTAAAGAGGAAGCCATACATAAGACAGGGGCAGAACTCTGGTTGAGCAGAAACCAAGCGGACATGGACCTCACATCTTCCTCTGTCGCTCTGCGTAAGTCTGCAATGATGATTTAGTTCTTTAAAATGATTGTAACATTGATTACAAGTTGTATCTGTGCAGTGATTACTATGCTCATGTTTGTTTACAATGGACTTTCACAAAAAAACGCTAAATCAGGTGAGACTCACTTTCCGTATCTAAATTTAGAATCTTATACCGACAGCTAAACTGTAACTTGGATTAATTTATTTTTCTTTCTTCCTCAGAGCAAACTTTTCCTCGTATAGTCGTGTCCAAACTGCAGTACTTTGAATACACCAGTCTCAATGTGACCTGTGAAGGATTTTTCAAGGACAAGATTAACTGGAGAGTGCTGCGGAACATTAAGACAAAAACCAAAAGCCCATGTGTCAAAGACAGTTCACATTATGGAGCCTGCCACATTCCAATGCTGTATGCAGCTGACTCTGGAGAATACTGGTGTGAGAGCGAAGACAGAAGAAGTGAGAGTGTTACAATCACAGTCACAGGTACAGTATGATTCTAGTGCTTTAAATATTATTATTATTTCTTTTTTCTCTTTTTGTATAATTATTCGTTGATGAGCCCCATACATCTATTGTTTTGATTGAAGATGAGCAAACCTGGACAATACTATATATCAGCATGGTTTTATTATTCTAAAGTTCTAGCATATGTTCACACTTTACTTTAGGCTATTTTTTCCAAAATAAATTACTGTTTAAATGTTTGATTTGATGTAAGTACAAATGTAAAAGACACATTTAGACCTAGGGGTAATTTTTCCACAAATTAATAATAATGCATTGGATTTATATAGCTCTTTTCAAGACACCCAAAGACGCTTCACATTCTGCATTATTCATTCATCCCACACTGGGTAGTAGTAAGCTACTATTGTAGCCACAGCTACAATGCTTTGTCATGCTGGTATGGCCACAATTGTACAATCTAATTCACATTTCATGTGAGCTGTGAACCCAGTTATGACTCGTCCACATAAGACTCGATCTGTCGCTGTTTCACCCAGTGGCGCGGTAAGACGTGCAAATCATTGAGGAAATGGGAGGGGAGAGCTGCCGTGAAATATATTAATCTGAAAAAACCCAATGCTTGCTGCGTAGGCAATTTTAGACAAAATAACTAGTCCTCAGAGTACTGGCTGTGTCAGATCACAGCTTATTTTACAACTTTCAAACTTTCTTACGTACTTACTTACTTTCAAATATTAATACTGTATTTACCTTTTTTTTTTCACAGGGTCCAATGTGATCCTGGAGAGTCCTGTTCGTCCAGTGATGGTTGGAGATAATGTTACACTTAATTGCCTTGTAAATAAAAATTATAAACGCCCCAAAATGTTTGACTTCTACAAAGACGGTGTTTGTGTACACACAAGTCCAACTGGAGAAATGAGTCTTCACAACATCTCAGTGTCTGATCAGGGACGCTATAAATGTAACATATTTGAAAACGACTTCTCAGAAGAAAATCTGCTGCAGGTTAAAAGTGAGTAAATCTTTCAAAAACTTTAACACATTGAGTGTTTTAAACAACAGTGAATGTGTTTTATCCAGCTGTGTTCCTGGAGAGTCCTGATCAGCCTGTGTCAAAGGGCGAGAACGTGACTCTGTTCTGTAGAGACAAGATGGCTACTTCAAACTACACATCTTCATTCTACAAAGATGATGAAATGATTGGGAAAAGTTCCACTGGAATGATGACTCTAGACAAAGTTTCTAAATTAGATGAAGGAGTTTATAAGTGCCAGACCTCAGAGGACAGAGAGTCAGAGGAGCAGTGGCTGGCTGTCGGAGGTGAGACAGAGGGGCAAACAAGCGTCATATGATTATCTTGACTCTGAAGAACAATAGTCTTTTCTTCTAACCTCAGTAGTATCAGAGTTTGGTCAAGAGGCTTTTGTTTCAAATGAACAATGTTGCAGAAATATTACAAATTTTAATTAAGATTCACTGAAAATGTTTTTTTTTTCTTCAGACAGCAACTCCATTAATTCTACAAATGATATTTCAGGTGTGAATTCCTCTAAAGAGACATTTCTTATTGTACTCGTTGTTCTGCCGTTGCTTCTGGTACTTTTGGGGTTCATCTATAAAAAGTACAAAGGTAACTTCAAAATTTTGCTTTACATCTTACAAAAATGCATGCTTTTGTATAACTTTTTTCTGCTCAGGTACATTTAACCATAGATCGACTTCTGGTTATCAAGGTAAGACATATTCATTGCCAACTTCTTTTTGTGTAAGTATTTTTTGCCAAACTTTGGGATTGTTAGAACAGGTTGGATTGACAATAGTTTATTCAGCTCATACAAATAAAATACAAAATACAAACAAAACTGTGCAATGCAATATGTTACATAATTAGTAGATACCACAGAATTGGACCTATAGAGGGATTTTCGGTCGACGTCACTCTCCGCCCTACTGCGCTTGCGTCCTGCAGAAAGCGCGCCTCCCCATTTGTTTACATTGGGAAACTTGTTCGAATTAAACACCGAAACGGGACGACAGCCAGCTGCTTTCATCAGGTATGAACCGGTCTGACAGACGTCTGTCCCTAAAGCTTGAGTCAGCGTTTTTCTCGCCGTTTTTCTCACTTACCTTAAAGTAACTTCTAAGGGTCGTAGGATCAAAGTTCATCCATAAATGTTAGCTTAGCAGCATGCCTTTTGTTTTCGCAAAGTGATAAACTCTTGACGTTGGCTGACAACGGAGCTTTTTAGACTTGTTTCCACTGTTGTGTGTATGTGCGGAGGCTCTTTCTACAGGCGGGGTGCGCGCGCATCGCCCGTGTTGATAAACAAAAAATCCCTCTATAGTCATTAGCATTAGCCATAAACAAGCTTAAATTATGTAGAAATGTGAGATTTTAGGCTAATACAAACCCATCGACTACATTTACAAGAGATCAAAGCCTCAATTAAAGTCACTGTCACACAACATGTGGATATTTTATTTGAAATGATGAGTTGCTCTGAACAGCTGCATCTTTCCTATTTGGTGCTTGGTCTGAAAATCTGAAGACACGTAATTTTCTCATGTACTTGTTATTCATGTGAAGACTGAATAAATGACATAATATATAGAACAAAATTAACATTAGATTGACTTTTATGGGCAGTGACTTTACCATTCATGTGTTTGTGTGATGCAGAACATTAAATCATGTTGTATTTACAGCAGACACACACAAAACACTTGTTGGTTGTTTCTGAAGTTTCTGTGACGTTTTTTATTACATAAAAAAACCCTAAATGTTCTTAAAGCTGTAGATGCTGTTTCATGAGCAGTTTGTATTTTATATTGCGCTCTTAGGAAATCAAACTTTCTAGCCTGTAAAGGGATTTTCCTGCTGCAGTACTAATGGAGCGGCCACTGAGGCTAGCTACAACAGCTACAAGCGGGCAATGTCGTATCTAGATAATATACTGGATCCATGCTGTGCACATAGTGGAACATGGTCAGTAGTGGTACCATGTGACATCGCTGACCAATTAGAACGAGAACGAGTGATTCAACTTCAAATAGTTGTGCTAAAATACACTTAATTTGCCAGAAAAGAGGTAATAAGTTTAGCTTCATGGTAAGGCATCAGACACTTTCCCTCTCTGCAGGCCACGCCCCCAAATATGACGCATTGCCGACTGTATCTATGTTGATAGTGTCCCCTTGATAAGAACACCCAACAATTTGAACTAAAATTTTTTACTGTGTGGATTTTGGATATCTGATTTAGTTTTTGATTCAAATTCTTGGGAAAAAATGTGTTCTGCCTGTAAAGTTTGCCCTTTTTAACATGTCTCGTAGTCTTTGCAATAGTTACACAGTGTATCTTAAAACAAATGCAATAAAATGACCTCATAACGCTGGGACATTTTAAGACACAGGCACAATACGGTTTATTTGTGGTGGTAACAAAAGCATCACTTCCTCTTCTGTGTACTGCTGCAGCGTGAGTGACTGAAGTGAAACTCGAGGCGCACTTACTCATGTCACACTTTTATAGACTACATTCAAAACTGTTTTTATGTGTTTTTCTATTTCAGTCGAGGAGTCTGAAGTGGCCATGACTGTCTATTCTGAGATCACTGACGTCGGCCCACATATGCGTAACCCAAACGGTATTTCACAAAAACACTGCACAAAAGTAACCACTGCTGTGAGAGTTAGTGTACGTGTAAACCACAAGGGTAAATGTGATGCAAAAGATTATTTTAACTATGTGAATGTGACCTTAGCATAGGCATAATAATTTGAAATGGTCTGGGCTTAATTTTAAACCATTCTCTCCTCCCTCTTCTGGCTCTTGTTGAACCATTACATAGCCTCATGCAATGTCTGCCTCATTTTTGTTTCATCCAGTATCTCTGCATGGATACAGTGTGTCTGATCACCTAATTGCTCTTAATGTTAAATTGCAGTTACTTTAAAAGGGACTTATTATGTGACATCCACTTTTCTGACTTTTAACCATGCTATAGCAGTGTTTTTTCATCATTAACTTACCCAAAGGTGTATTTAAATTGATTCCACCATGTTGGAAAACCCAGTGGCGGGCCGTGCATATTCTATTATGCAGGCACGCGATAAAGAGCAAATTATCATTTCTTCTATAGCCAGAATAAATGCATTTACACACACACACACACACACATATTTACTCACCAATAATTTGAATTACTTGTACACCAAAAATGCAAATGATATTTCCCAGAATCTTACCGTGGAGCTGGTGGTAGTGTGTGCACAGATCTTGCGCTGGACCCCGTCTGGTCCCCGGGGCACAGGCGACGCTTCGAGTGGCCTCGTAGATTTGCTCATATCAGCTCCTCTCTCGAGCAGCTGTGTTTCCCTCTGCACTTGCTCGTTTAGCTGTAAATCCACTCTGGGTTCACCAAAAGTTTTGGAAAGCACCTTTGCTTGTAAGTGTCCCGCAGCAAAGTACCGTGGCAAACAATAAGCACACCCAGCACTGAAGTGGCGCACTAATCCGTTTCCCTTTTGTGACAGGCCAGCTAGGTTCGGAGTTGCCCGGTCTTTCTTAACAATGTCCAGATTTTCTTGAAAAGTCCGTCTTGAAAAAGGCTTTACCAATAATTTTGCAACCAAATTGATTTCTTCTCTCCCTAGCCACTGTGACAAAACTGCGATCAAAACGACAATAATATTGCTTGATTGAGCGTAGCCAATCAAATGCCGTAGTTATCGTGACGTTGGCGGTCGCCTTCGAGAAGGCCTTGGCGTTGTCGACGTAAAATCTGATTGACCCTGACAACAACTGATGGCTGAAATATGATTGCTTAAAATAATATATTTTGAAACACGCCTGAAAGCTGCGAAACGATGGGAAATGCTACGAATATACTGTATATAATGATCAGCTGTATGCATTTTTCTTTGTTGTTATTGCCACTACCCAAACTTGCCCGGTCCCTGGTGAAGAAAATTGAGACTGTGCTGGTCCTTACTAAGAAAAAGGTTGGGGACAACTGATGTATTCGATCGGTGTGCCACTATTAATAATAATAATGAAATGCAAAGATGATTAAGGTCCACTCCTGGCTCCAGAGCTGCAAGTTTGACACTAGAGCTTCCGGATAACAGTATTCAGATTATATTATTTCAGACCAAGCATCAAACATGTCTTTAAATGTATAAGTTAAAGTTTAATGATCAGAAAAATTGGGCTTGACTGGGTTGACTATAGACATTCTTGGTCGACTTAAGACATACATTAAAATTTTGGTCAACTAACAGATCAATGAGTGATCAATTGACTAAAATATCACCATCTAACTTTATTTGAACATTTATAAGAAATGTCAAACAGAAATCAGAACCTAGCACATTCACAGTGCGCTGATCCACTCCATTGTAGCCCACTATTTGAGAAACAAGAAATGAACTAGGAAGAAACAGTCACTTTAGTGAAGTAGATCTTTTGTTCATTAATACATTTTAAAAATGTTAATAAAAATAAACATAGGAAGTGAGAGATTGTTTCAGCTGCTTTTACCCATGAAAATGTGATCAGATTTTGCAGTTTCCTTTTTTTTTATCCTACTAACAGACAGACTTTGTGAGTGATGCATACTTTTGCATAAGAATACATTTTGTCAGTTACTTTTAACTGTTAACTTTTGATAATGTACCTAACTTACTCTGGTCTGACATATACTAAAAGCATGTTGCTCCCTCCAGTGCAAGGGTGTCAAACTCATTTGGACAAAGGGTCACATTGGTAACGGTGTTGTCCTCAAAGGGCCGGTTGTAACTGAAATTAACCTTACTAAACTTTGACATACTACAAATAATAGTTGTGTTTGATTATTGTATACTTATTGAAGTGACAATTATTGAATATACAGTATATCTGCATTAGTCTGAAAAGTGACTTACTCTTTAAGTATAGAACAAATCATTTTCATTAGGCTAGGAGGCTTAGGAGTTTGACACATGTGCTCTAGTGCTTTGGTCACACACATTTGCTTAGTTTGTTTATTCATTTGCTATTTAAATTTTAACCGCCATTGTCAATGTTGCTGATCTGAAGATTGGAATTTAACTTGTTGTTTTTTTTCTTTTGCCAGCTTAGAAAGTTACGTAGTGTAAACAAAGCCACACAATACAAATGTAAATATATTTATCCCATACATGTATTTCTAAAACATAAAATTTTGTTACAATTTACATTTTAGGTGTTGGCTGTGGACCAAGAGGTAATGTTCATGAGGAGCTGTACTGCAAGGTTGATAAGAAGAAAAAAAGTAAGTGTAACACGACCAACATAATGGCACAATTGTGGTCATTTTTTTGTTTTTATTTTTTTTAATAGTGAATTCATTTTTTTTTTTTTTTTAGAAAACAAACAGACAAATGAGACAACACTGTACAGTACTGTTCAAAAGACCACAGGCAAAAGTAAGTCATTTTTACATAACATTATTTGAATGATTAGCATGAGGTAGAAAACAAACAATACATCTGTAATATGAGACAGTGTACAATAATATTTTTCATTTATTTTTGAAGATTCAGGAAACTCCAGGGTCGTATGGTGGACGAGAGCACTCTTTATTCTCTGGCTCGCTAGGATTACAGCAGATTCTTCATAAATGTTGCATGTTCTACACATTATGTTCTAGAACATCTTGTTATCTGGCGTGGAAGACTTTTCTGTTGTTGTATGATACTGCATGCTTATGTAAATTAAAATATGCTCAATTGTAACTTGTATTCGCCACAGTTTACTGTACTGTTTAAAACTGTACAGTTTTCCTATTGTGTTTGCTAACAACAGGTGATTTACGACATTTTAATTTCAACGCTGGAAGTAATGTCATCATCAAACAGACTCAAAAACATCTGTTTTTAAGAAAGAAAAAGGTAATACGTTTAACTCTATGTGATCCTAAAGTGATAAATGTGAGAGAAGCTAAAGTCTGTTTTTCTGCTTTTCTTCCACTGTTTACCTGATTTTCTCTTTCTACATGTCAGTTTCAAACCCAATACTCAGTAGACTTGGGTTGAATTTGTTCTCACTGTAGTGTCTTTTTCCGATTTTGTATTTGAGCTCTTACAGAAGTAAATGACATTTTTTCCATCCATGGCTGTCATGCATTCCAGCCACTCTGATCATCTCAATTTCACAATCTATTTCTAGTGCTGATCATCTCTATTACACAATTGTATTTGGGATCATCTGATATTTAAAAGCATTCCTGTTTGATTTTTCATTTGTTACAGAAGGCATCTATAACAGGCCAGTATATTTCTGTTCTATTTTGTCTTTAGAATGTAGAAAGAGCTAAGTCCTAAAGCTATATCAGACCACTGCAAAGGAATAGATTGAGACAATTTATGGATCATTTGTAAAAAAAAAAAAAAAAAAAAAAAAATAGCCTGATGAAGGCTAACCAAGCTTGGGTAGTGGTTTCATTTTACTTTGTGGAACCCGTCTAACATCACATCATTGAGGTCTGTTTGCTCCACGGTAGACACAGACTTTTTTGCTTTACCCAATCGCTGCTTGCTTTATAGTCCAGGAAGTAGAGCACAGACGCGTGTCACCATTTCTGTGAGGTAAACTTACAAATTAAAAAGGAAAATATTATATTCTAAGTTAATATTTGAAGCGCCTGCAGTTTGCTATCTCCACTTTGGTTGGTTCTGGCCAACACCACTTCTCTTCTGTTCACTGATTGAACGACTACTTCCAGCTTTGGGGAACTGTCTGCTGTTCCGTGATACCTGACCTTGTAGCTGGAGTGAAAGAAAGGCACTAGATGGCGCCAGCCTGGGTACAAGAAACCAACAATGGATCAACAGAAATCAGAAAACAAGGCACAAACACTAATCAGACGAGGGAGGTTTTTACCTCTTCTTTATGACACACTCTAACTTTCTGCTTATTTATTTTTCTTTGGAGGAATAGCATCGCTAATACCAGGCTATGGGGGATATTAAGCCATATCATAGACACTAATACAATGCACTTTTTTCCTTGGTCCATCTCTGAAGCATTCTCAATGATCAGGCCAAACAGAAAACTCACCAGCCACAACAACTCCATCACTAATATTATCACTATAATTTTAAAAGCCCGAAGTTTTGATTGGTCTGTTTTGTCACTGTTACTATGCTGATCGCCAGGCCCCGGACGAATCAAGGCGTGGAGAACTGTGGCACTGCAGAAAAACACAACAATCAAAGACAACGCTAACACGCCTATGTATTCATACTGAGGAAGTCTAGGGTAGTAATGGTATGACAATCCAGTAAAAATGAGACTCAGAATCCAGACAAAGACGATGCTAACATTTCGTGCTATTCGTCCTTTTTTCTGCCTCAGTTCTAGGTAGATGATCGGATGCACAACAGCCAAATATCGCTCCACACAAGTCAGAACGTGAAAAAAGAGCTCACCAGGAAAAACTATTCCACATAAAACCAATCCAGCCTTTTCAATGGATTTACCTTCGGTTAAAACACCATCAACATACAGGCAAATTCCAACACATCCGATGAGCTGGAGAAGGGCCAGGTGAACGGTAAAGAAGTCGGCATGGCTGATGGTTTTCGGTGAGGATTGTTGCCATTGACGATAGCCGATGAACAGGATCCAGACATCCAGAGGAATCGTCAACCCAATTTTCACCAACGAACATGGGATCGTGATGGGTTTTGTGTCCGCCAATGAGAAGCAGTTTGGAAGAACAGCAGTCTGTGTTCCGTTAGAGTCGGACATCTCTGCAACTGGGAGAAAAAGACAATGCAAATTTCAGGACAGAGGTAAAGGATTCACACATGGATCGCACTACACGCTGCTCCACCCACTCGTCACTGTCAGTCTCTGAAATTTGTCACAAACTGCTCACCTTTTGTCCCCTAAGACCAAATCAGCTTAACCGACAAGAACAAGTGCAAAGACCATGGTTTGTGAAAAAAAAGTCATCAGTCATCATTTCAAAGAAACATTGTGCAAAACTATAAATCATAAGTGTACTGATGAGACCATCAGGCCGGGACAGCTCTAGTGTCTTGTGCCCATTTATTGGATTGCTAGTGAGCTAGAAAGATAAAGTATTACAACCTTTTAAGCGCCAAAGTAGTATCAAGTCATTACAAGCTTGCCATCTCCAAACTTTAAGTTCTCTGTTTCTGACCAATGCAAGGGTGTAGCTTTAGGTAGATTCTGGCCAGCAGGGGCAGTGCCCACCAAAATCTCTGACTTTATTCTTATTGTCGCGTGTATCTACCGCCCTGTACTGGGGGCTCTATGCCATAATCTCTTCCTTCTTTCATGCTCCTAATGTTCTATTTGCACCTCGTTTTCTCTGAGCCCGGGCAAACTCTCTTCCTCTCTCTCCCCTTTGTCACATCTGACGGTCACACAACTGTCAGTTGTGTCAGCCCATTACGAGTTGTGTCCCCTTGTCGTATAACGCACGGATTGTCCTCCTCAAATCTAGTTGTTCCACCGTCTCTTTTAATCCATTTACGTTGATAAAGTCTTTTTATCAAAACTTTGCAGCGCTCTGTCCAAACACCTGTCTTCTCAACCTTATGTTGGCACGACAATGGTCTTGAACTTCCGGGTCACTTATTTTATCGTAGTTTTTAATTTTTAGCTTTTCAATTGTAGAAAAAAATAATACATTCATTGGAAGTTAATCCATGGAGAATAGTAATAATAATTTAGATCAAATCTGAAGTTAAAATAGGCCGCAGAGTCGTTATGAATTCATTTCAAGATGAAGAATTGAAAATGCAGACATACGCATTCGCATTGGAGTAGAATTACATGAGTTTTCTCTAGTCATGAGTTTTGGTCATGACTAGAAACTTATTTGACATTCTAATTATTATTACAATTTACATGAGGTAATTTAGTCAATATTACATCATGTGACATAAGCTTCATTAGCATGGGAAGAAAATTCAACTCTATAAGAACTTTCCATAAAATATGCTTAGTACAAATTACATACAATACAGAGAGATAACAGTGTGGACTTTCCAAACTAAAGTTTTTTGAAGACCAACTTAAGAAGGACAAACTATGGATAAGACTATCATAGATCATCAGATTTTAAAACCTACATGTTTGTGGTCAAATTCAAAGATGTATTTTGCTCCGAAGCATGTTTAGGTCCCATGCTACAAATGTTTTCATAATAATTTGCCTTTGTTTCTGGATAATTACTCACTGAAGCAAATGTAAAGCCTGTTAATGTACTTAACCAAATCAGCTGTGGCTTGGGTAAAACTCACCTGGCTGACTTTACAAACATCAGTCAAATCACCTGCAAATGAGGAACTATTTTCTTAACTTCTGTCCACAAACATTCACTGTTCTGACATCACCCAAATCCATTAATGACGAATAAAAGATATTTGATTTCACAGTTTTTTAATAGACACACAAAAAGGGCTTCAAATGTGCTCATGTTACGCTATAGTTTTATAGACAGTACAGTGAGACCGTGTTGACCCTTACTTTTCCCTCATATTTTTCTAACATTATGACTGACTGATTCATTCATGTATTATTGACTAATGTCCAGTTTCATCTTTCTCCCGCACTTCGACCCAACCATGCCTTACTAATGTTGCGTTCAGACTAGACAGAACTTTTGCATCAAGGCATCAGGTTTACATGTTTATTCAATGTAAACCTTGCGTCTTGAGGCTTCCAGATCAACGACTTTTACACTTACTTGCATCTGCTGGTGCAAGGAAGCTCAAACCTGCGTCTTCCGTTCCATCCAGCCTTCAATGCCAGAGTTGGAAAGTCTGAAGTTTTCACGTCTGTTCACAAGTCCACCAATCAGGGACTACTATCCTGTGATGTAGTGACATGCTCTCATATCATTTTGTGCATTTTGATGAATTTGTATTTGTGTAATGCAATGCTGTGTGTGCAGCACTTTGTAAACTGTGTTTTTTAAAAGTGCTCTATAAATAAAGATTATTATTATTATTATTATTATTATCAGGGAGAAGGAGAAGACTGACTGGCAGGTTAAGAAATACAGGATTTGATATGGATTGACCCCCAGAGGAATAACTGTATGCATTTGTGATCCCCAAACACAAAATTGACAATACTAGCAAAGTGAGTTGTGAAATTCATCTATAGACCAGCTAATGGCAATTTACACTTAACACAACATTTGAAAGGTATCAAACTTTGTGATAAGATATCAATGTTCAGGTTTTTACAAACTCAGGTGACCTCCCTTTCTGCAACCCTTATGAGAGTCCTGACCCTCAGGTTGAGGACCACTGGTAGAGAGGGGTAGAGGTGCAGTCCCATTCTTGAAACTCGATTACTATATATACTTACTACACCGAAAGACCAATTTTGTGTATTTAAGATAGCCTTTATTTATCCCGTAATGAAAACTGGTGTTGCAGCACACAGTTCAAGCAATAGCATTAAAATAGAAATATGAAATAAAAACAAGATGCAAATAGGCTAACCCTACAAATAGTTGAAGGTGGAGTTAGAATATAAGGTTACAAAACAAGTACTCTACCGTATGTACAGTAAGTTGCAGATTCTATGCAGCAGAGTATAGAACAGAATAAATGAATTGGCATCAGTACGTTATTTTAAGGTAAGTACAATGTGGGTTATGAAAAGAGCAGCTAATAAATAACAACTAACCAAAAAGCAAGTAAAGTAACCAATGGAACCAAACATTGCACTGGCAATATTCATATAGTTAATTTGCCATGTTTCACAAACAAGTAACTTTCACAGACATACATTTGGGTATATATAGATACATAAACATGTTTACACACATGTTAGATTTCAATGCGATTTGGGAACATTAATACATGAACTTATGGTACGTTCATTTCGTTGACCCTATTACTACTACTTGGTACGTTCATTTCGTTGACCCTACTACTACTTGGTACGTTCATTTCGTTGACCCTACTACTACTACTTGCTACGTTCATTTTGTTGACCCTACTACTACTACTTGGTACGTTCATTTCGTTGACCCTCCTACTACTACTTGGTACGTTCATTTCGTTGACCCTCCTACTACTACTTGGTACGTTCATTTCGTTGACCCTCCTACTACTACTTGGTACGTTCATTTCGTCGACCCTACTACTACTACTTGGTACGTTCATTTCGTTGACCCTCCTACTACTACTTGGTACGTTCATTTCGTTGACCCTCCTACTACTACTTGGTACGTTCATTTCGTTGACCCTACTACTACTACTTGGTACGTTCATTTCGTTGACCCTACTACTACTACTTGGTACGTTCATTTCGTTGACCCTACTACTACTACTTGGTACGTTCATTTCGTTGACCCTACTACTACTACTTGGTACGTTCATTTCGTTGACCCTACTGCTACTACTTGGTACGTTTATTTCGTTGACCCTACTGCTACTACTTGGTACGTTCATTTCGTTGACCCTCCTACTACTACTTGGTACGTTCATTTCGTTGACCCTACTACTACTACTTGGTACGTTCATTTTGTTGACCCTACTACTACTACTTGGTAAGTTCATTTCGTTGACCCTACTACTACTACTTGGTACGTTTATTTCGTTGACCCTACTACTACTACTTGGTACGTTCATTTTGTTGACCCTACTACTACTACTTGGTACGTTTATTTCGTTGACCCTACTACTACTACTTGCTAAGTTCATTTCGTTGACCCTACTACTACTACTTGGTACGTTTATTTCGTTGACCCTACTACTACTACTTGGTACGTTCATTTTGTTGACCCTACTACTACTACTTGGTACGTTCATTTCGTTGACCCTACTACTACTACTTGACTAAACTTGAACTTAGCTCTTACCTTAAAGCTGGGGTAGTTAACTTTTGTAGCTGTAAATGAATAAACTCTGCGTTTTCCACTAAGAAGTATATGGTAAATGCAACACTTGTGAAAAAATTAGACCATTAAGTATTGTCTGAACTAAATAATAAAGAATTTTAGTTATAATCAGGAGTTGAACGCAGCGTTCTGATTGGCTGAACTTGGGTAATCCTCTCCAGTTTCATGTTTTTAAGCTTTAATTGCAAAAAATAAATACATAATTTAAATTAATACATGTCGATATTAATCATGATTTATGAGAGGAAGTTGTCAGGTTTAAAACCTAAATTTTCTTTGCAGTTTGAAAATCAGTTAGTCCATCTTTAAGTTCTTGTCACCAATATTTTAACCTTAAAACAATGCTGCAAATGTAAAAACAAAAATTTTCATTATAAGGAACCTGCTTTTTACCCCATAAGGAGGTCAAGTCCCCATAAAGAAAGAGTGTTTGATTCCACATAAAGCTATGAATGCTTTATGTGGAATCAAAATCTCTAACAGCAATATCATGGACACTGGGAAATCCTACTTTTCACTTCACATAATTGTAACAACAAATAGCTTTTTTGTGTTTTTGTAGAAAATTCACAGGTAGCACCAAACTACTGGGAAAACTGAACCAGAGCCCCCACACAAAAATCCGACAAGTGGTTTTGAAATCAAAAACATTTTGTTCAACCATCAAAAGAAAAAACAAGAAGCCAATAAACCAGATCAGAGACATGACAGAAATGACTAAAATAACACGGAAAGCTTTACGTTTTGCCTTGTCGATTTTTCTGTTGTCGCTGGGCATAGGCTGAAGTAAAACCTTGAGGATAGAAATTTGACAGAAAAAAGTCGCAGCTAAATTAATCCCTAAAAAAGTGACGCAATAGATTGTCGGAAATCCAGTAAAGCTATATAACCCAGTTGGAATGATAGAAAAAGATGACACCCAGATAGCTATAATGCTAACTATACACATATTGCCTGCTCCTTTGCATGATTTTAGATAAAGAACTGGATGCACCACTGCGAGATATATGTCCACACAAATCAGAGAATGCGTTAAAATTTCAGACGGAAAAATCTGGTAAAACAGATTATATCCAAGCCTAGCCGCAGTGGGGTTTTTCATATAAACCCCAAGCACAAATAACATCCCATTGAGGCAGCTGAAGATTTCCATGACCGACAAGTTGTAGGTGAAAAGCTCAGAGTTCGTCGTTTTTTGGAAACTGTGATGTTGCCATTGCCAGAATCCAATGTACAGGACAATCCCACACGAAGGTAAGATGAATGTGTATTTGCAGATATACCAGCAAGTGAAAATGGCCATAGTTTCCAAGTCTTGTGTGCAGTCTTCTTCTGAAGTAGCATTGGCAGAAGAATTGGAGAAGTTTAGTTCCATTTCTATAAGTTAGATAGAGGAAATAAAAGAAAAGAAATGTACAGAATCTTATAATATAAAAATACCAATAAATCATTAAAACTTCATTGTGTATATATGTACATTTTAAAATTTTACAGCAAAAATCTAATCTTTTTGTATGTTACCTATTGTGGTATTGACAGTACTACTAACCTTTCTCGAGTCCCTTTGGCTGCGACTGCCAAGTAGAGAAGATGCTCTGTATATCTCATTGCCGTCATTTGTATTTGCATGCTCGCTATGCTTTCTTACAAACCATCATTTTCCATATTGAACGTACATACAGTATATGTTGTTTAATTGTGCTTGACGAAATTCAAATGTGCTTGTTGCAGCTGAAAGAATGTTTTCATGCCTGAGTTGGCAGTAAGTGAGGCCTATCCCTAAACTATAGGACTTCCTCTGGATAGGGTATATGCTATTCAAATACCACAAATAATGCATTTACGTATACTGCAAGAAGGGCTGTGCTGACAACAGATAAGATTTGTTATTATTATTATTATTATTATTATATTGTACTCTAATTGTACTCTACTCTAATGACAAAAAATAATAATAACAACACGGTACAAATAAAATAAAAGCAAGACAGTGATTCTCTGGTGTTGCAGAGTTAGAAATAAGTAAGGAAGTTTGAATGTTCTCTCCCAAAAGAATCTGTATAAAACATATCTCACGTATTCTGGTACATGTATTATTTTATCTGATTGTCTGTTTCACTTATAGTGGGATTATTTGTTTATCAACAGAAGATGTCGCTCATTGACACAAGCCGTTGCAACAACACGAGCCAGCGCTGTTGTCCGCTAACTACAGGAGTTTATTACTGTGCAAAAACAAAATGTTATTCAGCTAAATAAAAATGTATTCATGAAATCTGACCCTACGACTCATAAACTTTACATTCCGGTGAGTGAAAAAAAAGCGGCGTGAAAAAGTGTCAGAAGAGCCAGACTTACATTACACTTTGAGTTGCTCTGAGTATGAATTGTGCTATACAAATAAACTTGCCTTGCCTTGCCTGGTTGATTCAAAAGAGCCCTTGTCCCGTTTTGTTGTTGTAATCAAAGAAGCTTCCTCAGCTAACTAGATGGACAGCGACTCTTTCTGCATGGGGCATTCGCAGTAGAGCAGAAAGTGACATCGAACAATAATTCCTCTATACATACTTACTGTATATGCAAGTGTAGCCACTCTGCCAATTTTGTTTTATCAGGATGACAGAAGAAGTCTGTCCGACGACCTTTTTTGCTTTAGAGCAGCCCTTCCCAAACTTTTCAGAACCGCGGCACCCCTAGTACTATTTCACACAAAATAATGTAGAATGTATTATTTCCTCTCAGATACGCAAAAAATGGCAAAATGATAATGAGCGTGGACTTGGATGCATTGTAGGGATTTAAACTAGTAAATTAATCAAACTACAAAGTTAGTTTCAAATTCAGTTTTCTGTCATACTCCATTATGTGGACAACCTTTGGAGGCCCCACTGCAGAGCCCCTGAGGCCCCCCAGGGGGCCCCGGACCCCACTTTTGGAATCACTGGTTTAGAATTTAATGACGGCAGCAATGACAGCACTTCACAGACAGAACATGTCAGCTGTAGGCGAACAGTCTTGGCCACCAAAAACATTTGTCTCACAGCCCTGTGCACGCTAACCCTGGGCTCTCTGCTCCCTTGGAGTGGACCTTTCATGCTGGCATCAATTAATGCCCAAAAAGGTCATCGGGAAGATGACCTTTTTGGGCAGTGCCAATCCAAGTAAGCAAATGTTCCAAGGGGAGTAATAGGCCCTTTTCACGCTGTGGCTTGGCTAGTTCCAGCGGATTGCTGTTTCCAGTCAATTAATTCCTGGAAGCCATAAAATCATTTGCAGCGAGTTCATAGCTTCATATACAAGGTAAATACTTCACCAAGGAAAATCCATGTGTTTATAAAATGTGTCGTTATGTCTCTGAAGATAGTGCTAACTTGTATTTAATTTAATTATTAATTTAAAAATAACTTTATACAAAAACACTCAGCCTAGGATGTCATGTATTTTCATCAAATTGTCTGCTTTATATTTGCGCTAACTTATTTGCATTGCGTCAAACTTACGCACTTTAATAAACACAGCGTTTCACTGTTGAAGTATTTACCTCTTACTTACCTCGTATGTGTTAAATTTTAATAATGTTAGGGATGGAAAATTAATCAAAAATTTTAAAACCGATCAAAGTATGCAGCGATCAAATCGAAAGGCCAGAATCAATCAGTTTAGCTCATGCAGCCACTGACTTAAACCCACGTTCTGTTGTATAATTCACACAATAATACAAAAATAGCCACGATTGTGCATTGTGAACTTGTGCAAGACCTGACTGAATGTGCTTTATTATGTTGCGTTAACAACTGATGGGTGGACGGACCAACATGCACACTAAATATTACTGTTTAAATACTGATAAAACATACAAGTTATGACACTAACAACAGTGGCTTAGTTTAAATGTCATTTGTTATGGTTTATTTTGTGTCTTAAGGTCATAAATACATGTTAATCCAAATAAATTAACAAAATTTAACAAAATCAAAAATCGTTGCTGCAAAATCGAAAACTTAATGGAATTGTGACTTAAGTGAATCTCCCCATTTCTAAATAATATTATCGCATCTTGAAAAATTCCCCATAAGAAATGAATGGAAAGAGAAGGAACTATCCACAGGTATCACGCAAAATGGGGCTAGGATTGTTCTTGATGTAGCCATTTGCTAATTGGCTAGCCCAAACCTTGTTCCTCATCTTAAGAACCACTAAACGGCTTTCTCCCTCGATGAGTATGGCATCTGCACAAGAGAACAGTCTAATGTTTCAATCCACCACCATGTGCACACCAGAGCGGGACAAACAATCAGGATAAAGTGCACGCTCTCACTCACAAGACTTCAATGACAAAACAATCTGAGTAACTGCAAAGCTTAGTGCCTGATACGCAAATTAGCGTCATGTGTAAAAAGGTGTTAAGTGCTTTTTGACACAGAATTTCTTTTTCAGGTTAATACAAAGCATTAGTAGGTCAATGAAAATCGGAAAAGTGGAAAATAATGGCAATTTTATTAAAGACAGTTTCTAAATTTTGCCTCAGAGCTAAAAGTGTATTAAGTTACACCTTTATTAGGCAGGAGTTAGTAAAACTGTAAATTCTCATCTAGCTCTTGTGATCTAAAGCTGTTATCTAAACAGGCAGGAATATAAACAAGCACAGAAAGGATTTTAATGTGTATAGGCACATGTCATTTTGCTTTAAAATTGATGTCCTATGATTTGTATGTATGCACCTGTTTCCATGAGGTCTGTGGCCACACAGCTTGTTGTGTTTGTATAAGAAAACACAAGTGTCCTGCTTTCAGTCCTACACTTTAAAAGGTCAACAGGTGAGCGGAGTTGCTGTACATAGAGGTAATTATTTAGAATTTTTTAATGTCAGTCTGAACATTGCATTAAAAGTGAATTGTGTCAGTATTGTCAATAAGAAACTGTTTTTTTTCCTGTAGGAAACATGGCTACGAATGACTCTATGTCAGAGAATACTTTATTGAGAGTGCACAGGTCCATCACGTACATCGTCATTATACTTCCTCTCTGTATTTTTGTGGTCTACTTGGGATTCAAGCAATGGAACTCCAAGAAAAACGACCCTGGTTGGTTTATCAGCTACTCTGACTTCTTCACCTACAATCTTGTCATTATGGAGCTGGTGGGAATCGTAGGCTACGCTGCAACACTTTGTGTCACTTTTACTGATTATGACACCGGCGGAAAGCTGTTTTCTACAGGAGATATTGCATGGACCGCAGAATCGATGTTTCCAGTTGGTATGTGCATTGAACACTACGTTGCTGTGGTGCATCCCATGACGTACCTCAGCCTCAAAAAGGGCAAAGGGCGTCTGTTTCGGAACATCTTCACTGTACTTACTTGGATTGTCACATTTATAATATTGTTGATCTCAGTCACAAAAGGTCAGGAGCAAAACTATTTTATTGCAGAAACTTGCCAATTGATTGCATTTTTAAGTATAGTATTCTACTGCAGTGTAGCTGTTCTCAGAGTCCTCATTCTTCCAAAACCAGGGAGCTCTACTGGGGACAAAGGCAAGGTTGAAAAATCAAAATTGTATGCATTATTTGTCATTGTGCTGGTCTTTGTAATTCTTGTTTTAAAACTGTTTTTTAATGTAACTTTTAACATTTACAGATTCAGTATAAATCGGTCTCCAAGTATAGAATATCGCTTGGTATCAGATTGGATAAACATATTAACCAGTCTGTTAATGCCACTGCTTTACCTGCAGCGAGCGGGGAAGCTACAGCAGTGTGGGATCACATTTGGAATAGGAAGATAATGAGTCATTTGTGTTATGGATTTACTGCTGTGGTGTCCAGTCTGTGATGTTTGTTTCCATTCAGAGTTTTTGCTTAGGAACTTATTGTAAAAAATATTGTAATTATTTTGTAAACTGCTAAGAAAAATAAATGTTTTTGGTGCATGATTCAGTTTTTCTTTTGTATTTCGTCACTAAATTGGTCAAACACCTGGTCCCACAGTTTCCTCTGTTAAATGACCTATTTTACAATCGTTTTGAGTCTTCTTATAATGTTACTTCCTCATCTGAAGCATATCTAGAGTTGTGTTTTGCTACACTCACACGTTCAACATAACAAATCCTGCATTTTTATCTGGTGTTCTGTTCTTAGACTGAAAACATACAGTTGCACCTTCTCTATTTCATTTTTAAACTGCACACAACTTCACATTAGCTTCTTTTCTTTTTTCATGATTGCCTTTGTCTGAATTTAAAGCTACAGTTAATGTTTTAGCCTTATTTAAGCTGCACCATATTAAAATAGTTGATTTCCTGTGTTAAACTCAAATGAAGAAAAGTATAATGTCACTTTAAATAATTTGAAACATAGTTAAATTAAGGTTAAGCTAGTAGTAATCTTTTAAACTAGCACATAATAACACAACCCTCTCTGAGATTTTTTTCAGATGCAGACAGTCTAAAAGGCAGCATTACAACAATATTCACTGGAGTCCATTTAGTGTAGTAGAGAATCTTTAATGACCAAGTCTGATTAGCCAAAGTCCTGACACAACTGAACCATAAACTAAAAATAAACTATGAAGCACCTGAAAATGTTAAAGATTAAAAATACCATTGTGTCCCTCAAATCAGCCGTTCTGAGATGAATCAAACTCAAAAAAAAAAAATTCTAAGAATTTCATAGGACTTTTGTTTTGGCTCCACCGAAATGTTTTGGAGTAATTTTATTTCTCTAATATCTTGTCCAAAACGATGATAATCTTATAAAGTATTTGCATAAACATGGAGCTGTCTTAGGATTTGTAAACCAGCCTGAAGTCGCTGTAATGCCTGTAACTGACCAGTGTGGCGCTGTGACACCGACACAGAAAGTTACAAAACTCGAGAAAGACTTGACACTAAGTATTAACAGAAAAGCTCCAGACACTTAGTGAAGGATTCTTTTAAACTTAGCAAACATTCTGAATGAACAACGTACATCTAAAACTTTCAAAAGAGACACAGAAAGTGGATTTATGATTCTGATGTCTTTGAAATCTTTTAACAAAACTTTAAAACAGATTTAAAGGAGATTGTAGTGGATTTATTTATTCTGTCTTCTGTAGTTTATCGGGCAACGAGACGCAGATATTCACAATGAACAAATGGGCCATGAACTGGACCACCTTGTAAAGAAGCCTGGGAAACACTCCATATCTGATTTATAGTGAACAGTACACAGCAACTTAATGCTGAGCAATAAAGACTGGCCCATCATAGTAAAGTGGGCCATGGACTGGGCCACATTTCTTGGTTGGATCTGCTCTTCAGTAGCCTGCAGAACTAATAAATCAACTTAATCAGCTAAAATGGCACTGATTTATTGTTTTGTTTTGATCTGTTTTGTCCTGGTTCACACATTGAGCTCTAGTCTTGTTCCAAATTGCAGTTCACCCTTAAAGTAGCACAAATATATTAATTAACTCTGTTAAGGTTTAGTCTAGTCCTTTATCTGTTGTTCTGATTTGCTCTTGTTCTAGTTTCTCTGCTAGTGTAAGCCTGCTATTGGACAGAGCAATTTAAACTTATTTTCAATTGACTAAACATAAGTTCTTGGGGCAGTTTAGTTTTGTTCGGCCCACAGACCATAGTCCTTTGAAAAATCTGGCTCGCTGGAAAATATAATTGAGTAGCCCTGATATAAAGGTTAGTACATTCTGCAAAAGAGACGGAGAGTTGCTAAACCGTATTTTTTATATCTTTTCACTTTGAGACCCGGTTTCAAAAATGTTTGTTTTCAGTCTCCTTAAACTCCTGCTTTATGTGGATGATGTGTGGTTTAGGTAAAATATTTGATATTTGGTCTGAGGAGCCTGAGCTTGCCTTTGTGTGGACAAGACGTCAGTGTCCTATGATTTGGATACAGTACATGCACCTGTTTCCATGAGGTTTATGACCACACAGCTATAGAAACTACAGGTGTACTGCTGTTGTACTGCTTTCCTGAACTGCAAGTCACCAACAGGTAAGCCAACTTGCTGAATTTAGAGGTAATCTTTAGGCTGTTTCGACAATGCCGTTAAAGTAAATTTACATATTGATACTTCAAATTCTACAACTGACAGAATGTAATGAAAGGAACAAGTGCCAAAGAATGTTCTTTCTTTTTTTCTCAGGACAGAAATGGCAACCAATGACTCCATATCTCAGGAGATGTTGAAAGTCGAAGTATCCATTTTCCATCTG
Organism: Mugilogobius chulae; assembly: GCA_038363315.1. Lineage (NCBI taxonomy): Eukaryota > Metazoa > Chordata > Actinopteri > Gobiiformes > Gobiidae > Mugilogobius > Mugilogobius chulae. The sequence goes on along the minus strand of CM076404.1, from coordinate 25,283,172 downwards.
ATGACACTTCCTCTCTGCATTTTGGTTCTTTATTTGGGATTCAAGCAATGGAAATCCAAGAAAAACGACCCTTCTTGGTTCATAGGTTTCTCTGACTTCTTCACCTACAATCTTGTCATTATGGAGCTGGTGGGAATCACAGCACACGCGGCAAATCTCTGTGTCATTTTCTACAATTATGAAAAAAGCACATCCTTGTTTGGTATGGGAAGTTTTGCGTGGTGCGCAGAAATGATTTTTCCAGTTTACATGTGCATTGAACACTACGTCGCCGTGGTGCATCCCATGACGTACCTCGGCCTCAAAAAGAGAAAAGGGCGTCTGATTCGGAACATCTCCACTGGATTTGTTTGGGTTTTGACATTTGTGCTTATACCTATTGCAATCAATGAGGGTTACGGTGTTACTTTTTACATTGCAGATGCTTGCCAAATGATTGTATATTTAGCTATAATATTCTACTGCAGTGTAGCTGTTCTCAATGTTCTCATCCATCCAAAACCTGGTGAGAGACCTCTTGGAGACAAAGGGAAGGTTTCAAACTCAAAACGCTACGCTTTCTTTGTCATTGTCCTGGTGTTAATAGTGCTGAGTGCAAAATTTTGTTCCAATGTCACATTTAACCTTTACTGGAGCGTAACAATGAATGAAAAGCCTTATCCTTATGTGTTTGGTAGAATCTCATATTTGATTAAGTTTTTAACAAGTTTGTTAATGCCACTTCTTTATCTGCAGCGAGCTGGTAAGATTCAGCAATGTGTGAGAAATCTTGGTATGAGGAAATAGTTTTGTCATGGTTTTCAAATTTATTGTCCTAAAATAAACTAAAATGATGTTGACATGACTTAAAATGATGTTTTACTGCATTAGATGTACAAGAGTAACATGCCACAAAGTGTTCATAAGTGTAGCAGCAGAGGTTAAAAAAATATTCTTGTAGCGTGAGGTTTTGGTCAGACTTAAATAGGCATTTCTATCCATTAGGTTCTTTTTATGCAGCGGCTAGATAGTTCTGTCATGTTCCATTCATTCCCTATAGAGAATTAGCCAAAACACCCTAAAGTAATTAATTGAATTTACATAAAGCGGACAAAAAGTAACAACCGTTCACACATTGTAAGGTAAGGAACCATGTCTATGTTGTTTGTGTCTCGAAGCTAAAGCTAACCTATATTTAACCTAATTAAAAATGCTAAAAGAACTCCACAAACAGTTCTTTTAACAAAAACACTTGACATGGCGCCAAAAATACACATATTTGTGCACACAGTTTTTCCCTGGTGAAGGGGGCAGTGATTATGCAGCTCAAAATCGCTCTCTGCTTTGTTTTATTCAAATATTGATTCATTTTAGTGTGTCTCGTCAAACTCTCCATAAAAAATGAATGGAATGAGATGGAACTATTCATAGATATTAGGCAAATCGGAACTAGACTGGAGACGTCACTGTAGCCGTCACTGTAGTCGCTTATTATTTAGTGGAAGTAGTGTTTCTAAAGCTGTAGTACTGATAAGTCTAGAATATTTGTAACGTGCTCTGTCAGCCCCATCTCACAGGAAAGCATGAATATAGCACGACATGACAGGACACGTCAATATGATTAGCACAATTTCACACTTTTTTGCATAAATATGATGCGCATTGCAGCTCCAATACATTTTAGTCGTGTTATTATTATTACTAACCCTTTATCCTAATGTAAACCTACCCCAAGTCCCAGCCCTAAACTTTTCCATTTTCATAAATTGAAGCCTAAATTTAGCCATTAAACCTAAAGATAATGTCCCCACATGGCTTCAACCAGAGCTCATGTCGACTTTAGGCGATGAAATATCTTGTTTAATTTACGCTTTTCGAACATGTGCAATATAGTAGAGATGACGTAACATATAGGCTACACAACAAAGGTGTGAAATCATGCTCATAGGCTACCTATGTGCATTCTTCTGATATGTTGGCTGCGTGCATGGGTTTATATCATGCTGAAGGTGGTTCACTCATGTATAGCTTCACAGTGTGAACACTGTACAGGTTTAGCATAGCTAAAAAAACTTGAATAAAATAATGCTTTTATCATTCCAATTTCTTTATTGCCTTAAAACAACACTGAACATTTCTTGAATGTACACATTTTTCTATGGTGAGATATTGTAAGCAATAAACTTGAAAAGTCATCTACACAAATCTGTAAATCTTCTGTAGCTTTGTGTGTATTTTTACATACATGGAATTCGAACTAAATTGCACATATTTAGGACAACATAATTAAACAAATAAAATCAGTCTATTTAGTCCATATTAGATGTATTACTGGGCTTGTAATCTACTAAATATTGGTTTGCCTAGAACAGGGCTGTCCAAGCTTTTTCCTCAGCGGGTCAAAATGTAGCCTAATTTTTTCTCTAAGAGCCAATATGAGTTATTTTAAAAAATTGGGCTAAAGTTAATTTCATGTTGTGTCTTAAAAGTTGCACTAATATACTGAAAATGTTTTGTTTTACTAACATGTTCAAGCTGAATAAATTGGATGTTCTTTGACACTCTTTTCAACTAAAAATATAATCAAATTTTCTCTGTATATGCTACCCCCTCTTTGCGGGCCAAAGCAAACTCCCAGTCAAGTCAGATTTGTGGAAAGGCAACATCCATCACAAGAATGCATGTTTTTCAATGTATATTTTTAGCTGTAAAAATTAGGTTTTATGCCATGCTGTAGAACATTCCAGACAATCAAAATAAATACAATATATACATTGTTCACATCGAAACATACTTACTTGTATTCAACAACATACTCAAACAAATCTTTTACACAGGTTGCAGAATGTGTGTGTTAGGATTAATGAGTCATACTTAGGATGCTTGGACCTGTTTCCATGACGCTTGTGACCACACAGTCTGTTGTTCTTGCTTAGAAAACACAGATGTTTTTAGTGCCATAAAAAGTACTTCCCGGATTCGCTAACTTAAAACAAGAGCTGCTGACTTGGAGGTAAGCTTTTTCGATCATCTTCATCACAATCTTTGTATTTTTGTCGGAGAGTTACACTATATTGACATTTAAATTTTAACTTTTAAATAATGACAGTTATTAGATGGGATAAGGAACAAAATGGAATTGCAGTGTTCGGTAAGTAACTAAAATTAGTCAAGAAAATATTATATAATTTAGTTTGAGTAGCTTTTTTTTAATCCGAGGAATGTATTTTGGTATATCAACACAAATAAGATTCTAAAATTTTCATGTGCGATATATCCTTCTTTAGTAATACCTCAACCTTTTTTAGCTGTGACCTGACAAAATGTCTGTACTAGGGAAATTTAATTTTTGATCTGGTAAAATCAGGTATAGTCCCTTTAAGATAGCAATGTTTAACTTCACATAAGGCAGTGTCTATTGAGCTGTCCGACGGCTGACAAATCTTTTTGCTATTTTCCGTCCTCAGAACACTGAGCCTTTTTCTTAAACAAGAGTCTGATGTTCCCTGGGTGTTGTATTCTTGTCCATGGAAAGGGGGGACGGAAGTATGCTTCCCATCAAAAGGGGTACACGTGTAAAAAACGCGTGAAATCAAGGTTAAAAGTATGTTTTTATATGTCAACTCATTCAAAACGTCCAGCGGCCCATTATGAGTTTGCGTGGCTACGGTGATTCAAAAGGTGCAGAACGGACCGGACCCCGCTTTCCTGGCTTTATCTCTCTGCTAGCGCTTGGAGAGAGACACTAGTGGCCAACCGAGGAATACATAAGACTGCGCGCTGAGACAAAGGGCAAAATTGCGGCCTCTGTGATTAGCTCATGTACAATCATGTATTAGTGTTGTCACGATACTAAAATTTCCAACTCGATTCGATACTTGAAAAAAAACTCAATACTCGATACCGATTTCGATACTACATTGCCAACTTAATTTTTTTTATGATAGAATTTTTCTTTTTTTATATAGACGGTGTAGTCCCTCATTCATCCAGGAGTGATCCATAGTAGAAGTCTTCAAAGTAGTCATCTGGACAGTGTTTCCGAAGATCAAGACGTTTCGACTCTCACCCGAAAGTCATTTTCAATCTGAAGCTTTTTTTATGTAATTTTTTTTTTATGTTTTTCTTTTTGATAGTATTAAAATAATAGTATTTTAATGTATTATTTGCTTATTAATAACTTGAGTCATGAACCTTTACATTAAGACTGGGCTTTGTTCAATTATCAGACACATTTGCTGTTTATGTAGTATATAGGCTATATACAGTATACAGTATTTGATAATAATTCATAATTTCCATCTTCAATGAGAGAAGAAGGGGGCGGGGCTTAGCGTGCGAGAGGAGGGAAGGGGCGGGGCTTAAAAGATCGATACTTGTTCGAACGAGTATCAAGTATCGATACCGATTTTAGTATCGATTTGTATTGCTGAATCGATTTTTTTTGACAACCTCAATATGTATGCGTCTCAATCGTACAGCAGAAATTAGCCTTAAACCAGAACATGATGCTATGGAGTAGACCCTTTTCAGCCTACGTCACGATGATACCACAGCTCTAGCCGGAGGCAAAAAAAAAAAGAAAACTCATAGCAGTAAAAGTTCAAGGATTTATCGTTTTGCTATGAACCTAACTAGGGCATTGGTGTCTAATGTTAGCCTTACCTTACCCAGCAGTGGAAGAGCAGTTTGATGTTAAAATTGATCTGTTTTATTTAGAAACAAATATAAAAATCCCCTTCTTTAGCCACTGAAAGAGCAGATCCACATTCTAGGACGAACCACACAAGCTCAGACAAATTGCTTCCATCAGCCAGAAGTAATTCACCAAAGTCTGTGTCAGGTTCCACAGAGTAGGACACGATACATATTTGAGATATTTTTTTGTGTGTTTAAAGGTGCATGGCGTAAGTTGCAAAGGTTTTGAACAAGGGCGCCATCTTTGGCGTTTTGTGGCACTGCACCCACCCTACTATCAGCAGCTGAAGACGTATTTTAGGCTTAAAAGATTCTTTTGACACATCGTTACTTTCTGCTAAATATTTTCTTGGCTAAGAAGACAAAGTTATTTGTATGAAAAAGTAGATGCTGACTATTTTATTTGTTCTTTTTGACTGACTAATCAGTTTTCTCTCCTCCAAAAGTTACACAAGGAAAGATTATTGAGAGTTTCAGGAAAAGCTTTGTTTTAGCGTGAGAGAAAATTGTAAACAAGCTTTTTACAGGACTCATTTCTCATAAACTAAATGCTCAATGACAAATTATTACTCTAATAAAACATAAACCTTACCGAGACAAACAGCTAACCGCTAAGCTACTAAATCTGTCTCTAAATGTGCGATGTACTTGGACAGGCCTGAGTCTTACCTTCTAACGAAAATAATCACCAGATGAACGTTTTATTGATCTCCTGCACAGTTCTTCTTTCTCAAAAACATGTCCAAGTGCTCCTCGGCCCTGCAGTCGGCTCATGCCGGTTGTTTTAATCGGACCTAGGCTAATTTTTCTGTGTTGTGGGGGTTCGGAAGCTAGATGGCAGTATTTACCATTGATTATTTATTAAATTTTTTATTAAACAGTTTACAACATTCGTCTGTTGTATAAATCCGAGAGCGTTAGCGAAACAAATAGAAATAAAGCCAATAAACCAGTGAAGGAGGATTAGCGCGGGAAAATGCGACCAGCGCCACTCACATTTATGAGTCTGTCTGCGCTTATACAGGCAACCTCGGTAAGTTTACAAAACAGAATGGCGCATATCCAGACATGTGCCAATGGACGGTAATTTTATATATCGTAATATTGAACATTTTAACTTACGCAGTGCACCTTTAAAAATCCCTCCAAAAATGTGCTAGTTTTAAAAGGACGCAACGTTGTCTTGTGCCTCTGATCCAGCTTGGCCCACCCGAATTTGACACTTCTTACATAAATTTACAAACAAAAGGTCAATTGTTTCATAGAAAACAGAGCAGACCAACTGAAAAATATAACTATAAAAATAAAATACACATTCTTCTTTCTTTCTTCTTTTTAGTACAAATATGGCTACCAACGACTCTTTGACTCACAACATCTCTCTTCAAATACAAGTGTCCATTCTCAGCTTTGTCACTATATTTCCACTCAGCATTTTTATCCTTTATTTGGGATATAAGCAATGGAGATCAAAGAGAAATGACCCTTCTTGGTTTATCGGCTACTCTGATTTCTTCACCTACAATCTTGCTGTTATGGAGTTGCTGGGAATCATGGGATATGTCGCAACGCTTTGTGTTCTTTTCACCAATTATGAGAAGATAGAAAGAGTGTTTTTGATGGGATATTTTGCATGGTACGGAGAAATGCTGTTTCCAGTTTTGACGTGCGTTGAACACTACATTGCCGTGGTGCATCCCATGACGTACCTCGGCCTCAAAAAGGGAAAAGGACGTCTGATTCGGAACATGTCCACTGGACTTGTTTGGGTTGTCACACTTGCACTAATGCCTGCTGCATTCACAGTGGGCTATGGACCTACTTTTTATATTATAGACGCCTGCCAAATGATTTTGTATTTAGCTACAACATTCTACTGCAGTGTAGCTGTTCTCAAAGTCCTCATCCATCCAAAACCAGGTGATGCGAACAGGGACAAAGGGAAGGTTGAAAAATCCAAACGTCATGCTTTCTTTGTCATTGTGCTGGTCTTGGTAGTGCAGAGTGTGAAATTTTGTTTCACTGCCACGGCTAACATTTTCTGGAAGATGATAAAAGTAAGCACATATCTTCTGTTTGTTCGTTTCATCACATATTTGATTAACATGCTGACCAGTCTCACACTGCCACTGCTTTACCTGCAGCGAGCAGGGAAGCTACAACAGCTTGGGAGAATATTTGGAATAGGGAGATAATAAGGTATTTATTTATCACATGACGGAACATTATTTCTTTATTTCTTTTGTTTAATTGTGTTATTGTTCTACTTAATATGGTCAATTTGCTATGTAGACTAATAAAAGTTTGATGACTCAAATATTTTGATATTATTATTTTTAATATGTGTGATGTGTGTTTTATTAAAATGTGACTCATATTCATGGAGAAATGAACCGTATAAGGACACAAACTTAGACATGTCTGAATGTAAGTTTACGGCAGGAATATGAGAACATGGTCAGACTTTAATCATCTCCCACCACATTCTGCCCTCTTGAAATAAATTCTGCGATCCTGACCTGCGACTCCAAAGCATCGGTGCTCTGTGTTCTCTGTACATGCACATTTGAGTGATTTGTTGTTGTTTGACCTCCGTGACTCGATTCTCATCATTCACACTGAGGAGTTGTTCAAAAGAATCAGATCGTTCACATCACAAGAACTAACCATGTGTGCATATTTGCTATCTTATGAGTTTTTAACACGTTTCCAACAACAAACTGACAAAATATAACAAAACAAGAACATAAGACTGTAGTCAGAGTTTTGGTAAAAGTTATTTTCAACAATGGAATTCTGAAAAGTCAGTTTAGAATTGACCTGTCACCAAGCCCCACCCCTTTTACTGTTGCTACGCTCGTCATAAGCGACAGAGCACCATACAGTGACAGAAAGAAGTACAACGGTTCGTGTATGACCTTTTTGGCGCCGTTTCTTCATGATAAATTTTAGATCGAGGCAAAAGGGGTTGGACTATACAGGTTTTGAAGGGATATATTCAAAACCTTAAAATTCGCAACGAAGGGGACATAATTAGCTACTATCGAGGCTAATGCATACTGGTCTCAAGCTAAATCAGAGAAACCCCCTGACCTTTACCTCAAATGTAACAAGTCCTGCTCTTGCACTGCCGGGTAAGTTCGCTTTCATATGTTCTATAGGTCTATTATTGTCTATTGCAAGTACATTATTAATTTAAACAAGGGTAGGTTAGCTTGATAAACTTACCAGTGTTGGCTAAAACTACTGCTAAACTTAACCTAAAGCGTAACTTTTTTGCAATTATATCCCGTCATGGTAGAACATGATATAACGGTCTAGTTTGTGCTCTTAAGTCTACATACACTAAAACATTAGTCTTACCTTTGAGCTTTGTTATGTTCGATACATTTAGCTCCACACTGTTTAATCCATTGTAGGCACCGCTCCAGTTGTGTTTTTGGCTTTGGAAATGGAAAGAATACAACTACGGTCAGTATTTCTAAGTAGGCGCATTGCTCCACCATCTTGCTTGGAGCTCAAGATTTGATGGGACATATTTACATAGTAACGGTTAACATTTTGGGGCGGGGCTAGGCGAAAGGTCAAGAATGTCTTGTATATCTCCTGCCTCTAGTAGAAATAAGTGCAAGAAAATGAATATATGTAAAAGGAAAGAATAGTTTGGAGTAATTTGGGGAAATATCTGCTTCTGCCATATCAGTTCTATGTCGTATGTGCTACGCCCTCTACGGGCTTCGCTATTGGCTAACACTCGAGGCAGCGCCTCGCACCTGAAGATCAAACAATGTACCGCTCCAATCATGGGGACCTGGTTCCCCCACTGGCCGTATATAAGGCCCTGTCCACTATCGCTCGCCCTTCTTTTCACTCAGCACTTGAAGATCTCTTAACATGTTCTTTAAGAAAGATTTACTCTCTACAATCAAGATTTGGGATTCGCCGTACTCACCAGCTCGAAGATTGTCACCCTCCGGTGTCGAGCACCGTGGGTACGGCAGATGTGAGACCCTCTTCTCCCCGAGGACCGTCTGTTTCCCTCTGCCTCTGTTGGCAGCACAACACAGGGATAAGACCGCCCCGTCTGCTGCTCGCTTCCCAGGGAGAAGCGAGAGTGGCGCCGTGGCTTCATGAGCCCCGAATCCCCGGAGCATCTCGGTCCGGACCCGGAGATGTCCGAGGGGAAGACCGTGCCTCCGGTCCGTGCTGCAGCCTTGCCGAGCAAGGCTCCAGCGCCTCCTTCCCTCCGGATTGTCCCCCTATGAAGAAGACATGGCGTTCCTCTTCTCCCGCGGCTGCTGCTTGGCGCCAACACCGTGTGCTAGCATACCGGCCGTATCGCTGTGTGCACTGGTGCAGCGAGTCGGGGGCTCCATCCATCGAGGACGGGATCAGTTTGGCTCTGCTTCCCTCTTCCTCGCTCTGATCGGCGGTAAGCCTCTATTCCAGCCCGAGACAGGCTGACGGCGGTGTCGTGTATCGCTGCTATGCTAATGCTACACGGTCATAGCACTAGCTAGCTACTAGCGCAGGACGGGATCAGTTTGGCTCTGCTTCCCTCTCCTCGCTCTGATCTGGCGGTAAGCCTCTATTCCAGCCCGAGACAGGCTGACGGCGGTGTCGTGTATCGCTGCTATGCTAATGCTACACAGGTTATAGCACTAGCTAGCTACTAGCGCAGGACGGGATCAGTCTGGCTCTGCTTCCCTCTTCCTCGCTCTGATCTGGCGGTAAGCCTCTATTCCAGCCCGAGACAGGCTGACGACTGTATTGTGTACAGCTGTTATGCTATGCTGCACGGCCGTAGCATTAGCTAGCAACTAGCGCAGGGCCTAGTTAGCTGCGGACCACGGTGGCTGTTTTCCTCTGCATGTCACAAGCTTTCGCCATGGGCGTAGGTATATGTGCGCGGCACAGGTGGGCGGCAGACATCTCTGGCTGGGTCTGTCTTCCCTCTAGGACCATGAGAAAAGCAGCTCGCCCGCTGCTTCGCTCTTCTGCTCGGGTCAGAAGGAGGAGGAGCCGCTCTTCCCCGAGACACGCTCTTACAGCTGCGGCGTTCTGTTCCTCGGGCTCCGGCTCCTACAGATCAGGAGCGCGAGTCCGGAGCGGCGCGCTCCTTTATCTGGAGCTTGTAAGAGAGAGGAGAGGCTCTTTATGTTATGATTTAGAGTTACTTCTCACCATGCAACAGACACGCACTGGTAGCGTTTCTGTTGCTGTTCATGCTGGGCTATAGCTCCGATGCTGGCTCCAGCTGTCCTGTCACTCTCATCCCCGCTGAGTGTCGCGGTGCGGATGAGTGCGTCAGGAAAGGGCAGAGGTTGACTGTGACCCCCCACTCTCGCCCAGGGAAGAAGACGTAGGTGAGAACCACGTACTTCACCACAGCCGCTGTCGTGAGGGCGGAGTTTCCAGCAGCTCAGATAGCTGTCCAGGGTAAGGACAGTTCTTTACCCACCGCTGCTGCTCTGGTAGCAGGGCACCGTGTTCTGCTCCTATCTGCGCTTGGAAAGCATGTGGGAAGAAGACAGGCTTCTGTGCATCATCTCCATTTACTCATCTTTTTATGTAGATGTTTTTTTTTTTTTTTTTTTTTTCCCGCTCCTCGCTCTGCTTTGAGGATGCGGATTTGTGTAGTGCAGGACCGTTTAGGGCGCGCTCTGATGCGCTCCCTCTCACAGGGTCACACATGCACGAGCAGCGGAGCTCCCATCACGTCTCCGCTCCCTCCCTGGTCAGTGCTGCGCAGCGACAGGGGACGCGCGCTCCACCTGTCCTGGCTGCGGACGGTCCCCCAGCTGGCATTGCTGTTGGAGTTACACCAAACGCCTTCTTGCGCTCTCCCGCAGCACGCAGGGGGCAAGTGCAGGCTCGTAGGGGTCGCGCATTGACGCACTTCCCCTCGTGCTTTGGAGGAGAGTCTACAGTCCATAGATCCTCTCCTCTTACGGTTAGTGTAGCGCCGCGGCATCAGACGCCTGCTCGTCCCTTCCAGCATTAGGAGCAGGGGCAAGTCTGTGAGCGCTCGGCCTCTGCCCGGAGCTTGACAGCATCTCGGCGGAATGCTTGTCTATCTCCTCATTCCCTAGGGAGGCGCAGACTGCGCGGGTGCGACGTTATGACCGGTTCTCGTTCGTACGTCCCTTACGAGCACCCCCCCCCCCCCCCCTACGGACATAGTGGGCAGGCCCAAGCTTCTGGCTCCCGTCCCTCCTGCTACGATATGCAAGCGGAGAGAACGGAGAAAGTAACTGCAGTTCTATGAGTATGTGCATAGCCCTCCTCGGGCTTCGCTTTTGGCCTTTATCTACATGGAAGGCCGACATAGAACGGTTCCTACTCCCCGTACTTCTTGGTTGCCAAGAAGTGCGGCGGCATACGGCCCTTTTTGGATCTGCGTGTCTCCTCCTTCCTGTTACGTGGCACAGGATTGGAGGTGCTAGCAGAGAGAGGAGAGAAAATGTAGTTACTTAAGTAACTGTAGTTCTATGAGTTTGTGCGTAGTCCTCTACGGGCTTCGCTATTGGCCTCTATCTACATGGAAGGCCGACATAGAACGGTTTCTACTCCCCGTACTTCTTGGTTGCCAAGAAGTGCGGCGGCATACGACCCTTTTTGGATCTGCGCGTCTCCTCCTTCCTGTTACGTGGCGCAGGAATGGAGGTGCTGGCAGAGAGAGCAGAGAAATTTTAGTTACTTGCGTAACTGTGGTTCTATGAGTGTGTGCGTTGCCCTCTGCGGGCTTCGCTACTGGCCTTTATCTACATGGAAGGCCGACATAGAACGGTTTCTACTCCCCGTACTTCTTGGTTGCCAAGAAGTGCGGCGGCATACGGCCCTTTTTGGATCTGCGCGTCTCATCCTTCCTGTTACGTGGCGCAGGAGTGGAGGTGCTGGCAGAGAGAGCAGAGAAATCTTAGTTACTTACGTAACTGTAGTTCTATGAGTGTGGCATAGCCCTTTACGGGCTTCGCTATTGGCCTTTATCTACATGGAAGGCCGACGACATAGAACGGTTTCTGCTCCCCGTACTTCTTGGTTTCCACGGATGCATAGCCTAGAGGCCGTTTCGCATGCTGACCACACGACACCTGTTAAGTGTGTCAGTCTGGGCGATTGTCTGACTCTGTTAACCTCATGGATGCTTGCTTCCAGGTTTCCATTGTTTCGGAGCTCTGAAGGTTCCACGGCTTCTCCATGGCTAGGAGATGCCAGGAATATTGCTGACTCCCGTTTGGCTGTTCGCTGGCACTTGGAGAAAGTGCGTGGAGGCGGCGCTGGACCTGCTGCGTTGTATTGGAACCAGCCATTGGCTCATCCTGGCCTCCTCCCATCAGGAGGCTCAGGCTCACACAGAGGTGGTGCTGGATTACATCTTCAGGCTGGGCTTTGTGGTCAACAGACTGTGTTTGAAGGACGCAAGTCCGGTCCCATCAGATTCAATCGCTTCTCGGATTGATGGCAGTGGCCCAACCAGTGGTACAGCTGGCCTACTGCCCATGAGACGCCTCGGTGGTACTCCCGTCTCAGGTTGCACCCGGCGCACGACAGGAGGACATGGCTGAGGCCCCCAATGCCCGCACGGAAGGATATCCAGTTCTGGACCGTCCCGGTTCTTCTGAGCCAGGGTGTGCTGCTGGGTTGTGTCCCCCATTACACGGAGTTGTTCACAGATGCCTCCCTGTTAGGTTGGGGGGGGGGTCTTGGACCAGTGCTCGATGGGCGGCACCTGGTCTCCGACGCCCAGCCACATCAATGTCCTGTAGATGGAGGCAGTGAGGAACGTTCCTGCACGTCCTGCACTTCAGAGCGGAACTGGAGTGACACCACGTCACGATCAGACAACACGACTGTGGTGGCTTATCTGAACAGACAAGGGGGAACCAGATCTCCCTCGCTCCACAGGAGGGCGGCCTGAGATCTTTCTATGGGCCATCACTCACCTCCTTTCCTTGAGGGCCCGGCACATCCCCGGCATTCTCAACGTAGGCGCGGACAGAATGTCCAGGAGCGGAGCAGCCCGCGGCGAATAGAGCCTAGCCCCTTGGGTGGCGGCGCAGGTTTGGCAACAGCTCGGCCACCCGGTGGCCGACCTGAAAGCACTCTATGCCCCCTGTAGTTCTCACTCAGACCAGGGGACGAGCCTCCTCTGGGCGTCAACGCGTTGGCGCACCGACTTTGGCCGAGGGGTCTTCTTTATGCATTTTCCCCTCCGGCTCCTCCCTCCACTGCTCCACAGAGTCAGGAGAGACAGGCTACAAATGGCCCCGAACAGTCCAAGTGCCGGGTGGTACCCGGACTTGGTGTCCATGGCACAGGGGGGACCTTGGCCCCTCCCGGACTCGCCAGACACGCTGACTCAGGCCCAATGATCCCTTTACTCAAGTCCAATCCTAGGCCACAGGCTCTTGGTTTGGAAGCCGAGAAGGAAGGTGGTTAGGCTTAGGCCTCCCTTCTGCTGTAGTCTCGACTATTCAAGGAGGCCGTGCGCCTTCGACGTTTAGGGCCTACAGGCTATGATGGCAGTTGTTTGCCACATGGTGCACGGAGAGGTCAGTGGATCCCCTCTCCTGCACTATTCAGGAGGTCTTGGGTTTTTGTCAGGGTCTCCTGGCCAAAGGTCGATCGGCTTCGACCTTGGGCGTCTTTGCTGCGGCCATCGCTTTCGGCCGCATTGGTTTTTGGTGGTTTCCTGGCCCATAACCATCCTCTCGTTAAGCGCTTCTTACGGGGTGCGCTCAGTCCGAACCCACCCCCAGAAGCTCTGCCGCCCCTTGGGAACTGCAGGTCTGTTAGAGGGCCTCTCGGGTCCACCTTTTGAGCCCCTGGATCGCGCTGAGCTCAGCTGCTTATCGTTTAAGACGTTTTTGGTGATCGCCTCTGCCAAGAGGGCAAGGGAATTATGCGTCCACTCCATCCACCCTTCTTGCATGTTCTTCAGCGATGGTGGAATTATGGCCGAACCAGGCTTTCCAGCCTAGGATGTCCAGGGTCATCCGCTTGGGACAGCGTTGTCATCCCCCACATGCGTCAGCGGAGGGTGAAGGGTGTCACCTGTCATGTCCGGTCAGGGCATTTCGCCGCTTCCTGCACTGCACGGCTGGCTTCAGGTATTCTGACCAGTTATTTGTGGGTTTTGATGCGAAGGATCGAGGCACTGCTCTCTCTTCGCAGCGCTTAGCCCACTGGGTGTGCCAGGCGGGTCACATGACTGACGAGGCAGAGGGGCGTTCCCGTCCTGCACTCATCAGAGCTCGTTTTACCTGGTGTGTGGCCACCTTTTCAGCTACTCTTAGAGGGGTGCCCCTAGAGGAGATCTGTCTGGCAAACTCCTGGTCCTCCTTGTCGACGTTTGTGCAGTCATATCTGTTGGATGTGACAGTGTGGTCAGTGACTCATTTGGTCCTTTATCGCGGGCCGGATGAGTCGACATGAGGTGACGGCCTAAGGACTTTCCTCTTTGTTGGCGATGTGCCTCAGGCGCTTTTTGGAGAGGCGACCTGCACATTGCTTCCAGTTTCAGCGTCTTCTTCTGGAGGCTTTTGCCTGGGTGTTCTTGGCGCTCTTGGGAGAGGCGGCCTGTTCACCTTCGTTCGTACTCCTTCTGGATACTTTTGTGGTGGTGTCCTGGTGCTCTTGGGAGAGGCGACCAGTTCATCAATGCATTAGCACTCCTTCTGGATGCTTTTCTTGTGGTGACTTGGCGCTCTTGGGAGAGGCGGCCTTTCATCACCTTTGTTTCTTTTTCATGCGGGTGGTTGTGGCAGGTCCGGGCAGGACTATGTGCCTTCTCTCCATCCGGTTTCAACCTCGCCCGCTGCCTCTCTGTACTTGGTACGAAGTAGGTTTGCGGGTGCGCTCCAATCATGTATGCCTGCTGGGAGTACATTGATCCTACGGCCTTCGCGTAGGGTATGCCAATAGCGAAGCCCGTAGAGGGCGTAGCACATACGACATAGAAATCTTAGTTACCTAATGTAACTGTAGTTCTATGAGTATGTGCGTAGCCCTCTACCTGCAGGCCCAGCAGGCATGTCTTCCACTGTGCTAGAGTTCAAGAAGGGCGAGCGATAGTGGACAGGGCCTTATATACGGCCAGTGGGGGAACCAGGTCCCCATGATTGGAGCGGTACATTGTTTGATCTTCAGGTGCGAGGCGCTGCCTCGAGTGTTAGCCAATAGCGAAGCCCGTAGAGGGCTACGCACATACTCATAGAACTACAGTTACATTAGGTAACTAAGATTTTCTTGAGTTTGCACATGCTCAGCTTGTCTCCAGTTGTAAGAAATGCTGTTTACATGGAACAATATTCTGGATACTATCAGAAAATTCCAGTGAGAATAACCTGGTTTCTTATAATCGGGATATGTTAAAATTAGGGATGCACCGATCCAGCTTTTTCAGTTCCGATACCGATTCCAATACTTTGGATTTAAGTATCTACCGATACCCGATATCAACCGATACCTGACCCGACTTAAACAGCTTCTCTTTCTTATTAAAACATAAGACATTTGGTCATTTAGTGTTATTTAACTGTTAATTATAGTGCAAGCTACAACTTCACAACTTAATCTGAATAAAATGTCCAATAATATGAGACATTCTGGTTCAACACCAACCAGTAAATTAGTCTCATTATGTCCAATTAAAGGCACAACTAGGATATCGGTTGAACCGATATCATTTGAGCCGATACCCGTTCCAGCAAGATGTCCTGGATCAGCACCGATATCCGATCCCAGTATCGGATCGGTGCATCCCTAGTTAAAATCCTAACCATAAACAAGATATTTGTGCGCATGTAAACACACTAAATTATAATCTTAGGTGTAAAAATTAGGTTTTATGCCATACTGTGGAACATTCCATATAATGAAATAAATATACATTAATACCTGCATGGTTCACATTGAAACAGGTTTATTTTGTATTCAATAACACGTTCAAACTCATCTTTTACACAGGTTGCGGGCTGTGTGTATGTTAATATACATTTGGATGCATGCACCTGTTTCCATGACGCTTGTGACCACACGGCCTGTTGTTCTTGCTTAGAAAAACACAGATGTTTTTTGTGCCGCAAAAAGTACTTCGTGAATTCGCTAACTTAAGAGAAGAGCGTAGAGGTAAGCTTTTTTTTGATTTAGTCAGAAAGTTATACACTGTAATACATTTGGGTTTTAACTTTGAAATACGTTTTTTGATGGGATAAAGAACAAAGACAGCTAAAATGAATTGGAAATAGACTTGCAGTGTTGTAAGTGGAAGTAACTAAAAATAGTCCATGAAACAATGAATTGATGTACTATTAATTTAGGGACATTTAAAATCTGAGAAATACATGTATGTATGGGTCTACACTTTTCAATTCATGAGAAAACTTGAGCAAATAGTTCTAGTCAAGCATCTGCAATATTTCCTTCTCAAATTAATGATGTAATGAATGTTTTTTACAAACCCTTTTCTTCTCAACAACTTTGAGGCAATCTGATATAGGCTACCAACAAAGTGATAATGGAGTCTTTAGTCTATTTATATTATATTTTATTTGAAAGAGATATGCTTCGATAAATTCATTCAATATGGCAACAAATAGGAATCTACATCTATCAAAGAGACATCAATATTCCATTTCACATATCTTCAAGAGACAATCAGAAAGGATTCTGCAACCCCCAGGTTGAGAACCACAGTTATTAAAAAAAGATATAATCAGAAATAAAGCTGTTTGAATCTATGTCATGTTTTACACTATAAATATCTATTAAGTCCTCCACTGAAGTGTTACGCCGGGCTCCCACTGCATCCAGTCATGGCAGTTGGACCAATCACAGTGCACCATCGTGGTTTGGGTGGAAGCATGGCATTGTAGACAGACGTATTTTGACCTGAATTTAAAAAAACAAAACAAAAACATGCACCAAGAGGTGATATGTGCATTTTTGGACAGAAAAGATGTTTGTGCTGTTCTCTCAACTGTATTTAAAAAATAGCATGACTTCTTGACTGCTTTCGCTTCAAACAATGGGCCCTTTACGCTGCGGCAAGACAAGTTCCTGTTCATGCAATACCTGTGAATAGGTCCATTAAATATAGGTTAACATTAGCTTCAAGACACAAACAACACATTTTCTAAATACGTGAGTTTTCACTGGTGTATAGTTTACTTTGTATGGGAAAGTCTCATGCTGATGACATTCATGGAGAACAAATAGACCAAAAAGAACCACAGGTATAGTATCTTCTGACTGGAACTAGCCTAGATGCAGCACAGTGAAAGGAGCCTATCAGATTCAAATATTGCCATAGCGTTACATTTTTTTCTGTTCTGGTAACCAGAAGGGAAGATAACATAAAGACTTGACCTAAACGTACACACAAGAGTAGAGCCGTTTTTGTAGAAAAAGATCCAATAAACCCTAAACTACAGGACATTCATGTCTAATGTTAGTCTGACCTTACCTAGTTGTGCTTGTGCAGTTTAATGTCAAAGTTGATGTTTTTTTTTAGAATTCTAGCTAAAACTGTACTGTTGTCAATCAATATTTTTTTAATTCAAGACTATTGTTTCCTGCTTTCGCAAAGCCTTTGACCCGACCTAACAGATTTTCAGAGCTACAAGCAACCAAAAAAATCGACTCTAGTTCAATAAAGTTAAGTTAATAATAAAATAGTTACTAGCAAATGTTGTGCTGTCTCTGAAGCACTAATGGGAGGTGCACACATTAGCATATTTAGCATTGGCATCAACACGTGAATGAACTGCTAAAAGACAGCATTTTTGCCACTACCTGGTCTGACAAAGTAAAACTGGCCTGAAACAAGTGGGAAAATCACCTCTTTAGCCTTGTTACAGAGCAGATCCACATTCTCAGACAAAATGAAGTAATTCACCAAAGTCTGTCAGGTTCAGTACATTCTCTGACACCCTCGAACGTGTGGCATTTTTTTTGCATTTATGTTAAAAAATATCTCTAAAAACGTGATAGCTTACACTGGTTTTAACGGAGGCAACGCCATCTTCTGCCTCCAGCTCAACTCCGCCCAACTCCAAACATTTAAAGGATAGCGGAGATCAAACTAGAAAAATTAATAACTATGAAAATAAAATACACACATTTCTTTCTTCTTTTTTAGTACAAAAATGGCTACCAACGACTCTTTGACTCAGAACATCTCTCTTAAAATACAAGTGTCCATCCTCAACCTTGTCACTGTATTTCCACTCAGCGTTTTTATCCTTTATTTGGGATATAAGCAATGGAGATCAAAGAGAAATGACCCTAATTGGTTTATCGGCTACTCTGATTTCTTCACCTACAATCTTGCTGTTATGGAGTTGCTGGGAATCATGGGATATGTCGCAACGCTTTGTGTACTTTTCACCAATTATGAGACGATAGAAAGAGTGTTTTTGATGGGATATTTTGCATGGTACGGAGAAATGATGTTCCCAGTTTTGACATGCGTTGAACACTACGTTGCCGTGGTGCATCCCATGACGTATCTCAGCCTCAAAAAGGGAAAAGGACGACTGATTCGGAACATCTCCACTGGACTTGTTTGGGTTGTCACACTTGCACTAATGTCTGTTGCATTCGCAGTGGGCTATGGATATGCTTATTTCATTTTAGACGCCTGTCAAATGATTTTGTATTTAGGTACAATATCCTACTGCAGTGTAGCTGTTCTCAAAGTCCTCATCCATCCAAAACCAGGTGATGGGAACAGGGACAAAGGGAAGGTTGAAAAATCCAAACGTCATGCTTTCTTTGTCATTGTGCTGATCTTGGTAGCGCTGAGTGTGAAGTTTTGTTTCACTGCCATGGCATACATTTTCTGGGACATGCTAAAAGTAATTCAGTATCTTATACATCTCACATATTGGTTGAACATATTAACCAGTCTCACACTGCCACTGCTTTACCTGCAGCGAGCAGGGAAGCTACAACAGTTTGGGAGAACATTTGGAAAAGGGAGATAATGAGGTATTTATCACATGACTGAACATTTCACAGCAGCAATGTTTCTCTTTTGATTTATTTTGTGTTGTTTGTGAAAATGTAATTGTTGTTATTACCAAAGTGGTTTGCTATGTAGCTTGGATGATTCAGATGTTCCAGAATTGATTCTGTAGCTTAGCTGTGAACATAAAAACAAATCAAATCAAACTTTATTCATAAAGTGCTTTTCATATACACAAATAACAAAAAGTGATTTACAGTGGATTAAAAACACTCCCACATGACCCCCGCCCTCTGCCACCCCCAGACAACACACACAACCCCCACCTTACACGCACATTTCCTCAAACACTAAAATACATTTTGTTATAATTTTTGAAAGCTAAAGTGCTACTTGGATTTGTGTAAAGTAAAAAAGATTTTGGTGCTCTTCAGTGCTAGCAAATGTAAACTTGAGAATACTGAGGCACTCAAAAAAATTAAGAAAGATAAAAGCCTTTATTACATCAAAAAAAGCAAAAAAGAATAAAATAACGCCAACGCGTTTCGGCCCTTCGGCCTTCTTTTGCCTTGATGAAGGCCGAAGGGCAAACTCTTTTTGCCTAAAGAGTTTACCCTTCGGCCTTCATCAGGGCAAACTCTTTTTGCCCTGATGAAGGCCGAAACGCGTTGGCGTTATTTTATTCTTTTTTGCCATGATATAATAAAGGCTTTTATCTTTCTTAATTTTTTGAGTGCCTCAGTATTCTCAAGTTCACATTTTGTTATATTCACATACATACTTTGACTGGGTACAGATGGACCAAAGGCAGCATCATCAGAGGAGCTGTATGTACCAGAAGCAGAGTCGCCTGCAGCCACAGGACACCAGCCCAGGGCCCAGAGATTTGCTAAAAGTGATAAAACAGGTAAAAGATAAGTAGGTAAATAAATGAAAACATGGACACACTGTACGGTCAACCCTAAATGAATAAATCGATAAACAAGCAAACAGGTAAAACTGAAGTGATAAATATAGTCAAAAGCTAAGCTAAAAAGATGGGTCAAGAGCCTGCTCTTAGAAACCTGAATGTTCTCTGCGGCCCTGAGGTCCTACGGCAGACTGTTCCATAGACGGGGGCCATAAAACTGGACAGACACCTCGCCGTGAGTGTGTGTTCTGACTTTGGGAATGACTAGGAGCCTGCTGCCGGAGGAGCGCAGGGTCCATGAGGTTTCATAAGGTAAAAGCAGTTCTGAAAGATAAGAAGGCCCAAG
This sequence comes from Mugilogobius chulae, assembly GCA_038363315.1. Lineage (NCBI taxonomy): Eukaryota > Metazoa > Chordata > Actinopteri > Gobiiformes > Gobiidae > Mugilogobius > Mugilogobius chulae. The sequence goes on along the minus strand of CM076404.1, from coordinate 25,263,267 downwards.
ACCATTAAGACACTTAAAAATCAGTAAAAGAACTTTAAAATCGATCCTAAAACACACAGGGAGTCAATTCAGCGATTTTAAAACCAGTGTAATGTGGTCCCGCCCCTGGTCTTAGTCAGGACACGTGCTGCTGAATTTTGTAAAAATTGTAAACCTGAAATAGTCTTTTTGGGAAGACCAGAGAGCAGGGCATTACAGTAGTCTATACGACTGGTGATAAAAGCATGCATCAGCGTCTCTGTGTTGGCCCGAGAGAGAATGGGACGGACTCTGGTGATGTTTTTAAAATGACAAAAACCTATTTTTGTGATTTTTTTAATATATGGGATAAAAGTCAACTCAGAGTCAAAAATAACGCCCAGTTTTCTTACTTGTGAATATGGATTAAAAGACTGTGTTTGTAATTTGGGTAAAAATTTTTCTCTCTGGGCCTCAGAACCGATGACTAAAGCCTCAGTTTTGTCCTGGTTAAGCTGGAGAAAGTTTTCTGCCATCCAGGATATCGATGTCTAAAATGCAGTTAAGGAGACATGGTCAGGAGACATGGAGACGTAAAACTGTGTATCGTCTGCATTACTATGACTAAACTCAAATAGACCCTTTTCATGCCACGTCACGGTGACGTCACTGCTCCAGCTGGAGGCAAAAAGACGAAAACTCATAGCAGACGCACTAAAAGTTCGAGGTTTTTATCGTTATAAAAATGTCGTTTGTTGTGAACTGTGACTTGGACTTTTGTGTCTAATGTTGGCCTGACCTTACCCAGACGTGTAGGTGCAGTTTGATGTTCAAACTGATCTGTTTTATTTAGAATTCTAGCTAAAACTGTACTGTTGTCAATCATTCAATTTTTACACACAAGAGCCTTATATTCTACTTTAGCAAAGCCTTTAACGAGAGCTAACAGATTTTCAAAGCTACAAGCAACCAATTTTGTTGGACTAAATTAATCTTAAAATAATTACTATTAAATGTTGTGCCTCTGAAGCACTAATAACGGGAGGTGCACACATTAGCATATTTAGCATTAGCTTCAAGACGCGAATGAACAGTTAAAGGACAGCATTTTCGCCACTACTGTGTTAAGCAAAGTAAAGCGAACCTCAAACAAATGTAAAAATCACCTCTTCAGTTACGTGAAAGGGCAGATCCAGATCCAAGACGAACCACACAAGCTCAGACAAAATGCTTCCATCCGTCAGAAATAATTCACCAAAGTCTGTGTCACGTCCCACAGAGTAAGTTACGATATATATCCTGACAGTTCCGAACAGAATTTGACATTTTTTCTGCATTTGTGTTTAAAAATCCCTCCAAAAACGCGCTAGTTTACACTGGTTTAAATGGAGGCTACGTCGTCTTTTGCCTTCGGCTAAGCTCCGCCCACCAGAATTTGACGCAATGTTTACTAACATGCAAGGGGTCTATAAATTAAACTTGGCTAGAGTTGCAAACTCAAAACAAATTCCAACAACTCGGAAGTTGCATGGCTCAGTACCACCAAGTGAATTACTTTCACAAGTCACTCATAGATGGGCAAACCTTGGAAAAGAACTGGCTGATTTAAAGGTAAACATCTTGACAATTCTGAATAATTTAAGAAAAGGAAAATTTTACAGAACTAAAAATGTGCCGCACCTCTCCCCTCCCCTCCCCTCCCCGGGACTAGAGATGGAAACTAGATGTAAAGCTAGAATCTGGTACAAGCATCTCTTCCTCTGTGCTGAATGTAATTGTACATTGTCTTTAATAAACATTATCTTACCTTACAAATATGATGCTTTTTTGTGTTGTTTCTGTCCTTCAGACATGCTCCTGAGCACCTCCACATTGCAATACCATGAACCCAAATAAATAAAACTGTAGTAAAGCACACATGAGAATCATGTTTCCCACATCAAAAAGAAAGAGCTCTATATACTGACTAGAAATGAAATTACACAAGGTAAACAATCACACCAATTTTGCCTGATATACGAATGCTACAGAAATGCTCAAAATGCTGGAAGGATAATTTATGGACTTTAAAACAGTAAAGAATAACTCGAGATCTATCACAGATCAGGGCTATTAAGGACAGTGTTTATGGGGAAAATAAAGATATCTCACAAACAAAACACCTGTGTTTTTGAAGAAAACAATTTTCCCTTCAATTGACAGTCAAGATAGCAAATGCTGGAATAGCCAATGAGCAGGAAGGCTTCAACAGTGAGTACAAAAATATAACATACTTAAAAAGAGCAATCCAATCTGAATGTTCAACTTTGTGCACTGGAGGATTCAGAGTTGAGGCAGAAAGAGCTTTGTGCTACGAGAAATAAGAAATGATCAAGTTTGTAGAAGTTTGTGGTTTGTTCAGGTACACTTTCAATAATAATTCTACAGAGTTTGATAAATGAGACCTTTTGTTTTTACAGAAGCAGTGTCCAAACTGTGATCCAACAACTTTTTCCAGAGTGAATTATTACTAGATGTTTATTACAGTTTTTTTTTCTATTGTGTGCTGTGCTTTAGTGGGAGACAGAACTGGCAAGCTGTGTACTTAACATCTTTAGTAATTTGTCATTTGTCACATGTCACATCATTTGAATGTGTGCACCTTTTTCCAAGAGGTTTGTGACAACACACGTTTTCACTCACCAAGTATCTGACGGATGAGTGAACATTTAAAAAGCTGGCTGATTTTGAGGTAAACTATTTTATCATCACAATCAAAATTTTTAGTCTGATTATAGGGCAGCTTAATGATGAATTGATACAGAATTTACTCAAAGGAGGGCTAACACAAGGAGAAAGGTGCAGACATTGCTGTTGTAAAAAAAGCAAAAATAACAAAACAAACAAAAGCAAAAGCCGACCAAAAAGAACAGAATAGAAAACGTTACATTTGTCAGAGATATTAAGCAAAACAACGCATTTAGATTTTTTTTTTTAATAACTGCATTGTTTTCCAGCATGAAAACATGGCAGCCAATGACTCTGTGTCTCTAATGATATCTGCAAGAGCGCACATATCAATCCTCAACCTTGTCTTTGTACCTCCTGTCTGCATTTGGATCCTTTATTTGGGATTCAAGCAATGGAAATCTAAGAAAAACAACCCTTCTTCGTTTATCAGCTACTCTGACTTCTTCACCTACAATCTTGTCATTATGGAGCTGGTGGGAATCGCAGGACACGTCGCAACTCTTTGTGTCATTTTCAGCGATTACGAGAAAAGCAAAAAGTTGTTTTTTGTGGGAAATTTTGCATGGTACGGGCAAACGATCTTCCCAGTTTTCACGTGCATTGAACACTACGTCGCCGTGGTGCATCCCATGACGTACCTCGGCCTCAAAAAGGGAAAAGGACGTCTGATTCGAAACATCTCCACTGGACTTGTTTGGGTTGTTACACTTGCACTAATACCTGTTGCACTCGCACTGGGCTACGGACCTGCTCTTTTCATTATAGACACCTGCCAAATGATTCTGTATTTAGCTACAACATTCTACTGCAGTGTAGCTGTTCTCAAAGTCCTCATCCATCCGAAACCAGGCGATGCTAACAGGGACAAAGGGAAGGTTGAAAAATCCAAACGTTATGCTTTCTTTGTCATTGTGTTGGTCATGGTAATGTTGAGTGTGAAGCTTAGTTTTGATGCCATGATACACATTTTCTGGGACATGATAAAAGTACGAATGAATCTTGAGATGTTTTATTTAATCTCATATTGGTTGAACACATTAACCAGTCTAATACTGCCACTGCTTTACCTGCAGCGAGCAGGGAAGCTGCAGCAGTGTGGGAAAATATTAGGAATACGAAGATAATGTGTTATGTCGGGACCCCCCCTGGATGTTGCAAAGCTAATTCTGAAGGGTCGCGAGATGATTTCAAGATGGAATTTTGCAAATATTATTCTGTATTGAATCAATTACTGTATTTACACTGAAAATAGTTTTGTAATGAATTCTGTAAAATAACACAACAAACTACTGAAAATAATTAAGAAAAACCTTCTTTTGATCAGATTTACAACTTGAAATCATTAGAAAGGTCTAATTGATTTTGAAGTGGGGGTCCCGGTCTGAAAAGTTTAGGAACCACTTATTTATGTCATGACTTTGAAATGTTCAGTGGAGCTTCTAAATGTCTATACTGCATATGCAATTTATCCTAATAAAAGTTTGGGTGATTAAAATGTTTCAAAAGGTTGGTTTGTTTGTTTATTAGTATATTCTGTGGGTTATTTAGCTTAGCTGTTCACATATTGGGTATGGATAAACTCAAATCAATTAAATTTGGCTATAATAATAATAATAATAAAAAAAATGAATTCCAGCAATACCACCTGGAAAAACCAATTCAATCTTTCTAGCTAGCTTGAATCGTTTGTTTAATCTAAGTTTAATATTGCAACTCCCTGTTCTCTGGTGTCAGGAAGTCAATCTTAGATACAATTAGTTCAAAATTGTGCAGCTAGGCTTTTGGCTAGATCTAGTACATTCTGCCATTTTACTCTTGTACTTGTGAATCTGCATTTGCCTGGCCAGCCATTCCCACACTTCTTTCGATTTTGAAAGAAAGTGGGTATGGGCAAATCCTGATAGCCACCTCCTTCCACGATTTTGAGGCAAACGGTCCAATCAGAGCCGTTCTGGGGAAAACGTCACATCCCGTGCGCCGCCCGAGGCAGGTCATAACAAGCAATATGGCGTCCGCATCAGACAAACTATTTCATGCTGCACTCTCCTCGGCTTTAAAAGACTTGGATATATCGTTAAAATTACCGTGCGTAACTCCATTCTCAGCTGTTTTCGTTCATGTTTCGCTCCTTGACGCGATGCTGTCGTCACGTCCGCTATTCTTCTGATTGGTTAACTCGGCGTTTGCTAGTCCTGCCTTTTTGAAATGAAATCACCTGGCGGCACTTCCAGACTAATCGACAGTATTGATAAATAAATACTAGGAGATTAGAATGGATGCCAGGCAAAATCTGCATTGGTTGACTGTTGAATATATGTGCCAATTCAAAATCTTATTGCTCACCTATAAATCATTGCATAGCCTTGCACCGGAATATTTAATTGGAGCTCATTCACGGGCATTCATTCTCTCGTTCACGAAGATCAGTCGAATGCAAAACCAGAGGAGATCGTGTATTTGAGGCTGCTGCACCGTGGCTCTGGAATGCACTGAGTTAAGATCAGCTGATTCCATAGTTCTTAAAAGGTGGGTCCTAAAAACCTACCTTTTTAGACAAGCTTTCTCCGGCTATTTATAAACTGATAATTTTCATTATTTATTCAAGCAAACAAAGTTGTGTTATAGATGAGAAGGCAGTAGTTAGGGTTACTCTAACTCGTTTATGTTAGAGTAACCCTTGCCTTACACAGAGTGCAAGTTTGTGTGAGTGCTGCGTGTCTATGAGGGACATTTTCCAGAAGAAAAGTAATAAAGTAAAAGGCTAAATAAAATTGCATAGACTTATGTTTTGCAAAGATCTGTGCACGTCTGTTATTTCCCAACATTAAAAAATGTACTCTTTTAGCAGTGCAGCTATTGAAAGTGTCATTGCTTTTTCTGTCTCATTTCTGATGTGGACACATTAAATATTACACTTATAGTCATTTTTGAACATGAAAAGAAGTAAGTCTTTAATATTTTTACATTCTCTTTTTAACTACGTGTTAGTTTAGTTAAAAGTTTCTAATGCTTCACTTACAACGCCTTCAATACCAGCTCTAGTCCACTTTGGTCCGTTATTGCCCAAAGCCACGCGGATTCACATGAACGAGAATGCTCCGGGGTCTGTGTACATACATTGGCTTTAAGCACGTTCTAAGTCTTGCGAGAGTCGTGTGAGTCCCGCGCCTCACATCGAACTTGCACACAGTGTTTTGCAGCTGGCATTGACTGAAATGCGGGACACAGCTCCAATTTGCGTGGCGTGAGAATTGAGATAAATATGCTGTGCAGTCCCGCACAAAGCGGGACATCTGGTCACCCTGGTCCTGCCTCGCATGACTCTGAAAGTGCTTAAAACCAATGTGCCCTTGTGCACAGACCTCAGGGCAGTGCGAGTGGACATCCAAGAGTCGTGCGAATGTGCGGAAAGAATCTATAGAGTCTATTTTTCCAGTGGTCTGAGGCGTCATTCCTCGCGGTAATCGACTAAGGCGGCTTTGGGCAATAACGGACCTCAGTGGACTGCTGCTGGTGTACAAGGCACTTCGCAAGAAACTCAAACACGTCTCGGACCGAACTCGCCTCACAGTCTGGGAGCCGCACGACTCACTTTCTTCTTCTGGTCTAGTCGTGTTCTATTCATCTCTGTATCCTCTTTTCATCATTTAAAAGATCACATGTCTACTTTAAACTTACTCAACAATATTTTTAGTCCAAATTATTTTGCCTGTAATCCGTTTAAAAAGAAACTCTGCCTCCAGAGGAAGCTGAACATTCGAGTTTTCGTCAATCGCTCGAGTCTTCATCATTCATGCATGCTATCACGTCTTATAAAAATGTCATTTCTGTCCAGCAGGGAAAGACCTAACTACCTGTAGACAGAGGCACAATATGTTGTCAATAAACAGAGACATGTCTTAAATTCAGTGGCGGGCCATGCATTTCTTGCCTAGGCCTTCAGTGGTGCTTCTTTTAAATATATTCACTTGTCAACAGCTGATGGCTATTAAACTATTCTATTATGCAGGCACGCGATAAAGAGCAAAGCATCATTACTTCTATAGTCAGAATAAACGTATTTACACACACAAATATTTACTCACCAATAGTCTGAATTACTTGTACACCAAAAACACAAATGGTCCTGAATCTGGAGCTGGTGGTAGTGGGTGCGCGGATCTTGCGCTGGATCCCATCTCGTCCCTGAGGCACCCGGCGCCGCTTCCAATGGCCTCGTAGATTTACTCATATCGGCCCCTCCCTCCACACTTGCTCGTTTAGCTGTAAATCCACTCTGGGTTTGCTAAAGGTTTTGGAAAGCACCTTGTAGCCTAAGTGTCCCGCAGAACAAATCCCTTTCCCGCTTGTGACTGGCTAGCTCGGAGAGCTGCTAGGTTCGGAGTTGCCCGGTCTTTCTTAACAATGTCCAGCTTTTCTTGAAAAGTCCGTCTTGAAAAAGGCTTTACCAATAAATTTGCAACCAAATCGATCTCTTCTCTCCCTTAAGCCATTGTGAAACAACTGCTATCAAAACAATGCTATCAAAACAACATTAAGCACAGACAGCCAATCAAATTCCATAGTTATCGTGTCGTTGCCGGTGGCCTGCTAGAAGGCCTTGGCGTCGTCAAAGTAAAATCTGATTGGTTGAAGCAACAGCTTGATACTCGCTTATGTTAAAGGTTGTATGGAGGATTTTGAAAAATTGTTTGTTGTCAGTCTTGGTCAAAAACAGTTGCATAGATTTGTTACAGCCTTGTACTTATGCTAAACAAAAAATAATTATAAAAATATATAAACTGTTTACATGATAAATCCAGTAAAACGTTGACCAATAGATAACGAGGTACCTCGTTATCACCTTTTAACTTGTCAAGCAAACCCTCAGTGATCCTAAGTAACTCATTGGCCCAGTAGCAGTGCAGGGCGTGGCCCTGGGAGGGGAAACACATGTGCATCATTTGAAAAACAACAAGCAGTTGTTGGATTTGAAAAATCCTCTATACAACCTTTAAGAGACGGAGCCTTCAAAACTGACTGTGAAGGCCTCGGGCAGATTTCACTGACCCTGACAACAACTGATGACTGAAATATGATTGGTTAAAACAATATATCATGAAACATACGCCTGAAAGCTGCGAAACGATGGGAAATGCTACGAAGAAGCTGATGAATAATTATTGAATTATTATTATGCATGCGTGCACTAAATATTAGTTATATCAGTTTATTATTTAGATCTTTTTAGGCGAGCAGAGAAGGCCTTGCAGGCCCTGACGGTCCGCCACTGCTCAAATTATGAAAAGTATTTATTAGATAAGAAAAATAATGACGTGCTTTACCTTCCGGTGGAATGGAGATGTGTGGGTTTAGTGGTTTAGACAGACACACAACAAAGGTTCTTCCTTTCTTTTTTTCTTCACATCTGATGTTAGTCAGTTGATACACTGCGTTGTCTTGGCCTCTAGCTCTGGCACAGACAGCGTAGTAGCAGTGTCCTTGCAGTGTGCCATGAGTGCCTTTTCAACAACAATCAACTAACAAACCCTTGTGGTGTTCTTCATGCAATTTAGAATCTACATTGCATTCACTGATTTAGCCTCAGCTCGGAAAAATTAAAACTATAACACTGTAATTATAGGATTGTGAACAGGTTATACTCCCTTACAATATATAACCAATTACAGTATTGTGTGGTATTGTAAATATGAGTAACTATTGATCAATAACAAAATTCTAATCTTAAACAACGCCAAGCCTCAGACCTGATCTTCATGATTTTTGTAACTTCAGATCTGAACATTGCTTAAATGTTTAATCCTGTTTTATTGTCTGCAGGACGTGACTATGAGGCTGAGGTGTCAGGTTATGTAGGCGCTACTTGGTATTTTCACATTTTTGATTTGAATACTCGCACCTGGTTGTGGTTGTATAAAAAACACAGCTGAGCAACTCTTAAAAGTCTCTCATAGATGGGCGAACCTTTAAAAAGAGCTGGCTGATTTAGAGGTAAACATTTTGACAATCTTAACTACTCTGCTATTGCTAGATTGAGGTGGTCCAGACTTGTACAGAAAAGGATTGGTAAAATAGCTAAGTTTTTGAATATTAAACGACTTTACGGTTATCCAGCATGGCTAACAATGACTCTTTATCTCAGGAGATGTTACTAAATGTACATGTATCTATTGTAAACACTGTCATTGTACTTCCTATGAGTGTATTTATCCTTTATTTGGGATACAAGCAATGGAACTCCAAGAAAAACGACCCTTCTTGGTTTATCGGCTACTCTGACTTCTTTACTTACAATCTTGTCATTATGGAGCTGGTGGGAATCACAGTATTAAGCTACAACGCTTTGTGTAATTTTCAGTGATTACGAGAAAGGCGAAATGTTGTTTGTTGTGGCAAATTTTGCATGGTACGGGCAAACGATGTTCCCAGTTTTGACGTGCATTGAACACTACGTTGCCGTGGTGCATCCCATGACGTACCTCGGCCTCAAAAAGGGAAAAGGACGACTGATTCGGAACATCTCCACTGGACTTGTTTGGGTTGTCACACTTGTACTAATACCTCTTGCACTCGCTGTGGGCTATGGACCTGCTTTTTTCATTTTGGACGCCTGCCAAATGATCCTGTATTTAGCTACAACATTCTACTGCAGTGTAGCTGTTCTCAAAGTCCTCATCCATCCAAAACCAGGTGATGCTAACAGGGACAAAGGGAAGGTTGAAAAATCCAAACGTTATGCTTTCTTTGTCATTGTGCTGGTCTTAGTAGTGCTGAGTATAAAGCTTAGTTTTGATGCCATGATAAACATTTTCTGGAACATCATGAAAGAAGGTGTGGATCTTGAGATGTTTTATTTAATCTCATATTGGTTGAGCGCATTAATCAGTCTGACACTGCCACTGCTTTACCTGCAGCGAGCAGGGAAGCTACAGCAGTGTGGGAAAATATTAGGAATAGGAAGATAATTGTGTAGTATTTACAGTATGTCATGTCTTTGAACATTTCAGAGGAACTAGGTCCAAATTGGCACACAACTCTCTTTTGATTTCTTTTGTTTGTAGCCATGTTAATGGTCTTGTCACAGATTTTTTACGGGTCTACGAATGCAGAAACTATAAACTGTAGAATAGAGCTTATGATTACGTTTATGCAGTTTGAACAGAGACCAGCGGTAGAGGTACAGCCCGCGAAAGGGATCTGTGCTGGGGACCATGGACCTGGAACTCGCAGCTGAAAACGTAGATCATTCGAAACACGGCAAGGCCCACGGCCTTTGAAACCGCAGGCTTAACTTTGTGAGAATGAAAGATATATGAGTGAAAGAGACAAACGCTGGAACACATTTTCAGACGAAGTATACATTTTCAGGTTTTGCTGATACTTGATTGAGGATTGAGTTGGACGTAAGGAGAATGCGCAGCTCTCGTGCGACACAAAAGTAGTATTACTGTAAAGACGCATTAGGGAAGATTTAGGGCACACGCAAGGATGCCGTACGGCTTCATTTCCCCAAGAAAGCCATAATTTGTAGGACATTGTAGGAAAACAAAGCCCAGATTTTGTACAACCATTGAGATTCGTACAAACAATGTATTAGTCCTGGTCATTGGGACCATAGCTTTAACCCCATTTAGAACCTCATGTGGCCTTAACCAAAACTTGGCATAGTAGAAAGTCCAATTCTATCTTGGGACATGCAAATAGCAAACCTACAAAAGTTTCATAGTTCAACACTTTTCCATTTTGTACCTGAACAATTACAGTTACATTACTTAACAAATCTTTTAACCTGATTAATTGTCTGCAGGACGTGACTGTGAGGCTGAGGTTTCAGGTTATATAGGCACTACTTGTCATTTTCAAATTTATGCCTTTTGATTTGAATATATGCACCTGGTTGTGGTTGCATATTTATATTAAAAAAAAAAAAGTGAGCAACTCTCAAAAGTCTCTCATAGATGGGCAAACCTTTGAAAAGAGCTGGCTGATTTAGAGGTAAACATTTTGACAATCTTGACTATTCTGCTAATGCTAGATTGAGGTGGTCCAGACTTGTACAGAAAAGGATTAGTAAGAGCAGAGCAAAGCAGATATTGGAGCTGACAGCAATCAAAAAATAAACTAAAATAGCTGAGTTTCTGAATATTAAATAACTTTACTGTTTTCCAGCATAAACCATGGCTACCAATGACTCTTTATCTGAGGAGATCTTACGAAATGTACATGTATCTATTGTAAACATTGTCGTTGTACTTCCTATCAGTGTATTTATTCTTTATTTGGGATTCAAACAATGGAACTCCAAGAAAAATGACTCTTCTTGGTTTATCAGCTACTCTGACTTCTTCACTTACAATCTTGTCATTATGGAGCTGGTGGAAATCACAGGACATGCTGCAACTCTTTGTGTCATTTTCAAGAATTATGAGACAAGCCAAGCTTTGTTTTTCATGAGATATTTTGCATGGTATGGAAAAATGATGTTCCCAGTTTTGACGTGCTTTGAACACTACGTTGCCGTGGTGCATCCCATGACGTATCTCAGCCTCAAAAAGGGAAAAGGACGTCTGATTCGGAACATCTCCACTGGACTTGTTTGGGTTGTCACACTTGTACTTGTGCCTGCTGCCATCCTATTAGGCTATGGACCTGCTTTTTTCATTTTGGACGCCTGCCAAATGGTTTTATATTTCGGTACAATATTCTACTGCAGTGTAGCTGTTCTCAAAGTACTCATCCATCCAAAACCAGGTGATGTTAACAGGGACAAAGGGAAAGTTGAAAAATCCAAACGTCATGCTTTCTTTGTCATTGTGGTGGTCTTAGTGGTGATGATTGTGAAGTTTTGCTTTGATGCCACGACAAACATTTTCTGGGACATGATAAAAGTAATTATGCATCTTGAGATTTTTTCTTTAACCTTATATTGGTTGAACATATTAACCAGTCTGACACTGCCACTGTTTTACCTGCAGCGAGCAGGGAAGCTACAGCAGTGTGGAAAAATATTAGGAATAGGAAAATAATTGTGTTATTTATGTCATGACTTTGAACATTTCCGAGGACCGAGGTCCAAACTGGTCCACAACTCTCTTTTGAGTTTTTATTGAATAATGTCACTATTGTTACCATAATGAAATATTATTTAAACTTTTATAAATGTCAATTTCCTTTGTATGCTAATATAAGTTTGGACAATTCATATGTTTCATAATGTTTTTTTGTTTTTTTAATAGTGTATTCTCTGGGTTCTTTAGCTTAGCTGTTCACATGATGGGTATGGCTAAACTCAAATCAATTAGTAGTCTATAATAATAAAATAAAAATACCTAATGGAAGAATTATATAACTCTTTCACTGCCAGCCCTGTTCTCATTTTACATCCCATTGCCTGCCAGGGCTTTTTGCTAATAATAATTTTCCCATCCCAGTAGCACAAAAAATGTGTGCAACTAGAATGATCACATGTTGTACATCAAAAGAGACCTACATGTGTCTACTTTCATGTAGAAAAAAAAAAATGGTTATCCCCTTTTGATATGTAATTCCTTGCTGTCCTCTGTTCTATTTTTTGGTGAAAGAATTGTGCGTGTACACAGCATTTCAGGGAGCGCAAAACGGACAAATTCTCACATATTTTCTTATTTTTTGGTAAAGAAAGCAATGGATGCTTCTCGTGCATGTTCAGTACACTTGTCTGTGGAAGTAGGACATATTTTAGAAGCGCACAATGCAAGGTATTTGGAAATGCTAATGAAGGCTGCTGATCCCATACCCTCCTGCTATGTTTGCCAATTTAATAAAATGTACAAGTTTGCATGACTTTAGTCCCTATGATTTGTACCATTCTGTGGTAAACAGGGTTTTGTCTTTGTCAGTTTTAAAAGCATACAAGAGTTTGGTTTTCAGTAACTGGCTGTATATCATGCGAGGCTAGTGTTAGCCACACATAGTAAGTAAGTAAGTAAACTTTATTTATATAGCACTTTTCACAGACACTAAGTCACAAAGTGCTTCACAGGACATAAAAACAGTTTAAAAACAACTTTAAACAAAAAATACAGTTAGAACATCTCAATTAGGACTCAAACGCTTTTCTAAAAAAGTGCGTTTTCAGATGCTTTTTAAAAGCATCCACAGAGTCCAGAGAGCGAAGCGACAGAGGCAGTTCATTCCAGAGTCTGGGCGCCACAGACTCTGGATCTCCTCGAGTTTTAAAATGTGTTCGGGGAACTATCAGCAGGTTCTGTTCACATGACCTGAGGCTTCGATTTGACCTGTGAGGTTTAATCAGGTCAGTTATATACACAGGTGCCTGTCCATGTAAAGCCGGGAATGTCAGAACCAAGATTTTAAATTGAACACGATACACAACAGGGAGCCAATGAAGCTTTTTCAAAATAGGGGTTATATGGGCTCTCCTGTTTGTGAGGGTCAAGAGCCTAGCAGCTGAGTTTTGGACATACTGCAACCGGGCCATTTCTTTCTTATTGAGGCAAGTAAAGAGACTGTTGCAATAGTCTAAGCGCGAGGATACAAAAGCATGGATAATCATCTCTAATTCTGATTTTGACACCACAGATCTAAGCTTGGAGATGTTACGCAGCTGATAAAAGCAGTTTTTTACTTGCTGTTTTGCGTGGTGTTCAAAAGACATAGCTTCATAAAAAATAACACCAAGATTTCTTATCTGAGCTTTGGCAGAGTGCTGCAAGTCGCCTAAATGCTTTTTAATTGCGGGAATAGCACTGTCTGGGTCTCAGTTTTCTCTGCATTTAACTGAAGACAGTTTTTGCTCAACCACTGCTTAATCTGAGACAGGCAGTCAATTAAACAGTTGAGTTTGTGGGCCTCTGAAGGTTTAAAAGAACAATACAGCTGTGGATCATCTGCAAACAGATAATAAGAAACATTACTAAACTGCTGGATAACCTTACTGAGGGGGAGGACATTCAAAAGAAATAGAATAGGGCCCAGGACAGAGCCCTGTGGCACCCCACACGTAAGAGCAGCAGGCTCTTATGTGTGGGGTGCCACATGATGCAGGCTGCATAAACATGGAGCTGTTTTAGGATTTGGGAGCGTCCACAAGAATCAGTAAACCAGCCTGAAGCCGGTGTAATGCCTGTAACTGTCCAGAGTGTGGTGCTGTGACACTGACACAGAAAGTCACAAAATGAGAGAAAGTGTTGACACTGACACTAAGTTTCAAAGTAAACAGAAACGTAGCAAAAAAATTCTTTCGAACTTTGCAAACATGGATGTGAAATCTACAGAAGAGATACAGAAAGTGGATTCATGCTTCTTTGGAATATTTTGACAAAGCTTCAAAACGGATTTAATGGAGATTGTTGTGAATTTATTTAATTTCAAGCTTGTTTCTGTGGTTTATGGTCCAATAAGATGCAGATTTTGGCAGTGAACATCATGTAAAGGTCTGTACATTTTGCAGATGAGACGTGACTCTGGAGCAGTGATGTCATGAAAAAAAAGTTGCAGCCACAGCGTAAATGCAGTGTGGTTTAGGTTAAATATTTGTTCTGAAATGCCTGAGCTTGGCTTTGTGTGGAAAAGGCATGAGAATTCAGGGCCTACAATATGCCAAGATAGGCTATTAGTTACATGGTGCAGCAAAAACACGCAGGACATGATGAGCAATTCCATCTATATTGGGACTAACAAATAGCAAATCTACAAAAGTTTCATAGTTCACCACGTAGGACGTGACAGTGTTGCTGAGGTTTCAGGTTATGTAGGCACTACTTGTCATTTTCAAATGTATGTCTTTTAATTTGAATACTAGCACCTGGTTGTAGTGAGCAACTCTCAAAAGCGTCTCATAGATGGGCAAACCTTTGAAACGAGCTGGCTGATTTAGAGGTAAACATTTTGACAATCTTGACTATTCTGCTATTGCTAGATTTAGGTGGTCCAAACTTTTACAAAAAAAAAGATTAGGAAGAGGAGAACAAAGCAGATATTCGAGCTGACAGCAATCAAAAAATAAACTAAAACAATTGAGTTTTTGAATATTAAATAACTTTACTGTTTTCCAATGAAACCATGGCTACCAATGACTCTTTATCTCAGGAGACCTTAGTAAATGTACATGTATCTATTGTAAACATTGTCATTGTACTTCCTATGAGTGTATTTATTCTTTATTTGGGATACAAGCAATGGAACTCCAAGAAAAACGACCCTTCTTGGTTTATCAGCTACTCTGACTTCTTTACTTACAATCTTGTCATTATGCAGCTGGTGGAAATCACAGGATATACTGCATCTCTTTGTGTCATTTTCAAGAATTATGAGAAAGGCCAAGCTTTGTTTTTCATGGGACAATTTGCATGGTATGGAGAAATGATGTTCCCAGTTTTGACGTGCTTTGAACACTACGTTGCCGTGGTGCATCCCATGACGTACCTCGGCCTCAAAAAGGGAAAAGGACGTCAGATTCGGAACATCTCCACTGGACTTGTTTGGGTTGTCACACTTGCACTAATGTCTGCTGCCATCATGTTAGGCTATGGACCTGCTTTTTTCATTTTGGACGCCTGCCAAATGGTTTTATATTTTGGTACAATATTCTACTGCAGTGTAGCTGTTCTCAAAGTCCTCATCCATCCAAAACCAGGTGATGTTAACAGGGACAAAGGGAAAGTTGAAAAATCCAAACGGCATGCTTTCTTCGTCATTGTGGTGGTCTTAGTAGTGTTAAGTTTGAAGTTTTGTTTTGATGTCATGACACACATTTTCTGGGACATAATAAAAATAAGAATAGATCTTAAGAGTTTTTCTTTAGCCTCATATTGGTTGAACATATTAACCAGTCTGGCACTGCCACTGCTTTACCTGCAGCGAGCAGGGAAGCTACAGCAGTGTGGGAAAATATTAGGAATAGGAAGATAATGTGTTATTTATGTCATGACTTTGAACATTTCAGAGGAGCGAGGTCCAAACTGGTTCACAACTCTCTCTCTTAATTGAATAATGTCACTATTAATATCATTATGCGATATTTGTTAAGCTTTTCCTAAATGTCCATTTCTTATGTATACTAATAAAAGTTTGGACGATTCAAATGTTTCAGAAAGGTTGTTTTGTTTGTCTAGTAGTGCATTCTGTAGGTTCTTTAGCTTAGCTGTTCACATGATGGGTATGGCTAAACTCAAATCAATTAATAGGCAATAATAATAAAATAAAAATACCTAATGGAATTATATAACTCTTTCACTGCCAGACCTGTTCTCATTTTACATCCCATTGCCTGCCAGGACTTTTCACTCATAATAATATTCCCATCCCAGTAGCGCAAAAACAATTGTGCAACTAGAATGATCACATGTTGTACATCAAGAGACCTACATGTGTCTACTTTCATGTAGAAAAAAAAAATGTTATCCCCTTTTGATATGTAATTCCTTGTTGTCCATTCTATTTTTTGGTGAAAGAATTGTGCGTGTACGCAGCTTTACAAGGAGCGCAAAACTGACAAATTCTCACATATTTCCTTATTGTTTGGTAAAAAAAAAGCAATGGATGCTTCTCGTGCATGTTCAGTACATTTGTCTGTGGAAGTAGGACATATTTTAGACGCACACAAAGCAAGGTGTTTGGAAAAGTTAATGAATGCAGCTGATCCATACCCTCTTCCTCCTGCTATGTTTGCCAATTTAAAAAAAAATTACAAGTTTGCCTGACTTTAGTCTTCATGATTTGTACCATTATGTAGCAAACAGGGTTTTGTCTTCTTCAGAATTAAAAGCATACCAGAGTTTGGTTTTCAGTAACTTGGCTGTAGATCCTGTGAGGCTAGTGTTAGAATACATGATGCAGGCTGCAAAAATATGTAGCTGTCTTAAGATTTGTCCACATGAATCAATAAACCAGCCTGAAGCCGGTGTAATGCTCGCAACTGACCAGAGTGTGGTGCTGTGACACTGACACAGAAAGTCACAAAACGAGAGAAAGTGTTGACACTGACACTAAGTTTCAAAGTAAACAGACACTTAGCAAAAAATTCTTTTGAACTTAGCAAACATGGATGTGAAATCTACAGAAGAGATACAGAAAGTGAATTCACGCTTCTTTGGAATATGTTGACAAAGCTTCAAAACGAATTTATTGCAGATTGTTTATTTAATTTCAAGCTTGTTTTCTGTGGTTTATGGTCCAATAAGACGCAGATTTTGGCAGTGAACATCATATAAAGGTCAGTACATTTTGCAGATGAGACGTGACTCTGGAGCAGTGATGTCATCATGAAAAAAAAGTTGCAGCCACAGCTTAACTGCAGTGTGGTATAGGTTAAATATTTGTTCTGAAACGCTTGAGGTTGGCTTTGTGTGGAAAAGGCATGAGAATTCAGGGCCTACAATACGCCAAGCTATGCTATGCTATGCTACGTTAGTTACATGGTGCAGCATAACCACGCAGTCCATGATGAGCAATTCCATCTACAGTATATTGGGACTAACAAATAGCAAATCTACAAAAGTTTCATAGTTCACCACTTTTCTATTTTGTACCTGAACCT
This sequence comes from Mugilogobius chulae, assembly GCA_038363315.1. NCBI lineage: Eukaryota > Metazoa > Chordata > Actinopteri > Gobiiformes > Gobiidae > Mugilogobius > Mugilogobius chulae. The sequence continues at coordinate 25,246,040 of CM076404.1, read as the reverse complement.
AAACTTATCCTGTTTAATTGTCTGCAGGATGTGACTGTTGAGGCTGAGGTTTCAGGTTATGTAGGCACTACTTGTCATTTTAAAATGTATGTCTTTAATTTGAATACTAGCACCTGGTTGTGTTTGTAAGAAAAACACAAGTGAGCAACTCTCAAATGTCTCTCATAGATGGGCAAACCTTTGAAACGAGCTGGCTGATTTAGAGGTAAAGATTTTGACAATCTTGACTATTCTGCTAATGCTAGATTGAGGTGGTCCAAACTTGTACAGAAAATGATTAGGAAGCAGAAGAGCAAATCAGATGTTACAGCTGACAGCAATCAAAAAATAAACTAAAATAGCTGAGTTTCTGAATTAAATACCTTTACTGTTTTCCAACAAAACCATGGCTACCAATGACTCTTTATCTCAAGAGATCTTACTAAATGTACATGTATCTATTGTAAACATTGTCATTGTACTTCCTATCAGCGTATTTATCCTTTATTTGGGATTCAAGCAATGGAACTCCAAGAAAAATGACTCTTCTTGGTTTATCAGCTATTCTGACTTCTTCACTTACAATCTTGTCATTATGGAGCTGGTGGAAATCACAGGACATGCTGCAACTCTTTGTGTCATTTTCAAGAATTATGAGAAAGGCCAAGCTTTGTTTTTCATAAAACAATTTGCGTGGTATGGAGAAATGATGTTTCCAGTTTTGACGTGCATTGAACACTACATTGCCGTGGTTCATCCCATGACGTACCTCAGCCTCAAAAACGGCAAAGGTCGTCTGATTCGGAACATCTCCACTGGACTTGTTTGGGTTGTCACACTTGTACCAATGTCTGCTGCCATCATATTAGGCTATGGACCTGTTTTTTTCATTTTGGACGCCTGCCAAATGGTTTTATATTTTGGTACAATATTCTACTGCAGTGTAGCTGTTCTCAAAGTCCTCATCCATCCAAAACCAGGTGATGTTAACAGGGACAAAGGGAAAGTTGAAAAATCCAAACGTCATGCTTTCTTCGTCATTGTGTTGATCTTAGTAGTGTTAAGTTTGAAGTTTTGTTTTGATGCCACGACACACATTTTCTGGGACATAATAAAAATAAGAATAGATCTTAAGAGTTTTTCTTTAGCCTCATATTGGTTGAACATATTAACCAGTCTGACACTGCCATTGCTTTACCTGCAGCGAGCAGGGAAGCTACAGCAGTGTGGGAAAATAATAGGAAGATAATGTGTTTTATGGTTTATTTATTCCAAACTGGTACACAACTCTCTTTTTTAGTGTTGCGTTGATTGAATTGTGTCACTATTGTTACCATTAGGTGATATTTTTTAAACTTTTCCTAAATGTCCGTTTCCCATGTATAATAATAAAAGTTTACATGATCAAAATGACGGAAAGTGTCTTTTTCATCTTTATACCAATAAAAGCTGTGTTTCAGATGAGAAGGCAGCACAGCGGTTTTCTATTTGCCCCAGTCATGTGACGTCCTCAGGGTCCTAGTGCTCACTCACTTCTGCCATCTGCTGGTGAATCTGTGCAAATGTATCACGTATTTGACTGTAGACAAAGTCAGCATGCACATCAGAACATCCTCTATCGCGTCACATAATAAAAAGGTAAAGACAGAAATTTCCGTCCTTAGCAGGCAACGGTTGGCCACTGAAAGACAAAAATTGTATCTTTTGGAGGAAAAGACCTAACTTAATGTACAGAGGCACTAATTGTTGTCAATAAAGAGAGACATGACTCAAATTATCAAAAGCAAGTATAAGATATAAGGAAAATATATAACAAATTATGGTATTTTGGACATGCATAAATAGTTTCTAAAATTATTATTTTTCTTGATTTCTCATTTGGTTATTTATTTTCCAAGACATTACATTTTGAATGAAGCGTGAGTGATTTATTACTTTTATTGTCCGCAGAACGTGACAGTGTTGCTGAGGTTTCGGGTTATCTACTTGTCATTTTCAGATTTATGTCTTTTAATTTGAATATACGAACCTGGTTGTGGTTGTATAAAAAAAAAAAACACAGGTGAGCAACTCAAAAGTCTCTCATAGATGGGCAAACCTTTGAAACGAGCTGGCTGATTTAGAGGTAAACATTTTGACAATTTTGACTATTCTGCTAATGCTAGATTGAGATGTCCCAGGCTTGTACAGAAAAGGATTAGTAAGAGCAGAGCAAAGCAGATGTTAGAGCTGACAGCAATCAAAAAATCTAAGAGAAGGTGAGTTTCTGTAAAATTAAATAACTTCAGTGTTTTCCAGTATAAAACATGGCTACCAATGACTCTTTATCTCAGGAGATCTTAGTAAATGTACATGCATCTATTGTAGGCATTGTCATTGTACTTCCTATCAGCGTATTTATCCTTTATTTGGGATTCAAGCAATGGAACTCCAAGAAAAACGACCCTTCTTGGTTTATCAGCTACTCTGACTTCTTCACTTACAATCTTGTCATTATGGAGCTGGTGGAAATCACAGGATATGTTGCAACTCTTTGTGTCATTTTCAAGAATTATGAGAAAAACCAAGCTTTGTTTTTCATGGGATATTTTGCATGGTATGGAGAAATGATGTTCCCAGTTTTGACGTGCATTGAACACTACGTCGCCGTGGTGCATCCCATGACGTACCTCAGCCTTAAAAAGGGCAAAGGACGTCTGATTCGAAACATCTCCACTGGATTTGTTTGGTTTGTCACAGTTGTACTAACATCTGTTGCAATCACAGTGGGCTATGGACCTGCTTTTTTCATTTTGGACGCCTGCCAAATGGTTTTATATTTCGGTACAATATTCTACTGCAGTGTAGCTGTTCTCAAAGTCCTCATCCATCCAAAACCAGGTGATGCTAACAGGGACAAAGGGAAAGTTGAAAAATCCAAACGTCATGCGTTCTTTGTCATTGTGCTGGTCTTAGCAGTGCTGAGTGTGAAGTTTTGTTTTGATGCCACGATAAACATTTTTTGGGACATGATAAAAGTAAGAATGAATCTTAAGAGTTTTTCTTTAGCCTCATATTGGTTGAACGCATTAACCAGTCTGACACTGCCACTGCTTTACCTGCAGCGAGCAGGGAAGCTACAGCAGTGTGGGAAAATATTAGGAATAGGAAGATAATCCAAAGTCCAAACTGGCACACAACTCTTTTTTTTTCATTAGTTTTTTTTTAATACGAGCAATCGCTGTTGTTGTTTTCTTCCGGTATTTGTGGCACGTGCGCGTGTGCATTGGTAGGCAGACAATGACTGAATTTTCACACAGTTTATGATTGATATGTTTGTTGATTTTGATTTGGATGATAGAAGTGTCTGTTCCCTACACTGTCTGTCCATAACGATTATTGTTGATTATTATTGTAAAAATCACCAACCATGTTACTGTGAGGACAAGCCCTGCATAAATGATAGACAGTATCGCATAGCCTGCTAGATTTAAGCTAAAAAAGCAAATCGGTGCCGATAGCTAGCGGATGGGATCGCTCCCAGAGCAGCAGGAGAGACGAGGGAAAGGTAATTTCTTTAGTGAGTTTCAAAATTTTAATACAGCAATTTTACTCTTTTAGTGCCATTATTTAGGAAAATGCTTTGTATATTTTAATTGTTCATTACAGTATGTTATTGTTGACTGTAAAACAAGCTGTATGTTCTGTCTTCCAATAACTCGTAACTCCAGCGCCCATTGCATCGCGATATTAAACAAACCCAGAGGCTTTACTTGTCTAGGACTTAAGTGAAAATGTTTTGTATCTGCAGAGTGTAACCCCGGTCTCACACTGGATCCAGTCCGTACTCCGGTCCGGCGTACGGAGGCTTTCCGTTTCTTGAAAAGTAATGAGAGGCTCTCACCCCGGTCTCACACTGGATCCAGTCCGTACTCCGGTCCGGCGTACGGAGGCTTTCCGTTTCTTGAAAAGTAATGAGAGGCTCTCACACCGCGATCCGTCCGGTCCGGCGAGCCGCGCGGCTCTGCTCCGTACGTCCGTATCGTTTCCGTTTCATTTAAAATTTTCCGGACTGCCGGAGCGCTCCGGAGCCCTTTTTGGTAAAGTTGTGAAAAGAAGACACGACAAACAGGAAACCAAGCGCTCGCGGGTGAAGTGAATCCGGTGGTTTTCAAAGTAGAAACATTACGTTTCTGCTACTACAACAAATACAGCAAAATGCTCGACATATACGCGACTATTGAACACACAGGAGGCAAATAAACGCCCCGTACTTACTCATTATGCGTCGAAAAATCCAACAGAAAATGAAGTGACGTGAAATAAGCCCAAAACACGGCGCAAGTGTTCCTTGTTTACATATCCATGTGCCAGAGATCGCGTAAACTCCCTGAAACTCCCAAGTTGAGCGTGAATCCCCGTGAACTCGTGGTCTCGCGAGGCCAGCAGAGTCCGTGCATACGCATGCATATTCTGGAGGCAGTGTGAGTGACAACCGCACCCAGACGGATCCGGATCTGGATATGGATCTGGAGGCAGTGTGAGCCCGGTGTCACACCGCGATCCGTCCGGTCCGGCGAGCCGCGCGGCTCTGCTCCGTACGTCCGTATCGTTTCCGTTTCATTTAAAATTTTCCGGACTGCCGGAGCGCTCCGGAGCCCTTTTTGGTAAAGTTGTGAAAAGAAGACACGACAAACAGGAAACCAAGCGCTCGCGGGTGAAGTGAATCCGGTGGTTTTCAAAGTAGAAACATTACGTTTCTGCTACTACAACAAATACAGCAAAATGCTCGACATATACGCGACTATTGAACACACAGGAGGCAAATAAACGTCCCGTACTTACTCATTATGCGTCGAAAAATCCAACAGAAAATGAAGTGACGTGAAATAAGCCCAAAACACGGCGCAAGTGTTCCTTGTTTACATATCCATGTGCCAGAGATCGCGTAAACTCCCTGAAACTCCCAAGTTGAGCGTGAATCCCCGTGAACCCGTGGTCTCGCGAGGCCAGCAGAGTCCGTGCATACGCATGCATATTCTGGAGGCAGTGTGAGTGACAACCGCACCCAGACGGATCCGGATCTGGATCTGGAGGCAGTGTGAGCCCGGTGTAAAGTACTGTAGGTCTGATCAAGCCTGATGAGATGCTGCCTACTGACGTGAATTTATGTTACAAACTTCCCCAAGTTGTCTAAAACATTCACCTAAACCCTCACAGGTGTTTTGGTCCCGCTCTTAAAGAAGAAAACGTTTGCTAGGGACTTCAGATATAACAATTTGTTTGTTTTATTTTTTCCACTCCTATAGGCACAGTTTTGTTGACTGTGTATTGTTTTTTGCCTACCCGGGCGACGCTGCAGCTGGATGTGACGTCATTGCAATCCCTCGTTTTGAATTGTGTCACTATTGTTATCATTAAGTGATAATTTTTAAACTTTTCCGAAAATGTGCATTTCCTATGTATACTAATAAAAGCTTGGACAATTCAAATGTTTCAGAAAGGTTGTTTTGTTTGTTTATTAGTGTATTCTCTGGGTTATTTAGCTCAGCTGTTCACATGATGGGTATGGCTAAACTCAAATCAATTAATAGACTATAATAAAATAAAAATACCACATGGAAGAATTAATTAACTCTTTCACTGCCAGCCCTGTTCTCATTTTGTGTCCCATTGCCTGCCTGTGCTTTTCACTCATAATAATATTCCCATCCCAGTAGCACAAAAACAATTGTGCAACTAGAATGGCCACATGTTGTACATCAAGAGACCTACATGTGTCTACTTTCATGTAGTTAAAAAAAAAAAAAGAAGTGATACCCTTTTTACATGTGTTTGTACCAATAAAAGGTCATCTTCAGGCTCTTATTGCTCACTCACTTCTGCCATCTGCTTGTGCATCTGTGGAAGTGTATCATGTATTTGACTGTAGACAAGTCAGCGTGAGCATCAGAACTGCACTAATGCCTTGTCCACACGAAGACAAAACAATGATAAATTTAAAAATGATCTGTATAAACGTGGAGCTTACGCCAGGCTCACACTGCATCCGGTCCGTACTCCGGTTCGGCGTACAGATGCTTTCTGTTTCTTGAAAAGTAATGAGAGGCTCCGGTCATCTGGACTGCTGGAGCGCTCCGGAGCCCTTTTTGGTGAAGTTGTGAAAACAAGACACGACAAACAGGAAACTAAGCATGGGTGAAGAGAATGCAGTGGTTTTCAAAATAAAAACATTATATTACTACTACAACAAATACGCCAAAATGCTTGACATATACAGTACCTTCTGCAGATGAGACATGAATGTGGGGCAATGATGTCATCATGAAAAAAACTTAACTGCAGAGACACTAAACCAGAGTTTTGAAATTTTTTCACTCTGGGACCTGGTTTCAGAAAGATTTGTTTTCAGTGTTCTGAAACTCTGCTTCGTGTGGATGATGTGAGGTTTAGGTCAAAAATTTGTTCTGAAATACCTAAAGGCATAAGAACTCTTATTTACAGCTTTTTCTGCACAATAAATTTCTTGTGTCACTCACAAACATAAGCTTTAGTCCAGTTCATTATCAGTCACAAATGCCACTTACAGCTGTGGAACATTCTGGCAAAGCAATTGAGCCTGGTCCCATGAAATGCGTATGTATGCAGCACAATTTTAAACAGAGGGTATTATGAACATAAACTCTATTATTTGCGTGTGTATTTTATGTGTAGCTGGCCCAGTTAATTATTATGGAGTCATGAAAAAAGACCAGTTATGATTTATAAATATTTACAAAATTCTGATCTTGACCAACTTCAAGCCTCAGACCTAATCTTACCCATTTTTGTAACTTTAGGCCTGACCTTAGTCATAAAGGCCTCAACCTAAACAGGACGTACAATACGCCAAGCTACGCTATGATATGTTAGTTACATGGTGCAGCATAAACATGCAATGCAAAGCAAAGAGCAAAAAATAGTTTCATAATTTTTCCATTTTGTACCTAGATAATTATAGTTACATTGCTTAACAAATCTTTGTGAGGCTGAGGTTTCAGGTTATCTACTTGTCATGTTCAGATTTATGTCTTTTAATTTGAATACTAGCACCTGGTTGTGTTTGTAAGAAAAACACAGGTGAGCAACTCTCAAAAGCCTCTCATAGATGGGCAAACCTTTGAAAAGAGCTGGATGATTTAGAGGTAAACATTTTGACATCTTGAATACTTTGCAAATGATAGATTGAGGTTGTCTAGACTTGTACAGAAAAAGATTAGTAAGAGCAGAGCAAAGCAGATATTACAGCTGACAGCAATCAAAAAATAAACTAAAATAGCTGAATATTAAATAACTTTACTGTTTTCCAGCATAAAACATGGCTACTAATGACTCTTTATCTGAAGAGCTCTTACTAAATGTACATGTATCTATTGTAAACATTGTCATTGTACTTCCTATCAGCGTATGTATCCTTTATTTGGGATTCAAGCAATGGAACTCCAAGAAAAACGACACTTCTTGGTTTATCAGCTATTCTGACTTCTTTACTTACAGTCTTGTCATTATGGAGCTAGTGGCAATCACAGGATATGTTGCAACTCTTTGTGTCATTTTCAAGAATTTTGAGAAAAGCAAAACTTTGTTTTTTGTTGGACAATTTGCATGGTATGGAGAAATGATGTTCCCAGTTTTCATGTGCATTGAACACTATGTTGCCGTGGTCCATCCCATGACGTACCTCAGCCTCAAAAAGGGAAAAGGACGTCTGATTCGGAACATCTCCACTGGATTTGTTTGGGTTGTCACACTTGTACTAATGGCTGCTTCATATACAGTGGGCTACATAACTGCGATTTTCATTGTAGATATGTGTCATATGATAGCATATTTATGCACAACATTCTACTGCAGTGTAGCTGTTCTCAAAGTCCTTGTCCACCCAAAACCAGGGCGTACTATTGGAGAGAAAAGGACTGTTGAAAAATCAAAACGATATGCTTTCTTTGTCATTGTGCTGGTGTTTGTACTGTTGATTGTGAAGTTTTGTATCAATGTTGTGTTTACCATTTTATGGAGTATAGGGATATCAACAGTTCTTGCTTTTATCTCATTTTGGGTAAACCTATTGACCAATCTCACAATGCCTCTGCTATATCTCCAGCGAGCAGGAAAGCTACAGTGTGTGGGAAGACATTTGTAATTGGGAGATAATGTATTATAAGATTACCAATGCAGACCTCAAAATACAGTACGGACCAAAAGTTTGGACACACTTTCTCAATCAAAGAGTTTTCTTTATTTTCATGACTATGAACATTGTAGATTTACATTGAAGCCATAAACCATGAATGACCAGGAAGGAGACTGATGGGGTGCTGCGCCAGATAAGCTGACCTCCACAGTCACCAGACCTGAACCCAATCCAGATGGTTTGGGTGAGCTGTACCACAGAGTGAAGGCAAAAAAGTCCAACAAGTGCTAAGCATCTCTGGAAAGTCCTTCAAGACTGTTGGAAGAGCATTTCAGGTGGCGACCTCTTGAAGCTCATCAAGAGAATGCCAAGAGTGTGCAAAGCAGTAATCAAGGCTGGTGGCTTCTGTGAAGAACCAAGAATATGACATATTTTCAGTTGTTTCACACTTTTTGGTTATGTACTAAACTTCCACATGTGTTAATTTATAGTTTGGATGCCTTCAGTGTGAATCTACAATGTTCATAGTCATGAAAAAAAGTCTTTGAATGAGAAGGCGTGTCCAAACTTTCGGTCTGTACTGTATGTCCTTACAACTTTTTCCAAAATACATTATTAATGAGATAACTGCAGTTGAATTACAACTAGATGTTTATACAGCATTCCTTGAAAAATGTTTTTTCCACTGTGGGCTGTGCTTGACTGGGAAACAGAAATGGCGAGCTGTGTAATTGTCATTTTTTAGACCCATCCAATTTGTTACATAATTTGAATGTGACCATATGTTTCCAAGAGGCTTGTAACAACAATCTGTTGTCACTCAAAAGCAGTATCAAAAAAGTATCGCACGGATGAGTGAACGTTTAAAAAGCTGGCTGATTTTGAGGTAAGCTTTTGTTCAAATTTCATGACAATCAATATTTTTGTCTGATTTTTAAATGGCACTAGGGCAGAATAATGATAGATTGAGATATAGTCAGAACTTGCACAGAGGAGTGACACGAAAGAGTAGAAGGATGCAAGCATTACAATTGGGGAAAAAAACAAAACATGCAAACCAAAGAGATAAAGTTTATTCATAGCAAAGCATTTGAAACATTACATAACTGCCTTGTTTTCCAGCATGAAAACATGGCTGCCAATGACTCTGTATCCCAAGAGATCTCTTTGAGAGTGCACGTATCTATCGCCAACCTCGTCATTGTACTCCCTGTGTGCATTTGCATCCTTTTTTTGGGATTCAAACAATGGAAATCCAAGAAAAACGACCCTTCTTGGTTTATCAGCTGCTCTGACTTCTTCACCTACAATCTTGTCATTATGGAGCTGGTGGCATCTGCAGGATACGTCGGAACTCTTTGTGTCATTTTCAGCAATTATGAAAAAAGCGCAATGTTGTTTACTTTTGGGAGTTTTGCATGGTACGGAGAAATGATGTTCCCTGTTTTGACGTGCATTGAACACTACGTTGCCGTGGTGCATCCCATGACGTACCTCAGCCTCAAAAAGGGCAAAGGACGTCTGATTCGAAACATCTCCTCTGGATTTATCTGGGTTGTTACGCTTATTTTTTTCTTCATTGCTTTCGAAATGGGCTATGGTCATGTTTTTTTCATTGCCGATGCCTGCCAAATGATTGCATATTTAGGTATAATATTCTATTGCAGTGTAGCTGTTCTCAAAGTTCTCATCCATCCAAAACCAGGGGGTGCTATAGACAAAGGAATGGTTGAAAAATCAAAACGTCATGCTTTCTTTATTATTGTGCTGGTCTTGGTAGTGCTGAGTTTAAAGTTTTTTGTCAGTGCCATGCTGAATATTTTCTGGGGCATAGTGGATATATATCTGTTTGATCAATCTGATGTTGCTTTAGTTTCATATTGGACTGACTCATTGACCTGTCTCACTCTGCCACTTCTTTATCTGCAGCGAGCAGGAAAGATACAGCAGTGTGAGAGAACATTTAGGATCTGGAGATAATGTGTTATAAGATGTGATGGTCTTAAAGCAGTGGGCTTCAAAGTGTTTAATTATTTTTATAATTTAGTAATAAGAGAAGTGTGATCCGCTCCACTCACAAACTCTATTTGCATCTATAGAGTTTGCAAATGGATGTAAACTCTATTTGCAACCATTTGCTAATAGAGTTTAAGTTTGTAGAGTCTCAGTCTATCAAAAACAGCCTCATCTGGCAGGACAAGGACAGGCTAATGCAGGAGAGGGAGGTGGACTGTGCACGTCAGGCGAAAGTAAGGTATCAAGATGGTGTAGACCAGGTCTTTGGGGCATTCAAGGTCCAGCTCCTGTTACTGGAGCAGCAGCATCTGGAACAGTTACACTATCCAAAGGGAAGTGAAACAATAGGAAAACAGAATATTTACTCCTTCAGCAAAATAACCAGAAATCTAGGTTTAGTTATATTATGTTCTTAACTGGTCTGGTCATTATTCCTTGAACTGAGTTTTAAGCCTAATCTTAAATGTAGAGACTGTCAGCTTCTAATGACTTAAAAGTGGTAGGTGTCTATGAGACTTTTGACTTGTTACAAAACGTTGCACAGAAATAGCTAAGATGTCCATATGTTGCATTTTTTTATCTTTTGTTTTGTTCCTATTGGCCTTCCTTCTGCACATCTTTCCCACACGTCTGTTGTTTAGTGACATGACTTGCATTTGACTTTTGTGTCCTTTTCAAAATCTTTGATGTCGTAGGTTATAATAATTGTTACTGTGTTGTGTACCCAAACCATTTTGTTGAAACATGTATTTGAAAATGATTTATGTTTATATTGTAACTTCATATATCTTGATTGTGAGATTATGCTTTGTTTTTGACCTGCCAACATTTGCTATATTTAAAAAGGTTTATATGAGCTAACTAGACTTAAATTAGTAAAGAATAAAATGACCTCTCACTTTCTTATGTGAGTCCAACTCGCAGCAAGAACACCATGGGCTTCTTCTCCTGAGTTGTGAATGCACTAGGAGTTGAATCGAACAGAGAAACTGCTCAGGGTTCATCTTCTTCAAACACCTAACAACATGCTTCCAAGTGTAACTCTAACTCCTAAAAAACACAACAAACGTTGATAAAGGTGTTCAACATATGAGCTGAAATCTAAGAATGGCAGTTCCTACTACTCATCTTCACTGCTGGTCGACAACAGAGTGGTTTTATTAAAGACCTGTTTTGAACCAATGCATATCTTACTATAGAGAGTAGTGCTTACCAATAAATGGAAATAAATGATGAATTCATGATGTGTTTTGTTTTATTAAAGTCTGGTTATTTCTTTGATTTTAAATTGTAATATTTTATCACTGAAACAAAAGGCTTTTGCTTGTGAACAAACAAAAATAATAACTTCCTGCACCTACATGTTTTAATCATTTACCTAATGCATCTTGAGCCTCCGAATCGTTCAGCAATGAGCATGATGTGTTTTAAGCTTTTATCCCAACTTTAAGGAGACATGCTGACAATAGTTAGCCACAACGCTAACAACAACAGACAAACTTTGTGTATTTTAGTGAACAAACAGGACATTGTTAGATAGACACAGTTCAGACTATTTTTCACCTGAATTGAACGTTAACAATACATCTGTGCTAAGGCCGGGGCCATGCAGGAATCGAACATGTGACAGAGGGGAGCTGAGGCCTGTACTACGAACGTCGCTGAACTGATCCTGGATAAGTTTCTCTAACCCGGGTTGACTAACCCAGATATGAGCCTCTCTTGATAAGCTGTCCTATGAAACGAGTTCACAACTGGATTTGTCAACCCTGGATTTTCTCAATGAAGCCGCGCGCATTCACAGAGCAGGGGCGGGGTTAACACAAACTGACCAATCAGAACAGCCGAGCTGCGGACTTCAAACGTGAGGAAACGTCAATCATGAAGCGAAATACGAGCATTAAAATCCAAGCGAAGGAAACGCACTGTAGCTTCAAGTGGAGTCTGCGCTTACGACCAATCACAGACACAGAAGTTACGCTACAGAGTTCATTTAGCCTATATGTCATGCATCGATATAACAGACTAAAGGCTCGTGTAGACAGGATGCGATGATCGCATCCTGTCTACACGGGCCTTTACGCACAAATGTACAGACATGACGAAACATTCAATAGATCGACCGCTTAGTCTGAATGAGCTGTGTCTTTAGACAAGTGTATTTTGTCTGAATCAAAGTGATGCGTAGTAGTTCCACAGTCAAAAGTGCATTCAATCATTATTTCTTGACAATGAAAGCGTTTATTAATCATCACACAGATTTAACAGGATTCTTCAGTGTCTACATAGCCTATAACACCTCATGGCTCCTCTTAATAAATACGCTACGTGCGCATCAAATTGTAAGAATACACTGTGACTTTCGCATTTCCTCATTTCTCCGCTCCTCTCTCTCTCCCGTCTCTTCACAAACGTCTAAATTCTCGTCTCTGATTGGCCAGCGCCTTGTCTTTTTAACTTATTCGGGAACTTATTCTGGTCTGGAGCAGATTATGAGTTTGCCGCATGTTGCCATAGAGATCTACCCCGATACGAAGTGATCCAGTTTTGTAGGACCGCCAGACCAGGTTTAACCCAGAACTTACCTCGCTAAACCCCAAATCTAGCTTTGTAGTACAGGGCTCTGGTTGCAATGGAAATGAGTTTATTACTGTTGCTCAAAGGGCCTAAACCTTTATGTTTTTTATCTTAAACGTTACCCAAACCTTCTTCCTAACCTTACCATTAGCCTAACCCTTTTCCTAAGCTTACCCATTCCCCATAACTTAATCACCGTCGCTCCGGGCCTGACTGTCTAGCATTTACCAAGACCGCCCAGGGCCAGTTACTACAAATGTTTTGTTGTGTAAATAAAAACTTTGTGTCTATTGCTTTTGTGTCAGTTTCACCATTTTCATGTCCTGTGAAAGTTATTGGTTGCCATAGAAACTGATGGATGATCCAGCAAAAGGTCTTGTGGTTGCAATTTTAAGCATCTCAAAATAAGGTTTGTCTTGCTTTTTTTCCCGGTCCTCTCGGTGGAGGTGCCTCCTAAAAAAGTTTAGTTCCTTTAACAGACTGTTGATGTGAAAATAGAGAAACTATGCAGTATGCAGACAGTATGTTTACAAAATCATGCCACAAAGAATATCTCTGACAAAAAAAAATTAACTAATTTAAAAACTTAATAAGAAAATTTAAATTTGGAATCTAAATATCACTATATTAGCAAATATTTGTGATCACCCATTGCAAGCCATTCATATGAGCATCCCTTTCATCCCTTGCATAGTGCTACCTCTCAGTATGGTGATCACTGATCACAAGTCACATATTTGGAGACGTGACACCTAAGCATGTTGTTATCAGTAAAATTCTGTATGTATAGTTGAACAAACTGTAGAAAAACTTCTTACTTTGCAACATTCTAAGCAAAGAAAAACATTTGTATTGAGACAAGCATTTAGCAAACTAGATCAGAATTTTAATTTGTCTATTGTGTGCCTCAAAAACATTTAAAACATCTGTTTTTACAATAGGTTCTGAGTATATCATTTTGTGATTTACATTTTGTGATCATTTGAATAGCATGCACATGTTTCCATAAGGCGTGTGACCACACTGCTTCTTGTGGTCGCAAAGAAAAAAAACCAGCTCCCATTCACTGCAAAAACTCACAAATGAGTGAAGGTGCGACATGAGCTGGCTGATTTAGAGGTAAAAATGTCGACATTTTTGTTTTTAATAGATTTTTAATACTTACTTAAGGTGATTTGGATTATCTGTACACATGAGGGATAAATATACAAGCAAAAGGATGCTTACGCTAAAAAAATAGTGCATGACATTATGATTTTTTTTTTTTCTCAGAAAGACAAATGGCTACCAATAACTCTACGACGCTGATGATCATTCTGAAGATACAAGTGTCTGTTTCCCACCTTGTGATTCTAACTCCCCTCTGCATTTATATCCTTTATTTGGGATACAAGCAATGGAAATCAAAGGAAAACAATCCATCTTGGTTTATCAGCTACTCTGACTTCTTCACCTACAATCTTGTCATTATGGAGCTAGTTGTAATCACAGCGTACGCTGGAACGCTGTGTGTACTTTTTAACAATTATGAGAAAAGCGACACTGTCTTCACAACGGGACATTTTGCGTGGTACGGAGAAATGATGTTTCCAGTTGGTACATGCCTTGAGCACTACGTTGCCGTGGTGCATCCCATGACCTATCTCAGTCTTAAAAAGGGCAAAGGGCGCCTGATTCGGAACATCTTCACTGGAGTGGTTTGGGTTGTGACTCTTGTATTCATGACTGCTGCAATCATTAAGGGTTACAGCACTGTTTTTTTCATTATAGATGCCTGCCAACAGATTGCATATTTATGCACAATATTTTACTGCTGTGTAGCTGTTCTCAAAGTACTCATCGATCCGAAGCCAGGGGACGCTCAGGGAAACAAAGTGAAAGTTGAAAAATCAAAGCGTCATGCTTTCTTTATTATTGTGCTGGTTTTGGTAGTGCTGAGTATAAAATTTAGTTTTAATTTCATGTTGGGCATTTTCTGGGGCATGACAGAAGTAACAATCTCTCCTACTGATGTTATTGTCATTGTCTCATTTTATGTAAACTTATTCACCGGTCTGCCACTGCCACTGCTTTATCTGCAGCGAGCAGGGAAGCTACAGCAGTGTGTTCGGGCATTTAGAAAAAGGAAATAAAGTGTCAATTATGTTGTGGCTTTGAAAAGTTAACAGCTGCCACTTCTACCAAAAAAATGTTTTATGGTTAACAGGTAACAAGCCGTAGATCTGCCGTTTAAAAGACATAACATGCAAAAAGAACTTTTTGAGTTTTTAATCATGTAGGCCTACATTGTTCCCTCTAAAAAAAAAACCTCTGCTGATGTTTGGTACTTACATGTACATTACCACACCTTGTTTTTTTATACTGTATTGGTTCTTGTGCATAGGTTTCCAATTAAGATGTGAAGGAGCTTGTTTGAAGAATGGGAACAACACAAAAAAATGATCATATTTGTCCATAAAATCGTTTAAAGGGACTTGCCATTGAAGTGAGTGAGCTACTTGGTTGCTTAGGCATGAACATGTAAATAGCATGTTCTCCTAGAGATTTTGTTTGTTCCCAATTACTGACTAAATGTGTATCTTGTCTGATCTTAGTCCCAACTAACGTTCCACTGTATCTGTGCAGATGTATTTTACATGCACAATGACAACAGACACTTCCTGAGCATCTGTTTCATTTGTTCATTGTTGGTTTGTTTATGCTATAGCTCTGGAATTAAATTAAATACAAATAAAATAAATAATTTGTCATTAAATGAAGTTTAAAATTTTATAGTACAGTAGTATTATGGAGATCCATTTGTGTTAAAAATGTGGTGTGGGACTTTTGCTGCTGTGCCTGATCTTGGTACTGTAATGTTATTGGCTTTTAACCCAAATGTCTGCCATGCCGCCTTTCCACATGTATCAAATAAAATTAGGTCCATCTGTCAGAATTTTGATTGAAAGTTTATAGAACAGGCGCTTGTAGAAAATACTGTATTTGAACTAATGTTGCTAAAAAAAATTGCTTCTATTTCTGTGTGTTCTTTGTAAATCTGGAAAGCCAACATGATATTCAGCAGGTGCATCTACTTTTGCATCGTGAAGATTAAATGGCTGTAGAGCTCCTGCACCCACGTGACTAAATCTGTTGTGGCCGCCATTAAGGCAGTGATGCTACCAATGAATCTAATGGGTAGAAGCCTAAAAATTAGCTCCCTTCTACGGTTTACAGCAGTTAAGTTGCAATTTATGAAAAATTGACAAAGAAAAGGTAAAAATTAGAGGAAGTAATCTGAGTTCTATAACAGAATCCCTCCACATACAGTATGTCATTAAAAAGACATTATACACACAATTAACACTTTTTACTGGGAGTTTAAGCAATAATTTACCACAGTTAAAGTCTTATAAGTTATAATACTTTGTCACGTTGTCACTTCTGGGTTAGTTATGTTGATGGCCCAGATTTACAATGTGGTTGCTAGGTAACATTTGTAGATTCCCCTCCGCTTTTGTCACATTTACTGGACATAATCATGTTTGCTATATTTTACCAAAAATCTACTCCAACCTGTCATACGCACTTTAAGCCATAAATAATCGTACGTCTAAAAACAATTCTAATAAACATTAGCGACCATTTTGTGGCCTGACTTTGCTTTTCACGAGTTTAGAAGTAAAAATTGCGCTCTGAATCTGCCATTTCAGCACATCTGATTCACTTTCCACCTTATCTCATTAAAACCTTTCCCTGATTATGTTTGTGTGAAATACATTTGACTCTAAAGCCCTGCACATGTAACATTTACTCATACTGACCATTTAAACAATTTGATCTTGAGAGAAAAGTGAAAACACGGTGTGATATAACCCCAATTCTGTCATGGTGATAAACACATGAAAATCATTTTGGTTTAACATTGGTTAACTCGGTTTAGCTTTAGTTTGTGCTTTTATTAAATTCAAAGACTGATTTGAAAGGCATTTGCTAATGTTCTCTTCTCTCTCTGCCTATTTAATGAACTTATTTCCATGAGGCTTGTGACCACACAGTTTATTGTGGTTGTATAAAAAAACACACACAGGTGAACTGCCTTTAGTCATACGCTGTAAAAAGACACTCCGACGAGTTAACGTGTGACAAGAGCTGGCTGATATCGAGGTAAACTTTTTTGTCAATCTTCATCACAATCAGTATTTTTTGTCTGATTATTAATTTGTGCTGAAATTGCAATCTTGAAATCATAGTTGTTTGGATAGGATTATGAAGAAGGACCAATCTGCAAATGATAGATTGAGTTAGTCTTGATAAAATGCATCTTTACTATGACATGTTAATAGCGCATCATGAGCACGTTGCTAAACCTTTTTAGCGTGTCTATTATACAACTTAGACAGAAAATAGTGGCTTTTCACTATGGAGCTCAACAGTGGAAGATCGCCCTGGTTCCGGAAGTATTTTGCTCCATGCGCCATAGGCTTTTCGAAAAATTCAAATATTAAGAGTTTAAAGACATACCGCGGGCTATGTGCTAACTCAGATCCACAGCGCGGTTGTTTTCAGTCTAAAAAGCACATAAATTAAAATTCGTCAAAATGTCATAATAACTTTGTACTTTTTTAAGCTGAAAAAACGTTTTTTGAACAAAAATTTAGGTATTATGCTCGTGACTCACCTCATAGCTGCTTAGTCACGAGGACGTTTCCAAACTTCTAATATAATTTTTTTATCTAATCCCCTATGGCAATTTAACATGGGATCAGAGATTTTGGAACCAGGAAGTGTGCGGCCACTGTTGAGCTCCATTGTCATGTTATAGACAGGTGTTTTGGTTGAAGCCATGTGGGGGCATTTTCTGTCTTTATGAAGCTACAAAAATTGGTCATTTTAGCTCTGGGTTAAAATTGGTAAGAATTTCATTAATAATCATGAATTACATCCACCATAGAAAATAACAGGGACAGCAACATGTATGTTACATTTGAAAAATGAAAACATTGTGGGATATGCATATGCATTTAAATATGTGTGGTATTCATACGTATTTCTGTGAGATTGGGTAAAGACACCATTTAAAAAGAGATCAACTGTAATTTTTTTTAAATGTATTTATTTTACAAAATTGTATTGTTTTCCAGCAAGAAAACATGGCTGCCAATGACTCCCAGTCCCAACAGATCTCTGCGATAGTCCATATATCGACTGTTAACCTCATCATTGTACTTCCTGTCTGCATTTGTATCCTTTATTTGGGATTCAAGCAATGGAAATGCAAGAAAAACGACCCTTCTTGGTTTATCAGCTACTCTGACTTCTTCACCTACAATCTTGTCATTATGCAGCTGGTGGAAAACACAGGATACTTCGCAACTCTTTGTGTCATTTTCAGCAATTACGAGAAAAGCAAAGCATTGTTTAATGTGGGGAGTTTTGGGTGGTACGGGCAAATGATTTTCCCAGTTTTCACGTGCATTGAACACTACGTTGCCGTGGTGCATCCCATGACGTATCTCAGCCTTAAAAAGGGAAAAGGACGTCTGATTCGGAACATCTCCACTGGACTTGTTTGGGTTGTCACACTTGTGCTAATACCCATTTCATTGTTGCACAATTTGTATTTTTTTTTTGTAGATACATGTCAAATGATTGTATATTTAGGTTTGATATTCTCCTGCAGTGTAGCTGTTCTCAAAGTTCTAATTCATCCAAAGCCAGGAGGTGCTACTGGAGACAAAGTGAAAGTTGAAAAATCCAAACGTTATGCTTTCTTTGTGATTGTGCTGGTCTTGGTAGTGCTCAGCGTAAAGCTTTGTGTCGGTGTCCTGGCAAACATTTTTTATGGCATGGTACAAATATTAGATGTGTCTGATCGTACTATTTTTGGTGTGATGACATATTGGATTAACATATTGAGCAGCTTAACACTGCCACTTCTTTATCTGCAGCGAACAGTGAAGTTACAGCGATGTAGGAGAAAGTTTGGGATGGGGAGATAATGTGCCATAATGTGTAAAGATTTTGATTTCTTTCTAGTTAAAGCAAAAACATTTATGATGACCTATCAGGTGACATATCTTTTACACCGAAACAAATGATTCTGGCCCTTCTGGGTAGCATATATTTCTTTAATCAGATTTAATCATTTTTTATTGTTATTAAAATCAACTTATATAATAGACCCTCTATTTAAACCAAAGTAAACTAGCTCGTTTTTGGAGGGATTTTTAAACACAAAAGCAGAAAAAATGTCAGATTTTGGTAGGAACAGTCAGGATATATATCGTATCTTACTCTGTGGGACCTGACACAGACTTTGGTGAATTACTTCTGACGGATGGAAGCATTTTGTCTGAGCTTGTGTGGTTCGTCTTGGATCAGGATCTACTCTTTCACAAGGCTCAAGAGGTGATTTTTACATTTGTTTCAGGTTCGTTTTACTAGACCCAGTAGTAGCTGGTCTTTTAACAGTTTATTCATGTCTTGAAGCTAATGCTAAATATGCTAATGTGTGCACCTCCCATTAGTGCTTCAGACACACAACATTTACTAGTAATTATTTTAAGATCAATTTAGTCCAACAAAATTGGTGGCTTGTAGCTTTGAAAATCTGTAGCTCTCGTCAAAGGCTTTGCTAAAGTAGAAAATAGGGGTCTTGTGTGTAAAAATTAAATGATTGACAACAGTACAGTTTTAGCTAGAATTCCAAATAAAACATATCAGTTTGAACATCAAACTGAACGTATACGTCTGGGTAAGGTCAGGCTAACTTTAGACACAAAAGTCCCAGTCACAGTTCACAATGAAACGACATTTTAACCAAGATAAAACCTCAAACTTTTAATGCGTCGGCTATGAGTTTTCGTCTTTTTTGCCTCCAGCTAGCGGCGTGACGTCACTGTGACGTGGCATGAAAAGGGTTTATTAGACTAATATTGATGCCAACTGCCTGATATTTAAATCAGTGTATTTTATTTGCTTAATACTTACACCTAAAAACTGTGTAAATCCAAAGATCTAGTTATTGCACATGGTCCAGAAAAGCAGCGCCAAATACATTAATGATCGTCATTATAAAGTATTATCAATATATTTATTTTTCTGGATTGGAAGTAAACATTTTATTTAATTAAACTTTACATAAAAAATTAGCTAAATTTAATTACATTTATTATTTGCATTACTTATCATGAACAAATTGAGTAAATTCAACATTATTTTTTTTCAATCTAGGAAAGATTACTCTATTTGGCAAATGTTTTTTTATTATATGCATGTGGATTGGTTGCGGTGGCTGACTAGGCAAAGTGTGTAGTTGAAACGGATTGATTTATGTTGTAAATTTGGATACCATGCACCTGTTTCCATAAAGCTTGTGACCACACAGCCTGTTGTGGTCGTATAACAAAACACAGGTGAAGTGCTTTCACACACTCTGCAAACCCAGATGCTAACATTAGTCAAACTGATTGAGTCCGATTTACATCTTAGCTCTCATCTTATAGTTTATTCAAAGTTTTATGAAGTATGATGCATGCATGTTTGAGAAATCTTGTATTGTCTTGCAGTTGATGATTGAGTGCTCAGAAAAACCCTGTCCTCCCCTACCACCTATGCCCACCCACTTGTCTGTATTTAATTGTGAATATACATACTGTATATATATAAAAAAAAAGACAAATTCATATTAAAGCATGTATGGTTCAAAATAATCACCTTACCGCTTTTGAACATGAAGTAAACTGACTTCTTTCTTTTTCTAAGCTGTTTTACATCAATTTTGTGTTTTACGTTAGTTTCTTTCTAAATACATAGGAAAAAAAGCAACAAGTCCTCTTTAAATGAGTGAATGAGTGAAGGATACACATGCATGAAGTTTAAATAAGTGAGAAAATAAATGCACTGTGATGCACTTAGTGAAGTCACGGCTCATTCAGAAGACACTTCAACCGAAAAACTACTGCCAGTGCTAATGAGTGCATTGTTTGTGTCTTGGTCATTCATTCATTCATTAATTTTCTACCGCTTAATCCCGTTAGGGGTCGCGGGTGACTGGAGCCTATCCCAGTGACTTTGGGCCTTAGGCGGGGAACATCCTGGACAGTGGCCAACTTGCCGCAGGGTTAGACAGACATTCACTCACTAAGGGAAATTTACAGTGATGCCCAATTAACCTGAACATGCATGTTTTTGGAGGTGGGAGGAAACCGGGGTACCCGGAGAAAACCCACGGTGACACGGGGAGAACATGTAAACTCCACCCAGAGAGATCGTGAGATGTTGATGTGGTCGACACGGGAATCGAACCCACGATCTCCTTATTGCTTCCACCACTCTGCTTGGTCTTGGTCATTTTCAAGCAGTTTTCGATAATCTGACTGAATAATCTGACTTCTTTATTCAGACCCTCCTGTTTAAATGTTAGTGTTACAAATTCAGTATACATTTTACTTATTTATGTATTTTAATTACTGTTGCTACCCCTCAGCCGAGACCTAAGCTGAATAGTCACAAAATACAGTGACATGGCGACTATCTCAATAGAGCAAGTCCAGCCAAACAGAGGCTGCTCATTTTCTAAAGGGTGCAAAGGCTATCCTCTTCTTAAGTGTCATCGAAAGGAGTCAAACATCAGAACAATCCCAGATTTCTAACAAATCTACTGGGACATGGGACAGCAGGCTCAAAAATGGGACTGTCCTGAGTAAAGAGTGTCGTGGGGGTGTCACAAAATGTACTATTTCTTTTGTAACATGATAATAAAAACACAATTTAAAAAGCCTGATATTCTGACTCTTTTATTATCAAAGTTAACATCTGTATTTAATTACACTGATTTTACATTTGTGAGGAGTTAGCAGCAGCATGTTACAAGGCATTTACAGGACAAATACAAAATTACAAAATAATACAAAAGTCAACAAAGTTTTTCTTTTTTTATATTTAAATTGGCATTACTTTAGCTTGCTTGTTAGGCCAGATTAGCCAGTGTTCTAAACATAACTATTATGCAAATCAACAGCTTTGAAAAAAAACATGAGCTGTTTGACGTAATTGGTAATATTCATAATTTTCCTTGGAATTACGAAACTTTAAATTTATAGTGCAAAAATATTTACTATATCAAACAGGCAGTGGAAGTCTAGCTGTTTAACTACAGCAAATGTGACTTTAAGAACTTCGCAACAGTTAGCTAGCCATGCTAACAACAACCAGAAGCAAATGTTCTGTAATTAGAGTCAGCTAGACAAGACACAGCAGGGCGATTCTCACCCAAATAGATCCAACTTGACCTGGAGTCATATGATTTTAAGTAATTTCAAACAAAATAATCAAGCACAGGAGATTTAATTAGAGAATTTGTGGAGCCATAACATTTAAGAAACTTAGTAATCTTAAAGGCAACCAATGGGCAGAAAGAACACACAAAAAACAATTATATCATAACCAATGCACATTTAATTAAATAATTGATCTTGTACTCAACTGAAGCTAAGCTGATATGTCCAGAGCACCAACAAAACAATAGTAATTTCAAGACATTTCAAAATAGCTTTAGATTTTGTTTGATTTTTTTTTTTCACATTTTTTTTTTTTATATTTATGTCTATCTTTCAAAGTATAGAATGATAAGTAGAAAAAAGAAAAAACCTCCAGGAATCTTCTCTGAAAGTGTTGGTTCATAGTCCTGATTTGGTCCAGAGATCATGGCCTACTAAAAGTATAAGGCCAATGAGAAAGAATCAGTAACAAAAATAAATGACGCAGTGTCAGTAAACGTCTTCAAAATGCCACGAGAAGTCCTTCATTTTTGTTCTTACACAGCAAAAAATATCACAACATGATTTTTTTCTTTTCACTCTCTCTCTTTTTGTTTAATTTTTTTTTTCTATACCCAATTTTTGCTTCCTTAATGTAAACAAACAGATATATCATTTTAAACTTCCTACATCAGTCATGTTTTGCTCACTTACTTAATCCGTTCTGAGCCTCCGAATTGTTCACTACATCGTGCTTTAAGCTTTTGTCACAACTTTTCGGTGTGAGACTTTTAGCCACAATGCTAACAACAACAACAACAACAACAACAACAACAACAACAACAACAACAGACAAACTTTGTAGATTTTGGTGAAGAAATTATATGGAGGATTTTTCAAATCCAGCAACTGTTTGTTGTTTGTTTGACAGGTTCACAGGCCAATAGATAATGAGGTACCTCGTTATCTATTGGACAACGTTTTACTGGCCTCATCAGGTCCACAGTTTATATATTTTTATAATTATTTTTTGTTTAGCATTAGAACAAGGCTGTTACAAATCTATGCAACTGTTTTTGACAAAGACTGACAACAAACAATTTTTGAAAATCCTCCATACAACCTTTAAATGTAGACAGGTCAGATACATTAACAAGATACTGTATGTGTTGAGGGGGAAATTGATTTTAAGTTATGTTATAATAAAATAATCAGATGTAGAATTTAAGAAAAACTAACAAAGTAGTATTATTATATATTTGGTGACATTTAGGAACCACATATTAATTGGTCACTAAATT
The DNA here is from genome assembly GCA_038363315.1 of Mugilogobius chulae. Classification (NCBI taxonomy): domain Eukaryota; kingdom Metazoa; phylum Chordata; class Actinopteri; order Gobiiformes; family Gobiidae; genus Mugilogobius; species Mugilogobius chulae. Next base: position 25,222,773 of record CM076404.1, on the reverse strand, counting down.
GTAATTGGTGTGCTAGTGTGCTACTCAGTGAATATTCACATTACTAGCACTAGCACGCAACCATTTCTAACAATTTCAATTAACGTAATATCATTTTATGAAGTTAAAACTTTTGCCAGTAAGATATATTGTAAAAGTAGCTATTTGAGTCCAAATGTAAGTATTTCATTTGTAGTGAAGCAGGAAGTGCACTGTCAGCATGTTAATTATTGTTAGCTTAGCATGCTTGTTGTTGTTAGCCTTCTTATCGTGGCTAATCTTGCCTCAAAGTTTTGAAAAGTGCTTATTAATTCAGCAAGTTTCTAATGAATTTTTTTCATTTTTTCAAATATACATACAAAAATCAGGCATAGCACTTGAATAACTAGTTGTAAACAAATATTATTAGTTTTTACATGATCCATTCAGTATGTGTAGCTTAGCTGTTGAATTGCATATAAATAGAATTGGTCACATAATAATATTCAATTATTTGACCTTATTCTGCTGCTAACTAAACATTTGCTAACACTTTTTGACAACAAACTTCTAAAACTTTTTATTTGTGTGATGTTACACGGTTGGGATCATATTTTCATACACAACAATGTCATAGTAATAAAAGTTATTATTATTATTGGCAGCAGAACAAGGTTATACTGATTAGAACATGAAAACGTGAAAAACAATTATAATGCAAAATTGCAGCTGGTAAGCCTAAAATAAAGTGTTATCACAAGTAAATTTAACTTATCGTTTGAGGCACTTTTTGGTTTTGGCAGTTAGTTTGGGCTCTGTGTATTTGTTGACTGGCGCGTTATTCGTCACGTCCTCCTTCCACCATCTTGTATCGCTGTCGACAGGAAGAAGGCAGGTTTATGGGCCAGGAAAACTCGATAGGAACAACAGTTTGAACATTTTTCTCCAAAAATCTAAAGATAGGATTCCACCATGTTCTGGTCAGGAGGTTGTTTGGATCTCGACGCAGCGCCTAAAACATACACAAGAGAGGGGGATAAAGTGTATTACAAAAAGTCTCATTGAGTTAAAATGGCACTCTGAACATATTGTCTACATATATTCATTAATTTGTATGCAATCAAACACAAAAATACTCCTACAACTTTTGCACGGTACACTTTTTAAATCAAGAAATCAAGGATATAATTTTTAATACAGTATAATGTTTTGTCATTGGGTAGCAGGGTTTACTCTGGTTGAAACCATATAAAGAATAACCAGCAGAGGGCGACACAGGTCTATCTCTGATTGAATGAGGTCAACTGCAGAAGTCAAATTAAACATAAAATCATTCATTAGAACATACTTTCTAGGAATAAATAAGTTTTATCCAACATTATTAAAAAATATGGTTACAGGCCCTCCCCTTGCCAAATAAAGTCACACATTGTCAGCGCCACAAAAACATTTTGTTTAGGTTTAGTTTTTGGTCCAAATGTGACACAGTATTCCTTTAAATACAACTTGGTTAGCGGAACTGTGATCTTAATAAAAAAATAATGTCCATAAAACAAAAGCCCTAATAATTATAGATGTAACGCTAAAGTGTATATTAAAATCGGTTTCTATCGTTTTTTTGTGCTGTGACTGCTTAGAACAACTGAAAGGCACACACAGCAACCAACAAATGAGCAAAACAGACAATTAGTGCAACAATAAAAAAATATATATATATAATTTTTCTTTCATCATATAGCAGACATAAAAGAGATTAAAAAGCCAATGCAGCCAGTTAGAAGCTAGACCGTGAAAATCAATTTTCAAAAATGTATATCAAAACCTGTTGTATTGCTTCTACATTAGCACTGTCCCCAGACTCAATCAGCTATCTAAACCAGTGTTTCCCTACCATTTTGGAGTCAGAGCACACTTTTTTGGTTGATAGATTTTCGCGGCACACCTACTCAAATATTGCCAGATCAAACTACTTTGGAAACATTTATTTAATGTTGTAAATACCGTATAGTGTATATAACTTTAAAGGGGCACTGTCTAATTTTCTGGTAGCTTGGAATGACCCTCTTATTACAAATCTATATAAAGAGAACTAAAGTTAAGTGGTACAGTAGTACAGTAGTTCAGGTGTTTTTTTTTTTTGTTTTTTTTTTTGAGAATTACTGTAGAATGATCTAATATTGCTCTAATACATGTCAAATATGTTAAGTATTTTACTTTGGAACATGGTCAATGTAGTAACACAACCTTTTGTTGGAAAATTCATTAAATTAGTAAATAGTGATTGTTTTGCTTTTATTGTTGGTGAAAATGCTGTTCAAACACTCCAAGATGGCAAATACTGGCTTAATCTTATTCCAGTATCTCAAGGCACACTAGCGTTCGACAGCACACTGGTTGAAAATCACTGATCAAAAAACTAAAATATTTCATCATTTTCGTCACCATTGAAGCTGAGTTAAAGCATGGTATGCTTACATGTTCGTTGGCCATGGTGTGGTACCACCAGAAGAGGCGTGTGGTGATGTAGTATGCGACCACCACGTCCACACTGTAGTGCTCATGAGCCACGAGGATACAGAAGACTCCTGTAGCACTGAGGATCCAGCAGCCCCAGTGATACCACCACATCCAGCGCGGAGAGTCTGTCACAAAACACATTCAAGTAAGGGACACATATAGAAATCGTAATTGGTAAATACTCTGTAAAGCACTGTTCCACTTTTCAAGGCACTTAAAGCTCAATCCAGGATACACTCTCCCAATGTATGCAGAGTCTGACGCAGGGTGGATTAAGTGCCTTGCCCAAGGACACGACTCTTGTCATCCCACTGTGGGACTTTGTGCTACAACGGTCTCCTTAACTTGGTTAGCCTCTTTAACAGGCTTTGACAAGCAGGTATGGAAACAATAGAATGAGCAAAGCTAATTCTTAAAAAGTTATATAGAAACTGTCACGAAAGCACTCAAGCAATCAAAAAGAAAAAACTACTAAGTTGGGCCACACAATTTTTGCTTTGCAAATTATTGAATGTTGTTTTTCATCTCAAGAGTTGCATGCAAACACTAATTCAAATGAATACTACTGTCAAACAAGGAAACTAGTCAAGGTGATATTTTTAGATTTTACTTTCATTTTTACATTTAACTTGTGTCTCAAGTTGTGTGTTACCACTTTGATTTTTAGCTTATTATTAAAGTGGACAATTGATCATATTCTTATCAAACAACATTCTGAACACTGAGTCAGTGCCTTTTTAAACCAGAAAGCATCATCTCCACTTCACTACGAGGAACTAGTTAGATACATTTAAATATCTATTTCCCCTTTTTGCAGCTTAAAAATACATCTATACATAAGCAAATGCTAAAGGAAAAACTATTAAAAGAGTTTACTCACACTCTTTAATGAAAAGAAAGGACAGGGTGAGCATCACAGTGTGTCCGCTGTACAAAAAGTCTCCACACATCAGGTGAGAGCCCGTCATCGATAAACCTGTCAATACAAAAACACATAAGCTCAGTTTGAAAAGATAGACAAGTAAAAAGTACAAAAGCTGCTTTGGTAAAAATAATAGTGCATTTTTTGTTTCCCATTCAAGAAACATCAGTTGTTTTAATTGGCCCTTATTTAACCAGGAAAGTCCCAGTGAGATTCAGAATCTTTCAGGGGAGTCCCCGGGGAGAAGGGAGGTATTAATGGACATGTTTTTAGTGGTAGGGGAAACCTACACAGACACGGGGAGAACCTGCAAACGCCACATAGAAAAGCCCAAGGTCTCTGGACCATCTTGCTATTAGGGCTAACTGCTGCTACTGCTCTAGTCCCAAATCAACATATAATCAATATACGTATATACTGCATTTTCAAAAAAGTCAGATTATGTACAGTATATTACACTTTTTGAGATTTAACAGTGTGCTTTCATCATTAGTTAAGTCAAAGTTGTATTTGGATTAATTCCTGCATGTTTGAGTAATCTTGTACTATCTTGCAGCTGATGCTAAAGAAAGGCCCTGTTTTCTTCTACCACCTATCCCTGCCCACTGGTCTGTATTTACTTTTGATTACTCACAAATGCAGTTTCCAAGAAAAACATATAAGATTCAAAAATATCATGTAGCAAAGTTCAATTTAAATCAAGTTAAATTTTGATATTAGTTATATTTAAATATTACAAAGAGTAGGTGGAGCTGTTTTACTAATTCCTGTTTTACTAAGGAATTTTGATGTTAGTTATACAAAGAGTTGGTGGAGCTGTTTTACTAAGTAAGTCAATCGACCTGTTCAATGTTCTGTAGTATTAGTTTGTGAAATAGTTTATAGCTAAAAACATATAAACCAAAGATAATTCACCTCCTCCTGAGATCAGCTGTAGAATTCTCCAAATCTTTCCTGTAGAGTTGTTGTAAAGCTAGACGGAAAGAAAAGAAAGGTGAATCCAGACATATGTTGCAATGTGTGAGTCACTGTGTTTGAGGAATTTCCCTTGTGGATCAAAAAGTCTGTCAACATAGAACATAGCTTAATTGAATTGCACATTTTATGCCCTTAATGTGTTCTAAAACTCATATGTCTTATGATATGTAAAATTATAGTTTGGCTGCTGCTATGTTTTTTGACCATATGAGCTATGTTTACAGACCAAAAATCTGACCAATGTCTGATTTCTGGATTTATCAGATTATTGGAATGTCATGTTAATGGTTATATTTGATGTGAGCAGCAGATTTTTTTCTGATTCTTCACTCCAGGACCAGTTTTGACAAGGAAGTGCACAAAAATGTAATTGCTAAACACAGTAACTGTAAACTAGAGATGCGAGATGAGTTAAATTTTATACTTTTATTATGTTTTAATAGAAGAATTGTGTTCAAAGTTCACATAAGAAATGCCTTCAGTAGACTTGACAAAATAACTGATATATGTCTATAAACAAATAACCAGTTTTATGCAGCATTTGCAATTTGTTTATTGTGTGATTTTGTGTGACTATTTTGATTGGATTAAAACAAATGTGCAGCACTAAGGTAAACACAGACTAAAACTCAAATATTTGTTGAATCATCTGATTATTCTGGGCATAAATGCAGAGTATATTGACGCAGACTTGTTACCTTGGGTGCGCAGACCATGTGTTTGCCAGGTACAGGCAGAGTGGTGATGTACATGGTGATGCAGCGGTACATGTACAGTGTCCCAATCAGAAAGAAGCATCGGCGACCCACAATGGCTCTGCAAAAAAAGAAAATCATACGTATTCAGTTTTAAGTAGAGAAGGGACTGAAAACATCAACATCTGGAGAAGAGTCTATAGCATTAAAATCTTCACAAGGGTTGTTTTAGGCTAGCATACAGACTAAAGGGTGTTTATTGTGCTATTTTTTGGTGTTATTAAAAAAAAATAATCCTGCATGTTTAGGCACTGTGTTTTCTCACAATCTTAAAACAGTCTGTTCCACCTAGTGAGGTCATTAAATGCTATTAACAGAAAGTGCTCCATTGCATTTTGAAGCGATCTAGTAGAATCATTTAAGTTTGAATATTCATCTTTTAAATTTGCTACACTGTGATATCACAAGGAGGAACAGAGCTTTAAATTTTGTTGTTTACAGATGTAGACAGATGCAGAAGCTTTCATTCATTTACTTAAGCATCCTATTTATTAGAATTTAAAGTGTCATGAACTACACCTTACAGATATGTGCTTCCCTCAGCAGGAATTGGTTAATCTACTAGGGAAATAATCATGCTAATTTCACATTTAAAAAAAAAAGAAAAAATGTACTTCTTTGCGGTTTACGGCAAAATCTTTATTACTGGGGTTTTGGGGTCACACAAATTAACTTTATGTGGTAATATGGACACAGACAATAGTTTTCTATTGTTATGACGGCTGAGTTTGCAAATGAGGACATTTTAATTGTAACTTTGTAAATAAAATCCTCATTAAACTGACTCAAAAAATCTTTTTAAAGGTAATGATTTCAACTGTGTGTGATCCCAAAGTCTGTAATAAATGGGAGAGAAATTAAAGTGTTGTTGTTTATTTGCTTTTCTACCACTGTTTACCTGATTTTCTCCTTTTACATGTCAGAGTACTCAGCAGAGTTGTGGTGGCTTGAATTTGTTCTCAAACTGCAGCGTCCTTTTCCCTTTTACCGGTATTTTGAGGACATGGACTCTCAGTGCTAATGTTTAGAATGCTGTGATGTCATCTGCATGACCTCCCTTCACCTTATTCTGTGTCCAACCCACTTGTCTTGGCAGCACACTTCTAGTTGAGATCCGGTTAGCCTGTAGAATTCAGTTGCTGGGTTTATTTTAACTGTCAACATAAATATTTAAGAATGACCCACAAGACAGTTAGCATGTTAGTTACCTTAAACAAAAAGTGCGCTGCCAAGAAAAGTGGGCGGGGCAGAATAAGGTGCATAGTATCTCACAGACAAAACCCCCCATCTGTTTTTGAGAGTAAGAAAAGTTGGAAGTATGATCTAAGAACATTTCAATTTTTGGCACGGCTTTTTTTAATCTTGATTATTCCAATGAATTAGCTAGTTGACAAATACACATTTTGGTAAATAACAGTTCAATCAACAAAGTAGCTAAGGTTTTTAGCTCTAAACCACAAACGTTGATGTATGAAGACATTTTAACATTTATAAAAACATACTTGTGTTTGAGGAAGAGCCACTGGATCAGCCACAGTCCGACCAGAATAAGTCCGTTGACTTCTGTCACAGTGAAGGCCCACGGCACACGATCGATGTAATCAAAGAACTTATCAGGCAGCGGCGGATTCACAGACTTATCCGGAACTCTCTCATGAACCACGGTAATCACCACAGTCGTAAAAAACAGGTTAAACACAGCGTACAAAAAAGATATGCCCGTTTTCCACCATTCTTTCGGTAGACGTTTTCCGCGATCCTCCGGTAACGAGATTTTAACATAATCACAGTGTCGCCTGAGTCCGTTGCTCAAAGATTGGATTAGGCGTTTCTCTTTCAAAAAACGACAGAGTTTACTCTCCTCCTCCTCGTTTTCCTCTGGTTTGACGGTGTTAGCGTTAGCGTCCGAAGTGCAGTTGGAGATGTGTCCTGCTGTGTGAGGAGAGTTCACCGTAGTCACGTTAGCTTCCACATGAATGCATACATCGTTGTCGTCTTGTAACAAGTCCTGGGCGGCCATTTTGAAAAACAACGCAAGACTAAATTTACAAAAGAAATAAATTAACTATGAAACGAATTCAAATGATTTAGAAAAAGAGGTCAAATAAAGGGCACAAATGGCATATTCATTTGAATTGTTCATACAAAATATCTTTTACAGTTAAATCCATTGCTACTGGTTGATGGAATGAACTTGACAAAATCGTTTACTTTGAAAGAGGCTAACTAAATACTTATCAAAATCCTAAGTTCAAGTTGATCCAAAATAGTTTACAAAATAGTATGTGATAAGGTAATGAGTTGACAGTAAATGTATATGATTGGTGGGTTTTCCAACACTCGGATTGGTCAGTACGTTGTTCAAAAGCTGGGAGGTGATTAGATGATTGATGAAGTTGTTGTTAAACTCCAAGACTGGCTTTGAAAATGACAATATTTATGAAAAGTATAACAGCTTGACAAATTCCACACTTGGTTGATTTGGTGGCACGTGACTGGTCAATAAGTTGTTCCAAAGCTGGCAGGTGATTGGACGATAAATTAGCTCCAAGATATGGTCGATAACCTCCAGAAAACCTGTGACAGAGAAAACAACGGTTAGAGATTAAGAGGTAAGTTGTGTTCGAGTTTAACCAGTTTACTGCCTGACAGTTCTGAAGAAATTATCATGTTTTGACGATGCAAAGATTCTACAGTCTTTTATTCGTGTCAGCGCTGTGTCTTTAATATCTATGGAATGTTGTTGTGTGGTGATAACAAAATTCCAAAGAAGAAGCTTGTGTTGACACGACGATACATTGTATTCAAACTGTATTTTGTTACTAAGGAAAAGGTTAGATGATTTTTGTTGATATAATGATGATAATAAAGAACAACACTCTGCCGCCTCACTTATAGGAACAATAAAAACAGATCCGTCTAAAGTTCAGATGTGTTAAAATGAAATTGTTATAGTTTGGGTTGTTATGACCATCATTAAAGTCAGAATCAGCAGCTAAAATTAATATAGTTTAAATTGAGTTTATGTTGATCACAAAAAGTTAATGAGCCAAGTTATTTATAGACAAAGTGTGTTAAAATTTTACAGAAAGATCAATGACATTAACAGGAAAAAACTGTAAAGAAATGTAAACCAATTGTATTCCCCCCACAAAGGATTGAAACTCAAATAGTGCTTGTGTTTTTTGACTTCAACTCTTAAAACTGAAGTACTTCATTTTCATACTTAAAAACAGGAAGTATTAAACCTGTCCAGCTAGTACCTTATAGCTCTCGCAAATTCATCAGCACAGTTCATATCCACATTCATTAGTTTTGGCAGAATTTACAGCTTAAGAACCCCTTTTTACAAACAGCAAAATGAAACTGAGTGGACCCCCTCAAGCACAGCCAATCAGAGCGCTGCTTTCAGCTATCCAGGAGCAATAAAAAAAACTCTATTATTTGATTCAGACAGTACACAGCAATTAGATATTTTTTGGCTTTTTGATGGAAAACATACATTTTTCAAATTTACAACTGAAAAGTTAGGTACTTCAGCTTTAACAAACATTTACAATAATGCTGAGACACAATTAAATGTGATTAGATAATTAAGCGTTTTAAATTCAGTATTTACAAATCTCTAAGCACAATTTGCTAACAATCCTAGATCAGTGGTTCCCAACCTGTGTGGCTCCAGTGACTGCAGACAGGTAGGTTACAATAGTTTAAAAAGCCCAAATATGATTGAAAAATGTTTCAAAGAATACTTCCCAGTTAACATTTTGAGCATATAATATATGCTTGCCCGGCAAGTCCCAAGTTCAACCACTGCCTAACCTGCGTTTTGAAAAACATTGCATTTGAGGTCACCGCCCTGAGGAAGTACACTTTTCCTGCAGATGCACATTGTTTATTTTGGCATTAGTTCAAATCAAAAGTGATAAAGCTGGTATTGTGTCACATTAACAGATGAGCTATAGTGCCCTCATAATAAACAATTTGTCCTCACAGTCTAATAACAAGCTAAGCCATGAATCAATAAGAAGAAATATGTTTTTTGTTGTTGTAGTATCATAAATTTGTAGTCATGGAAAGCGCCGGGGGGTCTATGGGTGTCTTAAGACCCTCCAAACAAATGCTAAGACCTCCTCCTTTAATACCGCATTACAAAACAAGTTAAGTCATTAAGAATGTAAACTGTAAAAAAAGATACCTCAAGGCAATATGAACCTTATCCTCGATCAAACTTACAAACAGACTGATTGTGACCTAAAAAAAAACAAAAAAGTGCCCCCTATAAGAAAACGGTACGGCTAGGGTAGTTCCGGTTTGCGTAATACCTGTAGCTAGTTCCATCTCGTTTCATTCATTAGCCTACATATGGGGAATTTGCAGAAATGTGGTAAAACTAATATAACATTTAAATATCACAAAGCAGAGAGTGGATTTTAACTACATCATCACTGGCCGCGAGTTGAGACCTTCACATATGAGGTAAATACTTCATCAGGGAAAGCTAAAAAGTGTCTCCTTTAGCGCATTGCTAAATGCTAGCAAATAAATTAATTTAAATATAAAGTAAACAATTTGATTTAAAAAAAAATCGATTGATTGATAAATACATGGAATACCAGGCCGATTGTTCTTGTAAAAAGCTCTCAGTTTGTAGAGCCATTTTAACATTAATAATAACAATAAATAAACGTTAGCATTAGCTTTGAGTCACAAACAGCACATTTTAAATGCACATGGGTTTATCCTGGTGAAATAATTACTCGTATGTGAAGGTTTTAACATGCTGCAAATGGTTATCTGGCTATAACTTGTTGTCCACTTTGTGTCAAATAAATATTTAAATATCTTAGGGCGTTTCAGACAATTCTCCACAAGGAATGAATGGGACAAGAACGAACTATCCACAGGTATTTTCAGATCGGAACTAGCCAAACCACAGCGTGAAAAGGGCCTATTACCTCCAAAAATCTGTGGGAAAAACTGGGTATCACACATTACTGTCTGAAATGCGATGACACGGAAAAGTGATCTCAAATCCATCTAAAACTGTCCCTCTGAAGTAAACTATTAAGCACCAATTTGTGTGTTTACTAAAATCCTGAGTGTCACAGAGCAATGAGGAAGCGTGTTCGTGCTGTGGGCGTGTCTCGCTCAGGTTATTACAGGTCGACTCCATCAATCAGGTCTTTGTGCTGATGCTGCTGCTAAACTAGGACTTACATGGACTCTACATGGACTAGACCAGGACTGAACCAGGATTAAAGCTGGACAAACATGCACCGCTAAAGACTCAAGTGTTTACTGAGTGGGTTGGTGTTATATTACATAAAAGGCTTAAACCTGTGTTTCTCAATGTAATCTATACGTCTCTACTTAAAATGACAAATATAGACCAGTGAACTCTACTCTGTTCACCTTTAAGTGCAATTTTACATGTTGTATTTGTTTAGCTGTATAAACTGCATGAATAAACCAGACATAATTCAGGAATTACTCAAAACTGACAGGGCATATTTTTGTTCACTACAGTCCTAAACATTTAACCACTCAATTTAATATTCAGACTAATGCTGGACAGATAATTGAAAAATCAAGAAATCGATATTCAGTCATGTCAAAACATAAATTATTTGGTTATGAGTTTTGGTTATTTTTGCAGATATTGAAAACTAATCCTTTGTCAGTAAAAATGTGCTTTGGAGAAGAAGCCAAATAGAATATTTATTTAGTATATTTTTTCACTTTTAAATGGAATATAATAAAAATATGTATTCAAAAAAGGAATCGAAAATCGAGATCGATCAAGATTGATTCAGATTGATTCACGTGTGCAAGTACTTTTTACTCTCCTGCATACAAGACGCCATAGCTCCCACGGTTTTTATCTTACTGATCTACAGATCCACACCAACTGCCTGTATTTACTTCATTTTACAATTTTATTTACTTTGACAATATAGATCTGTTGTTTCATACAGTCGTACTGTAGATGCTGTGGCTCACCATACACCATCTGATAGGATGCAGCACTTTTTTGCAGAGGTGGGACCAAGTGACTGTTTTGTAAGTCCCAATCTCTACAATTTCAAGTGGAGTCCAAATTTTCTGATACAATATTTTGTATTTCTACAATTTTCTTTTCTTTATACAAATCATCCTATTCAAAATAAATGTTCTGGTCACAAAAAAGAAGTGATTTTCAAATGTAAAGTTTTAATTTATTTATATTTATTTAATTTGAGCAGAAGCATCACGTTGTCTCAATTCACAAGAAGGGCTGGACAACCAAAAAAACAAAATATAATTACAATTTTATCCCTCATATTGACCAATTTTGCTTAGCCTTTTCAAAAATAATATTAAAATAGCTTTGATTAATGATTTTATGAACATTAGTGAAAAAGTCAAATAAAAGATATATTATTAATCTGTCTCAAAGCTTGGTTTCTGCTTCAAACTACAGGTTTTAACTGACCAGGGACTGTTTGTCAATCTTTCGATTCAAAGCCACAAATCAAATAATTTACGATTCAACATGATTGAATCTCAATCTCTCGATCTTTCCATTAACTGCAGAGCCCTCGTCACAAGGCTCTAAGTTCCATGTCAATTTCTAAGTCACTGACCTTCAAGTCCAAGTTGAGACCCAACACTTAGTTCATTTTATCCATTTTATCAAGTCAAGTCTCAAGTCATCAAATAGGGACTCAAGATAGGTCTGAAGTCAACCAAAGAAATTCTTGGTCGATTAAAGATACAACCCATCATTTGAAACTAAAAAGTATGCTTTACTTTATTTATCTAGATGCCATTGACCGATTAATCGACTAAACGACTATACTTTAAGGACTTTAGCCCCCACTCAAGACTGTGATGACAATTATAGTGAAATACTGTAAGGTTTGGGGCAAAGAACAACATTGTATTTTTAGTTGAATATTGCGATTCAAAATGTCTACAGGTGATGTATGTTAGATGAACTAAACCAGGACTAAAGCCGGGTCTGTGTGCGTGGGCTTTGAGTCATTATGTAACCTAAAGCTCTTTTTCTCAATGTAAACTGTACCAGGACGGACCCACCCACAGGATCAGGACAGAGCAGCTGCTTTTCACAACACTGGGAGAAAGGTAAACAGCGGCATGTACAAACTTTTATGGGAGTGTTACTGTATCTCTTACATCAGTGTTTCCCAAGCTGTGAAGCACGTACCCTCAGGGGCAGGAGAACAAGTGTGGACAGATTTATTGTAAACTTACTATTTCAGTCGTCGCAAAAGATAAGTGATAAACTGCCTGTAATTTAGACCTGTGGTTCCCAGTCTTTTTCGTCTTCAGTACCCCCAAATCATGATCTCACACACAGAGTACCCCTTATATCATGTGTTTTTTAAGGGGTATTTTATCTTTACTTATTTATTTTCATTTATAACCATTGCATTTTAATGTTTTTATATATTCTATCTCAAACAATTGCCTCTTAACATGTAAAATGTGCTGCGTACAACATTTTTCATTCCAACTTCCCCATGGTCACGTACCCCTGGAGTCCAACGTACCTCTGTTTGGGAAACACTGATTTAGAATACACTAATATGTGATTTTACCAACAGTCAACCAAGAGAGATGATAAACTTAATGATTTAAATGAAATGTAATACCAATATTTGCAATTTATTTGTTTATATTTTGGAATTGGAACATTTGAAAGCAGAACTTGTGATTTTGATCTGTTTCTATAAAATGTATTTACTAAAAAAGCATACATGTGTTTTGTTTTGACTAGGATTGCAACAAGTTAATTCATCAATCGCAACTAACTTGATTCTTCCAGTGATTGTCAATGAATTTAGTAATTGATTAATCATTTGTACAGATAATGAAAACTGCCAGAAAAGGATGTAGGACCAGACAAACGGTAAAGACGTTGGACATGTATTTTTAATAGAGAAAAATAAATGTCATAGTTTAGTTTAGCTCTTTTTACTTGCTCTACCAGTGGAACATGACATTTTTGGTCTCAAAATATGAAAACATGTGCTTAAAAAAATAAAATAAGAATAAAAAAGTACTAGTATGAAAACAAATTGTACTTTACCTGCTTTCTTGATTTAATGGCAGATATTTTTACTTAACAAGCAAATCTGCTGAAACTAAGATATAATGATAATGAGTTAAAAGACATTTCTACTTGTCAAAACATTATTTTTACAGTATTGGTCAAATTGAATGAAAATCTCACACTAATCAAAATAAAAAATCTACAGAATAATTAAGTACCAAAACATTACCTTTGACCTTGTTTTTACACTTGTCTGAGTTGAGTTTGGCAGCTATAGTCTGAGTCTATAGCATTCCTACAGCAGCAAAGGTATGTGACTCATTCTTGCTAAATACCATTAGAGCTGCTACTTTTCACACCATCTACATTTACTTTTAAGTTCAGTCTAGGAATCTGGGCTAAAACCTGTTTAAATCAGGATTAAACATGGACTAAATCGGTCTAAACCAGGAAGTAATTTATCAACAAGACCAGATCAGGATTAGGGCTGGAAAGTTTCTTTTTAAATTATGTTATTTGGCAAATTGCGAAGACTGCAGTTCTTAAGTTCTATGAAGGAAGAGATGTAATAATATAATGCACAATCACATTTTAAAGATGGCGTACCTATTTTTAACAGTGAAAACCCTTTTCTATTCATCCCATGCTGTCACAAACTCTTCAGCACAACTTCATATGCATGGAGTTTTTAGAACTTTTTTTTCCAGACTCAAAAGTGAAGCAGGTTTAGTACCATCTGCACAGCCAATCAGCTCTTATGGTCTCATCTGAAACAATAAAGTGATTCAATGTTTATAATTAGATTACCATCAAAAAGCGGAGGTTTAATTTTTTCACAATGTTTTGCTTTTGCAGTAAACTTTTCTGTGGAAAAACTGAATACAACAAAATTAAAAAGTTCAGTACTCCAGCTTTACAGGTGACTGGAGCCTATCCCAGTAACTTTGGGCCTTAGACGGGGGAACACCCTGGATAGTGGCCAACTCGTCCCAGGGCTAGAGACAGACAACCTTTCACTCTCGCATTCTTTCACTAGAGAAAATTTACAGTGTTGCCATAACAACCATGTTTTTGGAGGTGAGAGAGGATCTTTATTTCACTTAATTCAAAGGTCAAGCGCATGGCTATTCCACTAGCTTTAGAACTCATACTTTATGAAATAAAATAAAACAAAACAGTAATAATATTGGCACATAAAGAAAAGTGATAAAACTGTAATTTTACTGACAATTTTACATCACGGTGTGAACTGAAATGACTTAATCGTTGCTGCCTATGCTTTTCATAGCTAGTATTTTTAGTAGTTACAATTTAAATGTGACCTGAATAAATATGGCTATTAATTCACCACATTGCTACAAAAACAACAAACTATTTCTTCTTATTTTATACAGTTACATTCCACTTTCACAATGACAGGTAGGCTGTCTGATAAAAAGTTAAAGATTGACGTTTCAGGAGGATGTCCCTTTGCTGATGCAGTTGGCTGAGGCAGTGGTATGTTTTCAGTCTGAATGACTGATGGTAAATTGGGATCCCATGCTCCTAACTTCATTAAGAAGAATTTCAAATGTTGTAAACAGAAAGTGATGTCAGGGCCACTCAGGCAAGACAGGAATTCACAAACACAAACTTCTAACCACCATTTAGAATACTAAACTGGGACTAAATCAAGACTCTGATTACACAATAAAAGGTGTAAAAGCAGAAAAGTAGGACTAAACCAGAACTTAACAAGTTTAATCAAATACAAACTAGGTATGAATGGAAACTGAGGCTTCAAGTGACTGTTTAGTCAATGAAACAAAATAAACTAAAACTAAATATATTTAACTCTCAGAAGGGCTGCAAAAATGTATTGATTAATCACAACTAATGATTATTTGGGAAATAATTTTCAATAAGGTAATAAGTGCTTGTTTTGAATAGGTTTTGACAGTCTTAAGATATGATTTGCCAATGGGACAAATTAACATAAAAAACATGTCGTTTTACTTAGAATTAGAAAAAGAGAAGCATTTCTCACTCAAAAAATGTCACATATTGTTGTCATCAACTTATATTATTAAACAGCATGCCTTGCATTAAAAAAACGAATTTTATGCCCAAAAAACATACAATTTTAAATATTTAATAAATAAGCAAAAAAACAACAACAACACAACCTTATAGCCGATATGGTGAGATAGCAATTTAGTCTGAAACTAAAAAAGTTTGCACCAAGAAAAGAAATCACAGAATGATAAAAAAAATAATAATAATAGAAAGCTTGGAAAATATAGCTTAAATGTAGCAAAAAACATCCTTCATTCAGGTATTTATTAAATAAAAAAAAATCTGTATTATTTCCAGTGTAATGCCGTTTGAGAACATTCTGGAGGCGTAGAAACTCGTGTTTACATCACAGAAAGGTTTTCTCAGTACATGGCATGTTTTGAAACCTAAATAAAACCAGTTAGCTATTATTCGATTACAGCCCAAATCACAACTAATCAACTATTAAAATAACTGTCAACTAATTTAATAAGTAATCAAACTATCAATAACTCTCTTTATAGGGTTAGGGTTAGGCTTCAGAACGGCAATGATGATATTGAGCAAAAGAAAATAATGCAAATGTAGTGTTTTTGAGATGAACACTCAAGTGACCTTACCTCAGCTCAAAGTTAGCAAAAATCTTGAAAAAAAAAACAAAAAACTTTTGCATTCTAACAAGTAATCGAAAGAATAATCACCCAACTAATTGATTACCAAAATAATTGTTCCAGCTCTAACTCTGAGACTACTTTAATGTCTTATCAAGCAAATAAAGGTTGGAAAGGTGCGACTATTTTATAGGTGAGTAAAATACAACTCTGATTATTTTTACTATTAGTCATGATTAGTCAATTAATCGTAGCAATGGTTGTATGATAGTGTGATTGTGCTGGGATAGAGCGCCTCATTTTCAAACTGTTAAAAAAAAAAGATTTATATTGTTTATTTTTTTAACTAATTTTTCGCTCACAAACTCTTCACTAGTTTCAAGGTTTCTCTAGAGATTGAGAAGCCAAATTCAAGACTATTTAAGACCACTAAACACAAAAATTAAGATCTATTTGCAAGTCGTAAGAGTATTTCACAATGCTGCTTCTTTTTCAGAGAGTTTCTAAAGATATCATTTTATATTTTGCTGAAAAATCTAATGGATGAACAGAAGCCTTCTATCAATTCCATGAACCAAAAACCGTCAAAGAAACACACTGGTTGTGTTATATTATTGAGAACTGGCTGTGTGCACGGAATTTCAGTTGGCTTGTGTACGTTCAAAAATGCTATCTTCTGTACACACGACCACTTCCTGTTAGCGTTAGCATTTAGACACAATCAAGTCTCTGGTGAAATATTCCACTGATATGCAAAGTCTTTAACATGTTTTCTGTAACATTCACCACAACTGTCTGATCTAAAGAGAATTTATTTGTTTTAAACTGATGTAATGAAAACCTCTGTGAAAAGCATTGCACAGGAAGTGGTTGTGTGTACAGGATGTACTATTTTGAACGTATGCAAGCCGCACAGAGCCAATTTCCCACATGAAAAGCTACAGAAATGACACAAATTCCTTTGTTAAAAAATTAAAATCCTGTAAACATTTTTCAAACATACAACAGCAAGTTTAAGACTTTTTAAAGGGGATCTATGATGCAAAATCTTTTCCAAGTTTTTAACAATGTTAAAGCAGTGTTCAGTCATCAACAGTTTGGTCAAAGTTGTATTTGGATTGAGTAATCTTGTATTGTCCTGTAACTGATGTTCCAATGCTCCAGTCTACCATCTATTCCCATCCACTTGTCTATATTTACTTTCGATTACTCAAAAATTCAGATCCTGAGTTACAATTTACAATGAAGAGGCATTTATCAGTTCTACCATTTTAAACAAGAAATCAACTGATCTACAAATACCTTACCTTACATTCTTCCAAAATATACAGAAAAATCACAACAGGACTTCTTTAAGTCTTATCTATTTAAGACTTTCTTAGACCCTGCAGAAACCCATAGTTTAATACTTTCACTTTCATCTTTTATCCAAAAAGTGTCATATTGTGACTCGAAATTCTCACCACAAGATTGCAAAAATAAACTGTCACAGTCTATGAGGGCAGTATGTAAAGATTTGTTTTTTATTTGTATATATTTTATCTTCCCTAAAATGTTCTGGTTGCACAATAAAAAAGGAAAGACTAAATTTACTAAGATTTAACTGGTCTAGATTAAGAACTAAACCAAGACTAGGTCAAAAATCATGAGAAAAAACATCACTAAGACTCAATTTGAAGATGTACCAATGCAGACAATAATCTAGGTCTGATCCAAGACTAAAGCAGGATTTTAGAAGTCAACACTTATGCCAACATGTCATACATCTTGAGACACTTCACATGGGCTGTGGCTCCGCTGAACAAACTTTACATTACCCGTAAAGGCGCACCACAGACAAGCAAATTCTTTTCCAGCTAAACCGGTACAAAGCTTGTAGTCAAAACAGACCACAAAAAGGTAGTCTAATGATTTAAAAGTTAAATAATTGCCTTTTTTTCATCAAGACAGTTAGTTTTCATAAATTAAGCAAATTGTTGCCCAAAAGCATAAATCAGAATGTTTAATTATGTTGCTAGATGTGTTGTTAGAAGAAGCAACTTTTGATTTCTCGTGTTATTTTTGCGTGCACATGGCTAGTTTCTTCACGTTGACTTGACCAAACTGCCAATAAACTACGCAAATCTGCCCCGAAAGCGTCCGTTTATGTCTATATTTTAGTAGTTCTGTGATTGATCTTAAGAGTTTCAAGCACTTCCCATCCACTTCTGTCTGAGTTTGGCGACTTTTACGCAACATTTCCTCCGCACCTGTTTGGCTCGCCTGACAAGATTCTCAACTTTCCTCAGACTTTCTGTTAAAAAAAATAAATAATCGAATCTACTCACCGGTTCAAACGTTGCACTTGAAGTCTTGCTAATACGTTTTCGATTGTTGTTTTTGCGCTCGAAGTCCTCGTGAGCTGTTGTTTTGGGTTGGCGCTACGTAAAAAAGCAGTGTGAAGTTTTGCTCCAGAGCGTCGTTACGTACGTTCCATGCGTCAGAGCCAGGCCCCGCCTCTTTTACCTGCTTACGGAAGTGAGTCACCTGCCGAGACAAAAGACGATTTCGAAAGAATTAAAATGATAGGTGAAGACAGAAAAGTCGATGACTAACGCATTTCTGAACCGATAAGAACAAGACGAAACATTTTGTATTTATTTTTCAGGGTGTGAAACGTTATGAGTCAAAATTAGACCAGAGATGATTAGCCTAGATTACACAGAGTAGTAGCCTGGGTTAACCCCAAAATTGACTATTGTTAATTGTGTGGGGTTGATCATTTAACTGTTTTGTTCATTTATGATCAATAATTCTGATTAATATTCATTTTTCCTGGACATGTAGAAGCCTGTGATATTAGATATCTTATTTAAGGCCTTACTTTCTTAATTTTGAACCTATTTTCATGTATTTATTTGTTTGTTGTACACATTTAAATCTAATAGACTATTTTTTAACTTTTTCCACGCCTCCCTCACTCTCACAAACCCACAGGATTAGTTTTACTGTATGGATGTTTGGCTCCTTTAGAACAAGTTTTCCAGATCAGCTTTTATTCCAAGTCATATTGCTTATATAGCCTATTTGGAATAATATAATAAAGTTATTGCATGTTATGATGCACATGCAGTTGAAGATGCAGTTGTGTTAAAGTTTAAAGATTACAGGTTTTGGGAAGGGTTTGGCATAAGGGAGATCTACGGTTTTCAGAAGAACTTTCCAAACATGTTGAATTTAATAATTTGTTTGAAATTGACTCTACATAGCCAACTTACACATTAATATTATGTTTTTCGCAGTTTGTTGCTGAATATTGGCACCACCACTTTCTGTGATGACCAAACTCAACCAGATCAATGTGTGAATTGTAACTACTCCATGCTAACGTGCTCAACAAATAAACTTGCCTCGCCTAATTAAAATAATATTTGCTCGATGACAACTCATTACTGTAACGGCTTGCTCATCAGCAAAACGTTGTGAAACAGCTGCAGTAGGCCTACATCCAGAACCTGCTGCTTGGGTCCTGACTGGAAACAGGTAGTATGATCCACATTCGCTCTGTACGCAAGCCGCAATCAAACTTTGACAGATACTTTCTAATAAATACATTGAAATTGATCAAAAGCATCTTGTCAGAAGTGGGATTCGAACCCACGCCTCCAGAGGAGACTGCGACCTGAACGCAGCGCCTTAGACCGCTCGGCCATCCTGACATGAAAACTGACTTACTGTGGAGCTAGACTGCCTACCTGTGGATGAACCAAAAAGTGCACTAACAATTATAATCCTGAAAAATTGAGAGTTACAATGCCCTACTGTGGCATAAAAATTATTATTATTATTATTATTATTATTATTATTATTATTATTATTATTATTATTATTATTATTATTATTATTATTATTATTATTATTATTATTATTATTGACAGCCTACATTTATATAATGCAGTATACACAGAAAAAAAACAACCCAAACCTGCAGAGCTGACTTTCGACTTATTTAAACATTCTTGTCCGATTCTTAAACGAGGGTTTGGCTCCCTCTAGTGGATACCGATGAGTATTGACAAGAAATAAAGTACTGATAAAAAATAAAGTTAAATAGAGGGATTAAACTTTATTTTTTATCAGTAATAATAAACACTATTTCTAAACGTGTGCATAATTACATATTTAATTTTTTTAACAATAATATATCATTGATATGTTTAAAATATAAGATATATTTTCATTATTTTACTCGCACACACTTTTTACAAATAGTCTCTAATGCTACAGGTAAAAATCACAATATAACATTAACAATTTTCTTTTCGTTTTAGGAAGGTTTTAGAGTTTTAAGATTGCGCAACATCAGGATTTTCTTCATAGTCACGTGTAGTTGCGCTGGTCTGACACAAGAAGGCACTGTGGGTCCGTATAGTTTTCATGTCAGGATGGCCGAGCGGTCTAAGGCGCTGCGTTCAGGTCGCAGTCTCCCCTGGAGGCGTGGGTTCGAATCCCACTTCTGACAATACTTTTCACTTTTTACTTTTGACCATTCCAAAAGTAAAAGTAATAGAAAAATACGCGCATTGTTTGGATATTTTTACATGCTCCCGCCGCTCTGAATACACCAGCTGTTGAACTAGAGCTGTTGAAGTGTTTTGTCACATTTGTAGCCTATTTCTGATGACAACGTGTTAAACAGCACAGAAAGAATCCCAAATGGGTCTTCAGTTTTCCAAAACAAAACTTTAGCTCAAGCAAAGTGTAATTATTTTTACTTGCTAATCGTTTTTAACATTAAAAACTGATTCATCTTCCTCTTTGAAACAAGTTTCCTTCAATAGTATATACAATAGAATATCCATAAGAGTTGTTTTTTATTCTAAAACTCAACCACATCTGTAAAAAGAAAATATGGATGAAAATTGATTTGTGAGAAACATTTTATTTATATTATTAAAATAGATACACTTTGCTAAAAATGGATGACATTGAAAATATATTAAGTAAATATATTAAGTCTATTGTCTGTGATATCTAAGTTTTTGCTGTGTTGTTTGAATCTAGATAAAAACAGTGTTTAAACTTTAAGTCCTTTAAAACTTGCTGTGTGGTGTTGGAGAAGCAAACTAAATACACTGAAAATGTGAGTTTATGATTGAGAACTGTGTGACCTGTCGTGAGAAAGAGTCTAAAACTGTGTAAATGGATGAAAAACACTGACAATTATGGCTTCTATGGTTGAAGTACCATAAAAAAACATAAAACTATGACTAAAAATTGTAATTATACACACATGGATTGAATAAGTCACCAAGTTAAGTTGTGTTAAAAGAAAACACAGGAGTGACTGGCGGCCATGTTTGTTGTGGACATGTGCAGGGCAGACTGGAGGCGGGGCTAACCTCTGCCCTCTGCCTGAGACTGAGAGGAACAGCTGAGATATGAACCAGTCTGTGAGGAGGCACGAGACAAGACACAACATCTGAAATCATGGACAAGGGAGACGACATCATCAACCCCAGGTACAAAAACACAACAATGTGATTTCTATGTGTGTCAGATTGCCCTTCCAGCCAGTAAAATTAGTAGATTGTGCAGTGAGGGTGGAAAACTTTGATAAACTTTGATTTACCTGTTTATTTATGCATAGAAAATCAGTCATTGCGAATTAAATTGTTGTAAAATAGCATAAAAACCCAATAGTGTACAAAATTATAAATAATAAATGACTTGACTTGAGTATATTCTGATTTCTGAAAATATGTGTCACACAAAACATGGAGAAAGCAAAAACAAACGCTTCTTCATACAATAAACTATTTTTACGGACAAATTAAAAGGTTTAAACAAATGGGTTGTAGTAATAATAGAAAAAAAACCATTACAGTGCAAATATATGACCTTTTGTTTGAAATTGCTGCATTATTTTGGTCTGTTTTGTGGCTATTTAATAAAACAAAAACCTTGGCTACCTATGTAACTTTTATTTGGGCCATTTGTTGTGACAGCTGTGAATTTTAACACCAATAAAAACAACCTGGCCTGGATGGGACTGAACAATTCAGCTGGGGTGTCATGTTATTTGTGATATATTACTACTGTTGTGGATCTAACTGACACATACCATCAAAATAAAAAAAATGTATATAGTCTTTTATGTAAAATCTATCAAATATAAGCCAGGACTTTACATTGAGGATAGTTTAATTTGTCACACAAATGCATGTTTTATTAATACGTAGGCTAATGTTGTTGTTTTTTTTCTTTCAACTCTTATACTATTTTGTCTATAATTCTTCTTTCCTCAGAGTGAGTTGTGAGTTTGTCTCGTGTCTTGTTTCAGTGACGTTTTATTTTTAGATTCACAGCCGAGCTCAGACCAACAGCTGCTTCACATACAGTACATCCACTACCGATAGTACTACAAATACTTCTTTCACTACTACATCATCCACTTACTGTTGATTATCTGCCTGTTGATAGAAATAGTAAAGGAAAATGGATTGAGCTTTTTTATTAATATGATTACAAATCAGCATTGCTTTGTTTTGTCTCAGATAACTAAGTAGATACAAATTTGATTTCTGATCCAA
Organism: Mugilogobius chulae; assembly: GCA_038363315.1. Lineage (NCBI taxonomy): Eukaryota > Metazoa > Chordata > Actinopteri > Gobiiformes > Gobiidae > Mugilogobius > Mugilogobius chulae. The sequence goes on along the minus strand of CM076404.1, from coordinate 25,200,367 downwards.
TATGGGATCGGACATCGATGTCGTTCCAGGAAATTTAGCTGGATCAGGTATCGACACAGTGATCAGTTCAGACGATTAATTGGAAACAATGAGACTAATTTAGCAGCTGGTGTTGATCGAGAATATCCAATAATGTTTGACATTTTATTCAGATTAAGTTGTGATGACTGTGTGATGTTTGACTTGTACATATTAATAACAGCTACATAACGCTGTGTATAAACACATTTCTTATGTTTTGACAAGAAAGAAGAGCTGTTTCAGTCCTTACACTAGTAGTATTGGTATCAGTAGTTACTTAAAGCCAAAGTATCTCAATCGGTATTGGAACTGAAAAAACTGGATCAGTGCATCTCTATCTGATATCAAGTATTCTGACATGATACAATACAATGCATAATAAAATGCTATAAAACCCCTTGGCATATACAATGCCTATTTTACTCCGCTGAAGCCATAAACCAATCCAATATTAGATTGCAAATAGATTTTGTAAAAATGTTGTTTAAAAAGTTATTTTAAAAAATGTATTTTTCTGTATTTCTGTATTTTTGAATAAGAATCACTACAGTATTTTGTATCGTTCCAGCAACAAACTTCCTAATGTGGCGTCCTTTTTTTTACTTTGGCGTAAGCAGCTATAATTTTACAGTAAGCCTCATTTAAACTGCTTCATTCCTCCGTGTGCAAATAGAATATTGTGTATTTTCAAATATTTTTTATTGTACAAGCAGGAACAGCACAAAAACATAGAAGACTTTTAACAAAATGTATATGAAATATGAATTTTGTTTATAGTAAGGTCATCTTTGTTTTTGTTTTTTCCAGTTTTGCAGCGGCCCTGATGAAACTGGACCCTGAGGATGGAGCTCAGATTATGGACTACATCAAAACTCAGGCCCTGCTCTCCAGAGAAAAAGCCTGTGAGAATACAAATATGTAGATTATTGTCATATCCAGTTTGTTTTCACCATCTAATAGACTGTGTTCCTTTTATAATGATTTAATGTTTGTTTTGATTGTTTTGAATGTGCATGTGTTTGTTATTCCCAGTGCTGCAGTCCTCGGTGCGGGAGCAGAAGAAACTGTTGGTGGAAAATGCCAAACTGAAGAAGGACATCGAGGATCTGAGAGTGCAGTTACAGGACAAACAGAAGAGACGATTAGGTCAGGAAATAAAAACGAAAGAACATTCACCATTCCAGATTTCATTTATTTTTTTGACGGCCGCCGTACACATACAAAAACAAATGCCAATTGACCAACCAGAGTACCCAGAGAGAACCCACGATAACACAGGAAGATTTGTACCAATTTTTATCGGTCAAAACCAGAAAGTTAACACTTAGCTTGCTAGTTGTTGACATTATTGCAATTGCTAAGTTTCTCTGGTTAATGAAAGATGTGAGACAATGTCAGGAATTTCAAAACCTCAAAATGCGTTAATGAGGCGAGTGAAAACTGAACCGCTGCAAACAAATAAGTATTCAAACTTGTAATTTTAAGTAAAAATTGAACTCTCTCTTCTGTTTTTCAGCCAAAGCCTTGTTTTCTCCAGCTCCGCCCCCTCACCAGACAAACCCCGCCTCCTCTTCAGACTCACCTGCCAATCAAACTGAAGCATCACCTCTCAATCAAACTGCACAGGAGCGACGAGATGGACAGCGTAAGAAGAGAGGAGAAAGGAAAGGTTGGAACTGCTTTGGCCATGACTGTATTTCTATCTGTACATTGTGTTTTCCAATGTGCTTGTGGGGAATAGTAAGTCCTTTTTACATACATTATACATAAAAGTTCTTTTTCAGCGATTCTTTGCGCTGAAAATGTATGAACTGAGACTTCCCGGTTTGAGTCCAATTGAACTAAATTTGCATCAGTAAATCACAGATACAAACGAAGATTGCAAACTTTGATCAGCCGTAAAAAGAGGTAGAATCGTCTGTCTGCTCTGATTGGCCGGACAAGTGGAGTTCCTCAAAACATGTTTGAACCTTACGATCAGACAAAGTGAGTCGAACTTTAAAGTACACCGTGTAACTTTTTGGCCAAAAAATAAACTTTTTGTAAATTTGTTTTTTTTTTAGTTTAGATGTTTTTGTGACACTAAAACAATGATAAGAATAATGTGTCTTTACTCTGAGTAAACTCGCATGCCCACAAAACTAATTATTATTTGGTCAAGAAAAGCACCTCCTTTAGCTATATTTTCTCATAATATGGCAGAAAACTTAGCCCTGAAAAGATTGTTCTGAAGGATTATTCTATCTTTCTATTTTTACTGAATTGTAAAGTTGACTTTTTACCTCTAGAAAGTTACGCAGTGCACCTTTAACTCACAAACATGACATGTTACTCGGGTCACTTGTACCTAGTCAAGCTAACTCTAGGCTTACGGTTGAAACTATAAAGCCAAGCTAGCAATTAACTTCATTTGGGTAATGCCATGGAAATCCAATTTGTTCAATAGTATTGGATGATATCTGTTCTGATCAATATTGTAGTAGTACTTCGCACTTTTTTAAAGTCTTGGTTTTGTCTGGGATCCAAGCGTATTTGGACTCAGTCTTGACTTGGTCTGACATGGAGAGACCACATTTCATTACCACCATGTTCTTCTAAACTTCCACCAGGAGTTCATAGCCCTAGAGCGGTGACCTGTCCCAGGGACCAAGGCACATTTGCAAGAACTGCACATTAAGATCATGTAGACACTAACAAATGTAGAAAAGTAGGCTACATAGATGGTGTTGATTTCTTCTTGTTTGGTCTCAACACATGAAAAGTCTAAACATTGACCCAAAGTCTTGACCCTCAGTGGTCTTGTCTCGGCCTTGACCTTCAGTGGTCTTGGTCTTGTCTCGGTCTTGACCCTCAGTGGTCTTGGTCTTGTCTCGGTCTTGACGCTCAGTGGTCTTGGTCTTGTCTCGGTCTTGACCCTCAGTGGTCTTAGTCTTGTCTCGGTCTTGACCCTCAGTGGTCTTGGTCTTGTCCAGGGATTCTGCTGTCTTGAAAAGGTCTTGGTCTCAGATAATGCATTTTTGACTACTACATTACTAATCAACATTGTTTATTGCCTTTTGTGTTGTTTGGACAAAAGTTTTGCAGTCCAACATCTGGATGGTTTGTTTTATGTCAATCCATTTTAGTTCCACCTGTTAAAAATGTGGTTTACAAAATGTAGAATTTGACCAAAATTGTGTTTGTGTCTCGTGTTTGTTGTCGCAGTTCGATCTGGAACAGGAAGTGAGCAAATGTTGGGGGTGGAGCCTCGCCTGGACGTGTCACGCTTAGACCTGAGAGTGGGGCGTGTCCTCAGCGCTCGGAGCCACGCCCACTCGCTCAGCGTACAGGAAGTGGACGTAGGAGAGCCCGCCCCCAGAACCGTGGTCAGTAAACTGGGGACCAACGTACAACTCGACCAGGTAAAGAAAAAAATATAAAAAATTTTCTTTGACATAAACATAAAAAGTCAATGCAATATTTTCTCCTGTAGCTGCCCGGTGCCATGGTCGTGTTGATCTGTAACGTTAAAGCTTGTAAACTGAGGGGCGTGGTCTCGAAGGCTCGTCTTGTCTGCTGCAGCCAATCAAAAGACTGCATTGAGTTGCTGACCCCGCCCCCCGGATCTACCCCTGGAGACAAAATCACCTTCCTCAATTTCCCAGGTATGCTTTGAGAAGATTTGTGTTTCTTTACCTCATTTCAACTCATTCTGTCTTTTCGAATAAATCTACAACCTTTGAAAAGAAACACAAGGAAAACCAAAAGAATTAAGAACAAGTTAGTGATCTTAAAGAATTCAAAAATCACCACAAAGTTTGTGGAACAACACATACAGTTGGTTTTTAGACAAGTAGATAAGATTAGAGAAAGTTTAGTTTAGTTTAGTTTAGTTTATTTATTTTTTTGAGCAGCAAAATATGAAAATAAGGACAATGCAGTACGCATTATGTTTACATAGGCATTATGCTCAAAAAGGAGTGGGTAGAAGAAAAACTTATATATTCCCACCCCTTCTCTTCTGCAAATCAAAATACAATATTTCAATTGACTTCCAGTTCCCTTCAAAACAAACAAAATTTCTCAATTGATAGTAGGAAATACATTATGAATTGTTTACAATAAAGTTATCACCAATGGTAGATACACAATCTTGAATATAAATATGACAAACATTGATACCAACAATGGTAATGACATACTGACTATGGTCAGAGACCAGATACCAACAATGGTAAAGACAAATACCCACATGGTAAAGAGAAAGCATTGCTATCAACTTTCATAGAGACACAATATCAATGGTAGGATGCCTGTCACTGCCAGTACTACAGTTATGACTAGATCTACATACATATTTAATCATCATTTGAATCTGTGGTTGTACATAAGTAGTTTATGGTTTTGCCAATGATAAAATGTATTCAACGGGATAATAGTAATTACTGTTTAGTGTGTGTTGTGCATTAAAAAGGCAATTAGGCAAGGCAAGATGTTGTGTGTTTTGGAGGGAGTCTTCTACCCCGGATGGCCCATTGCCTATGTCTATTCTTTGCATTAAAATAGACAAGATCTTGGTGAGTCAGCCGCCTGGAGAGGGCGCTCCCCGGCAAAAGAGCCACCACTTGTCAGCCCTGAACTGAATGAAGTGTGATGACAAAGTGATGCTGAATGTAGACATAACAGTGACAGTGGCAGTCATAGTGAGTGTAAACATAACAATGACAGACATCTCGAGCATAAAAACTTGATACAGGGGTGAAACAAATCATGTATGATATTCATGCTACTTTTTACACTATAGAATCACCAGTGTTGGCTTTATTGTCAAAATGAACTTGTCCTTTACCCTGTTGGTACTCCAACCCTTGACCATTTACTGAAATTAAATAGATTAATTAGAATGAACATACAAAATAAAAAACACAAAGTTATAGTTGTTGTTTTTCGTTTATGATAGTGCAAAGGAAGAAGTAAAGTAAACTGAAAAAAGAAAATGCTAAAGTGATGAGTCAAAGTTAAAGTTAGGTTTTTCGTTTATGATCGTACAAAATAAATACTAAAGTGATAAAGCAAGGTTAAGGTTTTGTTTTTCGTTTATGATCGTACAAAATAAGTACTAAAGTGATAAAGCAAGTTTAAGGTTTTGTTTTTCGTTTATGATCGTACAAAATAAGTACTAAAGTGATAAAGCAAGTTTAAGGTTTTGTTTTTCGTTTATGATCATACAAAATAAGTACTAAAGTGAAAAAAGCAAGGCTAAGGTTTTGTTTTTCGTTTATGATCGTACAAAATAAATACTAAAGTGATAAAGAAAGGTTAAGGTTTTGTTTTTCGTTTATGATCGTACAAAATAAATACTAAAGTGATAAAGAAAGGTTAAGGTTTTGTTTTTCGTTTATGATCGTACAAAATATATTACTCAAATGATAAAGCAAGGATCATTTTTTGTTTTTCGTTGTTATTTCACAAAAATGTACAGTACTTTCTTCTTTTTTTTTTTTCCCATATTTTGTTGTAATTTTGCTTATCCTTCCTCTGAATATTTAGAGTAAACATTGTACTTGTATAGCCGTTTGAAAGTGTCCAAGCTAGAGCAGTTTTTTAGATCATCATTTAGGTTGTTCCATAAATCAACACCACTCCGAGTTATACACATCTTTTTCAGAGTTGTTCGGGAGAATTGTTTTTTAAAGTTCATTTGATTTCTTAAGTTATGTTTTGAGTCTCTATCATGGAACATCATTTGAATATTTTCCGGTAATTGTCTGTGTCTAGCTTTGTAAAGTAGCTGTACAGTTTTATAATGTATCAAATCATGCAGTTTTAATATTTTGGACTTTAGGAATAACATGTTTGTGTGGTCTCTATAACCTGCACCATGTAAGATTCTCATTCCTTTTTTTTGTAGTTTATATATGGGTTCAATGTTGGTTTTATACGTGTGTCCCCATACTTGTGCTCCATAACCAAGGTATGGCATGACCAGAGAATTATATAATATATGAAGAGATTGTGGGTCCAGTAAATGTCTTGCTTTGCCCAGCACTGCAATACTTCTAGCAATTTTAGATTTTATCTGCACAATATGTGGCTTCCAAGTCATTTTGTGATCTATTGTTACACCTAAAAATTTGAAAGAATTTACTCTTTCCATTTCAATATTTTCTATAAATAGTCTAGTATCTGGTGTAACTTCCCTATTTCCAAAAATTATATATTTCGTTTTTTCCAGATTTAAGGACATTTTATTGTTTTCAAACCATGTTTTTAATAGTACCATTTCTTTGGCCACTTGAACTATAAGATTTTGTAAGTTTGCACCTGAGCATGTTATGGTCGTGTCATCTGCAAATAACACAAACTTCAACCTTTCAGATATTGTGCATAAATCATTTATATAAAGTAAAAATAGTTTCGGGCCCAACACCGACCCCTGCGGTACGCCGGTTATTATGGTTTTATTTGATGACTTATGATCATCCATTTGTACATATTGAAGCCTATTTGTCAAATAAGATTGGATCCAGTTTAATGGGGTACCTCTGATACCATTTTTATAAAGTTTTTGTAACAGGATCGAGTGATCGATGGTATCAAAGGCTTTCTTTAAGTCAATAAAAATGCCAATTACATATTTGTTTCCTTCTATGTCATCTGTTATACGTTCAGTCAAGTCAATGAGGGCGTGTTCAGTTGATCTGTTGGCTCTGAAGCCATATTGGTTGTTTGTTAGTATGTTATACTTATCAAAATATTTATCAATTTTTTGTGTGAAAATTTTTTCTAAAATTTTTGAGAACTGAGATAGAATTGATATTGGCCTATAATTTGAAAACTCATGTTTTTCTCCATTTTTGTAAATGGGTATGATTTTTGCAACTTTCATCTGAGTCGGAAATTTACCTGTAGAAAATGACAGATTAAATATGTATGAAAGAGGTTTTGCAATTTCTTGAATTACTTGTTTTATTAAGGAGATGTCAAGACCATCACAGTCTAAGGAAGTTTTAGTTTTCATGCTTTTCACAAGATTTATTATTTCTCTCTCATTAGTTTCATTTAGAAAAAATGAGTTTGCATTATTAGGTCCAATGATTAAAGGATGGTCTGCGTGGTTGTTATTAATTGTTGCGGCCAATTTAGGCCCAATGTTTACGAAATAGGTATTCATTTCATCTACTATTTCACTCATGTCTTTAATTTCTTTACCATTGTTTATAAAATATTTAGCAAAACATTCCTTAGTTGACTTCTTTTGATGACGGTATTCAAAACATTCCAAATGGCTTTAGTATTATTTCTATTATCTTCTAATATAGAAAGATTAAGGGAAAAGCTTAATAAAAGGGCTAGGGTAATTATAAGGTTAGAAAAAAGGTCAGGATAATAGATAAAGTTTGGAAAAGGATAGGAAATTAAACATATATTGCCTTCCAATCTTGGCTCATTGTCTGCTATAAAGGAAAAAGGCCAGTTTACTAACATATGTTAGCTCAACACTATATCAGCCAGATCACTTCTGTCTCTCCGGATCCAACTATCTAGTTCTAACTCTTTGGAATAGAATGGAGTATTGCTAGTTCAAATACCAAATGAGACCATCTTTACACTATACTGTACATTTAATTTATACATACTCTTTACCCTAACCCTTCTCCTAAAAGGTGAATTATACTTTTTTGGAAAGCTACGTCTTTGCACAGGCTGCTTTTAGAGCTTCTGACTATTGTTTTTTTTGTTTTTTGTTTTTTTTCAAGAGCTTCTGGTAGACAATCAGAAAGCTTGCAGCAACACTCGCATCATACGTACGCTGTTTTTGCTGCTTAGTTCAAAAGTCACTTTGCGTCCAAGCGCACAGCTGATCGGTGATCTGGCTGTGATTGGTTTAACTGACTAGATGGACCTGGAGTCTAGACAGAATCTCCTTTTACCATTATGTTTCTTCTATTCTTAGGGTCTATATCATTACCCAAATAAGCAAGCTCTTTACCCATTCCTTTCTTCTAAAATTGCCCTTTACCAAAACAATAATAAACTTACCCTTTGCGCTAATTTTTCCTTTATTCTAAAACTTCTCCTAAGCTTACTTATTTTTTCTATACATTACCCTAATCTTCATACTTTTGAATGAGCAGTCTCTGCAAACCTTCTTTCTAAAGCTGATTCTTCCAAAGAAAAACAATTTCTTCTTGATTCTCTTAAGATAAGACAGCTTCATTGGTTTGAAACTGGAAGATATTTGTTGATGTTATATTGAGGATATAAAAGTGACATATTTCTCTTCTTTCTTTAGGTGAAGCAGACAAAGAGCTGCCGTCAAAGGAGCGTGTATTTGAGCGACTTCAGCCTGACCTTTGTGTGGATGCAAAAGGAGTTGCTCAGTACAAAGGCTGTGGCTTTGAAGTCAAGGGGAAAGGCCTATGCAGAGCGCCTACTCTCATCAACTGCTCCATCAGATAAATGTGAATTGGTCCAACAACTAAGCACTCGCACCTGAAACAGATCCAAAGTCACAGTGTTTTTAAGGTGGAAATTTCAACAAATCTACAGTAAACAAAAATTCACCAAAACATTTTCTGGTTCCTTTTTCTTGCTTTACTGAATGCTTGAATGGATTTATGTGCTAGGACATAGTATTAGTAGGCTATTAGTATCAAACTGAGACTTAAAAGGTTGGTCTTTTTGGTTTTGGGTTTATTAGAATACATTTGAGTTATTATATTTTGCGGTGATTGAAAAGAGGACATCCTCTTTTATTCTTGCTCAGCTCTTGGCCAGGGCCATGTGCATGGTTGTATGAGATATATTATTACTATTGATGATATTATTACTATTTAAACAGTCTTTAAAATAGCTTTGTTTTACAAACAGCACATACGTTTATAGGCTAGATGTTTCTGTTGTATTTCTATAGCAGTCTAGTCATACCATGTCATAAGCTTCACCTTATTTTAATTTGAAATTACAGAAAGTTTCCAATGTTGCAGCTTGCAACAGAGGCTAAAACTAGGACGAAACAATAGTTGTGGTTTTAATGTCAAACAAATGTGACTAACAATGTTGGCTATTGGTTTTTGTAAAGATATAGGCCTACCCTACAATTTTCAGCATAGCTACCTAAAGAGTGTTTTCAGTTTAAGAGAAGCCTATGCAGGATTTGTGTGTGGAACCATTGTGAAGAAAACACAAGTCAAATCCAGGTATGTTTTAAAAGAGGAAAATGTTGTCTTTACTGCTGGCTCACATACACAGAACACTGCCCACGGTCACGCTTAAGTCTGAAATTTTAGCTTTGAACATTTCTGGTTAAAATAGGCATATAATAGAAAGGCTATTACGCTAAATCATGTTCGTTCATCAGCTGTTGTGTTCGCAAGGCGGACCATAGTCAATTACAATGAGTTATAGGGCCTAATGGTCAATCGGTGGGTTTCACATTCTAGAATTCTTGGCAGTTATAAGCCAGATGGAGGGCAAGAACCACTTTTTCCTATTAATAACATTGGACTTTGCCATGGAATAATTCAAAAATTATTTAGCTAATTTAAAAAGGGTGATTTCTAGGATGACTAGACACATTACTGGTTTGCATTGCAAAAATAAACTGCATTTGAACAATATTCATTTTACCTGCCCTCCACCTGATTGAAATAACATTGGCCAGTCTAATGTTGTGATGTCACGTGAAACCAACCTATTATGTGCGGTTAAACAAGCTAATCTTCAATTTCACTTATTTTATTAGTATTCGGTGTACTGCTAATTGAAATGTGTAACCTTTAAATTCAGCATTGACCAAGCTAAATATAAAAAGCTAAATATAAAAATCGAAATATAAATATCTAAAATAATAATAAAATCAATGCAGAGAGAGTTACGTCCGTGCGTGGGTGCCATAGCAACGCTCTTGGCGGCCTTTAAAAAGCACCACGCGGTTTGAACCTCACTTTTCACTTGACTGTTCGAGTGCAAGGCTGAGTAAGTGACCGAGAGATTCATTTGTCATTAACTTTGTTGTGAACACTTTTGAAGGTTTGACAAACGATCCACATCAACTTTGAAGCATGGCTCACGCTAACCTGGACCTGTTGGCTGCTGCAGGTATGAAAGTTTGAAACATTTAGAAACGTGGATCCAATCAGCTCAATGTAGTTTTGTCTATGTGCGGTTGTCTCTAAACGGTCACCAAAGTTAGTCGCAAGTTTATGAAATTGATTGATTTTAGTGATTATGATTTTTACTCGACGTTTTGTTGTTGTGGTCTGATTAATATCTGACGAGAATAACATCCATTTATCAGGAAAAAATTTGCCAAAGCATTCACTGCATTTTCAGGAAAACTGCTGGCTCTTAGTTTGTTGCCATCTTAATTAATTTGTTTGAGAAGGTTAAAATCAGTTTGCTTAAAAAAAAAGAGTCAAAGTATTGTACACAACACAAGTGTCAGATCAGAGTTTCTAACCTTTTAAGATGATTCAGACAGTCCAGTGAACCAAACAAAGTATTATACAGTCGTCCTATCCTCCATGTATCACACACACACGTTTTCCCAAATTAATACTGTAATGACCTTACAGAATTTTTTTTTTCTTCCCCCAAAATGTTAGATTTGTTTTTTAATACTTGTAAGTCAGCTCACCTAGAAAAGCCAAAGACTAAAAACATGATTGTTGCAGGGGCTCTGGAGCGTTGGGACCTTCTGGAGGACCCTCCTGCCGCTGACATCTCCTCAGACGGGGAAGACGCAGGTGAGTTGGAGCAAGTACCTTTTTTTCTCTGGCGTCACAGGCTTGAGGAATCTGAGGATGAAGAAGAGGACTGGGACGACGGAGACTCCGGTTACGACAGTTTCTCTGAGGAAGAGGAGGACCAGGATGAAGATGAGGAAGAAGAGGAGGAAGATACAGACGAGGAGGTAGAGAGCGAAGATGACGACCAGCGCTTCCCTCCGGAGGAGTTTTGGGCCGGCTGGCACCAGGACGCTTCTCCTGCCCGAGCTGTGGATGTTCTTCAGCAGCGAGCACCCAGCCCCGTCTTCCAAGAGGAGCAGCGTCTGTCTTCTCCTGCTGATGCCCTCCCTGCACCCTCCTCTCCCCCTGCTCCTCGCCCTCCCCCTGTGGCTTCTGCTCTGGACTTTGTGCCTCTGTGTGGATCCAAGCGCCACAGGACTGAAGATGAGGAGGAAGAGCCTAGCTCCAAGAGACAGCGCTCTGAGGACAGCCCAGACCAACCCTCCACCTCTGCTGGGACGTCCGGAGGCTTCTTCATTCGCAACTTCCACCTGCTTCAACTCTCAGCCGACGCAGAGAGCCCTTCTCCTGCTGCTGCAGATGACCTGGCCCTCTCCATCTCTGCTGGGACGTTCACGGGCTTCACGCGGTACTTCCACCACCTGCGCCAAGACTCAGAGTCAGACGAGGACTGAGTAGAGGCTCTGAGACTCTGAGCTTGTTAATAACAAGTCGGCAACATTTACCACCTTCAGCATGCCGACACTTGTACATAGTTCCACTCTTAAGAGTATTTTTGTGTGGTTTAAAAATTTTTTCTAGTAGTTGTAGTTGGCAAAGAAAGCAAGGAATACTACCCAGGGTTTGTAAAAACTGGAAAGACAAGCAGAGTAAATGTAATTATAAAGTGTAAGTTTGTAAAATGTAATAGATAAAGTTAATTTAAGCTGATTAGTACAGCCAGTCACATGGCTCTGCGTAGTACACCTGACTTTCTAGCCTGGGCATAGGAGGGTTAGTGGTGAGAAGGCAGAGGGGGTCGCTCAATACCTGCAGGGTTGATGGTGCGATCCCCTTTTGCTTTGTGTGTTCAAGGAAAGGAATACTATGTAGGAACGTAACAGACCCAGAGAAAACTAAAGCTGTAAGTGTTGCAACCTAAGCTCAAATGTATCAAAAACTCTTGTATTCAAGTGACTTTTGAGTTCTAAACAAGTGTTAGAACTCTTCATTTAAAGAATATTTGCCTGACTAATAGATTATCAACAGAATTGCTGACACTGAGTGTAGTTTCCTGCATAGTACGCCTCGCCTTATATTTACTTTGACTAGCTTTTGGCAGCACGGTGGCAGAGTGGTTAGCACTCACGCTTCACAGCAACAAGGTGTTTCTGTGTAGAGTTTGCATGTTCTCCCCGTGTCTGGGTGGGTTTTCTCCGGGCACTCCGGTTTCCCCCACCAACCAAAACATGCACCATAGGAATATCATAGGAATATCCTCCAGCTAAGCTGCTCCTGACCAAACTTAGACAGAACAAGTTCCAATTCCCATTTTTCCCATCGCGAAGGAGATTTGGGTTTGCTCACTGCGACAGTCGCTGGGACACTCCCTGTGTCTCTTTAATCTCATGTACTCCGACTAAATATTATTCAGTGTTTCTTTGTGCGTGAAATGTCTCTTTGGAAGTTGTAATTTTTTTACATTTATTTATATATTTTTTGTTTTTGTTTTTCTTATTCTAAATGTGAAGGACATTTGGGTTTGTTCACTGCCTAGATAATGTTCTCATGGATTTCGTAAAATACACGCTTGTTTTTTCTGGCGTGCTCTGGACACGCTAAGTGGTTGACGACAAATACAAGGTTTTTCAAGGGATTAACGGCTAAATTTAAGTCTGAGTTACAAAAATGGGTAAGTTTAGCTCTTTGGCTTGGAGTTGGTTAAGGTTAGGATTAGGACGTGTTAGTATTCATGAATAACAACACGTCTTAACATTCATCATTGAAATGAACTAGGACAGAAACGCGTCAAATACTCACACATAAAATAGAAGTAGCGTTCATGTGACACGCTGTTTACAATAGCGTGGTACTGACACGCTTATCCATGAGAACAGGCTGCGGTGGGACACTCCCTGTGTCTCTTTTTTAACTTGATGTATTTGTACCAAAATGTATTTCACTGTACGTTTTCTTTGCCAATGTAAATAATCTCTGTGGAGGTTATATTTATTGATTTTTTTTGTTTGTTTGTTTGTTTGTTTATTTAATCTAGATGTGAAGGACATTTGGGTTTGTTGTTCACTGCCTGTCAGTGGGACACTCGCTGTGTCTTTTTTTTTAGCTTGATGTAGTTGCACCAAAACATATTTCAGTGTATATGTTTTCCTTGTAAACAATTTCTATGGAAGTTATACTTTTTTTTCTCTATTCTAAATGTGAAGGAGATTTGGGTTTGTTCACTGCCTAGATCGTCGGTGGGACACTCCCTATGTCTCTTCTTTAACAGTTTTACTAAAATGAGATTGTATATAATGTTTTCTTTACTTTGTTCACTGCCTCCACAGTCAGTGGGACACTCAGTGTCTCCTGTTTATTCACTTGTAAACATTAGTGACATAATAACACATTGTACTAGCTTCTTTGTACAGTGTATTGGAAGGTAAAGTCAGTTTTAGGAGGTAAAGACTTGGACCGGGGCCGCTCCACTGGATGGACAGCAGCAGTGTAAGTGTAGATTCTCCAGTCAAAGGTGAGACATGTCCTTGTGATTTATTTAGTTGTGATTAGATTCATTAAAAGCTCTGTTTCTCTCTCAAACAGGATACTTTCCACAGGTCGATGTGTCTGTCCATGTGATCACCCACACACTGCAGTGAAGCAGCACCAGAGAGAGCCCTGATCCTCAAGTCAGACTCAACACAGGAACAACCAGGTATTCTAAGCTGCTCTTGTCTTTGGAACTAATATTGTGGATTGTCTCATGTCATTTTAAACAATATTTATCCTGCCATGGCTCGAGAAGTCTGAAATCAAACAAGCATCTTTAAAACTGGATTTTTCTTTAGTTTCCCGCTGACTCAGTGTCTGCTAGAGAAGAAACATCTCCACAATTATGTCCGACTCCTTAAGTTCAAAAGTGGAGGAATTATATTCTTCTGCTTGTTTTTTTTCCAAATGTATGTACTTCTAATTGAATGCTGCTCTGACGTTTATTTTGTTTAGGAAAGTAACCTGAAGCACCAATCATGACGAAGTTCTCCAAAGAAACCAGAGCCTCAGGAAAGATAAAGAACTTGTACCAAAGCATGAGGTATGTGCGCAGACATGTGTTCTGAATTAGTCTATGCAAATGTCCTTTTTTAATTTGATAAATGACTGATTTCCACAGAGAGGTGTGTCTTGTACAGGGAGCTGTCCATGGTATCATCTCATCTCACTCTGCAGGAAGACATCACCAGAGGAAGCCTTTATCTGACATTACTCAAGCCACTGACAAGGTATAGAGCTGCTGCACCTCATCGTGACTGCGTTTGTTGCAGACGCCATTATTCAGTCAGCCATTAAATAAAACCATAAATAATAAATTGTCTTAAACTCAAATCAAAATAAACATTAGTTACAATTTTGGCGCATGAATAGTAAGAGTTTAGATTTGATTTCTTTTCTACATTTGCAATTGTTTTCTCCTCACATTAATCACTCTCTGCTTATTTAATAGATAAATTAAACATGGAATCAATATTACACAGTTTGAATTGTTTTAAGACAATGGTTGAATCATTCCTCAAATAAAAATTCAAAGATCTATATTGAGAACAAGAGGGCCTTAGAGCAATGCTGACAAACTCCAGATCAGTACGGTAAATAAAAATACTTTTCTTTATGTTTTCAGTAAAGAAACCCACGTCCAGCTCCTTCCTGTCTGTGTCTTCCATCTCTGCCAAACCTTCTACCAGCACAAGCACATTTGTTGCTCCAGCTCCAGTCTCAGATGTTGTTAGAACAACACAGATCCACAGACTTGTGTAAGTCATGCAGTAAAAATACATTTTGAAATGCATGTTTTTAACAACAAAACTAAAAGTGTCTCTTTCAATATGTTTTTTTTTTTTAGATGTGAGCTGTAGATGCTCTGGTCCTGGCCCAAAACCAAACTTTAGCCAACACAAGTGAGAAGGTCTTGAGTCTGTGTAATCTGTTTGAGAAGAAAACCTGAAGCACCACTCCTGATGAAGATCTCCAGAGGAAACCACAGGGACAACAAACACCTCCAACAGTGGTGAGAAGAAAGAACTTGGAGCAAATCTTTACAATCATTTCCAACACTATTTCAACAGCATGTTGTCTTTTGTTGTGACTGTGCAGACTGAGGCTGAGGAGAACTTTGGAGCTGTGGATCTAAAGGAACAACTGTGGCAAAAACAAGTGTCTTTAGAGAACACAAGAACTAGAGATGGAGGCTCACTGGAAGACAGCACCTCAAATACATCTCAATATTTATTCATCTGTTTGTCCTTCTCGTCTTATTTCTATTGTGAACTGGATTAAGTTCCAACTTACTTGTGGTAAACAGAGAGCAGTCAGACACAGATACTGTGCCTCTGGGGCAGAGCTGTACTAGTATCTCAATATATGACAACAAACTTAATGAAATACATACCTCGATACAGGGAGGCACAACTTGTGAAGTCATAGACTGCAGTTTTACATTTATTAACCTGGACTGCTGCATTGAGGCCAAATGTGTTGATCTTAAAAGTGACTTATTCATAGGACAACATTAAGACCTTTCTTCTGCATTTTGTTATGCTGCTAAATCAAAGCTGCATTTTAGCACTGGTTTTAAGTAAGACTGCACCAAAACCTGTACATTTTCAAATTATGCATAAAAAGATTAGAACTTAAGGCAACCTTTATGTCCAATGAGTGACTAAAGCTCAGGATACGCACACACTCAGCACACAGACAATTATAGAACTAGAAAAACAACACTACATTAACTATTGGACATCTAAAACTAAAACTCAAAGCAAACTTCAATGTTATTTGGCTCTAAACAGACAGTACACGGTGGCACAATATTTAAGCACCGTGACTGATGAGAAACTAAGAAAGACTTTGACCATGTACAGACTCAGTGACCACAGCTTGGCCATAGAGACGGGCAGACACAGACAGACCTGGCTGCCCACAGAGGACAGACTGTGTCAACTATGTCCACTCAGACAAGTGGAGACAGAGACACACTTCCTCATTCACTGCAGCAAATATGACAACATCAGAGGCCAGTTCTTCTCCAAAATGAACCAGCAGGTCCCTGGCTTTGATTCTCTACCTGAACAAACCAAAATGCAACACATTCTTGGAGAGAACAGAGTCAGCAGCTTAGCAGCAGCTAAATATGTCCGACTGTGCCACAACCTGAGGGACAACCACAACAACCACACATCTGATACAACCACCTGACCTGTGTGTGTATGTATATATATGTATATATTGTTATTTAGAATATTGATTGCTGTTTATATTGTTGTTATTACTGTTATTATTGTTATTTTTGCTTTGGCAATGTGTTGTGCAATCGTGCCAATAAAGCCTTTTTGAAATTGAAATTGACTGGCGTAGCCCTGCCTCTTTCAGTCGGTCAGCGTGTGTGAGGATGAGCAGTGAGTGTTTATACCAGTCTGAACCAAACAAACTCTGAAAAGACACAAGAATTTTTTGGCTCCAGGGTTTTTTTTATTATGAAATCGAGTCTAGTAAATACAGGGACTATAAATGTGATCCAAATTGATATATTTCAGTGATATTTTATACATTTACTGGTACAGAGTTGAATTATGAATTTTCCAAGCTACTGAAACTTATTAGAGACTGAGAATATGGAGCCTAGAGAAGTAGAGTCTGGAATGACTTGAGTAGAAAGTTGTAATCAACAGTGAACAGTGAACAGAACCTGTTGGGTAGAAAGTAGCAGACGTGGCATCTAGTCACTGTTTTGCAAGTCTCAAATCTTTAACCTCAAGTCCCAAGCCAAAGAGAAACAAGTTAAGTCCCAAATTATTCACCTTTAAGTTGAAGCAAGTTCCAGTCTCCCACAAATCTTACTCCAATTTAACAAGTCAAGTCTTGAAATGTCAAAAACGTAAGAAGCCTGTTTTACTCCACTGTATTTTTTTATCTGTATTTTTGAATAAGAATCACTACAGTATTTGGTATCGTTCCAGCAACAAACCTCCTAATGGCATTCTTTTTTCAACTTTGGCGTAAGCAGCTTTTAATTTACTAATAGAATATTGTGTCTTTTCAAATATCTTCTGTTGTCTTGTCTGAGTCTTTTAACAAAAAGTGTATAAAATATACATTTTGTTTCCAGTTAGATCATCTTTGGTTGTTGTTTTTTGGACCCTGAAGATGGAGCTCAGATTATGTATTACATCAAAACTCAGGGTCTGCTCTCTAGAAAAAACCCTAACCCTGTGAGAATACAAATATGTAGATTCATTATCATGTCCAGTTTGTTTTCACTATTTAAATGACTGTGTTAATTTTGATATGATTTAATGTTGTTGATTGTTTTGAATGTGCATTTGTTTGTTATTCCCAGTGCTGCAGTCCTCGGTGCAGGAGCAGAAAAAACTGTTGGTGGAAAATGTCAAACTGAAGAAGGACATCGAGGAACGAGAGTGCAGCTACAGGACAAACAGAAGAGACGATTAGGTCAGGAAATAAAAACAAAAGAACATTCACCATTCCAGACCACACAATGACATCACAATGACTTTGAGCCTTAGATGAAGGTGTGCCCTGAATAGTGGTCAGTTCATTGCAGGATTAGTATATAGACACATACAAAAACAACTGCCAATTGACCAACCACAATACCCAGAGAGAACCCACGGTAACACATTTCTCTGGCCACTGAGAGGTGAGAAAATGTCAATAATTTCAAAATCTCAAAATGCGTTAATGAGGCGAGTATTCAAACTAATAATTGTGAGTAAAAACTGAACTCTCTTCTGTTTTCCAGCCAAAGCCTTGTTCTCTCCAGTTCCGCCACCTCAACAGACAAGCCCCGCCTCCTCTACAGACTCACCTGCCAATTAAACTTTACAGGAGCGACGAGATGGACAGCGTAAGAAGAGAGGAGACAGGAAAGGTAGGAATTGCACCGGCCAACAGTGTATTGCTAACTCTACATTGTGTTTCCAGAGTGCTTGTGGGGAATAATAAGTTATTTTTACATGCACTATACAAAAAAGTACCCTGTATTCAAAAGTAGCCATTACTGCAATTCTTTGCACCGAAAATGTATGGCCTGGGACTTACCTTAGATGTCCTTGTGACACTAAAGAAATGATAAGAATATGTGTCTTTACTCTGAGCAAACTCGCATGCCCACAAAACTAATTATTATTTTTACAAGAGGAGAGACTCCTGTTTATTTCCATGGAAAAGCACCTCCTTTAGTTAAATGTTCTCATATTATGGCAGAAAACCTATTCATCCCTAATAATTATTTTTGAAAGAATAATCTTATCTTCCTATTTGTATTGAATTGTAATGTTGACTTTTTACCTCTAGTGACACAGTGCATCTTTAAAGGTGAGGTAGCTAACTTTTTAGTTGTAAACTAGTAAACTTTGTGCTTTCCACTAAAAAGTATATGATAAATACAGCACTTGGTGTTTGCAGTGTAAAAATCAGCTACCACACTTTCAACTCACAAACATGACATGTTACTCGGGTCACTTCGTCATAGAGTGGTCAGTCAAGCTAAAAAAAAAAAAGCAAACCTAAAATACTCTACTGTGCAAAAGGCTAAAGGTTGTAACAGACAAAAGGAAACTAAAGTCAAGCTAACAATTAGCATCATTGACACAAGTTTGGTAAGTAACTTCATTTGGGTAATGCCATGAGCCTCATCAGCTCAATAGTATTGGATCATAAATGGGACTCATGCGCATTTGGACTCAGTCTTGTCTTGTTCTCAAGGTTACTTGGACTCGTTCTTGTCTTTTGTCTGACATTAAGACCACATTTAATGACCACCATTATCTGCTAAACACTAATAAATGTAGAAAAGTACTTAGATGGTCTTGATTTGTTCTCGATGGACTGCGATCTTACATGAAAGTCTTGTCGCAGTCTTGACCTTCTGTGGTCTCGGAAAGGTCTTGGTCTCGGCCTTGACACTACTGCTCTTTGCTTTATGTGTTTATTGGACAAATGTGATGTTTTGCAGTCCAACATAAATCTATCTGGATGGTTTGCTTTGTCTCAGTGAAGACATAACTATTTTTTCCACCTGTTAAAAATGTTGTTTACCAAATGTAGGATTTGACCAAATGAGAAATTGTGTTTGTGTCTCGTGTTTGTTGTCGCAGTTCGATCTGGAACAGGAAGTGAGCAAATGTTGGGGGTGGAGCCTCGCCTGGACGTGTCACGCTTAGACCTGAGAGTGGGGTGTGTCCTCAGCGCTCGGAGCCACGCCCACTCGCTCACTGTACAGGAAGTGGATGTAGGAGAGCCCGCCCCCAGAACCGTGGTCAGTAAACTGGGGACCAACGTACAACTCGACCAGGTAAAGACAGCTCAAAAATCTTCTTTGACAAAAATATAAAAAGCTAATCAAATGTTTTCACCTGTAGCTGCCCGGTGCTATGGTCATGTTGATCTGTAACGTTAAAGCTTGTAAACTGAGAGGCGTGGTCTCAAAGGCGCGTCTTGTCTGCTGCAGCCAATCAAAAGACTGCATTGAGTTGCTGACCCCGCCCCCTGGATCTATTCCCGGTGACAAAATCACCTTCCTCAATTTCCCAGGTATGCTTTGAGAAGATTTGTGTTTCTTTACCTCATTTCAACTCATTCTGTCTTTTCGAATAAATCTACAACCTTTAAAAAGATGGCTCCTTATACCCTTGCTTTTCTCCTCCTATTCTATTCTTCTATACTCTTTACCCAAATAAACATACTCTTTACACACTCCTTTCTACTAAAATTGCCCCTTACCCTAATAAACTTACCCTTTACACAAATTTTTCTTTTACTTTAAACCTTCTCCTAAACTTACCTCTCCTCTAACCATTTTCTGAACTTTTTTTTTTATATATATTACCCCAATCTTCATACTTTTAAATGTGCAGTCTCTGCAAACCTTTCTGAAGCTGATTCTTTCAAAGAAAAACTATTTCTTCTTAATTCTCTTAAGATAAGACAGCTTCATTGGTTTGAAACTGGAAGATATTTGTTGATGTTGTATTGAGGATATAAAAGTGACATATTTCTCTTCTTTCTTTAGGTGAAGCAGACAAAGAGCTGCCATCAAAGGAGCGTGTATTTGAGCGACTTCAGCCTGACCTTTGTGTGGATGCAAAAGGAGTTGCTCAGTACAAAGGCTGTGGCTTTGAAGTCAAGGGGAAAGGCCTATGCAGAGCGCCTACTCTCATCAACTGCTCCATCAGATAAATGTGAATTGGTCCAACACCTAAGCACTCGCACCTGAAACAGATCCAAAGTCACAGTGTTTTTAAGGTGGAAATTTCAACAAATCTACAGTAAATGAAAATTCACCAAAAACATTCTCTGGTTTCCTTTTTCTTGCTTTACCTAATGCTTGAATTGATTTATGTGCTAGGACATAGTATTAGTATTAGTATTAGTATTAGTATTAGTATTAGTATTAGTATTAGTATTAGTATTAGTATCAAGACTTAAAAGGTTGGTCTTTTTGGTTTTGGGTTTATTAGAAATACAATGCAATACAGTTTTGCAATAGATTTCCCCCTGAAAATTTTGCTAAAAATTTTAGTTATTATATTTTGCGGTGATTGAAAAGAGGGCATCCTCTTTTATTCTTGCTCAACTCTTGGCCAGGGCCATGGGCATGGTGGTATGAGATATATTATTACTATTGATGATATTATTACTATTTAAACAGTCTTTAAAATAGCTTTGTTTTACAAACAGCACATACGTTTATATAGGCTAGATGTTTCTGTTGTAGAAGCTTCACCTTATTTTAATTTGAAATTACAGAAAGTTTCCGATGTTGCAGCTTGCAACAGAGGCTAAAACTAGGACGAAACAATAGTAGGCTAGTTGTGGTTTTAATGTCAAACAAATGGCTATTGATTTTTGTAAAGATATACCCCACAATTTTCAGCAAAGCTACCTAAAGAGTGTTTTCAGTTTAAGAGAAGCCTATGCAGGATTTGTGTGTGGAACCAGTGTGAAGAAAACACAAGTCAACTCCAGGTATGTTTTAAAAGAGGAAAATGTTGTCTTTACTGCTGGCTCACATACACAGAACACTGCCCACGGTCACCCTTAAGTCTGAAATTTTAGCTTTGAACATTTCTGGTTAGGCCTATTATAGAAAGGCTATTACGCTAAACCATGTTCGTTCATCAGCTGTTGTGTTCGCAAGGCGGACCATAGTCAATTATGTGCGGTTCAACAAGCTAATCTTCAATTTGACCTATTTTATTATTATTCGGTGTACTGCTAATTGAAATGTGTAACCTGTAAACTCAGCATTGAATAAGCTAAATATAAAAATGTAAAATAATAAAATAAAACCAATGCAGAGAGAGTTACGTCCGTGCGTGGGTGCCATAGCAACGCTCTTGGCGGCCTTTAAAAAGCACCACGCGGTTTGA
This sequence comes from Mugilogobius chulae, assembly GCA_038363315.1. NCBI lineage: Eukaryota > Metazoa > Chordata > Actinopteri > Gobiiformes > Gobiidae > Mugilogobius > Mugilogobius chulae. The sequence continues at coordinate 25,178,970 of CM076404.1, read as the reverse complement.
ACCTCACTTTTCACTTGACTGTTCGAGTGCGAGGCTGAGTAAGTGACCGAGAGATTCATTTGTCATTAACTTTGTTGTGAACACTTTTGAAGGTTTGACAAACGATCCACATCAACTTTGAAGCATGGCTCACGCTAACCTGGACCTGTTGGCTGCTGCAGGTATGAAAGTTTGAAACATTTAGAAACGTGGATCCAATCAGCTCAATGTAGTTTTGTCTATGTGCGGTTGTCTCTAAACGGTCACTAAAGTTAGTCGCAAGTTTATGAAATTGATTGATTTAGTGATTATGATTTTTACTCGACGTTTTGTTGTTGTGGCCTCATTAATATCTGTCGAAAATCAGAAAAACTTTAGCCCAAAGCTATCACTGCATTTTCAGGAAAACTGCTGGCTTTTAGTTTGTTGCCATCTAAATAAATTTGCTTGAGAAGGTTAAAATCAGGATTGTACACAACACAGGTGTCAGATAAGGTTCTAACCTTTTAAGATGATTCAGACAGTCCAGTGAACCAAACAAAGTATTATACAGTCGTCCTATCCTCCATGTATCACACACACACGTTTTCCCAAATTAATACTGTAATGACCTTACAGAATTTTTTTTCTTCCCCCAAAATGTTAGATTTGTTTTTTTAATACTTGTAAGTCAGCTCACCTAGAAAACCCAAAGACTAAAAACATGATTGTTGCAGGGGCTCTGGAGCGTTGGGACCTTCTGGAGGACCCTCCTGCCGCTGACATCTCCTCAGACGGGGAAGACGCAGGTGAGTTGGAGCAGGTACCTTTTTTTCTCTGGCGTCACAGGCTTGAGGAATCTGAGGATGAAGAAGAGGACTGGGACGACGGAGACTCCGGTTACGACAGTTTCTCTGAGGAAGAGGAGGACCAGGATGAAGATGAGGAAGAAGAGGAGGAAGATACAGACGAGGAGGTAGAGAGCGACGATGACGACCAGCGCTTCCCTCCGGAGGAGTTTTGGGCCGGCTGGCACCAGGACGCTTCTCCTGCCCGAGCTGTGGATGTTCTTCAGCAGCGAGCACCCAGCCCCGTCTTCCAAGAGGAGCAGCGTCTGTCTTCTCCTGCTGATGCCCTCCCTGCACCCTCCTCTCCCCCTGCTCCTCGCTCTCCCCCTGTGGGTTCTGCTCTGGACTTTGTGCCTCTGTGTGGATCCAAGCGCCACAGGACTGAAGATGAGGAGGAAGAGCCCAGCTCCAAGAGACAGCGCTCTGAGGACAGCCCAGACCAACCCTCCACCTCTGCTGGGACGTCCGGAGGCTTCTTCATTCGCAACTTCCACCTGCTTCAAGTCTCAGCCGACGCAGAGAGCCCTTCCCCTGCTGCTGCAGATGACCTGGCCCTCTCCATCTCTGCTGGGACGTTCACGGGCTTCACGCGGTACTTCCACCACCTGCGCCAAGACTCAGAGTCAGACGAGGACTGAGTAGAGGCTCTGAGACTCTGAGCTTGTTAATAACAAGTCGGCAACATTTACCATCAGCATGCCGACACTTGTACATAGTTCCACTCTTTTAAGAGTATTTTTGTGTGATTTAAACATTTTTTCTAGTAGTTGTAGTTGGCAAAGAAAGCAAGGAATACTACCCAGGGTTTGTAAAAACTGGAGACAAGCAGAGTAAATGTAATTATAAAGTGTAAGTTTGTAAAATGTAATAGATAAAGTTAATTAAAGGTGATTAGTACAGCCAGTCACATGGCTCTGCGTAGTACACCTGACTTTCTAGCCTGGGCATAGGAGGGTTAATGGTGAGAAGGCAGAGGGGGTCGCTCATACCTGCAGGGTTGATGGTGCGATCCCCTTTTGCTTTGTGTGTTCAAGGAAAGGAATACTATGTAGGAACCTAACAGACCCAGAGAAAACTAAAGCTGTAAATGTTGCAACCTAAGCTCAAATGTATCAAAAACTCTTGTATTCAAGTGACTTTTGAGTTCTAAACAAGTGTTAGAACTCTTCATTTAAAGAATATTTGCCTGACTAATAGATTATCAACAGAATTGCTGACACTGAGCGTAGTTTCCTGCATAGTACCCCTCGCCTTATATTTACTTTGACTAGCTTTTGCAGCACGGTGGCAGAGTGGTTAGCACTCACGCTTCACAGCAACAAGGTGTTTCTGTGTAGAGTTTGCATGTTCTCCCCGTGTCTGGGTGGGTTTTCTCCGGGCACTCCGGTTTCCCCCACCAACCAAAACATGCACCATAGGAATATCATAGGAATATCCTCCAGCTAAGCTGCTCCTGACCAGACTTAGACAGAACAAGTTCCAATTCCCATTTTTCCCATCGCGAAGGAGATTTGGGTTTGCTCACTGCGACAGTCGCTGGGACACTCCCTGTGTCTCTTTAATCTCATGTACTCCGACTAAATATTATTCAGTGTTTCTTTGTGCGTGAAATGTCTCTTTGGAAGTTGTATTTTTTTACATGTATTTATATATTTTTTGTTTTTGTTTTCTTATTCTAAATGTGAAGGAGATTTGGGTTTGTTCACTGCCTAGATCGTGTTCTCATGGATTTCGTAAAATACACGCTTGTTTTTTCTGGGATTGCTCTGGACACGCTAAGTGGTTGACGACAAACACGAGGTTTTTCAAGGGATTAACGGCTAAATTTAAGTCTGAGTTACAAAAATGGGTAAGTTTAGCTCTTTGGCTTGGAGTTGGTTAAGGTTAGGATTAGGACGTGTTAGTATTCATGAATAACAACACGTCTTAACATTCATCATTGAAATGAACTAGGACAGAAACGCGTCACATACACACACATAAAATAGAAGTAGCGTTCATGTGACACGCTGTTTACAATAGCGTGGTACTGACACGCTTATCCATGAGAACAGGCTGCGGTGGGACACTCCCTGTGTCTCTTTTTTAACTTGATGTATTTGTACCAAAATGTATTTCACTGTACGTTTTCTTTGCCAATGTAAATAATCTCTGTGGAGTTATATTTATTGATTTTTTTTGTTGTTTGTTTGTTTGTTTAATCTAGATGTGAAGGACATTTGGGTTTATTGTTCACTGCCTGTCAGTGGACACTCGCTGTGTCTTTTTTTTAGCTTGATGTAGTTGCACCAAAACATATTTCAGTGTATATGTTTTCCTTGTAAACAAGTTCTATGGAAGTTATACTTTTTTTTCTCTATTCTAAATGTGAAGGAGATTTGGGTTTGTTCACTGCCTAGATCGTCGGTGGGACACTCCCTATGTCTCTTCTTTAACAGTTTTACTAAAATGAGATTGTATATAATGTTTTCTTTACTTTGTTCACTGCCTCCACAGTCAGTGGGACACTCAGTGTCTCCTGTTTATTCACTTGTAAACATTAGTGACATAATAACACATTGTACTAGCTTCTTTGTACAGTGTATTAGAAGGTAAAGTCAGTTTTAGGAGGTAAAGACTTGGACCGGGGCCGCTCCACTGGATGGACAGCAGCAGTGTAAGTGTAGATTCTCCAGTCAAAGGTGAGACATGTCCTTGTGATTTATTTAGTTGTGATTAGATTCATTAAAAGCTCTTTTTTCTCTCTCAAACAGGATCCTTTCCACAGGTCGATGTGTCTGTTCATGTGATCACCCACACACTGCAGTGAAGCAGCACCAGAGACAGCCCTGATCCTCAAGTCAGACTCAACACAGGAACAACCAGGTATTCTGAGCTGCTCTCGTCTTTGGAACTAATATTGTGGATTGTCTCATGTCATTTTAAACAATATTTATCCTGCCATGGCTCGAGAAGTCTGAAATCAAACAAGCATCTTTAAAACTGGATTTTTCTTTAGTTTCCAGCTGACTCAGTGTCTGCTAGAGAAGAAAACATCTCCACAATTATGTCCAACTCCTTAAGTTCAAAAGTGGAGGCATTAGATTCTTCTGCTTGTTTTTTTTCCAAATGTCTGTACTTCTAATTGAATGCTGCTCTGACATTTATTTTGTTTAGGAAAGAAACCTGAAGCACCAATCATGACGAAGTTCTCCAAAGAAACCCAGAGCCTCAGGAAAGATAAAAGAACTTGTACCAAAGCATGAGGTATGTGCGCAGACATGTGTTCTGAATTAGTCTATGCAAATGTCCTTTTTTAATTTGATAAATGACTGATTTCCACAGAGAGGTGTGTCTTGTACAGGGAGCTGTCCATGGTATCATCTCATCACACTCTGCAGGGAGACATCACCAGAGGAAGCCTTTATCTAACATTACTCAAGCCACTGACAAGGTATAGAGCTGCTGCACCTCATCGTGACTACGTTTGTTGCAGACGCCATTAGTCATTAAATGAAACCATAAATAATAAATTGTCTTAAACTCAAATCAAATTAAACATTAGTTACCATTTTGGTGCATGAATAGTAAGAGTTTAGATTTGATTTCCTTTCTACATATGCAATTGTTTTCTCCTCACATTAATCACTCTCTGCTTATTTAATAGATAAATTAAACATGTAATTAACATTACACAGTTTGAATTGTTTTAAGACAATGGTTGAATCATTCCTCAAATAAAAATTCAAAGATCTATATTGAGAACAAGAGGGCCTTAGAGCAATGCTGACAAACTCCAGATCAGTACGGTAAATAAAAAAGACTTTTCTTTATGTTTTCAGTAAAGGAACCCACGTCCAGCTCCTTCCTGTCTGTGTCTTCCATCTCTGCCAAACCTTCTACGAGCACAAGCACATTTGTAGCTGTAGCTCCAGTCTCAGATGTTGTTAGAACAACACAGATCCACAGACTTCTGTAAGTCATGCAGTAAAAATACATTTTGAAATGCATGTTTTTAACAACAAAACTAAAAGTGTCTCTTTCAATATGTTTTTTTTTTTTTAGATGTGAGCTGTAGATGCTCTGGTCCTGGCCCAAAACCAAACTTGAGCCAACACAAGTGAAAAGGTCTTGAGTCTGTGTAAGCTGTTTGAGAAGAAAACCTGAAGCACCACTCCTGATGAAGATCTCCAGAGGAAAACCACAGGACAACAACAGTGGTGAGAAGAAAGAACTTGGAGCAAATCTTTATTATCATTTCCAACATTATTTCAACAGCATGTTGTCTTTTGTTGTGACTGTGCAGACTGAGGCTGAGGAGAACTTTGGAGCTGTGGATCTAAAGGAACAACTGTGGCAAAAACAAGTGTCTTTAGAGAACACAAGAACTAGAGATGGAGGCTCATTAGAAGACAGCACCTCAAATACATTTCAATATTTATGCATCTATTTGTCCTTCTTGTCTTATTTCTATTGTGAACTAGATTAAGTTCCAAGTTACTTGTGGTAAACAGAGAGCAGTCAGACACAGATACTGTGCCTCTGGGCAGAGCTGTACCAGTATCTCAATATATGACAACAAACTTTTTGACAATACGTACAACGATACAGGGAGGCGTATTGTGATATTATGAAGTCTGACTGATAGACTGGCTGCAGTTTTACATTTATTAACCTGGACTGCTGCATTGAGGCTTAATGAAAAGTGACTTATTCATAGGACAACATTAAGAGCTTTGTTCTGCATTTTGTTATTCTGTTATTCTCAAAGCTGCATTTTAGCACTTTTTTAAAGTAGGACTGTAGTAAAACTTGTATACAAAGATTAGAAGGCATCATTTCTGTCCAGTTAAATCACCGAAAGTGTTTGATGGTGATTTCTCGCTGACAAACGTAGAACTCTCTCTCTGATTGGTTCTCCTGTGAGAGATGGCCAATCAGAGCTGCTGTCCACAAACAAAACTCCTCCCACCAGTTTCTTGGCCAGAACTCTCAACCAATCGGGGGCCTGCGTGAGGAAGAGTGACTGGTGTAGTCCCACCTCTTTCAGTCGGTCAGCGTGTGTGAGGATAAGCAGTGAGTGTTTGTACCAGTCTGGACCAAACAAACTCTGAAAAGACAAGAATAGACACATCTTCAAATGTGTTAGATTTGTTTCCAGATACTTTGTTATTGTTTTTTGTATCTATTACTTTTTTGCAGATTAAGTGTGTGTGATTGGATAAACTGTGATATTTAGATAATTATTACAAAATCTTGCAAAAATGTATATTTGACATATGTAGATCAGTATTTTGCATTTTATTTATTGTTTATTTATTTTAAACAGGTTTATTGACTTCCTTGACATAATTGCAGAGCTTCACAATTAGCAGTTTTTAGCTTATTTGTTTTTATTGAAAACAGATATATGACTATTTTGAACTTTACACTTTTCACTTGAAATCTGAATGTTTTTAGTAATTGTAAGTAAATACAGACAAGTTGCAGGACAGTGATGGGGCAAGATTGCACAAGCATGCATGAATCAATTCAAATACCTCCCAACTATTGATGAAAGCATGCTTATAATCCTTATTACCTATCAGATGTCCTTTACTATGTTTATTATTTCAATGAAATGTTTTCCTATATGTTGTTTACCTCTGCGTTCCTCTGAAGTTGTGTTTCCTTGTTGATCAGATCCACTCGCACCACCATCACAATCACGTGCACGCCCTTGGACAGAGTGCACAGACTTCCTGTGGGCGAGGCTTGTGTGGAGGCGTGTCTATCACCTGTAACGACAGATGTGACTGCACCCCATTTCGTCTGAAGTACCTGGAGAAGGTCCGGCAGACACGCTGAGGCTGAGACGTGACGGAGGCTACGCCAAAACTGGGGCCTGAGTGGAAAACGGTGCCTCCTGGAAAAAGGCAGGTTAGTAGACTATATACAACTAGACACAACAGAAGTGAACATTGAGAACAGTGTTTTTTGAGGCTCAGAGGGGAAAGATTAAGTATTTCACAGAAACAACTCTTTGTTTGTGACATGTTATGTGTCCTTTAAATGTGCAACCTTGCTTAGCCCACAGAGGTGACTGCTGTTTTGATACAGGCATTTGTTTCTGAGGGCCGTATTCAACTTGAGTGGCACAGACCAGATTGCGATCATTGGTGTAACAAATTCTCGTTAAGGGCAAACATTTTTCTCTGAAATTTAGGCTTGTTAATAGACTATTATACAGCCTTTTTATTGCAAAATTGATTAAAAGTGCATTGTGTAACTTTTTAGGGTGAAATGTCAACTATACAATTTACTAGAATTAAACTGTTTAAACTATACCACCAATGATAGACAATCTAAAAGGAGGTAAATACATTTTATTCTATAATGTGAAAGAATGCAGCTACTGCAGCCACTTTTCTCTAGAAACTAGGATGAGTGGGCCCTCCTCCAGGTCAAATATCAGTTCATATCTTGGTCATGCAAGCAAGTAAAGACAGAGAATATTATTATTTACTCAGTGTAACAAAGGGATCTAAATAGCAAAAATAAGCTTTTTTTCCAAGTCTGTTTTTGGCCAAAAAGTTACACAGTGCATCTTTAAAAACAACAGTACATGTTCATGTTCTGTAGAAAACAAATATAAAGAGTAACACTTATTCAAAGAAGTTTCACATTGGGTAAAGAAAAAATCAAGACTATTTTAATGCCACTTTAAACAAATGCAATGCCCTAAGTTTGGCACTGTTATTCTCAAAAAAACGTGCCAGGGGCCTGATTAAAACAGACTGAGAGCTGCATCTGGCCCTCAGGCCACAGTTTGTCCGAGTCTGTTGTAGATATATGAGATAAATATTTATTCTTTATGAGTATTTAGGTGCTGTGAGTGAGCCTATAGTTTACTTGTGGGTGTGTCAGAAGACTATGACAGACAGCTGTTTTAATGGAGAGAAAATTCAGAAATTGTAGTTTTGGTTATACGGTTGAGCCCATTGAGTCTTTTTTATTTCACCTTAAAGCACAATAACACTATATGGTGTATTTTTGAGGGTAGATTTTTTTTTTCTAAATGGATAAACATGGAAACTAACAACACTACCTTAAAATGTTGAAGAGCGGCTTATTTTTTGTTTGTTTTGTTTGCCAGTCAATTATTAAAACGTGGATCATTGTTTATCAAATTTTTCCCTCAGTTGCATCAGTTATAGAATTAAAAAAAAAAATCATGATATCATTTTAAAGATGATGTAGAGGAATACTGACCAATCAGAGCGTTCCCCACAGAGCTCCGCCCACTCTGTCTTTCACCTAACAACAGCACATTTAACTCCAATGTTTTAGTGTCACCGTCTTGGTTTTCAGAAATAATATTTTTGATGACACCACAGAGAGCACTGGAGATGTTTTGGACAGACATCTGGATCCAAAGAGAGGATTCCTTAAAAACACAAATATTAATCAAACAGCGTAAAAAAAATAAAAAAAAATAGAATGACTTGAGTAGAAAGTTATAACCTGTTGGGTAGAAAGTAGCAGAGGTGGCATCTAGGCACTGTTTTGCAAGGTCAAATGAGGTCAAATCTTTGACCTCAAGTCCGATTCAAGTCCCAAGGCAAAGAGAAACAAGTCCAAGTTAAGTCCCAAGTTATTTATCTTCAAGTCAAAGTAAGTCCCAGTCTCCAACCAGTCCCAAGTCGAGTCCAAATCCTCTACTTTTAGCACTTTTTAGCATCAAATTACTAAATACAACTTGTATTTCTACAATATCACTGATTTTTATTCAATTTAAAATACATTTCTGGTCACTAAAAAGATGTGAGAATGGACATGTTCCTGTTTGTTCATGTAAAATTACACTATTTCTATCTGTAAAGTATCAAGTCATCTTAAATCACAAAACTCCAATTTCAGGTCCCAAGTTACAGACCTTCAAGTCAAAATCTTACTCCAATTTAACAGGTCAAGTCTGAAGTCATCAAACTCAACACAGTCTCAGAAGAAAACGTAAGATAAGCACGCTTTCACACTTTTTTTTTCAACAATACGTTACAAAAAGCCAAAATGTAAAACAACCACAAATTTTGCTTTGACTTCATCCAATGTTCGTGGTTATTTTACGTTTTGGCTTTTCGTAACATCCTGACGTAAAAAAAAAAAGGCTTCAAAACGTGCTTAGCTCACGTTTTTGACATTTCGGTGTATATCTACGTATTTGACTGGGCTGCCAAAAAAGTAACTCAAGACTGACTCAAGTTGAAGTTGTGACTTGTAGGTCCACAGCTCTGGAACGTAGTGATTGAAGTTTACGCATTGTTAAGTTACAGCCTATATTTCCCAGTGCGACTTTCAGGTACAGATGATGGAATATGTTAAAACTAAACTCTTTCATCCTGCCATTTCAGTTGCAGAATCATCAGTGTCTCTTCTTGCTCTTGTTTACCACCACCAAAGTCTAACTGAAACTTGAATTTGCTTTAAATTGTATTTCTTGAATCAGATTAGTCAAAAAGTCTCTTACCTGCGCCGGTGACACTGCAGCAACACTGGCAAATGTGTTAACAATGTGGACATTTACTCTGTGATGGAGGAACAGGTTAATGAGTGACCAGCTTTGCTACCCATCAGCCATTGCTGCAGACGTTTACAGTGTTATAAAAATGTCAACAACCGTCCACAGATGATTAACAGCCCAGATTAGAGATAACAGAGAGAATAGAAGCTCACTGCCATGCGACATGTAACATCACTCCTCATGAGATTCTGGAAAACTTTGTAAAAATTCAAAAAAAATTTTGAAACTTGATTTAGTTTGAGCATTTAATTTAAAAATATAATGTAACCAGGACATTCAAAATGTTTGGAGGGTTTCTATTATCAACATTTTCTTCATCATCATCAATGTTTAAGTAACCAAATTTACAAATAAAAGAAAGACTTAAAACATCACTTATCAAACAAGGACAATGGTTGAGCAGAGGTCACAAACATTTTGTCAGATAGTAAGATTCCAATATGTTTTATGAGGAACAGCCAATCAGAGAAGCCAGACAGTGCCATGCTTTACTGTCCTCTGGCAGCTCTTAAAATGTATGAAACAGAAAACCCAGTTTGTGAAAGTTCACAATACGTCAGGATAACCAGCGCCTTACCTTCAATGAATAATAGCTCTCCTGTGGCCATACCTGCTTGTCAAAGCCTGATCCCGTCAGATCTTAGAAGCTAAGCAAGAAAGGGCCTGGTTAAAACTTGGATGGGAGACCGCGGGAACACCAGGAGCCACAGTGGGACGACAGGAGTGGACTGTTGTTGTGTCCTTGGGAAAGACACTTAACCCACATTGCCTCAGTGTCTGTGTACATATTGGGTGAGTGGATCCCTGACTGTAAAGCCCTTTGAGTGCCTTGTAAGGTGGAAAAGCGCAATATAAATAGAGACCATTTACCATTAAAAGTCAGTTTACTGCACATGCATTATTTATGAACAAAGTTATAAAAGTGCACACAAAGGCGGAGCACAGGGGTTCCCAAACTTTTCACTATGGGACCCCCAAATAACAATGCAATCGACAGACAAAATGAAGTAGATGTTAAGAATCATTTAAAAGTATACAATTGTATATTAGAAATGTTTATTTTTGTAGTTTATTGTGTTCCAAATCCACACAATATGAAAACATACTTATTTCAATTGATACACTGTACTTCGTGAATCATCTAGTGCTCTTTTTGTGAACTTTTTGACTTTTTTCACTCTTAGCCTATTTGTTTTCAAAGTAAGCGTGTGCTTGATCACAGTCATGTCTGTGCTGTCCGTCCCTCCTGAGACATGATGCGACTGTGAGACAAAAAAAAATGTTGAAAAATGTCTTTGAACCCTAATTGCCACGCCTCCAGGTTAAGTGTGGCAATGTAAGAAGACAGAAGCAGCATTGCCCTTTAGTCTGACACATCTCACTTTCTTCACCATGCTTGAAACATTTCAGATAAAACAAAAAATAAAGTTCACAAATTAGAACATTGATATACTTTTTTCCATGTTTTTTTTTTTTTTTATAAATATATAGACTGGTTTAATAAAAAATCTTCAAGTGTGAATCATATAAGAGACTGAACTAAACTTGTGGTCACACTCACTTTTGTCTCTACGACTAAGCTCAGAGTCAAATGAATAATAAACACACAACCAGATGTAAAATTTGACTTTGCCTGAGCTGATTTTTATAGTAAAACTAAAACATGAAATTATGTGTGAACTGTTTTGCAAATGTCAATGAAGACAAACTAGGAATACATAGGGGCAGTGATAAATAAAATAAGCCACAAGATGTCAGTGCTGAACCAAACAACAGAGTCAACAGCACTCTGAAAGTATTGTACATTTTACAAACAGATAAATATCATTTGAAAAAAAAAAGCACGATGGAAAAAGCATGTGTCTATTTTAGTTGTGGTTTCTAACTGACGTCTGCGTTTATACCGTCTTTTATGCTACAGTCACACTCCTGTTTCATCAAAGCACCTCATGCAAAGCTTCAATATGCAAAATACGAAATACTTGCGTCATAATGCTCCCAAAATATAAAGTGTGACGTCAACGAACAGCGTCTGGCTAGCAATTACTTTAATAAGCAAAATTAAAACACATGAGAGTACGTCAGAGCTTTGTGATTTGGATATTTTATTGCTGTTACTGAAATGGACAGAGTAACCAAAAATAGAGATTAAGTAAGCAATACAACATGAAAAGAGGTTACTCAAGTGCAAAGTAGTCCATGAAATTATACACATAATAAAAGTATTTACTCATGGGAGAATAACTTAGATGCAACAGTGAATTTAAAGTTTTATTTGAAGAACACAACAAGAAATAATTAATGCAATTCTGAAAGCAAAGATCACTAGTTGAAGAGGAATAGAAAGTTTAAAAGTATTACCATAGATCTGTAAATAAGTTCTCAAGTTAAACCAGCTATTACCAACTTGTCAAAGCCTGATGTCCTCAGATTAAAGAAGCTAAGCAGAATGGGCCTGAGCAGGACTTGGATGGGAGACCGCTGAAACTCTCAGCAGTCTCCCCTACAAGCACAATCATGAGAGGAAGAACTGTCACTGTGTCTTTCGGCATGTACATCCTCCACGGCAAAAAAAGAAAATCTAACTTAGAGAAAATAACTTGAATAAAGAATATTTATCTTAAAAGACTCATTTTAAGATTTTTTCTTACTAAGATTATTTGACTTCTATTATTATTGATATTCTATCTTGATTTACCTTATTTTTTAAAGCCATAATTGCTTGAATCAAGAATAAATTTGATTAAAAATCTTGTCAAGAGTAGGCCTACTTGAAACTAGCATTTTCTGCTCAAAACAAGATTTGTCATTTTGTCTTGTTTTAGGAAAACTACCGTAGGTTAGTCAAATTTTCTTACTGTACTGACAGATTATTTCACTTGAAAAAAGACATTTTTACCCCAAAACAAGCAAAGTTTTCTTATTTTTGAAAGTCCTTTTTTGCAGTGTAGTATGGTGTGTGTGAGTGTTTGGTGGTGGTTAGAGAGGCTAATGGGACAAAATGGCAGCTTTGCTTCTGTCAGCCTGCCCCAGGACAGCTGTGACTACAATATCACCATGTGGGGAATGAATAAAAAGAGAGAAAACAAAGTGAAGCGTCTTTGAGTGTCATGAAAAGAACTGTATAAATGCAAGCATAAGGTCAAGGTCATGGTTAATTTATATAGCACATTTAAAATACAGTTCACACTGCCCAAAGAGCTGTACACAAGGTGCATTACACCTTCAAATTTAAAAGTATAAAAGAAATAGAAAGAGATAAAAAAAAAAAAGAACTGATCATCTCAACTTGAGTTAAAAGCCAGCCTAAAGAGATGTTTTTTTTAAATAGTGACTTAAAACTCTGAACAGAAGAGACTGATCTAATATTTAGGGGAAGTCTATTCCAGAGTTTTGGTCCTGACACTGCAAACGTCCTGTCACCTCTGGTCTTAAGCCTCCATCTGGGGCACTCTAAAAAGTAGTTGGTCACATGATCTCAGAGCTCTCACTGGAGCATAAGGAGACAACATTTCTGACAGGTACATAATATTATATATAATATTATTAGCAGAAGTAGTAATAGTATCCAAGCAAAGTGTCTATTCTGAACACTAGTACTCGCTCAGTGAGCTTTTAACTAAAGCTCATTGCCTATAATTCTACCAAACTAAACTAAAATCATCATCAATAAGATCCAATCCAAGTTGCTAACAATATCATAAGACCAGGTGGAGAACAAAAACAGTTTTTTTTTCTATTAATAACATTGTAGTTTGAAATTACATATCTAAAAACTAATTTCATCATTTTCATCTGGTGAATTCTGTTTGTGAATAGATACATTCATGTTTTGTACTGTAAGCTATTTTCCTATTAGATAACTCAAAATTTAGGATAGTCAGTGGAGGGGAACTATAAAACAGACAGGGTTAAAGATGCAGGTATAATCAAACTTTATCTATCTCACATTGTGGATTTTGTATTCGTGCAAGTTTCATTCACAATATGGAGGACTGTGGCCCTGTCCCAATATTCAAACTGCACACAATACACTTCATTGAAGTGTGCATTTTCTGAAAGTGCGCCAAGTGTGCAGGACAGGTAAATGTAAGAAATGGGACAGTCCATGTGTGTTAGACAACAACAGAGAATTAGGACTGAGCTCTTAGTAGCCATGTTTGTTTGATTAGACAAAGTTTGTGCATCCCTGATTGGCTAATCTATTTGTCAATCACAGCCACTGAAACCTAGGAGATGACCTTGAAGACCAGACAATATATCTCTGTATTTAAATATGTCACTTAACTAAAATTATGTAAGAATCTGCATTAACTTCATTAAAAAAGACAAATGTTGATTGTGTAAGAATCTGCATTAACTTCATTAAAAAAGACAAATGTTGATTTGCACTCATTTGTAAATATTTCTAAAACATGACATGCTTCATACTTTTATCTTTACCCTACAGAAGTGTCTAGAATTTCTCACAACACGGAGGTTCTGGGTTCAAATCCCGGCTAGAACCTGTAACTGATTTCAAACGAATAACTTAAACAGCAATTTTGTGAACTATGCCAACGCTAATATCAATATCAACAAATCAAACAGAAACACGAAATCCATCTGTAACATCCTGCAGAATATTATGTTCTTAACTCTTTCTGGCAGTGATAAATTCAGGAAATGCGTCACACTCGGGAAACTTTAGATCATTTCGAACCGGTTTGAGTCGTCTACACCTGACAAAGATCCGGTTTTATTCCAGTTTCTGACCGTCTAGACGCTAAGGAGCAGAGTTTCAGTTTATTTGACAAAAGTAGCGCTGCGAGAATTAGCATTAGCATCATTCTCAGAGGCAAGAAGCTAATTTACACGAGGATTCAGAGGCAACGGGTTTCAGGCCTTTGTTTGGTTTGAAAAAAAAGGAAGAAACTTTTCCTGTTGAAGGTCTTTGAATGCAACACGACGTGCTCTGCTAATAACCATTTAGATCTGTGAATAGCTCAGATTAGCACTTCAAATACAAGCACTGGTTTGTTTAGGTTAGAAGAAACATGCTAACAGTAGATAACTCTACTTGTAAAATTACATCTTGAAATCATCTCGCGACCTCCACTTTGGAAACCGCTGTCTTAGTTGATCAAAGCACATTGCAAATTTATTCAGAATTTTTTACATAACATTCTTGTTTAGTTTTCTTTGTTTGTTTAGTTTTGTTTGTTAGTTTTTCTTTAGCTAATTAGCATCTTGAGCTTGTGTCTCGTGAATGCTGTTTGAGTCAGATATTTGGTGAGATTATTTAGACCAGGGACCCCTTATCGGCTCAAAAAATCTTCCAAGGACCCCTATCACTTTTCGCTCTGTTATCACATTAAAATTCAGAAATAATGAATAAAAGGCTCATTTCCCATTTTCACTGGTTTACTTGTTTCTATTCAAAGCTAACTATCTTTTCAATCCAAATTCTATGTTTAGGATGGTAAATCATAAGAAATTGTTATGTTGAAAAAATTACCAGTGTTTAAAAAAAACTAGTGAGACCCCCTACACATTGTCCAGGGACCCCAGTTTGAGAACTACTGATTTAGACTCTTGCTAGTTTTACTTTTAGTCAACTAATCCATTAATAGCACGTCAACCAAAAATGTCTTTATCGTTAGCCACAGCCCAAGTTTTCTGAAAATTAATCTACTGTAACACGTTTAAAGATGCTTCGGTTTGAAATAATATCAACTGAATATTTGACATATGACAAAAGAATATCTATATTTATTTTTGTCAATATTGTCCACCAGCACCTACCGATGGCTATAAAGCCACAATCTGGAACAAGCTTCTCTGCCTTGTGCTTAAATTGTAAATTGTCCAAAGAAACTTTTTTTTGAATATTTTTTCTTTTTTTTTTTTATTTGAGAGAATCAGAACATAAAACAATGTGGCTCTGTTAAGTTAGGCCAGAACATAAAACAATGTGGCTCTGTTAAGTTAGGCCATTTACAGACCCGGCTAGCTACTGATGACTTTTTAAAGAGGCACTTATATGTTTTTTCAAATAAAAAAAGAAAATCATTTTGATTTGTGTGAAAAGTAAAAATGTGACGCCATTTGCTTTTATTCTAAATGTATTACACAATTAAGTCTGTTTTCTACAGGAAAATATTTAATATAACAACAGGTCTTCGTAAGTTTAAAGATGCTGTACACAATTTTCTTTCATGTAATAACTCAAATCAGTTCTGTCGCTGTGTAAAATCAATAATTTGAGAAAATTCTTCTAATAGAACATCTTAACTTCCAAAAACCAATAGTTCTGTTGTCTGTTTTAAGCCCCTTGCATCAACCCAAATACACTGCAAAATAACATAAAAAACTTTTCAATGAAACACCACTTTTATTTTACATTTGTTTCCAATGCCCCAAACTGAAAAAAACAACAACACACAAATAATGTTATATCAGCATTCACACAAGCCAGAGTAGAAAAATACATGTTTCTTAAAATCAGAGTGCAACACAGACATGCAAAGGAAAGGAGTGTATAATTTTTCTCTTTTTCCACTCTTTCAGTCTTTGTCTTTTCTTTTATTGCACTAATTTACCATTTTGCAAAGTCTCCTTGGACCTGGCAACACAGACGAAGACTCCCAAGGACACATATTATGCAAAATGTTTTTATGAACTCATTTTATAACAACTCATCAGAAACACATTCTTATTTATTCATCCTGTTTAGCAAACCTCTCCCCTCTAAGCCTCAAAAATGATACAAATTTTCCAGTTTTGCTACATCACAGAAATCCATAACTTATCACCAAACACTTCCTGAGGGTTTCTGCATCAACCTTACATTCTTTACACCTGCGCGTGTGAATTAGCATGACTGTGGTAGGCTAGGTTTGTTTATCTCATCTGTGTAAATCTCTCTGCTGCCAGTCAGTTTCTGATGTGGCATAGGAACTAATTTTGTCTTTTGATATTAGTTCCAAAGCATGAGATTCCACAGTAAAGGTACGAGAATCTTAAAGACCAGTGACAATGGGTTTTGTGCAGTAGTTAGCTCATTTTTGCACACTGAGCTTTTGAAAATAATGCATTATTGTTCTTTTAAATCCTTTCAATGTCCTTTATTTTAGGCCTTCACTGGCTTTGACAAACATGAAGCCTTGTTTTGGCCACCATCGAAGCAGAAGAAGACTTGGAGGAGGACAGTACTGAGGTGTGTGGAGCCAAATGCCTTGATGAAGCTAGTTTGGAGTTAGCGGCCACAGCTGCTAACAGAGAGCTAGCCGGTTGAGCTTCAGCCGGTGGGGTTTTGGCGTCCTTTAGTGTACGACATGTTAGCCCATCGCCGCAGGGACATCGCTGGAAGAGCTCGAGGCCGTGCGCTCCTTTGCGTCGATGTCTGGTGCAGACTTGGCCCTCCTGTAAGACAGGTTTGCAAATCCGGGTCCAGAAATGGCGAGCGCAACACAGTCCGTCAGAACAGTCGGTCGAACGCAAGCAGGGGTCTCCGACTTGACCTGGAAACAGAGAAAAACAGAAACGTTTTGTAGAAATTAGGCAAAATTATTGGCTTGAGGTGATACCACAATGTTGTGTTTTACACTTGATTCATGTAATGTAAATTGAGGCAGCTGATTATTTAAAAGCTGATTATATGGAGTAGTAGGTAAAATATACAGTAAGTAGCATCAGTATATTTTTGTGAAAGTAAGACAAATAACCACATAAATTATGCAAAGAAATTCATTTATGCAAGCTTTGATTTAGGAAAGTTTGATGGACAAATAGAAAACAACCAAGGCTTTGAAGGTGTGATCTTTATGTCCCTATGAGACTAGAAACGTTTTTCAGTAATTTTGTCTGACCTAAATGAACTAGTTAAACATGTCTGGGTTAAAATTTTTATATTTGTTATAAAAAAATACCACATCTTTACAGCTTTATCAAAGCTGTAAAGATGTGGAAAGAGCAACAAACTTGCCTATTAATGCAAAATCGTTTTCTCACCTTTCCCAGCCACTGCTTTCATGTCCGCTCTTCCTCGTCTCCTCCAGGATTTCCTCGAGGTCAGTGAAGTCATGCTGCCATCGGGGATTCTCTGAGACTCAAAACTGTCTGCATTCGCAACACAGATGTCTGAAATAAGAAAAAACAAACTGTAGTCTATATCATTATATTATATCAGACAATTACATCATTATTGTAACGTATTTGTATTATATAGGTGTGATTTTATCATTTATAATAACAATATTAGCTTGTAAAAGTATCTTGATTTTTTATATTATGGACAGTGAAATTGCTTATACGGTGTAAAGTTAATTATACAGATGGGAAAAAATGTGAAATGAAAATTTTTGTCAGATCTGAAAACATAAAACTTACTGTTGCTACAGTGGTTGCCAGGGCAGCACATTCCATCTCTATGGCATCGGCGTTTGCGGCGGCGGCAGCTGTGGCAGCGTGAGTGAGCTACACCTTTGGGTGATGAGTGGCAGTAGCTGCCTTCACGACACTCCAGGTCGCTCATGCACTGGTACATCTGTAGTAACAATGACAACATTATTTAGAGCTGCAACAAGTTGATTGATTGATTGATTGATTGATTGATTGGTTGATTGATGAATTAATTGATCATTGAGATAATCTTCAACTGATGAATGATTGAATAATCCTTTACACAAACTCCAAAGCATGCCATGTGTTGCAAAAAAAGGTTTTATGGTTTAAAGCAATAATAACTCCAAAATATTACAAAAAGTTCTCAGAATGGGATGTCAACAAAGTTTTACCGTTATCACACGAATGAGCCATTTTTTGTGGCAGGTGTGTAAAACATAACAAAAAAACAAAAGAGCAGTGGGACAACCCAGTTAACTAGTACACACCATCACTAGCATGATTCCAAAGAAAAAGAATGTTGAAAAGCCAGGATGGAGTCACCTGCCTTCACTCAATTTCATTTCACTCCATCTTAAAGATCAGGTATCACAGGACTGCAGACAATTCCCAAAAAGCAGGAAGTACTGTCGTCTATACAGTGAACAGAAGCGATGTGATGTATTAGCCAAAACCAACCTGAGTTGAATATGTGTTGTTCCTTTGACCTTGTGTTCAATATTAACTCAAACAATTTCCACAAAGTGAAAAAAAAACGTCTGGTGCGTCTACGACTATATGTTTTATTTCATACTTTAGAATATTAAAACCAAAGCAGACCAAGATTTCCAAGTAAACAAGTCTGATAATCATAGTCATCCTTAGTCTTACCGTGAAGTCCAGGCTGGGCTCCCAGATGCTGCGGTTCATGGGCAGAATGTAACTGTCCCGGAGGATCACAGTGCGAATGGAGTTCAGTTTGACTCGCGCCCCACCCAGACGAAACTCCAGCGAGAGGAGCACGAGTGAGAAAACTGCGAGAATCTGTGGTGACATGACTGTTGGGACAGAGACAAGAACAAGTCAGCAAAACACAGACATTTACACAGAGAAATAATATATGATGTTTTTGTCATTTTGTTAGTTTAACATTTTTTTGAGTTAATGATGACGTCACGTATTATAATAGAGCACAATTCTGAGACGGTTACTTGCATCAATATATTATAAAGTGGCCAAAACGTTTCAAAAGTCACAGGAAAAAATATTTGACAAATACAAGTGGCTTAGATGTATCGATTTAAATATATAAATGGTCTGCAACATGTGTATTGCTTTGGAAACTGAATTTACTTTGTGTGATCTCATTAATGCAAAACAATCATATTACAACAGGCATTACTCCACAAAGTCAACTTTAAAAAGTATTAGCCAAACACTAAAATTATCAAAATTAGCTTGAGTACACTAGCTTTTTTCCTCAAATAAGAAAATGTATATAAAATTTATTGTAAAGGCAAGTTTGTGAAAAAAGCAGATTTGTACTTGATGTTTTTTCCTAATTATTAAACAGTGTTATCGTTACAAACAAAAAAAGAGCTTGGTGAGTCACTATTTGACTCTTTGGGGTGAGTAGATGGTGGAAAGCCTACTTCACTTTTGTGTTTGAAAAACCTGTTCTAACGCCCAAACAAATCCATGCGTGTGAAACTAGTGATGTGCCAAAATGCCAAAGAATTTGTGGGTGCGAGAGATTAGATAGAAAGATGAAAATTAAGCACTTTTAAAATTCATTCAAAAGTAAAGATTTGGTCAACCGACAAAATGAAGAAATAAAAAAGGAAAAAAAAACAAAAGTAATTTAGTTGTTAATATAATGCTTATTATTTGATACTAGCTTAAAATGCATGTAAAAAAATAACCAAACATAGCATGAACCCAATATAGTGCAATAAACATGAGGAAATTTAAAGATGTTGGTTTAAAATGTGCAAAAGCAAAATGTAAGCAATCTTGTAAAATGTAGCAGCATTCAATCTGGGTTTCCTTTATTTAGCATTTTTTTTAGAATCAACATAGGCCATCATTTTGCATGTAGCTATTCCATTAGTAAAGATAATATATAGCATAAATATATCTCCAAATGTGCAAAAACAACAGGTGAGCCGAACTTCATTTTCAAAGTTGCTAATTCTGTAATAAAAGTTGCTGAAATTGTGCTTTTGACTGTTTATTGGTTAAAATTCGTTAATTACCTGTTCTTGAGAATGTTTAGTCCAGTTCGGCGATGGCAAATATTCCGTTGTGGAGAAAAAAAAAATCCGTTCCAGCGTTAGTTTTCTTGCCTTTCGTTCAGCGTAGTAACAATTGATAGAGTGATGACTGCAAAGCGCAAATGACACGTTTATAAGACATGTTGTGTTTAGTCCACGCCCCCCGCACGCGGACACCTACCTGGCCGTACGTCCACGCGCACTATCGATACTTTGCCCCGCCCTCCCCCACGCGCGCCATTCACACCTGCAGCAGACCGAAACGCGAAGACAACAAGTGACAACAATAACAGCCATTAACGAGCTTTTGTGTGAGAACAAGTCCGTGCAAAAAACGTGGCTGGAACAGACAGTGTTGAGGCTATTTTAATAATATGCAGGTCTAGAAATTAGGTGTGTGTGTGTAGTGGCCATACAGTCTGTGGAAGTAGCTAGTCACAAGAGTATAAGCTAGCTTTATGGGCAGTTTTACAAAATTAGCCTTTTACTCAAAGCAGGCCAACAAGTAGCTTTTTAATTGGTTTATAATTTTATTCAAATGGGGGTTTTAGGCTTCTCAAGTAAGAGCTAACTGTCAGAAACAAATGTCGGAATAATGTCAAATAAAAATTTCATCATACTGAAAATTACTTTCTGCCTAAATACAACTATGACGTTAGTAGTACGCTTGTTGCTATAGAAGAAAATGTGCTTTGTGGAACAAGTGAGGGAAGACAAACCACACAATATTATAGGCTATTGTAAACAAATAAGTCAATATAATAAATAATCATTATAGGCTGCAGTTTACTTTAAAAGAGAATTGGTGCAGAATTCTTTCAGTCACAATATGCAAGTCCAATGCAAAATGCTGAACCAACCAGTCTTCCAATGGGCTCCGTGCACGGAATTTCAGTTGGCTGCGTACGTTCAAAAATGCTAACTTCTGTATGTACGACCACTTCCTGTTAGCGTTAGCCTTTAGACACAATTATGTCTCTTTTTAAACGCACAAGTGTCCTTTGGTGAAATATTCCTCTGATATGTAAAGTCTTTAACATGTTTTCTGTAACATTCACCACAACTGTCTGATCTAAAGAGGATTTATTTGTTTTTTCTATGAGGTTTTCACTACATCAGTTTAAAACGACTAAATCCTCTTTAGATCAGACAGTTGTGGTAAATGTTACAGAAAACATGTTAAAGACTTTACATATCAGAGGAATATTTCACCAGAGGATGCTTGTGTGTTTAAAAAGAGACATAATTATGTCTAAATGCTAACGCTAACAGGAAGTGGTCGTACCTACAGAAGTTAGCATTTTTGAACGTACGCAGCCAACTGAAATTCCGTGCACGGAGCCCATAAAGACTTGGTGAAGCCCTATGGAGATCACTTCCTGGTTCAATACTCACAGGCTTCCATGTTAAAAGTTCATAGTGGTTTAAAAATATGTATAGCCTATATATAGCCTATATATATATATATATTAAAAGATTTACAACATCCTCGGGGCTAATCAGCTCTGTGGTGAGTCATGAATATAAGACCTACTTTTTGTTTAAAATCTGTTTCTGCAGCTTTAAACAAAGTTATTATCCGTGCTGTGGATCTGAGTTAGCACATAGCTTGCTAGCCCCGACATATAGGCTATTTAAACTCTTGAGACTTGAATTTTTCTAAAATCCTATGGCACTTTACAATGGGGCATTTTACTTCAACCACTGTTGCGCTCCATGGGTGGAAAATGTTTGTATATTATTACATGGTGCATTTAAATTCTGTTTGTCCCCCAGGCCCCAGCTGAAGCCCAGCAAGCTGGAATGAGTTGGGGCTCCATAAGTTCCATTTTGATATGCCATCATTTATAGACATTTTAAGTTGGAAGAGAGTGCCTTGTTTGTTTGTTTTTTGTGTATACAACTATGGTTCCTTTACCAATAAGTACATCTTCCTACCTTTAACTATCATTTGGAAGTCCATAAAGCATTCCTCGTCATCTTTTGTTTTCTTAAAAACTCATAAGTGACTGATTTTCACCATCTCTTTCTCCATAAGGATCAATGTAAATGCAAATGATCGCTAACAGCAGTGAGACCAAAACTAGCCCCTCGTTAGTGAGCCATCATTTTTACAAATAGCCTACAACTGGAGTGATGCTACACCTATCTCCTATCCTATTATTACATGCACTGATGAAGATATAGTGAAAAAAACACACAATGGGTTGAGAGGCTATTTAAATTTTACATAGGCCTATTTACTAATCTGTAGTGGTCTTGCACATGTGGTTATTGGGACAAATTTCTAAAAAAAAAAAAAATCATTGGGTATGTTCCTCCTAGTAATCTATTTGAACTGTTCTAGTGCTGTTAACGCCTCATATATACTGATTATAACATCTTCTCCCTCTGAGCTTCACAAATAACTGATAATCAGAATGCATTGTGTATATGTACTTTTTCATAAGGCCCAAAAGGAATGAATGAATATTAGTCTCAAGATATGCTAACACCATAAAAGCATGCATATCATGTAGATTTTAAGCCGTAAATTTACCCTGAAGTGCTTGTGAATGTCAAGCAAATGATAATAGGGTTCAGCGTGAGTGGATAATTCCGTATATTTGAATGAAAAACCAGTCTATGTGCTGTTTCACGTCTCTCACAGCAGAGTCTGAACAAGTGGGACACGCTGTCATGTTTTTGCCGCCGCCTTCGCCTCTCAGGTACAAGCTTCAGAAAGAGTATAGATTTCACACGGAGCTTTAAAGTACGACCCGCAGCCAATGACATCAAACAGGAAGTGAAACTGGATCCAACATGGCCGGCGCTGTGAGAACGCAGAGTCAGAGCGATCCCATGACACAGCAAGAAACTGGAAGAACTTAATACTTTTTAGTGACATTTGCTTTAAATGCTTTAAAATTAGTGGTTGGTTGAAGATTGTTTACTGTAAACTGGAAATATTTGCAGATAGTACAATATGCAAATTTAGGCCTAATGAAATTAAATTCAAGCTTTTTTGGCTGGTATAGTGTAGTGACCCAAAAGGTGCCAGCTGTATTTGAATAGTATAAATAAAGTTTTGAATGAAAACTATGAAATAATAATCATAATATACAACTATTCAACCCACCCACTTTACTTGGCAGCACACTTCTTGTTTAGCTCTGTTAAAGGTCCTATATTATGCTTATATTTCATCCTTTATAATGCAGTTTCATCATCAAAAACATAAACTCTAGACACCTTCACTGATTCCTTTCTAACCTTGCTAACTGCTTCACCACAGTTTAATACAAGATATTGACAGCCTTTATAGAAACGAAAAGATAAACCAAAATTATTGTCCAAAAAAGGCACCTACGGTATTCTGTTATCAAGTAAAAAAGTTCTGTTGAAGTTAAATAACATTAAACATTTGTGAATGAAACTAAACACAAATTTGGGGTTGTTTTTGGTAAGTTACAACATTCTGAAATGGCTCAGAGCTCAAAAAGGTAAATTTTTTGTATGAGATCTTTAAGGTAAAAGAATAACAACCAAATTCTACGGACAAACTGCTGCTAAATCGAACATGCACTGCCAAGAAAAGTGGATTGGGCGAAATAAGGTGAATGTATAGTGCAATATTAGAAAATGTTTCTTTACAATAATTTCAGTTAAACATTTAAATGTTTATAATTTATCAAATCATTATACACTCGATAAATAATATTTATCCAACAACACCACAAAGTCTGAACTTGAGGAACATATTTCTTTGTTCCAAGTAATTAGTGCTAAACAAAACATATTTATTTTACATTTCACCTGTCTTTAACATTCTTTCACATGCATTTTAACAATCAGCAATACAAGGTTGTACTTTTATTGTTGAAAAATACCTACAAGGTTTAACGCTATGCCCTATTAAAAAAAATTCAAGCAATAAGCAAATATAGGATTCACAGTGATATTCTATATAGACTTATGTGCAAAAAAAAGCAAAGCAGAAGAGGCATGTTGTGTTTGAATAACAGGAAATTAGTAGGTCATTTCCACTAAAGCGCCTTCTTTGAGAAAGTGATCTTGACAGTTGTGTAATCTTTACAGTGAAGCAGATTTGGCTCAAGTTAAATGAGTTTGGATTCAGTTTCAAAGCCTTGGGATGTTTCATAAATTCATTCACAGATTCATGCACGGTTCCTCAGGTAAACTTGTAAATAAATATGGGATTAGTAGTCAATAGCATAATACAATACATTTGTATAATGTTTTTTTCAAATATTTGTTTATACTAATAACCTAACCTTCTTACTTTTAAATAAAATCAAATGAACTTTCAACCTTGTTACAAGTGTTTTCTCTTTTTTTAGAGTGTGGTCTATGTTTTAATATATTTACAATTTTACTGCTTGTACTGTTCAGAAACTATTCCTGATAAATTAAAGGTGGGGTTGCTGATCTTCACACTGCAAACATGATTTAAGTTTCTTCTCATTCAAAAATCTACATTGTATTATTTTTAGTTGCAATTACGGCCTATAAAGATCTTTTTATAAACAAAGTGAAACTGGAGAGGACCACCCAAGCACAGCCAATCAGAGCGCTGTATTCTGCTCCTGATGCACAACTAAAAAAAGTTACGTACCTCAACTTTAAGTATAATTGCTTACACATTACATAAGAAAAAAATTGTCCAATGAACTAAATGTGAACAAATGTTTTCTTATGTCATAGGTCCTGAGCAGATCTTCGCATCAAGTCTCCTTTTTCAGGTAGGCTACTTGGTTCCAACTACTACTATTAAAATATTTTACACATCACTCTTTATCAAATTTGCATGAGAGTAAATAGGCTATACAGGTTTATATATATATATATATATATATATATATATATATATATATATATTATATATATATATATATATATATATATATATATATATATATATATATATATATATATTATTCGTGTTTTCTGTGGTTTTGTCGTGTTTTCTGTGGTTTTGTCTGAGTAAGTCAATGATTGATTATTGTACTTCAGTGACACCTTCTGGTCAGACGGCCTCCTTCGATCACCCATTTCATGCATATTATTTAGCACCCCTGTGTATCACCTCTTTCATTCGTTTCTTCCTTCCTACCTCCATGTATTTATCTCGTTTAAGTAATGTAATGATTGGCAGCGAATTTGAATTTGCATGATATGCAAGGTCGTCGTCCACAGGGAGGAGAATCCCCACTCTGCACTGCAGCCCGCATCATGCACTTCAAACACGGCTCTGCTGTCTGTCTGTAGCTCGGCCATGCTCTCCAAATCAAAACTTTTTCTGTATAAAATGCGTTTATACTTCAAAGAGGGTAAAAAATAAAACAAATTCCCATAAACTTAGCTAGATCAAAACGGAAAAGATCTGCGTTGGCCGGGAATCGAACCCGGGTCAACTGCTTGGAAGGCAGCTATGCTAACCACTATACCACCAACGCCCGATGGTACTGTAAGGCGTTACGTCACTTTTTAAAGACACACTACACGGAACTAAAATGTAGTTTAAAATGATAACATTTCATGTTTATCATGACTTTTAACTTTGCAACAAATTTTAAGTTACCTTCCCATTCACAGCAAATCTAACCTTTACATTTAATGTGATGATGTCATTATCGCTGAGCAAGAGTCATTACGTAGTTATGAAATGTTTATGACGGGTGCCGAGACAGACAAACAACAAACAGACGTGTGATAGTTGACTACAGTAAATTAATGACTAAATAGACATAGATAGATAGATGTAAGCTAAATAAATCAGCAAACATGTCTAATGTAAGGGTTCAAAAATAATTATTACGCAAATTAGACCTTCAAGCGTTTCTTTTTATATCGACCATCATCAGAATGCGCTATATTACAAAGAATGGAAATGTACCTGCTAACTTTTGGTGTCAGGCTTTTGGAGTCGATTTTCAGTTCCATTTTTGAAGATTGTCCACCAGAGGGAGCCAGAGCACCGCCTGTGTTCCTTTCGTCTCGCCTCGCAGCAGCTCGTGCCAGGATAATGAGTCTCGTGGGAGGTGCGAGACCGCGACACAGCGATAATTAACACCATCAGGCGAACATTAAACGGCTGTTAAGAAGCTCCCGGTGTGACGGAGAGAGGGAGGGAGAGCGAGAGAGAGAGAATTAGAGAAAGGGAAAGAAAGAATCTATCCAAAAATATATTCTCTTGTGCAGGCGTCATATGATGGTCAAATCTGGTAGTGTTCTGCCCAAATTTAATGCGACCTAACACTGATTAAAGGCCACCACTACACCATGTTTTTTAATGTTTATTTATTTGGCTATTCTTCAACTCGTTGTAGGTTATAGATTTAAAGTTATAGTGTTGTTGGAAATAGTTCACAATGTTCCTTTGTTCACTAAAATCCAGGAGCTTGGCTAGTTATGTAGTTAGCATTGTGGCTAGCTGGCATTAGCATACCGACAAAGATTGCTTCTAAAAGTTGGGCAAAATGGTTTGAAAACATTGTGGTAAATAATTCGGAAGTTCAGAATAGACCTTTACATACAGGAGAAATACTTCACTCGGGAAATGTGTTCATGAAAGTGCATATTTTTGGCGTTATGCAAACAGCATACATTAAATATATTAAAGGTGCACTGCGTAACTTTTTGACAAAAAATAAACAAGAATAAAATCATGTTTTTATCATTTAGATGCCATTGTTGCAGTAAATAAATAATAAAAATATGTGTTTTTACTGAGAGTGGCCATGCGTGGTCACAAAAAAGACCATTATTTGGCCAGGAGGAGGGCCTCTTCTTGTTTATTTTCGTGAAAAATATGCTCGCTTTGCAACATATTTTCACATTATGGGATAAATGATATTTTTCCCCTTTCAGAATGTCCTAAAGTATTGTTTTAACTTTCCAATTATTCAGAATTATGTATTTTACTTTTCACTTCCAAAAACTTGCACAGTGCACCTTTAAAAGTCAGGTTGATTGTTTTGTAAAAACGTAATTCAGTTTGTAGATTTATTTCAACAATATTAATTAGGCCTACATAAAATATAGGTTAGCATTAGCTTAAGACTCAAAAGCGCATTTTATAAACACATGGGTTTTTCCCTTGTGAAATATTGACGTATTTGAAAGTCTTCAATGTCCTGCCATGTTCTGGCTTTAACTTGTTGTCCGCTTTGTGTCAATTAATATTTAATTATTTTAGGGTGTTTTAGTGAAAACTTCATAGAAAATGAATGGGACGAAAACGAACTATCCTCAAGTATTTTCAGACCGGAACTAACCTAGCCGCAGCATGAAAAGTTGGTTTCACATGACATAGCTTTCTATGGGACAATGTTTGTTGAATCAGATGGTGGGCAGCTAAAAAAATATTACTTAGGTGCAGTTTGTTTTTGGATAAGATTCTAGTCACCTTATGACTAAGAAATGACTATTTCCTAAAAGTGCAATATATAATGTTATTAGTAGGAAAAACTTGAATTCTAGAACTTAAAACCAACTCATTGAGCCTTATTTTACTATGACATACATGATTCAAGTCGGATTAACACAAATTCTTAAAACAAGTGAATGAATCAAAATTGTTGAATGTATTTGTAGTTTAAAAAGTGAATGGATGGGGTTACTAATAGAAATCACTAGTTTTAAAATTTGTTGAAATTTTTGAACAGATTTTTTTTAGACTGTTGATTTTTTAACAGTGCCCAGTAACATTTTGTATTAAAACACAAATTTGCATTAAACACTATGCATTTTAGTAATATATTTGGAGGCAGCTCAAATGAATTTTGTTTAACTGTTTTTTTGTTTTTTCATAAAGTTAATGGTCTTGTCACTAATAAAAATAGCAGATTGAAAATGCATGAAATCACTGTTTTTCTCTGATGTTATGACAGCATCACATTCTAATAAACAAAAGAAGAGGCCAACTCATAGAGTGAGGTTTTCTTACAAAAAGCTATATAAATGTCTTTGTCAAACCCTGGAAAAGACAAACAGACAAGAGTGAAGAATAGAATTAAGATCACAACGTATAACAGGCAATTTAAGAAAGAAACTGACTAAAATATCACTTTCCTTCTCTCTATCTCTCTTTTTTCTTGTCATTCACTTAAAACCTCTTCACCCTCCACATTTTCTCATCTTGTTTCTGCATGATCTGTCTTTTTTCACCTCCTCGCGCCTCTTTCTTCCATAACTCTCTCTTTGTCCGTCCTGTTTTTTACACTCTTTTTGTGTTTGCACCATTTCTTTCTCTGCTCTCCTCTTTATCCAAATGTCTCTGCTCAATCTTACTTGTTTTTCTACCCCCTCCCTTTCTCCTCTTCCTCTCTCTTCGCCCTTCATCACTTTATTTTCCTCTATCCTATTTTGTCTCACATTTGTTCTCTCGTTTCTCTCTTCCCTTTCTCTCTTTATCTCTAACCTCTCTCATTCTCTCTCTCTCTCTCTTACCTCTCTGTCTCCGTCTCTCTCCCTCTCTCTCTCTTCTCATGTTGACGCTGATGTGTTTTCTTTATGTTTCAGTCAGGCTCATTGTTATCTGTTACCAGGCAACAGGCCTCCCTGTCGCCAAGGACACCCAGCATCCTCCTCTCCTCTTCTCTCTCTTGTTTCCTATATGTCCTTTCCATCCACTCTTTTCTTTTTTCTTTCTCTCTTTCTCCCTCCCCCTTTCCCTCTATTGTTTTTTTTCCTCCTTTCTCTTTTCTGTCTTCCTTCTATCTTTTTTTCTTCACACTGTTATCTTCTTCCTCTCTCCTCATTTATTCTTACTCTCACTCTCCTCACTTTTTGCTGTTTTTATCCTGTGCTTTACCTCTCCTCAATGTCTGTCCTTTTCCTCTCTCTCCTCTACGTCTCCCTCTTTTTCTTTTCTCTCTTCTCACGTTAGACTCTCAGTATGGCAACTATAGCAATATTGACATTTTACAATTGTCTTTTCTGAGCAAACCGTTTTACAGGTGTTAGTTGTTTGACAAATGTATGAAAGAAAAGTCAAATGAATAAAGAAAATGAAAAAAAAAATCTCATACTGATGCCAAAGAAAACGGGTTATAAGGCTTTTGGTGTATTGCTTTGTCTACAGAATAGTATAGCTGGAGATAGATGCAGTCTGCAGCGAGTCATATTTGGGGGCGTGGCCTGCTGTGGGGGAATGTTATGGGTAAAGTCCTATGGGAAACTTGACACCTCTTTTAAGACGTCTAGCAAAATAAATGTATATTGAGCAAATCTAACTCAATGTGTGTCAGAATGCAGTTTAAATGGAGGTTGTTGTTGATGTCAGAAAAGAAAAACAGAAAATTGTGTAGTTTAAAAATTTAAATTTCACTTTGTGGCAATGATCTGACATTGGGGCTTGTTTGCTTGACAGTAGGCGGAGACTTTTGAAAACATTTATTCAATCACTGCTTTTTGGTCGTTTTGTTGTCCAGGAAGTAGAGCATAAACATGTGTCAGTGATTGTTGGCGTTTTTATGTGGTAAACTTGCAAATTAAAAAAACAATATTATATTCAAAGTGAATAGTTGACACAAGATCAAAAGAGGAGAACACATAGACCATGTCCACACGTAGGAGGGTATTTTTACAAACGCTTATCTGCTGTCCTCCGTTTTGTAAAAACTCTTGTGTCTACACATAAATGTTTTAAAGAAAATCACATCCACACAAAACCGCATAAATGTGCCCCTGAGTGGGGCTCTAAACAAGGCCGCGTATATGACGTCTATGCAAATGTTGCAGTTAGTGACGTTTAAAAACATAAAACGCCGGTTATTCACATCCACACACAAACGAAAAGCCGGAGTTTTGACCAAATCTTCACTTTGGTCGGAGTTTTAACAAAGCTCCGTTTTATATGAGGGAATCCTACGTTTTAGTGTGGATGACAGGCCAAATCGCAGAAAAAAATGTTCGTTTTATCAGATACCCGGCTATGTGTGGACAAGGCCATAGTCTGCTCTCTCAACTCGGGTTGGTTCTTCTGGACATTGCACCACTCTCCTCCTTCTCACTGATTGGACAACCTTTCTTCCTGCTTTTTGGGAACCGTCTGTAGTCCTGTGATACCTGACGTAGTTGGGTAATGAAACTGACCGGAGCAACTGGGTGGCGTCACACTAGCATTTAGCTGTATCGTTAGCAGTGTTGGATCTATTTACATCTTGGATCGTTGGATCACTTAATTCATCTCCATGTTTTTACATTTATATTTGACACAGTTTATCTCCTTAAGTTCACATTTGCTGTTGCAGTTGTTAATCAGTGATTGATAAAACTGCTATTCTGGTGCACTTGTCGTATTATTTTTCCCCTACAAGACCAAGTTAAAAGTCATATCGGTAGAGAGGTGCAGCAGCTCACTGTAAGAAAACAATACATTTTTTTTAACAAAAAGTTCTAAATACCAGCTGCTCTAGTGGATTGTGTGCGTGTATGTGTCGGCGCTCAAGGCGCGTGTATGCCTGCGGCACTGTCTCTCTGGATGGATCCATGGGACAAACACAAACATAAAAAGTTTGAACAGCCTTCCCATTGAAAAAAAACAGACCCAATGCATGCAACCACGGCCACTGACTCAAAACCAGACTGTATATTCAGAGCTGATATATACAATCCATGGTTATAACTACATTGAACGTCAATAGAATTTGAAATCAAAATCTTACATACAGTTCCATATTTTATCATAACTTGACCCTTGAGGGCTTATGTAAAACATAAAATGAAACAACTCCAGACCAAGTTCAGTGGTAAAGATGTTTACTGCACTTTTAATGATAATAATAATAATAATTCAGTAACGTGACATTTAGGTAGTTTTAAGAATGGGACACTTCATTTGGTCCAGTGAGTATGAATCATATTTAATAAAAAACGAGGTATTAAATCAAATTCAAAAGCATCGAGACAATTCAGAAATGGCAACAGTCTGACGGTCGTAAAATATTAAATAAAATATAAAATGTATTTATTCATTTTTTTGTCATGAAAGATGAGCTTTAGGAATGTAATTTAAACCCCATTTTCAGTTTCATTCACTGGCCTGCTTCTGAACTCGAGACATAAATAAATAATTTTAATAAATAAATAAATACATAAATAAACACGCAGGTGAAAATCTGTTAATAAGTGCTTTACTTTCTGTAAAAGCTGGGATTTGGAAATGCTGCAAAAGTTTTGGTTCACTGATCGGGAAGACATGCTTAATTTCAAATATTTGTTTTTAAAATGTTTGGACCTGCTTTGTTTTTAATATGTCTGTATTTACTGGCTGATGTGTTTTCTCTAAAAAAATAAAATAAGGTGAGAAAAATAGTGCCATTATGTAGTTATGTGTAACAAAGTTGCCAGATTAATATGGCGAACAGTAGCGGAGCTATCATTCTGAGGGCCTTAGGCGAACATGGATATGGGGGCCCTCCCTAATCAGCCTCATGTGCTTTTTTAAAAATCATTATTAGAAATACCATTTCAACTGAAAACATTGCTTGAATAGCTGCGACTCCAATGCCAAATCTTCTAAAAGTAAATCTTGCAAATGTCTCTTTTAAAAAGGAAATGCTTTGGGAGTTAAAATAATTTAACGATTAGTTATAGTAACATGAAGTTTTCACAATTGAAAGTAAATTTGTGTAATTTATAGCGATGTTGAAAGATTATAAACCTGGTTCTGAGGTTTAGGTCATTACAGGCGGTGAAAACTAATTGGGGGCCCCTACAAGTTGGGGGCCCTCTGCTGCTGCCTTCTCTTACTCAATGGTAGCATTGCCTCTGATGGCGAAACTGCAGCTGGAACAAAATGAGATTAACGTTTTGGGAATTTCCCGGTCCTGTATTTTGATAAAATATATCACATTAGACAACGGTAATGAATGAAATGTATGGATTCTAAATTTGCCGAGTTGTAAATAAATTGTCACAGTTTCTTTTCACAGTAATACTGACACATAATTTTGATCTTGTTCTCACACATGGAACTGTACAGAGAAATATCCGAGTTCAGAAGCAGGTAGTTTAGAACACCATCGCGTTGCAGTTGCTTTTAGCTTCTCAAGGAGGTAGACAGAAGACGGCTAACAGTGATATGGTAATTGTAGTCCAACCGTGGTGAAGTTGTAGTCCATTCGAGCTTGTCCCTTTTTGATGAGGTCACTTTGTAGTCCTTTTCAGTGACGTTTTATAGTTCTGAGGAGAAGACAGTTTGGGCACAAGGCAGATTTAAATCCCCAAAAAATCTGTTGTTGTGATGGTTTATTAGTAAGAAAGATACCAACTCAGTTTGCTTTTGTGCAACTGATTTACCTGTGGTGTTCCCCAAGGATCAGTCCTCGGACCCATTCTGTTCAAAGTCTACATGCTGTTATTTGATGTGTGGATGCGAAAGAACTTTTTCCAATAAAATCAAGATTTTGAAACTTGAAACTAAGAACCTAAAGCAGTTTTTTTTTTTTATATAATTATAAACTTTTCTGAATCATTTGAGATCAAAAAAGAATGGCAACATGTGCAGCCACATGGATAGCAAGAAACATTGAATGACACAAACAAAAGAGCAGTGGATCAACATAAGACACTACCGGGTTAGTATACACATTGTATCAAAATATACTTAAAATAAACTTTAAAAAAAAATTGTAAATCCATTTTCAGATTTTGGTTTTGATCCGCCCATCACTACTTCAGAACTCAAAAAGTTGAACCATAGACCTATAGAGCTTGGAATTACGGCATCACACATGAATAGCGGCTTAAAGGTGCAAATCATTAATCTCATTCAATAAAACATTCTGTTGTAGTAACTCAGCAGTTTATCATTTTGTGCTAAGGCTGATTTTTTTTACCTTTTTACGTTAGTTTGGCTGATGATTCTCTTTGAGCATTTGGCACTTCTGCAACAAAAATGATAAAAATGTTTTTTTATGGCAATGATAGTTTTCAACATTCTATTCTGAGCTTTATCAAACTTAGACATCGCTATGATTGATCTATGGTAAAAGATCATAGATCAATCGTATCTATGATCCAAAATAAAGTGCCACAAACCAGTGTGAAGTATAACGCAAATCTAAACACTTGAGGAACTACTGGGTAGTGTTCAAACATCACAGTAAAATGTTTTAATCAATGTTAACTTAGGCTCATAAAAGCTTTAATTTGTAAAATCCTTTTTGCCAAACAAAATTAACCCCAAAGTACCCCAAAGTTTTGTCTCTCATCTTTGCACTGAAAGCCCCTATGAGGGTGGCCCCTCACAAAAAGACCTCTTTGCCCCCCCTTGTTGACTCAACTGAAGTATTAGATTAAAAAGTATGCTTAAAATAACGCAAAATTTTACAAAACTTATAATAAATAACACTTTCAATTTAGATGTTACATTTAATATTTTTGACAGTCTGAAACCATTCCAAGTACCCTGTGGTAAGTGTTTGCGTACCCCCAGGGGTCCCCATACCGCTGGTTGGGAAACACTGTTCTACACCATATGATCTATTATCATTGATTGACTAAGCAGTTTATCAAGTCATTTCAGCTTTATTTACTTTTATAGATTTTATTTGCAGACGGATTTACGATGGCGTTATTTCCGAACTCAGTTGTTTAAATGTGTTTGCCATGGGACAACTGTCTGCACTTGTATTTCTAACAAAACTATATGACAGATTGAATAACACATATGCTGAAGAAATGTACCTATAATGATGATAATATATTACAGAGTCCGCCACTTGCCTGATCTGATTTATCCAAGCCTCAATCACCAATGTAAAATGTCTATATAGCAAAATAGTAGTGAGAGTTGGGATTCTTCTGATAATAAACCAAAACAACACAAAAACAGCACTGCTTTTGTAACTGTGACCGAACCGTCTCCTCGTTCCAAGTCTACTCCACACTGACTGACTGTTTTCAGTTCATTCGTTTGATTTTTAGTCCATGTCTTTTGGGGTTAGAAAAACCATCGGAACGCTTCTCCAGCCGGGACAGACGGGGGGCGCTGTGGAGCAATAACAAGAGAATATGTTAGTCTTACTGTTACAGAAAAGACAACACTGATGTCACTGTTTTTCTTTTTATATTGTTGTGATGAGCAGATAAACTTTTATTGCCATTAGCTCAGGCCATGACTTCTCATAGTAATGTGGGTGATTACAAGTAAATCCTTATCTTACACAAAATGTATCTAAAACAACTTGAAAAAAATATATTTATTGATGTTTTGTTCAAAATGTATTCTTTGCATTTAACACTTGGCTGGTTTATTGGACCAATATTTGTACTTTTCACACAGAAACAGCATAATGCGTCGGTATAGGCCAACTCTTGGATTTGGCCCAAAAAGTCTGACTAAAGGAGAACAACTAAAGGAGAAACATGGTGCTTTGTTTGAACACTTTGGTGCAGCATTACATAAGAAAATGCTGCACACGGTGTGACTTTTTACCTAAAAATACACTTGCACAGAAGCATCTCTTTTTAGATTAATATTCCTCTTGGATAAAATAAAATTAAAAAATAAAATGTGAGCTTGTATCTACTCAAAATGGACTCTTCTTAGGCCTGGATGAAGACCTACTCTTGCTGTTTTCTATGAAAATGTTGTTCTTTTAGCTAAAATATTCCACTATATAGCCTAAAAGTCATGTGTCTGCACAGAATCTTCCAAAGTATGATTTTAACCTGTGTTTTAATCAGTTAATAATTTGCCACCTCCAAAAAGTTAGTCTTTAAGATCTTTTCATAGTATGCTTGATTTGTGTATGGCACTATAGAAATGGCTAAGATAAAGAGGTGAGAGAAGAATCTATGTTTGGCAGCATTTTTTGTTACTTTTTATTAAGTTTATCTCCCACTATTCTGAACGTTTGTACAACAGACCAAGTGACAGACAGAACAAAGCAGAAAACACGGCAGAAGACACTATGCCTGCTATGTGGAGCATAAATGAGCTTTAAATGATGTGAGATTATACTTGTATAAAAATCATCAGGTTAAGATATATTTTTCAAATGTTTTAAAGTTGTCTTATTCAGTCCCTTTATATTGGTCATTGGTATGCTAAGACATTTTTGGCTAAATTTGCAAAGAAAAAAGAAAAATGTGCACATGACATGATTTTATCTTATGAGATGTACTGTTTTACTGTGTTTTTATTTGTAGCAAAAAAAGATGAATAAAAAAATCTATGAAATAATATACTGTCAAAAGTCACTTGTCTGACCACCAAACACTGAAATACATGCACGAATCACTCAAAATACAACTCCCAAACCAAATGTAAAATGTTTGATACATTCTAAATTCCAGTTTACGGAATTTTTTTTACGTAAATTACACAGTTCTCCATTTTACATAACCAGTAAAGCATTGCAGATATTGAATGAATTGTGTTGTAAGTGAAAATGGAGCGGTGAGCTGAAAAACAATGCTTCACTTTTGGAGTTTGAGGTCGACTTCAAACGCGGCAGAGCTGAGGCAAGAGACTGCAACATCGAGTCTGCAGCACGTTCTGACAATACACAGGAAGTATGGGGAATTTAAACAGTCCACTTTATACTAGAATACTGCTATTGCAGTTACGTGCATTTGAGTCTGTCCTGATCACCTGCAGCTATAGAGATTCATGTTTATATTTTTCTAAACAGTATTTTTTTATATTTTCCAGTACCACCAGATCTATACTCAAACGTAATTAAAAACAGTATTATTCCTGAAGCAGATATAAATGACAATAACGCAACATATCTAAACTATGGATATCATATCAGAGGACTACAAATCAAGACTAAATATGGATCGGCATTCTGCTGGTGACAGAATCAAGGCTAAATATGAACCAACTTCCTGTTGGTTCCAGAGTCAGGACTAAACATGGACCAACCTCCTG
This sequence comes from Mugilogobius chulae, assembly GCA_038363315.1. NCBI lineage: Eukaryota > Metazoa > Chordata > Actinopteri > Gobiiformes > Gobiidae > Mugilogobius > Mugilogobius chulae. The sequence continues at coordinate 25,143,099 of CM076404.1, read as the reverse complement.
CTGGTACCAGGACTAAACATGGACCAACCTCCTGCTGGTACCAAGACTAAACATGGACCAACCTCCTGCTGGTACCAAGACTAAACATTGGACCAACCTCCTGCTGGTACCAGGACTAAACATTTACCAACCTCCTGCTGGTACCAGGACTAAACATGGACCAATCTCTTGCTGGTACCAGGACTAAACATGGACCAATCTCTTGCTGGTACCATGACTAAACATGGACCAATCTCTTGGTGGTACCAGGATTAAACATGGACCAACCTCCTTCTGGTACCAGGACTAAACATGGACCAACCTCCTGCTGGTGCCAGGACTAAACATGGACCAACCTCCTGACGGTACCAGGACTAAACATGGACAGGCCTCCTGCTGGTACCAGGACTAAACATGGACCAACCTCCTGCTGGTACCAGGACTAAACATGAACCAACCTCCTGCTGATACCAAGATCTAAACATGGACCAACCTCCTGCTGGTACCAGGACTAAACATGGACCAACCTCCTGCTGGTACCAAGAACTAAACATGGACCAACCTCCTGCTGGTACCAGGATTAAACATGGACCAACCTCCTGCTGATACCAAGATCTAAACATGGACCAACCTCCTGCTGGTACCAAGACTAAACATGGACCAACCTCCTGCTGGTACCAAGACTAAACATAGACCAACCTCCTGCTGGTAACAGGACTAAACATGGACCAACCTCCTGCTGGTACCAGGACTAAACATGGACCAACTTGCTGCTGCTAAAAGGGCTAAACATGGACCAACCTCCTGCTGGTACCACGACTAAACATGGACCAACCTCCTGCTGGTACCACGACTAAACATGGACCAACCTCCTGCTGGTACCAAGAACTAAATATGGACCAAACTCCTGCTGGTACCAGGACTTAACATGGACTGATCTTGAGCTGTTGTCAAAGTAAGGACTAAATGTGGACGAACAATTCATTTTCTAAACTAAATACATATTATGTGAGAACAGTACTCAAAATATAGCCAAAAAGTGCTATGAAAATCTTAATTATCGCTATAGGGAGAACAAAAGAAATCTCTAGTTTATCAACACAAGCGAGGCCTGTAGACATTTGAGAATTCGTAAGTCTTAAGCTGTGTATTTTCTCTCTTGTTTCTTGTTTTAATTAATCACAGCTCCCTCGCTCTGCCCGGCTCTGCGATCTGTCTGCTCTCAGCGCCAGTTTATCCGCGGCGGGTTCAATTACGCCTCGTTTAGGCCGATTAGAGGCGCTAATTTGGTGTCTCCGTCTCGCTCTCGTTGCCGTTGGCGCTGGAGATGTATGGACTTTTTCCCCGAGGTCGAACGCAGCTGTCAAGGGGTTATTGATCAGCGATAAGTCAGGCTCGGGCCTCACAGCAGCAGCAGTAACAGCAGTGGCAGTGCAGCTCACGTTCTAAAACGTATTGTGTCATCATTTAGAAAGAACGTGCTGCTTTGATGGCTGTGCAATTAATCAGATTTTAAGGCGAGACTCTCTGGAATAGGGGAAAAAATCTTGGATTTCAAGATATCAGTTTGAAACATTTCATTTAAGCACATATGTAAGGAAAAGTTTTTGCAATGTTTTGGTCCTGTAATGTTCTAATATAGGCATTTTCTGTGTAAACATTATCACTATTTGAGACATACTGTCCCTGTAAAGACACAGAAACTACTGTTATGTTTGTCATTACTAACAAAACAATTTACAGAGAATGTTGGACATTTCATTCTGACCAAAAATAGGTATAAATTTAAAAAACACACACACCCACACACACACTGTATTATCTTTGACTTTTTAACAATATTCTAATGTTACTTCCTTGTCAGAAACATAGTTGGAGTTTTGTCTATGAGAAAAAACAAAAACCCTGCTCAAAGTGGCCCAGATTTGTGATAATTTTAAGTTCATTTTTAATAAAACATCCAAACTCGTATGGAACATTTTTGCTGCATTAGCATATCTGGCACAATCGTTCTGACTATTTACATTATTGGAATTTCATTGGAGCCGGTAGACAGAGCTCAAGCTCAATGCTTGACGTTGGAAACACATGACTGTCATGTGTGCTTTATTAGGCTACAGCTCTGGCTACAGTTTGGTTTCAGCATGATCTGTTTTATTGGTTAATTTTTGTGTTTTTATGAGAGGAAAAAACATTTTGAGAAAAAAGCTTTTCAAGTTATGACCAAGATGAATCTTGGCTTAATTATTATAATTTAAAATAATCATAATAATCATAAAAAAAGTATATTAAGGAGAGGAATGGACAATTTTAGTATTTCCACATGAAAACCTAATTGAGAAGTGTAAAAAATATTTTAGCCAAACTATTTCTTCTAAAACTTTCTGGAACATTTCATCTATCCTAATCAGTTAGGGGAAAATGCTAACCTTGCATCAAAATCTAAACACAATTATATATCTGTATATCTTTCTGTCTAACAATCTATAGTATTATATTTTGGTTGATAATCAATCAACTAAATCAACCCATCTGTTAGACTTTCTTAGTGAAATACCTATTTTTCTTATATTGTCAAATTGCACTAATATTCTATGCACATATACATCATTTTATTATAAACACTGTTAACTTTTTGAGGGACTGTATTTGTATTAAAAACGAGCAGTGGTTTACTGCGTGTGAGTGGACTGGATTTGTGAATGGACTGTTTTGGCGGAGCTCCACACTCCGCGGGTTTGGTCTGGCTCCTTCGCCTCCCACAGCTCGACTCCACAGTCTGTCTGAGAGCAACGGCTTCAGCGGCCAGACACACTCAGCCAGCACACACACAGACACACCAACACACAGCCTACAGCAGCCAACGCACACACAGACACACACACGCACAGATACGCTCAGCTTACAGCAGCCAACACACACACAGACACACAAACGCACAGCCTACAGCAGCCAACGCACACACAGACACACACGCGCACAGACACGCTCAGTTTACAGCAGCCAACGCACACACAGACACACAAAAGCGCAGCTTACAGCAGCCAACGCACACACAGACACACAAACGCACAGCTTACAGCAGTCAACGCACACACAGATACTCACACTCAGCCCACACCAGCCATTACAAAACGCACACGCAGACATACACGATTCACTAAGCACACACTCAAACCAGCTCAGTAATACAATCGCAATTGTTGTTTTGAAGATTTGCTCAATTTAAATATATTATTGTATTGCATAAATGCTAGAAAATTACATGATTGAAGCTGAAAACAGATCATTTTAAATAAGAGTAAACTGTGACATTTATGCAATTTTATGATTGATATTTGACATTTGTCTGTTAATTTAACACGTTTTAATACATCTCTGTTAAAATGACAAAATATTGTCTGTTTTCAGGACAATTATTATTATTTTTAGCAAAATTGCCCACTCCTGTTCTACACTAGCCTACTGTCTCACAGACCTAACAAAATAGAAGATAAAAACTGTATGATATAACCAAAACAAGAAAATACTAAAACCAGCAAATATCCACTAAAAAGATTACATGTCGCTAGATGAAATGCTATGCATCCTATGACCAGCAGGTGTCTCTCACCTCCAGCGTGCCTCCTCCAGAGCCCGGCTTCTTCTTCAGCTCTTCACATTTCCTGAACTTGCAGATCTGGTGGCCCGTCTTCCGATTTCGACATGACGAGCACACGCCGCAGTTTATGAGGCGCCGACAGGGCCCGCATACACCACACCTCTTTCTCTTCCTCTTTGCAGCTGCACCTGAGGAGGCCCCACCCCCAGATGCCCCTGAGGAGGCCCCGCCTCCTGCTGTTACTCCTGACGATGGCGAGGAGGAAGAGGGGCAGGGGGAGGAGTTTGTGTGCTGCTGACAGTCTGTTAGCGCTCGCTGACCACCAGTCATCTGGAAAGCACTTCCTGCTTCGGAGGAAATCCCGCCCCCCGCTGCCGATCCCATTGCCATGACAATGACGCCAGGAGGTATTCCAAGTGACCCTAGGAAGCTCCCACCCATAACCCCACCTCCATTACAGCCCGCGCCCTCTGATAAGCCCATCATGTCCGAGTGGGCGTGTCCCTGTTTGTTTAAACAGTCTGCGCCGCTGTAATTGGGCAGAAAGTTCCCATTGCTAGGCGCCATGTGATGATGCGTCTGTGAACCAGGAAGTGAGCTCTTATCTGCTCTTCCTGATTCGCTGTTGCTGTTTCCTGAAGCGTTCTGGTGCATGGCCGCACTGGGCACGTGCGCCGAGGCCATATGCCCCGGGTGGCTGTGGTGATGGTTCGGCTTCGGTCGACCCCAGAACATGGCCGCCGGGTTCATGTTGTCATGGCAGCCCCAGGGGCCTGTTGCCATGGCACCCAACCGCGGAGGGAAAATGGGTGTGGCTGCGAGACGTGCAGCGAGTTTGGCCTGAGGGAAGTTGTTCATGTTCATGTTTACGTTGGTTTTGTAGAAGTTGGCTATGGAGGATCTGTATCTGTCCATCTCAGAGTAATCCAACATCGGAGCGAGACTCGACATCTGAGGAGCAGAAAACAATACCAAAATATGTGTATTTCAATTTTGTTCAATCATGAAAAAGTCACGTTATGTCATAAGATATAGTCTCAAATGTTGGCTGATTGTTTACCTGTCCTTGTGGCCCATATCCGTGGTGATTGGGGTGATGGTGCGAGGGGGCGGAGCTTCTCTGCAGCATTGAGGAGAGGTCAGTGTCCATACATACACCACTGCTCATCCCCGACATCACAGGGGCAGGACGCAGCTACAGTCTGAAACAATGAGCACAAGATCGAAATTGGGTAACTCTTTTAGAACCACTTCATCAAGAGTAGCATGTTGTGTCATTGGCCAAGACACTTAACCTGCAATGTCTGTTAATCATTCATTCATTTTCTACCGCGTGTTTCCGTTGGGGTGGCGAGTAACTGGAGCCTATCCCAGTGACTTGGGGTTCATTCACTACAGGGAAATTTAAACTGTTGCCAATTGACCTACATGCATATCTTTGGAGGTAAGAAAAAGTCGCAGTACCTGGAGAGAATGTTGGTCCAACCCGGGATTCGAACCCACAACCTTTTTTTTGGGGATGCCAGAGCTCTAACTGCTAGTTTCAGATCAGACTTGGCAATATTAATCTTGTGTTTTTAATTCTGTGAAAAAAACATGGAAAAATACCATTTCATAACAACTATACCCTTTAGATAACCTTTATAAATACATAATAACTCCTCTATCACCTTAAGGAAATCGCTACTAACTCTAACTCATGTCATAGTAAAGTATTTGTTCATGCTTTTTAACGTTTAACACCTTTAGCAATTAGCATCTTCCCACTCGTTGTGAGCTGTGCTTTGACTCTGCATCTCCATCTCGTATTCGTCTGTTCGCCGTCTTCAATGAGAGTTTGCGTGTGGCAGCAGCAACAAAATGTATGTCAAGTCGACCCCCCTGTTTCTTCCTGACTGTTTTATCCTCCTTTCTTAAAAGTTTATTGTAGTGAAAAGGTCAAAGTTTGTCTTGCATGATTTCATTTTTACGTATCTTATTTGCTGGGTAATTGATGGCTTAGCTTGTTGATTGATTTTTCTTTTCTGACAAGACTCTTGATATTATTGCTTTGTCTTGAATGTTCTCTATATTAAACATTTAGAATTTATTTCACTATGGGTGTTTTAAATGTTCAAAACTACATCGGAGGAGCTATATACAGTGATTAGGCATGCCTCTTCACAGATCTGACTTTAAACTTGGTTTGCCTACTTGCACCACATGCTTGTCTCCTTAAATATATGCTAGTTTAAAGCCATGCTGTGTTACATTCTATGCAAAAAGCAAAGCAAGATGATATTTTTGAAGAAAAGAAAATTGGAGTCTCGAACAAAAATCTCACACAGTCAGGTTCATTGTTACCTACTTTTTATACCATTAGAAAAGATTCTTCTAAAATCTTATGAAAAAGACATAATGACATGTTAATAAAGCTTAATAAAGCATGATTAAAGCCTTAATTCATGGTGAGCTAGTCATTTATAAAGAATGATTCAGGCTTACAATCTGCTTAGTGAAGACGTTATGGTATTAATTATGTACAGTTGCGACATCTGAATCATGCTTATGAAACTGTTCATATGATTTAAGTCTTTGTTCATGCTTTATTAAGGCTAATTAAAGTGTATCATGAAGGGTTCTCTTACTTTAGCGCTCAAAAGGTCAACTCTTGGCCTGAACTATGGGCCTTTTTGAACCAAACCCCAGCGGACACACCTTTAGCAATTAGCATCTCCCCACCCGCTGTCAATAAATCTGCTCCGACTAACGATGTCAGCGCGCGCCATCTCCATCTCGTGATCGCCTGTTCGCCGTCTTAAAACCAGAGCGCGTGTGTGGCAGCAGCAGCAAAATGTGTGTCAAGCCAATCGCCCCCTTCTCCTTCTTCTCCACTGCTCTCTCCCTCCCTCCCTCCCTCGCTTCCTAAACCGCTGCTCCCTCGAGGCGTAACTAATTACCCTGTCTGGTCAAGCGGCCCCGGCTCGAGCGAAGGTCACTAGCGCGAGGGGCATTGCGCGCTTTTCCCACGCGACATAGTGTTTTTACCACCTCCTCCTCCTCTTCCTTTCTCTTTCACCCCGAGGCTCCAGCGAGGAAGGACGGAGGAAGCATAAAATCAAAGCAACAAGGGAGGGGGAAGGAAAATGTCTCAACAATAAATAGGTGCATGCAAAAAAAAAACAAAGATGGTGGCGGTTCTAGGAGCTCGTTGTTGTTGTAGGGTTGGTTACGACTTACCTACCGACAAGCGCGGCGGCACAGGAGGGGAGACCGTCTGGGAATTAGCCCGCCACGGATCATGGCTGGCGGGAAAGGAAACGCAGAGGAGCAAGAAGGAGAAGTGGAGAGGAAAAAAAAAAGGCGAAAGGGAGGAGGAGGGAGGGAGAAGAAGAGAAGTGGTGGCGGCGGGGTATAAAACAGTCAGGGGGGCGCGAGGGATAATCACCTGGGTTTGGCACGAGCAGAGGAGAGGAGGGAGGAGGCAGCAGCACGAGAGAGGAGAGGAAGAGGAGGGGGTGTGGGAAATTAAGCGAGGAAAGGAGGGAAGGAAGGAAGGAAGCAGCGGGTGGAATATAAAAAAAAATGGTGCCCCGGGAAGGATGCGTTTGTGCGCGAGGGGGAGGTTATGATCGCGACACGCAGCGGTGGAGAGAGAGAGAGAGGGAGATGGAGCTGAGCTGAACACACGCAGAGAGATGTGAGAAGAGGGAGTATTTAGGCTCCGGATGACAGCGGAAATACGGCCATTTTTTTTTATCACCACCAGAGGCTTTTTATAGAATCTGTCAACAATGGGCCTTTTCCAAACATAGGCAGAGCTCATTTCAGGGCTAGAACTTAGTCCAGATGTGCCTTTTGACACATTTGTCATCTAAGAATCAGCTTTTAAAGAACAGATATTTGCATGTGGAAAATGTATTTGTTTTGTCTTTTATCAATATTGTAACCTCATCCAAAGCATAGGCCATACCTGGATATGCATTGAATCACGTTTAGAAGTCATATGCAAGCGTCAAAACTTTCAGAAAGCAAAATTTCCAAATTGTTTTTTAAGATCGACAAACTGGACATTTCTGATGATTAGCATGTCAGTGGTAATGTTTGCTGTAATTTTCTCTGCCGCTAGAATAGAGTTTTAATTTTTTTTTCCTCACGTGGGGAAAGAATGGAATGAGTGAACGTTATGCAGCTTATTCTATTGAGCGCAAACGTTCGAAAAAAGTATCATCTCCACCATCAACTGGCTCCATACAAGCAACGGAGCAGTGGCTCTACTCCAAGTGCCACCCAGACTAGAATGATAATGAAATGTAGAGTACAAATTGTAGTGAATCTTGGCAAAATTAAAAAAAAAAAAACTGTCACCATTTAAAACATTTTGTGAAACAGTTGTCAGAGCATCATCTCACTTAAGTTATTACCGTAATTTCTGGACTATAAGCCGCTACTTTTCACAAACTTTTAATTTTGTGTCAGTGGCTTGCTAGGTTTCTCTCCAAGAAATGTGTGGTTAAATGTATGAATTAAATTATGATTGAAAGACACCTCTTTTCGAGATCGAGATAAAGAGATGTGTGACTCACTGGATAAGATCGAAGTAGAGTCGCTGCTTCTCCTCCATGCTGAGAAGAGCCAGCTGGACGCCTTCAGGACGTAGTCTCTGGGATGTTCTCTGAGGGGTAATATCACTCTGTCCTGTCAACTGGGAATGCCTCTGGAGGAGAGATAGAAGGCGTGTGTGGAAAGAGAAGTCTGAGCCTCTCTGTTACCTGCAAAACAACCTTGTAGAAACACATTATACCTTATATAAAAGATCAGCTGGAGACAAGTCATAATTCTTAGGAGAAATGTTCTAAGTTTTCAAGTTTGTTGACATTGTGCAAGCCTATCAACGAACATCAAACAAAAGTTGGCACAAAGTTCAATGTCTTCTCTGTCTGAGCAATTGAACTTCTTTTCTCAGTTTATGTTTTGGAACTTATCTATAGACCACCAGGTAACAGTTATTTGGACAGAGGTCAATGATTATTAAAATACTTGACTAGTCAATGACCTTCTTCCGTGACTATAGGAGTATAATGAAATTAACCTGACAAATAAGAAGGAAAAAAGAGAATGCATCATTTTTCATTTAAAACTCCTAGTTGACTAATCATTTTGTGTAATTTTATCTAATGGTTGTGTGTGAATCTTGACTGTTTCTTCTTTCTACCGGACAGATCTGTATGTGGTCTGACCACATTTCAAAAGCTACATTTAAACAAATAAAAGTTGAATGTTTAAATGTAGTCTGACACATCAGCAGATCCTTGGGGTTTGTTTGCTTCATAGTTATAGCGAGGACTTTTTTGATGTAACCAATCACTGCTCTTTTGCACCAAGAAGTAAAGCATAAACATGTGTCAGTAATTGTTCTTTCTTTGTGATAAACTTGCAAAATAATTGGTACAGTATCATGTTCTATGTTAATATTTGACACAAGGCCAAAGGAGGAGATAAATACAGTAGTCTCCTGTCTCAACTTGGATTGACACACATAACACCTCTCCTGCTCTTTGATTGGACGGTTGGACTTTTAGCTTATTAGGAACTGTCTGCAGCCCTGTGGTACGATACCTGACCTACAACTGGAATTAATTGGAGGCACTATAGGTGGAGCCAACCTGGCTGGCTTAGATCATTTTCAAAAAAGGTATATTACTGATGAAAAAAAAAAAAAATTAACCTAACAATTGCCTAAATTATACTTTTGCCCTCTTAGTTCATTCTGAGCTTCCTAATTATTCAACACAATGAGTTTCTAAGCATTTTTCAACTTTCAAATGCCCGAGTGAGTTTTCTGTCACTGTGAAGCTCACAACAATGTAAGCAGCACACTTCTGTGTAGTTTACAGGATTTGTGTGTTAAAGTTGAATGGAACAAAACACTATTCCAGCGCTGCTCCCATCAGAGGCTCTTTATAGAATCTGTCAAGACACTTTTCTAAAGATTTAATCTAATGGTTTGAAATCAGTTTTGGCCCTACAGACATATGCCTTTTTTACACAAATTGTTCCTTTTCACACTGCAGATGGGCTAATTATATGTCAATGTCTATAGAGACACCTGTGGATAATCCCATTTCCATTTATTCTTTAAGAGGAATTTACTAAGACACGCTAAAATAATAATTTAAAAAGATTTAGGCCAGTTGACACAAAGAAGTATGGAAGCTCAGTACTGCTAATCTCTACTCTTTTTTTTTCCAGCTGTATCACGAAAAGTCATGAAAACTATCAATAACGTAGTACTACCACATAATTACGTGATACCAAAAAAAAAAATAAAATTTTTTTTGTTTTTTTTTGCTATCACTTAATAACGTGAAACCAACATTTTTTATTTTTATTTTTGGTATCACATAATTGATAGTATCACGTATTTACGTGATAGATACTATCATGTTTTTACCTGATATATATATATTTTTTTTTCATATCAGGTTATTACCTGATAGTATCACGTTTGTTACCTGATAGTTATCATGAAATTTCGTGATACAGCTGGAAAAAAAAATAAAGTAGAGCTTGGCAGTACTGAGCTTCCGTAAAGAAGTGAAACAGCTATAATCATTAGCTACATATATTTAGACCTTTACATAGTAAATAGTCCTTCATCAGGGAAGATCGATGTGGTGTATCTCAATAGAGCTCAACAGTGGAAGATCGGCCTGGTTCCGAAAGGATTTTTGTCTCATGTTAAAGTGCCATAGGCTTTTCGAAAATTCAAATATTAAGAGTTTAAAGACATAGCTGTGTGCTAAGTCAGATCCACAGCGTGATTGTTGTCAGTCTAAAAAGCACATCTAGAACTTAAAATTCAGCAAAATTTCGTACTAATTAGTTTATAAAGCTGAAAAAATGTTTTTTAAACAAAAATGTAGGTATTATGCTCCTGACTCACCACTCAGCTGCTTAGCCCCGAGGACGTTTCCAAACTTCTAATATTAAATTTTTTATCAAATTTTATGGCAATGGAGCTCAACAGTGACCGCCCACTTCCTGGTTCCAAAATCTCGGACCCCATGTTAAATTGCCATAGGGGATTAGATAAAAAATTATATTAAAAGTTTGGAAACGTCCTCGGGGCTAAGCAGCTATGTGGTGAGTCACGGGCATAAGACCTAAATTTTTGTTTAAAAGTCATTTTTTCAGTTTTGTAAACGATGAAGTTATTACGACGTTTTGCTGAATTTTAAGTTATAGTTGTGCTTTTAAGACTGAAAACAACCGTGTTGTGGATCTGAGTTAGCACATAGCTGGATAGCCCGCGATATGTCTTTAAACTATTAAAGTTTGAATTTTTCGAAAAGCCTATGGCACTATAACATGGGGCAAAACTCTTCCGGAACCAGGGCGATCTTCCACTGTTGAGCTCCATTTAACATGGGGTCCGAAATTGTGGAACCACGAAGTCGGCGGTCAATGTTGAGCTCCATTGTAGTAACTGTCTGAATATAATACATCCATGGTCTGATCACACCATGGAAGTATAATTAGAACATCCATGGATCACACCAATGAAGATTGTTAGGTGGGAACTTTTTTGCTTTGATCAGTTCCTGCGCCAGTGATTGTCATCTGTTCACTAACTGGCTGGTTGTACAATAGGCTACATGATACATCCATTGTTGTACCCTACAGTTTTCGGATGGCGCCAGCTTGTCTAAGCTAATGCTGCTAACCCAAATAAAATTGAATTATTGTCAAAATAACACTAAATTGAACTAACTCTTTAGAAAACAATCGACCTAGCATTTAATGCACTAAATAGTTAACTACTTTGCATATAAGTTAATGTATTTGTTAGCTTTTAGCTTTGCGCCATAAAATACGCACTTTTATAAACACACAGGCTTTCGCTAGAGAAGTAATACATCGTATGTGAAGGTCGTAACGTAACCAAACCTTTGGTTTGCGCGCTCCTGTGAGACAGGTGCTGTCCGACATGCACAACAGCAGAGTGAGCAGCAGGTGCACACTAAACAGTTTGATTTCCAATACTAAACATTTTAAAATTAATGAAGAAACGTTTTCTAATGCAAATTTATTTTTTATTTTTTTCCTGAAATTACTGTTAGACTCAAAATGTTCTGGATATTTTTAATAGTCTTGTAAACTAAAGAGGCTGGATTAATTTGCACTTCTCGGACACATATTATAATATGATATAAAAACGAAATAGGCCTACAAATAGAAAGTATCTTTGATATTGTGACTCACAAGGCAGCGTTTTTACTGTAAAGACTTGTCTCATTTGTTAGTAGATGAGAAAATGGTCAAGACGGAAGAAATACTGAACAAGGCACTAAAAGTGCCTTGTAGGTGATGTTAACACTACCTTCAGAGTCCCAAATTCAAATAAAAGAAGTTTAAGAGAGAGTGAAGTGTGTCTGAAATCTAAATGAATAGAAGGGAACTAAGGAGTGTCCCTCACAGAAGTGTAGTGTGTAGTTCTCAGGGAGGGCAATAGGGACGTTTGGGAAAGGGCCAAATTCACTCTCTGCTTTGTGATTATTTTAAATGCGTCCACATGAGGCAAACCGGAACTAGTGTGCAGCGGAAAAAAGGCCTATTTTTTATATATATATCTGTCTTTGTCAATGTAATAACTCAATTATTTTAATTCTTCAACAAAACGGAAGTGCAGTGCTAGGTGCTAATGCGTTTGTTAGCATTGACAGGAAAAACTTGACTGGGCTTCTGAGTCGAAAAAAAAGTTTAAAATGATCCAAATCATTCAACATTAACAGCATAATAGTCTATTGTAATAGGTTTACACTGTAGATCTTGCTTTACTAGACTGAAACTGTGCTTTGCTTAATTTTTTCCCACAAGTTATTTTTACTGAAGATTTTGTGGTGTGTCATCAGCTAGTATTGTTATAATATAATAAATCCATGGTTGTTACTTATACCATGACAAAACTCAGTTGGGTTTCTGTAAGTTGTCAAAAATCAAAATTCATTACGGCTAATAATTAGGAGATTTATACTGCACTAGATGAGTAAAACTGCAGTAAAAAGCTTAATAACAAATAGTAAGGCCAACTTTTTCGTATCACATCTCTGAAATGCTTACGTTAAGATTTTGTCTATTGCAGAAGTAAAACATTTTTGTTAGTCCACAAGAGGGCAACAAACACAAAAAGTAAAAAAAAAAACTCTTTGCCACAAAATAAACTAATTTAAAGTATTTTACGTGAAAAAAAAAATCTGAAAATAAAGCGATAAAGTTAGTTAAAAACTTGTTTCCTTCTATCAACAAATCTTTATTTTGCCTTTTCACAACTGCATCATTTTACAATCTGTGAGTTCTATTTTACATTTTTCATTTTCAAGTCTTTCACGAGGTCCCAAAGCATTCTGTTTTTGATTGTGGGAAACTGTCAGACATAAGGTCGAAATAGAAAAAAAAAAGATAAATGTACAAACATTTTTACAATAGAAAATGACAAACAATAGAAATGAACTCAACCTTAAAGGAGACATTTTGATTTTAAACATGTTTGACTGTTTCCCCCCTCATTATTCATGCATAATGAGGGGAAAAACATGTTTATATTCCAGTACTGAGGTTTGAGAAATTAGAACATTCCTGTTTTCACCCATCACCTATTGGTCCAGCATTCATTCATTTTCTGTTGCTTGTTCTAGTTTCGGGTCATGGGTGACTGACTTTGGGCTTTAGGCAGGGGAACACCCTGGACAGTGGTCATCACAGGGTTAACACAAACAAACACAGACGGACAATCATTCACCTTCTCATTCATTCACAAGGGAAAACATTCAAACAAATTACAAAACCATTTTACAAAAATAAATAAAAGTAAACAAATGAAAATCTGCAGCTTTGCATTTTTGATGAATAGTGTAACATATAATATAATTTAACAAGTTAAAACTTCTGTGATTTGTAGCAAGCAAATAATACAGTAATACGCATCATATGTCTCCTTTAAGGTTTGGTTGGCAATAATACCACAAATTTAACTAGGAAGCAACCAGGAAACCATGGGTATCCAAACTTTTGTGTGAGAGACTAGGACTGGGCAGTATTGTGTACCTTATACTGTGATAAAGTTGAATTGTTCGTATATAGTGAAAAATGGCTCACACTGCAGCTGATTTTCAGAAAGACGAGTACAGAATGTGGTCAGTCTTTACAGTTTCAGTTGAAATTTTGAACAAAGGTGAAAAAAATACAGACTATGGAGACTCTGCAGCGGCTGAAACAGGACTATTGACACAAATAAGATGTGAGGCGTGAAATCAAAACTTTCAGCTGCAACTTATACGGCCTGAAACAAGTTTAGTACCAGTATTATGAAAGCCACCTTTAAGATACCACAGATATATTGTTTGTAATCGCAGATATTTAAATTTAAACTACATTGCCTTGTCTACATACGTAGACTACATTGCCTTGCCTTTTTTTGCGATTTGAATGTTTTGTAACCTCTTCCTCATCAAAACACAGCTGGAGTTTTGTCTGTGAGATACTATTCGCTCCAGCCTCAGAAAACACAATTTTGAATGTCCCTTCACTGTGATGTCAAAGGTTGATTTTGAACGTATCGACAGATCAGCCTAGACAGTTTTAATTATTTCCAGTAATTTCCTTTGCAGCCTGTAAATGCACCTCAAATTCAATTTGTTATGTGTGCTTTATTACAGATTATTAAGATAAATTGCCAAACTATACCAGAACATCTAAAACACTCAATGAGTAATAATTTAACTTAAAAAAAATATAAAAAATAAAACGCACGGATTCATTTTGATTCTCCATTTCACACAAAAAGGGACAGACCAAATTTCAAAAACGGATTGAGAATTATTGCCAACCAAATATGAACAATAAAGCAGAACTCAGTAACTTCTCATTCTTGAATCAACCATTTCGCTGTGTTGTGATCGGGCTCGTGCGTTATGATTGAGGCATACCGCACTGCCCTCTGCTGGACACAACCTGGACATTCTAGTTTTGCTCAGAACCCCATTTTTTGCCAAAATAAAATAACTTAAGATAACTTTGCAGTGACTTGTCTATCTCTAATTAAAAAACATTATGAAAAGTGGTCCGAAGTCATTGTGGTGAAACTATTACCTTATTACTTTTTTTTCTTGTTTACTTGAGCTAGTAAAATTTTGATGCAGCGCATTTAATTTGGTAGTAATTTAGTTTGTGTGTGTGCCAGAGAATATTTTCAACCAAAACAGTGTGCTGTGAATCAAGAAAGGCTGAAAAAAAAAACTGCTTTACACTACCAAAAAGCGTATTTTATTTTACATTTTATCAGTCACTAAAGGGGTTATACCAGATTTTGGGGAAAAATGTAACAACTTAAAACCAGACTAGTTATTTGTCTTTTGATTTTTGGCCTAAAAGCTGAATAAACATACTTTAAAATGTTGTTTGCGCTGCAGATACTTCAACAAGTGAACAATCGAACAAAAAGTATTTTAAGTTACTGTGTTCTGCTCTAAAAATCATTTCTTAATACTCATTTGACATCTTCTGTATTTGCTGGATTATAATTTCGAATACTCAAATCGGCTCTGGAATCGCTGCAGACCTTTTCATGCACCAAGTCTTTTTGTGTTTTGCTATTTAAATTCGTGAGAAGCGAATCCGAATTTGGCGTCGATCTGCTCGTGCTAATCTCTGAGGGCGTCCGATTGCTTTGCGGAGAGAGATTTTCGCACAACGCCGGGTTCGGAGCGGGACTGTTGCTCGTCAAACTGTTTTCTGGATCTCGCAAGGCCAATAACGAATTAGCAACTTCGTGGTGCGTCTCCAAGGTGTGTATAGTCCGGAATTCGTCGTCGCTTTGTGTCCTTTTGGCGCCGACGGATGACTTGTCTGTAGAATGAGAGAATGGTGGGAATTTGGTCCGGTTTTCAGTCAGCTGCTGAAACGGAGGCAGAGTCGTTGGGAAAAACGGCGGCGAAAATTGATCCACGCCGTGATTTTTGGGTTTCTCTGCCAAAACGTTGTTCTTATGATGATAAACTTTAGAGAAAACGGGATTGGAAGTTGAAGGAATATCGGATTTTGTAGTAAATCCATCTAAAACGCTTAAAATGCTGTCTAGGAGCTTTTTATCAGTGTCATCCGAGTTTGATGTGTGTGGAATTTTACTTGTTTCTTGAAGATCTTGCTTATTTTTAGAAGATGTAGCTTTATCCTCCAATATATTTAACTTTTGCAGGTCTTCTTGAGTTTTTTCTTCTTCACAATTTGGCGTTTTAATAGTTTCAACCTTCTCTACGTCTATATCCGTGTTGTCGGTGCTATTCTCCAAAGAAATCAGAGCAGCTGGGTTATTTTGTCGGTTTTCGTCTGATTTCTCGGAACCATGGTCCAAAATGTCCATGGGAAGCTCACCGATGTTTCTGCTCTCCAAAGAAGACCCTCCCACTGCCGAGGAATGGACCAATGGGAGAGCAGTAAAGTGGCAGAAGTCCACGGTTTGCCGCGAGCTGAAAGGAGAGCTGCTTGCGCTGCTGCGGTTCAATAGGAGGCCTCGGTCACTGTCGCTGTCCAGCGTGATCACCAGAGGAGGACTGAGAACAGAGACGAGAAGCACAGTTAGGTCTGGTAATGAATAAAAGCCCAGGAACATTTTTGTCTCTTTTTCAATCTAACCAATAAAGGTGAAGATACATTACACATCTATATAAAAAATAAGCACTTGGACTGGGAATTAAATTTAATGTATAAGGTTATGGTGAAGTCTCTTTTCAATATTGCTATGTTGGGGACATATGACATGCATCTTCCTAGGCCTGGTCAGAACTACTGTAGCTGGAGGATAATCCCTAATGTGCATGGTTTAGTTGGTGAGGGAAACCAGAGTGCCAGGAAGAAATCCACCCAAAGAGGCCCAGGTCGCTTAGGTGTCGATCCCATGACCTTGTTGGTGTGAGGCAAGGAGAGTGATAATGTAATGGTCTTTTCGCTCACTCCTCTCAGATCTGCAACTGTAGCTCATGTCACAGACCGCTCTCATCTGTCCTGTGCTTTGGACTGGTTACTGTCCATTTGTTCACTGTCCAATACTAGTTTTTCATTATGTTTTCTGGAGACAACAGAGTGTTTTGCAGATTAGTTGTAAAATGCACACACAAACTGTTCTAAACTATCTTCCTGCCGAAGGCTGGGCCATGTAATCTATCTCAGAAGTTTTCAAGTCACTAAATTATAAGTATCAAATGCAGTGCATGCAATGGCTAAGCTGTGCTGAATCTGTTGCTATTTAAATTATTATTTATTTTACAAATTTTCTTGTAATAAACACATGTAGAGGCTCTTAATTTAGAGCTGCATGATTAAATTTAAGTTTATAAATAAACAGTGTTTGTTAAAGGGCACTTACCTGCTGAGCAGAGTGTCGCGCTGCCTTCTGCGTTTCCGTTTCGGCGCTGAACTAGATAATGTTCCCTCGTAGACAATCTCCACACTGGGACTGCGCTCATCACGGCCTCGACTAAATCACACAAAACACTCGAGAATTAACCCCTAGTTCAACATATGTGGAACTGGACAACAGAAAATAGACATTTATGTCACAATAATACATTTTTAGTGATATTTTGTCCTTCAAGACCACAAATCAGGCATTCAGAAAGGCATAAGCCTTCAAATAAAAAAAAAAAAACAGTTTCATTTCCATTGTTCTGACTTTTTTTCTTAAGATACATACAGTCGGCAGATACCTAGATGTTTTCATTTTTCTTTTTAATCAGTTCCTTTTATAGCATTTTTCTTTTCACTTCAACAATTAACTTATGTTTAAATGTAAAATGTTATGTCTACATTTTTTATATCACCTGTTAGTATAAATGCAAACATTAAAGCTGCAATCAGACTCACCTTTCTTCCCTCTCTCTCCTCCGTTTTTCCCTCCTCCTCCGTCTCCTCCTCTTCTCTCTCTCCTCTTTCCTGATTCTCTCCATCTCTTTAGCTTTACCTCTATTTTTACTACTGCTTCCTTTGGGCTTCCATGTTGGATCGCGGATGTGACTGTCGAGATGGCGGCTTTTATATTTGCGTTTCCCTCCCGGTTTTTCTGCCACTGCTGCCGCTTCCTCTTCTTCAACGGTTTGCACTTTTCTCTCGGAGGTGGAGTTATACAAGGGGAGGAGCCAAAAAAGGAAGGGGAGGAGGATCTTGGCGTTGACGGACAGGAAGAATTAAGAGGAGAAACTATTGAGTATCCTCGGAAATCGGAGTCGAAACTGGATTGCGACGACGAACGTCTGGTAGGAGAAGACAAAGGGGAGGAGTTTCGCTTATTTCTACGTCTCTCGCGTTTCTTTCGCTTGGATTTGCTGCGATCTTTGCTCAGAACACGAAGAAGGGCATCAGTGAGGCTTTGTCCGGGGTTCGGGGTGTCAGAGTGAGATCTGGAGGGTTGTATATCTTCAATAATCTCTGCAGAGCCAAACAAAAGTTTTTGCAAAATCAGAATCTGCTATAACAACAAAACAAAACATGTTATAGCAACGAATAAGAAAAGTTGATCAAAAACTATCCATTAATTTCAAATTAGGTGGTCAACATTTGAATTTATTATATTACTTATTCTACTTGATAATTATTTTTTAGCACAAACATCCATTTGAGTTAAGATCATAATTGAGATTCAAATTTAAGTTGCATATTATCGAAGGCTGCAACTAACAACTTTTTTGTTAAATAAAAAGTCTAGCAATTACTCTTTCAAGTTTCTTGAATGCAGATGACAGTTTGAGTTTTGACATATGTCAAGTACACAGTTTGTTATCAGTATTGGTGAAAAAGTATTGAAAAAGTAATAGTTTCTTATAAATTTTTAAAAAAGTTTTATTTTTGACATTTAAAGGTTGTATGGAGGATTTTTCAAATCCAACAACTGTTTGCTGTTTTTCAAACAATGCACATGTTTCCCCTCCCAGGGCCACGCCCTTCACTGCAACTGGACCAATGAGTTACTTAGGGACACTGAGGGTTTGCTTGACAGGTTCACAGGCCAATAGATAACGAGGTACCTCGTTATCTATTGGTCAACGTTTTACTGGCCTCATCATGTTCACAGTTTATATATTTTTATCATTACTTTTTTGTTTAGCAAAAGTAAAAGTCTGTTACAAATCTATGCAACTGTTTTTGACCAAGACTGACAACAAACAATTTTTGAAAATCCTCCATACAACCTGTCTGTTTTATCTGACACGATGTCATGTTTGTGGATTTTTTTATTACTTAAAAGTAACTAGAAGTATTTTGTTGAACTTACGCTAAATTGCAATCTAGTAGTTATAGTTACACCGATCCTTGTTTGTTGATGTTAAAAGCTTCACATTTCAAACAGAGCTGGCAAAGTGGGCAGTGCAGAAAAACGAAATAAGGGGTGAAAGAAGCAGCTGGTGTTTGTGATTTGAAATAAAAAAAAAAAACACTTTTCAAACAGAGCTTGCTAATGTAAAAGCATAGAAGAAAGTGAAAAGAGTGAAGAAGAGAGCAGCAGTGCGATAGGTTTGACAGCAGGTGTTTGTGATCAGCACACAGTTTTGTGTGGGCAACTCTACTTGAGGTCGCAACTATTCTTGAAACGACATTGGCCCTTTTCAGTGACACAGTCAAATTATGACTTATTCAACCAGAAATTTGCTTATTTGCTTAAAGACTAAAGGTGGTTTTAGTATTTTGATTCACTTAAAATCCAGATGCCACTCACAGCTTTACAGTGACTGTGAAAAAGTGTCTATGTTTGAGCTGGCAGCTGCATTAAACAGAAATAAAGAATCGTGATAGGACAATTTAAAAAAAGCAGGCACACCACAGTTCATACCTTCTCTGCAGGCTGGAGATGGGGTCAACATTGGGAAAAACTGCTCAGGTTGTTTCTCAGTTGTTTCTTTGCCCTCCTTCTCTTTTTCTTTTTTTTTCTCTTTCTCTATTTCTGTCTCTTTCTTCTCTTTCTCCTCTGATCCCTCCTTCTTCTCCTCCTCAGAGTCGGACGACAATTGGACTAACTCAGGTGTGCGTTCAGCGATGGGTTTCTTATAGCCAACAATAAGACATTCTTCCTCTCCTTCTTCTTCTCCTTGTTGCCGTGGCGATGCAGGTGTTTGAGGGAGAGTCTCTCCTCTAATCTGATTGGTTGATTCGTGAAGAGTGGGACTAAAGGATGACAGGTAACAGGAAGAGTCTGCTGTGGAGTAAGAAGGGCCTGGAGTTTCATCATCCCAGCCTAAGAAAAAACAAAACTAAGTTGAAACAATATAAATGGACTAACTATATACATTTTTATCAAGACGTTGTAGAAACAAGATCTAAATGCATTTAATTTGATTTTTAAAATTCACTGAGGAAGAGGGTGTAAGGAAACCTATTGCAAATTTCAAGAGGGTGCAAATACTGCAGATTTGGGTTGTCATTGAGGAAAGAGTGTGGCATTGTGCCACAGCCAAAAATATATTGTCTTATGTTTATTTAATCATGGGTTCTGTTGCTTATATTTACAGTTTAATTAATCATGATACTTTCGATTGAAATTTGTTTCTTGTTATGAATGTGTGTCTGAGATATTCCTCAGGAACATTTAAAATGGTAGAATTTATTGTATGAAATACTACAATTATGAAGCTCTTTTTTTAACCTACAGGCTATTTATCTTTCTAGGAATTTTTTTAGTCAGTTTTATTTTGTATTTAAGATTATTGGATGCTGATGAGATGGAAAGACTTTTCTTGTGTATGCAGCAAAAGAAAAAAAAATCTATTGCTACAGTAACGGGCATTTGGTTCATGAAGGAGACATAATGTTTTCAGTGTCATTAGTAATAAACTATGACATATGTAGATCAGTAATCTGTTAATTATAAACACATAAACTGAAATGGTTTACAAATATAAACAGGTCAGTTCATTGAGATAAATAACATAATTTGCTTTTGCAGAAAGTTTATACTTCATAAGTGCAAGGATAGGAACTCTCTGCTTCCCTTCCAGCTCGTACCTGTCATGCTGAGGCTAGCCTGGCTCTCTTGCACTGGTTCGACAGCTCCTCTTCGATCTCTCTCTTCTTCCTCCTCAGAGATGGCGATGACAGCGCTGCTGTCTGTTGAACTGTCCAGTGCATCAACATTAAAAGCTACATCTGGTGGTTCGTAAACTGCCTGAGCATCATAATGTTCCATTGTGAGTGGCGAGCGCGCAAAACTGACCAACTCGTGAAGAAAATGATCAGTGCGTGCCAACAAAAATGGTCGCAGCTCATCTTCTATAATAGATAAGTTTTCAAGCCCATGCCGAGCAATACGTGCCATTATAATCCGCTGAACGATTGTGATTAGAGAATCATGAGAGCCATAAAGCACAGCAAGCTCCCGTCTAATCCAGGGGCGTAGTCTGTTTAAATTTGAAGGGTTGTGACAAAAGCTTTCCACCGATATCTCCCTTTGTGGTTGATCCTGGTTGCCCAAAGTGATGCCTCGAACTCGAATTCCACATCGGTAAAGCCCCCGTCGCAAAGCAATTGCTTCCCTATCTCGCAGTGCCCGCACACGTCCGCCTTCCCTTTGCAAACGCCTTCTCGCTGCCAACCTGTAGAGCAGCTTACGTGTTTCTCGATTATTGGCAACAAAAGGAGGCAAGTTCCCAGCAGATCCAAGCCCGGTGAGCCCTTCGAAAATAATCCCTCGATCGGCTAAATCAAAAGGTTGTGCTTCCTCTACGTTTCTGACTGGCGATATCGGGATGTACTCCGGACTATCAGGAGGCGAATCCACAAGCCACTCCCAAACTGGCACCATGCGCTGGTTTCGTCGTCTGCTTGAACTACTTCGTCGCAAAGTGAGCCTCATCCTGTGATCACTCGCCATTGCCGCTACCATGGCAACAGTTGCCGCCACGCTGCCGTTCTCGGGCGACCGTCGAAGGGTGTATTTCTTGAAGTCATTTTGGCCCCGAACAGAGTGCAGGATGGATGTAAACGGCTGCTTGCAGAGAGGGCACTCAGCCTTGTTGTGTGACCATTCTTGAATGCACATAAAGCAGAAGCGGTGCATGCAGCGGTCCAGGTACGCCAGGTTGTTGAAGCGATCAAGGCAGATAGGGCATTTCGAGTCTGGGGAGGTATCTTCAGCAGCCACAACTTGGCGAGAAGTGGCAGACGAGGAGGACGAAGGTAGAGGAGGGCCAGAGGGAATGCTTGCGCTTGTGTTGGAGGTATTAGTTGATGCAACGGGCGCATTATTTCTGTTACTATTATTGTTGTTTTTTCTTCGACTTCGACTTCGAGTAGAGGCGCCCCGGCGCCGCTCTTGACGACTTTGTTGCTGTTCTTCTTCATCACTCTCTGGCACAGGATTTGTTGCTGATGTGTTGTCTTGGCGACGCACACGTAGCTTCATACGAGAGGGCGCCATCACCTGAAATAACCAAAGCTGTTACATGACACATGTAATTTCAAGTTTAATTTATTACTTGCATTATTTCATAATACATTTTATTGCCAAGAAAGGTGCTTTGATTAGTAATGGTGCACTGATTCGATAGTGGGATCCAAGATCAGCACCAATCCATGAAATGCTGTATACGGTATTGGTCTCATGACATCGAGTTAAGGGGTTAGGGTAAGATTCAGTCAATATCATGGTTGTGCCTTTAATTGGACATAATAAGACCATTTACTGGATGATGTGTCTCATCATGATTGAAATTTTATTCCAATAATTGTTAAGATATTATTGACACAATAAATAACAGTTACCTAATAATATGAACCATTTTTCCAGCAAATAAACTGTGTTCCGGGAAGAAAAAATTCATGTAATTACAATGGAATCAGTGGACCCAAATGATCAAAATCTGTATCGGAACCAAAAAAACAAAACAAAACATGGGATTGGTGCATCTTTAGTTTAGATGCTGAAATTGTAGTTTTTAAAGGTACCAATTTGATCAAGTTTCATTCTTTTTTGTGAAGTATTGCGACAACACACTCTAGTTCTAGCACACCCGGTAGCTTTTGCACTATTGTCTTTGTCGCATTAACACTGAAGCACTTTACTCATATTTTGCACTTTTGAAAATTGCTGCTACTCTACTGTACTATAATGTAACTACTCTATGCACTGAAAACTGAAATGAATATTTTGCACTTTTGTATCATTGAATTTAATCTGTAATGTTTTATTTAGCACCTTTGTGTAATTGTATTTTACTTGTAACGTTTTATTTTTACTTATGTTAAATGTTTGTATGTCAAGGACTGCAGATGTGCTAAATCTGGTGCAGCCATTGTCCTTCAAATAAATAAACTAAACTAGCAAACGGATATTTAACCAAATATGTAATAAATAAATTATATGAAGGGTTATAAAAACGTATTAAAGTATTCATCATGACTCAGCATTTCTCAGCCAGTACTTCACAGTACTATATCTTTCCCCCTCACAATACAAAACAGCAATATAAAACGTGACACACGTTTATCTGTTGTGACATAATAGAGCCTTGACATTACGTTTATCCTTTTTAAATAAGACTTATCGATCTCGTTTGGTAGGTAGATGATGCTTTTTACCCTACATTAAGTCATCGCTCTTTGTCTAATAACAATCTGCAAAAACATGCATTAATACTTGTTTATTCTCCTAAAAATCAGCTATGCTAAAAAGAAGCTAATTGCTACTAGCACTTTTGTTCAAGCTGTCATTCAGTCGTTTGTTTCATAGTACCTACATCTCACTAGGTTTATAAACTAGCACGTCACCAAGCTCACATTATGCATTAAATCATACGTTAGATGAAAAGTGGATGATTTAAAATGTTTGAATATGTTAAGTGTTAGCATGTTAGCATCTGTACCTGATTCGTAACAGCAGCGGACACCCTCGGTGTCTCCCAATGCCTCTCATCCGGGTTTAGTCCACCTTTTGCTTGCTATTCTACTTTGTTTGTTGTGGATGGAAGAGCTGACAACCAAGCTTCAGTATTTCGATTATCTTACAGCGATAATGCGTTTTATTGATGTTTATTTTTACGCAAATGTACCGAGTTTGATCGGCGACTATCGTTACACATTTCCGCTGCTGGAATGTTCGCGCAAAGGACGCCGGGAACAAAGATCGTTGGTTGTCGATGTATCACTTGGAGATACGAAATTATTGTTTACATTTTGCTAAACTATTTTATATAATCAGATTTTTGCCCTTAAATGTATTACAAAAGAAACAAATACATGAAAACTAACAATAGAGTAAATGATTTTGTGGGAGTTTTTGATTGTTTGTTTGTTTTTTAAGTGAATGCAGTGTGAGACATCTTGAGTATATTAACATATCGCTCAGTTTATAGATTGATACTAGCACCGAGAAACAACTAAAACGTTGACAAATTAGCTAAGATTAATTGCATTATTAGAGTTTTTGTTGTATTAAACATCAGAATGCAGTGTTTAAGCCGGCGCAATCTGGACAAGATCTATTCTGTGGTAAGCCTCCCTGTTTTCTACAAGAAACTAAAATGTCGCATTAGCTTGTAACAGTTAACTTAACCTAGCTGTTTGGCATAATTTAGCTATACACATTTGGCATAATGTACACAAATTTTGTAACTTAAACTAAATTAAGGCAAATAAGCTAATCGAGCTACATAGAAATAGGTGGTTTATCTTGCGTGGTAATTGTATTTTATTACTATTGCTAAATTGTTATTATTACTGAATATTAGTATATTTTTGTCTGATCTATTAGAAATGTGCTTTACAGAGGAGAGACATAGACAATAATAGTATCTAAAAACTGTGTTATTTCAAAAACAATATTTAGACAGAAATAAGTAACTTTTTGATTTCTCTCCCACCTTTACTGCTCTGAACATTGAGTAGTTACTTTGTTTTTATTTTGATTTCAGATTTTGTTGGGGATTGTGGTGTTGTCCTGGGCTTATGTAATCTACGCCAGCAGAATCGCAGCTCAGTGGCTCCTGGAGGAAAAAGCTGCAAAAACCTAAAGCGAAATGTAACTAAAGGTCAGCTGCCAAAACACAATTCATTTACAATTTTTTGCAGATCTTATATTTTATTTTTGCACATTTGTGAATCTGTTGCATGGTGTTTTTTCCCCTTACAAAGAAGTACAATTTAATTCCCAATCATTTAAAATATGTACTAAATTGTGAATGAGCAGTACCTTTTAAAAAAAATACTTGGTCGTCACTCCTCATTGTCAAAAATGTTATGGTCCAAACTTGGATTGTTAAAATCAGATAATAAATTAAAAAGCACAAACAGGGTAGAATTTTACCCTTCCTGAATAGTTTTCGAATGATGTATGAACTGTTAGTTCTGTTATGAGTTATAACAGGACTATGTAGGTCAACAACGTCTGCACCCGCCATTTAGTTTCAAAAAGTAAATTTTCTGTTACTTTCTCTCATGAGGATCTAGAGTTTGTTTGGGACATTCTTCACTGGTATACATCTCTTTCATGCCATACTGCGGAATATTGTAGCTAAAGGAGCAAGATTTTTGTTAAACAAGAAATGAACACTTCTTCCAAGAAGTCAAATTTAGAGAAATGCAAGCTCGTTACAAAAAAAAAAAACAACACATTTTCATAACATTTTTAGTCCAACAATAATATCCAAATAAAAAAAGTAGCAGTGTATCTTAAATACATTTCAAAAAATGAACAAGAAAGTAGCCCCGTGATGCACCAGTCAAGAACGCCAGTAGAGGACGCCAAAGAGTCAAACATTTACCTGCCCAGTCCTGCTCGTCTGGTATTGAAGGAAACTGAGTAGCATCTGCATTTATGCATTTCCAGCATTGTATACTATGAGCATAACAATGTCAAGGTACCTGCTTTGTAGTTTGAATATATCTATTATTTACACTTACTTTAATTTCTTGTGGATAAATTGTACATTACAATTGCCTCAAAGCAGGACTAAAAACAATCCACCAGTAACATTTTCCTCTGCAGATTTTCTTAAGACTTATTTGACTCTATATTTATGTTCGTCTTCCCATGTTCTACATCACAAAAAACTGTAGTATTAAGAACACATTTCAGACAGTAGGCTTCATGACTTATCTTAATTCTCTCCTACTTTTATGCTAGATGATTACAAATGTTCATTTAATACATCTGTTTTTGTTTTATTTTTTTAGGAAGAACAAAAACTTCTAAATGGACCAAGACAATTTGAAAAAAAGGATTTGATAACAAAAGTCAAGACACAAGATTAAACATCTACATTTACTTATTTTTGTATTTATTGAAAAGTGTGTTTTCATCACTTTGTAGAGACATTATATTTTTGTAAGTAAATAAATAAATAAATAAACAAATAAATAAATATGTTGTCTAATTGTATTGCATTTGGTCAGACACTGCACAAGGACAAAGACACGACTGTGACAAACTTAAACAAATACAACTTATTCCTAATTCCTAATGTATTGTATTATTATTATGTACATACCAGTAAATACAAATAAGTGGCTGGAGATAGGTGGTAGGTGAAATCTGAACTTTTCTGAGCACTCGAACATGTAAAAATGTGTACAAATTAAAATAATCATTAGGAAACACTATAAAAAAAAACTCAGATAGGTTTGTTTTACATAATAAGTCTCCTTTAATACAACATTCTAATATTGCCATTTGTCAAACCACCATTACATTTTCATCCATTTTTCGGGATGAAATTAGGCTACAATTAAATATTAAAAATAGTTTTGCTGTGTCACAGATTGTGTAACTATACTGCAATTACTTCCACAACCCAGTAAAGCCTATTGTAAGCCTTAATGAATACACCTTTTCCCTCTGGACAAAGGCCCTTGGCTTAATGTATTCTGTAAATGGCCTGCTGCATTTGAAGCCTCTAAAATGTAAATTTGCTATTTTCAAACAAGAACTGAAGAATGGGCTGTGAGGTCACTACCCATTTCATTAACAAACACTTCAAATGCTTCAAATGTGATTAAAAACCTGCTTCACAATTCACCGCTTTGTGTCTGGACACGAGGAGACGCAGGATTTTGGACTGAAATAACAAGCTGTACTACGTGTTTTTATCTAGATATGAAACTCGACACAAGGGGAATAGAACCCCAAACCTTCCTACTATTATAAAACATTTGCCCCAGATGTGTGATTGTTGACCAATAAAAAGAGTTGGCAGAGCAGAGTCAGAGTGGACACATGATGTAAAAGGCTTGTGGAGTGAATTGAATGGCTTTAACCGTGAATTTGCAGCTGAGACTCTTGATTTGGTTCATGAATAATTAAACCATCAAAAACTGGAGCACAAGCTACAAGTGGAGCAAAAAATCACGTCATACAACATATGAAATTAATAAAAATGTCTATAAAATATATATATCACTTCTCTAAGCAACTAGGATTAGCAAATTATGTTTACGTTACTAAATATATTGTTTTTTTACTTTACTTTTTTTTAATTTTACATACAAATTTTGAGTTACCTTTTTACTTTATGACTATATTTAGTTTTTATTATTACCTAACATAAAAGGTCTTTATGAAGCACTTTTTATGCTTAAATTTTTATACATTTTTCATTTTTTGAGCAATGGTTCATTACCATAAATAATGTATTAGAAGTTATTTAAGTTTAGTAGCAAATGCCTGCTAATGTCCTATGAATATGCAGCAATTCACCTTATTTTGCCCCGCCCACTTTTCTTGATAGTGTACTTCTGGTTTAGCTGTGATTAAACGGTCGAATACAGTGCCTTGGTTTTTTTTAACTGTCATTATATCTGTTTGAGACAAGACGCAAGCTAACATTAGCTACCTTAACAGAGCTAAACAGGAAGTGCACTGCCAACAAAAGAGGGCGTGGCAGTATAAGGTTTAAAAAATTTGATCATGACAACACACAACAGTAGAATGTTCAGTTGATCTAATGGTAAACCAATATAGATTTTAAGTTACTAAATGCTGAAAATAGCATCTAGAAATAGAACCTATTCTGACACTACAGAGAGATTAATTTATCAGTTGTGACACAGCAATTTTCTTGTTGTTCAACGGTTGTATTGTTTAGTTTTATTTTATTTTATTGTTTTGGCTATTATATTCCTATAGAAGTTCTGCAAGCCTGACAAGAAACAAGAAATACTTAATTATTTTATGGTAATCGTTGTTTTTTTTACAACGCTTAACAAGCCGTAAGTCTTTTATAAAGTCCAACCTTCCACATAATTGTCATATAATGTTTTAAAGCAGGAAAACAAATATTATATTAGACTAGTTTTTATAGCAAATCTGCAAGTTGTAGTATTAGTATTTTTATTCCACTGTGAGGAGGTCGTGGTTGAGCGTTCCCGGTAACGAGCGGTACGTCTCTGTCTCCGCCTCTGTATCCGTAGTAACCACTCCAGAATCCATGGTAACCAGTTTTGTTATTTTGCTTTCAGAGTTCATTTCTTTTTTCAACAAATTTGACTTCTTTCCTTCCAGCCAGTACGTCACCATGTCGCCTTTACCCTGCAGGAAAAATACATTAATTGTAAAGTTATTAAATTAAAATAACAAGTAGTTTCTTCGATGACCACTTGAACAGATTGCAGAATAAGACAGAATTCTACAGAACAGATAAGCCCCACCTTTTCTTAGTCACATTTCATCGTAACTAGCAACAGAGTTTGGTTTTTTAAAAATGGCAATGCATTTTAGAATTGCGTGTTTCATCACTTTAAAATTGAAGTGTCTTTATTATATTCTCATATTACCTTTTCGCACCTACCTAAGTGCAAATATGAGTGGGGATAAAAAGCAGTGTTTTGAAGACAAGACAAGATTTCTCAAATATGAATGAATGAGTCATAATGCAACTGTGAGAAAACCAGTGATGAGGGAACACTTGCGTAAAATCTTTCTATAAAAACAGCAGCATTACTAATAGTATTAAAAAGTCAAACAGCAGTTAGAGGCTAACCTTGACTTGTAGCGTCCCTCTGCACTCCAGCACGTATCCTCCGATCTCCTCCAACAGAAAGAACGTACTTGAACTGCACTGGATCTTCAACGCTAGAAACACAGATGGACTAAGACTTTTCACTGGGTTAATAAAGAATAGAAGTGCATTTACTGCATGCTGAAATCTATATTTCTACAAAGGCAAGATCTTCATATTTATAATAATATGTTTATCTGTGTTGTGCAGTGTGGAGCCATAAGTTAACATGGCCAACGTTGCAAAGATGGATGAAAAAATACAATTCTTTTTTTGTCAATTTCTTCATAATTTGCAAATTACCTGCTGTGAAACTAAGATAAAGATTTGCCACAAAAACTAGTCAAAATAAGAAAAATGTGATCATCTGTCGGCTGGGCTTTAAGATGGCATTGTAGAGCTGAAACAACAACAAAAAAACAACTCTCACAGAAGATTCATAGAGTTTTCTCACCAATGCTGGTGGACTCCATTCGAGATGATGTGTTCACTGTGTCTCCGAACAAACAATAACGAGGCATTTTGGTTCCGACTATTCCAGCCACCACAGGGCCTGAGGAAGCAGAAGGTCAAATACCGTCATCTTGTGTTTGTGCTTTTATCACATTTGTAGTTTTTGCAGTAGTAAACGCCGTATTCTTCACAGTAGTTTTACCTGAGTGTATGCCAGCTCTGATCTGCAGCTGCATGTTGGGTTTATGTGGGATCCTGAAGCTCTTACACACTGACACCAGATCCAGAGCCATGCTGGCGATCTCGGAGGCGTGAAGGATCCCATTCTCTTTGGGCACTCCGGACACCACCATGTCTGAGGAGCACATCAGCAGGCATACAGTTAGGTCCATAAATATTTGGACTCTGATATTTTAGTCTCTGCGCATGACCATGAGGGATTTGAAATTAAGCAAAATGTGCTTTCACGGCAGACCTTCGGAATTATTTTGAGGGTATTTATGTCTAAATCCAAACGTAGGAATGTATAAAGAAATCACACTTTTTAAGGGACCAACAGTAATCTGACAAGATGAAAGTTACTGGCATAAATTTTCTTAATTCTCTGTACTTTATTGGTTCTTTTGTAGCATTTTTTTACTATAAACAATAGACTCGATATTACATTTTGGGATTATTTGGAAACAACATTCACGATATTGTAAATTCGATATATTGGACAGCTCTAGTATTGGTCACGTCAGTCAGCTGATCTGAATAATATTATATAATATATAACACATTTCACTTTTTAAAGGATTAAACTGAAGAAGAAATGCACCAAGAACAACCAGGACATGAGGACAATGGCAGAAAAGTCCTGGGAGAGCCGTCACCATGGATGAAACCAATCCTAACACACTGCAGGCTTTAAATACTTCCAAAACAATCTAGATGTGAAATAAGTAAAAGTTTAATTTATTATTGATACTTTTGGTCCCTTCAAAAATGAGAGGCACAAACACAAACTTGCAATTACAACACCGTTCACTTGATTTGGGTGTAAATCTGAAAGGGATTCTTCGACTCACATGCGTCGCCGATGGTCTCCACTTTGTAGACGTCGTAGTTGTCGATGATCTCGTCAAAGGTGGTGTAGAGTTTGTTGAGCAGGTCCACCACCTGATACGGAGTGCTGCTGCTGGAGAGCTGCGTGAAGCCCACTATGTCACTGCAAAAACAGAACGCTATCGCTATCACTAAACTGGAATAAGAGCTGTCACTGTGTCACACTTGCAATTATTGTAAAAAAAAAAAAAAAAAAAAAAGATAATTCCCAATGTACAATACCATATCAGATGTAAGAAAACTGCAAGATAAAAATTACTTTGGAGTTTACTCTGTAGTGTCAATTCTTGAAGTAACAGTTTTTAGTTCATTTGATTGTAAATTTACCTTATACTTGTTTAAAGACCAATTATAGAATATAATATTGGAGACAGTAGAAAACTACATTCTCTGCAGTTGGTAACAATTATTTTTTATATAAAGAAAAATATAAAGCATGTTGGACTTGAAAATGTCGACACACACAAAAAAATAAATAAATAAGAAGAACACTTTTACACTGGCAGTTTTAGATTTGGAACTTGATTTGGAACAAAATTGACACATACATTCAATTGCCATTCCGACATTTGGAAGTAGTAAGTGTGAGTTCCATTTACTTCTGGATGCAAAGGGAATTTCGCTAGGAAAGATATAAACAAACTTAGCTAGTTCTCGACATGCTAATGGATTTATGGAACAAAAGTACAACTCCAGATATGTTTTTTGAAAAGTGAACTCTCCTAACGTGGTTAAACACATTTTGATTATACATGTGTATTTTTTAACAAGACTGCTGTCGAACCTGAAGAAAACAGTGGCACTGACGTAGCTCTGAGCTGGAGTGGTTACTCCCTGACGCAGATCATCAGCCACTTGTCTCGGGAGCATGCCTTTACACAAATACAATAAGAAGAAATATATTAGAGACACAAGCTGTTTGTTTTCACTGTAAACTGAGTTCAGCCTTTGTTCATATTATTATTGAAAATCATTTATCATGATCTTGTCCTCACTGTAGAGCAGGCGGTCAGTCTTCTGCTTCTCATGCATCAGGTCCTGGGTTCTCTCTGCCACTAGAACCTCCAAGTGTTTACTGTATTTCTCCATCTGTTACAAACAACCACATTATCACTGTACCACAATACAATAATGAGTTTTCTTGACAAATCATTTGAACAAGATAGATTAAGACCCATATTTTTTTGTTTTTTTATCCAAGCAATTGATGTAAACGTTAATTGAAGGGGTAGTGAATTTACTAATGCCATAACAACATAATATGAAGCTTACATTATATTATTTTTTCACTCACCGGTGTACGAGGAATACAAATGTACACTGTCAGATTTGTTCAGGTAGATGTACTGTAAAAGTATGCAGTTTACTCAAGAGGTCAGTTTGATTTAAAATTAACTCCTGTAAATATATCTACTAATGCATCAATCTTGATTTTAATAATACAACTTTCAATAAAAATAACAACAAGCAGTAGAAAATGAATGGATGAATATTCTCACCAGGTTCATCATCATGTCAACAGGGCTTCCTTTCAGTGGATTGATTCGATGGACATACTTCTTGATTTGATCAAATGTTGGTCTCTGAATAGGATTATTTGAACGGCATCTGCGGATCAGCTATGGCAACCCCAAGGGTTGTAATATTACAGTATTACAATAAAAAACAGATAATTACATGTGTTCACATTCTTATTGGCAATCATCAGAATGCATTCATATGACTTACGTCTACGTAGTCGGATGGACAGGGGCATGAGTTGTCTGTTTTGCTTCGGATCAGTTCAGGCAATGGCAGACAACAAGACGTCTCCAAATTCGCCTCCTCTGCCTAAAATACATTCAGTTTTGTGATAAATTCTTGTCAAGTCTGCTCAAATCAGAGTGTTCTGACTTACAGGAACTGGGTCACTACGAGTTGCAATTTCCAACAAAATAATGGAATAACTGCAAAACAACCACAGAATGTGTAAACTAAAACATAAGTATAAACAGTGTGACGGTAATCGAGTTTAATGGCTGGTACCAGAAGACGTCTCCAGGTTGAGTGGGCTCCAAGCTCGAGCTCTGAAACTCTGGCGGCAGATAAACCTCCATCAGCCTCTGCTGATAATACGTTACAGGCTGTGTTCCATCGTCTCGCCGAAATGTGCTCAGACCAAAATCTACAACAGAAACAATAAGAAGTTTCTTAGCTTATCTGAAGCAAACTATTTGGAGGAACAAGAGTTTTAAGTACTACTTTAGGCAATTTTTAACAGTGTTGACTCTGCATAAAGTCCGGGGTGTGTTTCACTTTGGGCAGTCAGCCCTCTTTCTGTTGACCTATCAGAGCTCAGTCACTGATTTGCTGCTTTGACTGTAGAAAGAATACCTCTGTCATCTCTGTCTGGCATCGAAATGTTCACTGTGAACAGCTTGTTCAGAGGTTTAGGCTAGTTGTCCGTAAACTGGGACATAGTATGCTCCAAAACTCATAGATGAAGCACATGAAACTTAAATGAAGTAGATGGCAGCTGGGCTGCAACAAGTGAAAGAAATCTTATTGTGATTTTTCTGGCCTTTATTCCGATTGTGATTCGATTACCTATTTTAATTTAATGATAGAATGCTGCTCAGGATTCAAAAATTGCAGCCTTTGCCATTTGCTAATTGCATCTACTCAAATTGCAATTTTGATTGATTATGCAGCCCAACAAGGCAGAAAATGAAAGTATCAGAACTACTTTTTCTATTTAAAGCCTTGGATTAAAGAATTGTGTTTATTTGCTATTTTACCTACACATGCTGATAAGGACAGAACTTAATTCAGACAACATTGCTATTGTCACCTCACCTGTGATCTTGCAGACCCAGCGGTCGTCCAGGACACAGTTTAGAGACTTGAGGCGTCCGTGGCATATGCGGTGCTGATGCAGGTATGACATTCCTCTGGCAATATCCAGCGCAAAAGAAAACCTGACAAAAAATCAAACTCATGTAACTACAATAACTGAATTACTTCGTACTGCAAAGGGAGATTGACATGTGGAAGATTTGATAATGCCAGTTGCGAAACTGTAGTCCAGGAGAAATGCGTCAACTGTGGAGGAGCACGTAGAGTTGGACACAGAGAGTGTGAAGAAAGAAAAGAGCTGTGGAAATCAAAAAGGTTAGAACAGAAGAGAGTGTCTTATACTGATGCAGGTGCAGGCTGTAGGGGAGAATTCTTTAATTGCTTATAAATGTGACTTTGAAGAGGAATATCAAGTCCACCTCCACCCAGCAGAGGTCAACAGTGATGTGACTGAGACATTTACTGACCTAAATCCCCAGTTGAGCGGAATCTCATCGTTAAGCAGGACATCATTCAGACTTCCTTTGGGACAATACTCTGTCACAATGGCCACGTTGGGTACCTCAACACACCCTCCGATGAACTTACACAGGTTTGGATGGTCCAGCTCCCTAAAGTAGAAATGATTACATAAGTGTGTTTTTGGTTTTGTTTGTCATGTGCAGTAGAGTTACCTGACTTGTTTCACTTCCTGTCTGATGGTTTTGGACAAAGAGAACGTCTTAGTGTGGATTTTCTTTATCGCCACAGTTCGGCCATCACTGAAAAAATTAGTCAAAATATTTTGTTAAAGTTCTGCCTGGTAATCTTCTGATCCAAAGTGCAGCATAGGGAAAGCTTGCTAAATGCTTTTATGATTCTTTTCTCCCATTTCATGCTCGCCAATACATGTGTTTCAGTCACATTTGAATGTTTGAACAATTGGCTGAAATCTTTTGCACTTGAACTTTCACTGTAAGAACTTGCAAGACACAACTTGACTTTTGTCCGAGCATAAAGCTTAGATTATTACAGCGAGAAAAGAAATGCAACAATTTTACATTCTATCAAACCAAACCAAGCAAATTCTTGTGACCAATCAGCTCTACTTGCTGTCATTGTTCATTTTTGAGTTTTTTGGAGTCTAGATTTAAAACTTAAAGAAGTTGAAGAGTTTTTAACCTTGTTGTAAAAGTGTGTTTTGTTATCATTGGTTACTCAAAGTTGTATTTGGGTTGATTCACGCAAGAGTAGTCTTGTCCGGAACTCAACTGCTCAGAAAATTTCTCTTTTCAAATACCACCTATCTCTGCTCCCTTGTGTTTACTGGCCGTTTTTATTTCTGATCCACTTTAAATCAACTTGGTGCTTTACAATTAGGGCTGCAACAAACGATTATTTTGGTAATGAGTTAGATGGCTGATTATTCCTTCGATCAATTGATTAGTTGCTTAGAAAAAGAACGTTCTAGTTGCAGATTTACAGACAAACTAGAGCTCTCATCAACAAAGATTCAAATTACATAATTTTCACAGCTCATTATTGTCATTGCTGTTCAGTCTGAATGTTTTCTCAAACCTACACAGAGTAGGATTATATCAAAAATTGCAAATTAATCAATACTAAAGCTAGTATCAAATCTAGACTTAAGGAATTTTTAAAATAATCAACTATATATAACACTAAGAACAAAACATACATTTTAAACAACCAAAAAACTTTTACTTTTTGTTGAAAATATAAATGTCAAACAGCATTTCTGAATTGAGGACATTGGTATCGAGAATCGAGTAGGCTACATTCCTTGGTATCAAATTTGTGTCTGAAATAGCAAGATAGTCATTTAGAACTGTGACAACAGTAGTATAAAGACAAGTTAACGATTATTCAATTACTAAATTAGTTGATGATTATTTCAATAATCGATTTGTTGCCGCCCTATTTACAATGAACAAAATTTACAACATGACCTGAACCTTTTTTTAAGGGCTCATCTTCACTACAATCGCTTTAATTAATTTAGTTTTGATTTTGTATAACATTTAACCTACTTGTTTAAAACAGACTAAAGTAGCTGGTAATTTAAAACTACCACACAATGACTTCACAAGGTATAAAAGAGCATTCTGAGCTCAGCAGATGTAGACAGCCAAATAATGCAACATTATTTGTCTATTTGTTCTATTCAACATTTGTAAACATAACAAAACACAACTTCAGGAATGTTTTGATAAAGTAAGAACATTAAAACATGGCTAAATGCCCACACAAGTACATTTTGTGTAATATACAGTAGGACTTTTACTGTAAGAATCTTGACATGTTTATGAACTTGTACTTGAGCGATGGAGACATTTACGACAGCACAGGTCCGTACTAGACTCCGGTGCAGGTGAAAGTGACTCTTTTGGCTCCTCCGGTGCAGGCGCTCAGAGCGGTCACACAGCTGGTGTTACTCTCACTGTTGCCCACAGGGATGCTCACGATGCTGCCCATGGTCACACGGCCGCGCTGGTCTGAGGACGGACAGATAACGGCAAAATCACACCAACAGGAACATTTTACAGCTCAGAGTTGGTACATTCACTTGTTAAGACATTTGTTAAAAAACGCTTCACTTCATTTTTACTGAAAATGAAAAAAAACAAAAAACAAAAAACAGTTTGCAGCAATCCAAAGTTATTTCTCACATTCCTAACGTACTGTGAAGTGCTTCCAATAGCTACCTATAAAAGCAGCTTTTATAGATAAAAAAAAAGTGCTAATTCATTGTAATGAAAAAGTGCAATAAATTAAAAAGGAATACTTGCTGCAAATAATTTTGAATTAACTATTTGAAAAAACTTTTAGTTTTAGTTTCACCTCACATGACTTTGTTTTAGCAAGTCAGGATAGGATGTTCACAAATAATATTCTGATTTAATGCCACAGCTGGTGTCTATGTAGCAGCACAGTTAGCAATGAGACGATTAGAGATGTCAAGTCCTGAAAATAATGTAAATAAGCTAATGAAAACATGCATAGAAAGTCCTATCTCAAAAAATTAAAACATGTTTTATCTAGAAGTTATAAATATTGAATTTATTCCTTATCAAGCACTTTAAAAAAAATAAAAAATACATCTACAATATACATCAAAACATCTTCTGTTTTCTGTTAAAGACTTTGACAAAAATCAACTTCTGCAAATTTCTAAAAACAAATATGTTTTTTGCAGTTTAAGTCATATATATCTGTACGTACAAGAATATGTTTAGCTTTTTACCTTGTTCAATTTTGGAGAAATCGATGATCCAACTCTCGTCCCAAAGCAGCTTCTGTTTCTGATACCACAGCCACTGAAATATATTACAATATCATTAATGTAACATATTAATGATATTATATTACATCACTATCCATATTAGAAATGTAATACTATGATCAAACAACTCTTAAATCCAGGAGCATTATTTGAAGTATGCAAACAACTGCACTAAATTTTGTTATATCAAACCTCTACACTGACATGAGGCATAAGAAAGTGCTGTTACAATACTAAAGATATATTCTGTATTGAAAAGTTGCAAAGTGTTATGTTTATGAGATTCTTCCGTGTTGGGGCCTAAAATAAAGCTGATTCTGTCACATATTATTTACTCATGTAACCGGCACTTATATATTTTGTTCTTGTTTGTTATACTGTACAGAATGTTTTATTTGATCTCACAGAGCAGAGGAAGGCGCAGCAGGTGAGGAGGATCCCCAGAGGCAGAGTGATGCCCACTTTGGTGCCAGTGCTCATGGGACACTCTCCACAGTCGGCAGGGCAGGTACGACACAGCTCCCCCTCCTCACACACGCCATCGCCACAGACTAAAACACAAAAGATGAGAGAAAATTACCTCTTCTGTCACAGCTCTTACTAATCTCTATGGTGGATGAATGTGTTTTGCTGTAGTAGAAAATAGCTTTTGACATTTAAAGCAGAACTAAGTACAACTTTTTCTTGTTAAATGTCTTTTGTATTTTAGGTATGTGTCTGCTCTTTTAGCTGCTTCCCGATTTAAATCTTACACTTGCAATTTCTGAATCTTGCCTAAATCCCGACCTGACACCAGCGTTTCTGAGAAAATCTGACTCTTTAACTTTTTATATGGCAGTGTAAAATGTGTTTGGATATGCTTTTTTTTGTCTTTCAATATTTAAAGAGCACAAAAATTGGCCTTTTTTTTTTTTTTTTTTTGAGAAGATGTAAGGGCTACACCTGAAGTTGCTTTGTTCTGCTTTAATACAATGGAAGTATTTTATATGAGTGTCTAAGAGTGTAACTCTATTGATGATTCATGTAAAAAAGGTAAATAAATAAATAAATAGGTTTTAATAATAATAGTTTGAGGGCTAATAAATTGTTTGTGGGCTTTTTGGTACAAACTTGTCATATTAAAAATCTAACCTGAAGTCTTTTCAGTCTCTTTGCAAAGTAGCAAAATAGAAAGTGATCAAAAAACAATGTTGTGCTTTCATTTCTTCACTAACTGCAAAGATATTAGCCATAAACCAAGTCCAGACACGGTCTATATCAATAACATAATGTATTGCTAATTTAATGCAAAGTACAAAATTGCCATGTTATGTGATACCAGTTTATCCTGTAACTGTTTCTTCACTTACTGACAGCGGGCAGGACTGTGCTCTTGGCCTCTAACGCCACCTGCATGATACCCACTCGAATGTGTGCAATCAGAGATGTGAGGCCTGGGTGGAACAAAACCACCTACAAATAAAAAACAAACAAAGAAAATGAAGAACACCGAGATGACGTTAAAGAGTGAGAATTGTCTTGGTTTAATTAATTCTTATGTACAGAAAAAACATTCAAACCTTGGCAGTCCAGTTAGTTTGTGTCATTTTCCCGGTTGTGGAGATTGTGTGTGTGAAGATCTTTCCATCATCAGGAATCCAAGGTCCACAAATGCTCTCAGAAATCTAAAAAAAAAAATCAGTGAAAGTTTTGCTTAGTTTGACACTTTCTTAAAAATCCTCAAAAACGCATGCATAATTAAAAAAGTACCATGTATCCCATTGGACAGGAGTGGATATTGGCGTGGTGGATGCAGCAGTTTTCTCCGTTAGCGTCTTTCCAGTTTGAAGGACAGTCCAGATGTTCACAGAACTTCCGAGCTGAGTCTGCATCCACTATAGAACTGTGAGGAAAACAATGGCACTTTTGAACAATTAATAATGGATTCTCCAACTCACCCAGCTTGGTTTCGTCTCTGACTATTAGTAGTTTTAGTACCTGTGAGGGAATATCTTGTTGTCCACTGCCCACTGGTAGAAGGAGTCCTGAGCAGTGACGGAGTAAGTGACGCTGAAAAATTGTCCAGTCTTTATTGTCTCCGGGGGACGCACTACCCATGCCATCTCCAGCCCTGAGGAACACAAGGAAATGGAGGGAGAGAAGTGTGGTAAATATGTATGATAGTTTTACATAACTCAAGATGAAGTTTGTGAAGAAAAACATGACAAACAAGACTTTACAAAAAGAATGCAGAGGCAACTGACGACTCAAGAAATTTGTCTTTCAGACAAATTTGGTTCTAAGCATAGTTTGAACCATAGAATGGTATTGTGACACCATACAGGAGAATGATAGAGGGTTCTAGAGGTACTTTCATAGCCTCAAAAGGTTTGGAAACATCTGGTTTAATGTCAAACCTTTTGTTTAGGTCGACCGAGAAAAGTTTGAACTTTTTGCCAGTTTTTGTTTCATGTGCAAAGGTCTAGTTAGTACATCTGACATTTGTAAATTTTTCTTTCACTCACTCTCACCACTTTCTACTTCTTGGAATGAATAAAAAATATTTTCTTTTGAGAACAATAGTTAAGGGCTGCAACCTGATTGGCTGAGCTTGGGGTGCCCCTTGCAGTTTCACTGCTGTCTTAAGAGAGATGTTCATAATTGTAGCCAAAAATGTCATAATTGCAGCCAAAAATGTATGCACGTGGATGTTAAAGCAAAGAAGAAACTGGCTGGACAGTTTTAAATACCCACTTTAGGTTATGATGTGTGAAAGTGTTATTATGGGATGTGTCTGACCTCCACACTGGATCATGTTGAACTCGTTGGGTTTGTCTAAAGGCCAGCAGTCGTACTCGCTGTTGTCCAGGTCATGCCAACAAAGACAGACGCCAAAACTGTAAAGAAGTATCTGGAAAACATTCAATACAACACATATCAAGTAAAATATACATTTGCTAAAACACACTATTTTATTACTTACTACTGACTACTTTTTACTTTTTGTACTCTTTATTCTTCTTATTACCGTCATCATCATTATGTTCAAACATGTATTTTGATCTATTCTTTCTAGTTTTTTACATAATGTGACATAACCTGTTTGGCAAAATTGCAGTATATTTACGTTTTAAAGGTACACCGTGTAACTTTTAAGCCAACAAATAAACTTAAATATAAGCATGTTTTTATAGTTTAGAGGTTTTTGTGACACTAAAAAAATCATAAAAATATGTGACTTTATTCTGAGCAGGCTTGTATGGCCACAAAATTAACTAATATTTGGTCAAGAGGAGGACCTCCTCTTGTTTGTTTCCATGAAAAAGCAGCTTCTTAAGCTATATTTTTTCACAGTATGGCATAAAACGTATTCATCCTCAAAAACAGTGTTCAAACTAATGATTTTATCTTCCTATTTGTTTTGAATTGTGAAGTTGCCTCTTTACCTCTAGAAAGTTACACGGTGCACCTTTAAGGGTAGACACTATAGGTATAGGAACAATTATACATTTAAATCTATGAATGTGAAATTTTCCTGTATTTTATGAAACGACATTCAAAAATAATAATAAGGTAGAGAAAAAAGGTTATGTCATGTTTAGATATCTCAGATCTTTGATACAAAAGGTTTCCACAGTGGGACATTACACATCTTATTTAGTTTTTTGTAAATTGGATCAGATCTGAGTGACTATAAGCATTAAAAATTAATAAATCATGTTATTAAATCATGTTTAGAATTTGATATAGAGTTATCAAATCAAATCACTAATAACATATAAAGAGGGAAAAAAAAACATTTCAATAAATATCTGCCTGTTCTCGGGTTTTGAGTTTATTATGACCATTTCCATATCAATAATAAAATTGAAATGTTGCTCAGAACAAGAAGCTTACTTTTGCATTACAGCTAATAATAGCATATAAATTAAACTCTTTACCTTTGTCTATTGAATCATTTACTAAAATAAATTAGATTATATGAAATATATTTTCTTACCCAGATCCAAATCTCCAGTGTCGCTTGTATCTCCATTATGCAGTTTAATTAGAGCCAAACGCATCGTTCAGTGATAAAAAGGAAGAAAGAGAGAAGAGAGAGAGAGAGAGACAGACAGACAGACAGACAAATAGAAGGAGAGAGAAGAGAGAAAAAAGAAGAAAAAGAGAGAGAGACTAATATCTGAAGGTGACTAAACACTGCCGCCTGGAGGTGACTCCATAACCTGCACTGCTGGTGAATTTCAACCTTCAAACATTTAGTTTAGTCTTCTTCTCTTGAACAGTAACATTGCAATGTACTTAAGTCAGTTTTAGAGTAGATACTTTGTAATTTACATAATGTTGGAGCTGGTACCTGTGAAGTTTTACACTGAGCCAAAACTCATCGCATAACCTATTCTTGGACAAATTTACGTTACATTTATTTTGATGATGATTGACACATTTATTTTATTTGAATGAAAAAAAGTTTGAAAATCCTCTTACTGTGACATTATATTATATATACTGTGACAATGTTTTTTTATGCTTTTCCTCTCAAATCACAAATGCATTCATAACATTTTCATTTGCCACATTTAATATCCCACAAAATAACAAAGTTAAAAACATTTTTAAGACTGTCATACGCTTGTGAGGTGAATTGGAGGAATATTAGTCTAGCTTTGTATAATAAATAAATAAATACATTTTAAAAATAAATAACTAAAAATAATGATATATTTACTTATTTTTGGTTACTTAAGAATAGTAAAAGACAACAAAGCGGATTATTTGCAAACCACTTAGCAACAAAAGTTCAAATGCCCATAACAATTCTCTTTAGTGTGGCACATTGGTTGAAATCTCAAAAAGCACAAAGTAAGGATCCTTCACAAATCAAGCACTTTCTGCATTGAGAAATCAGTTTTTAATATCAGTAGAAACGGCCTGAGGGGATTCCTGTCAGACACTGGTATGTGTGTCTTTAGGCAGGATACTGTACTTCCACTTGTTTTACTGTAATGACAC
This sequence comes from Mugilogobius chulae, assembly GCA_038363315.1. Classification (NCBI taxonomy): domain Eukaryota; kingdom Metazoa; phylum Chordata; class Actinopteri; order Gobiiformes; family Gobiidae; genus Mugilogobius; species Mugilogobius chulae. Next base: position 25,101,839 of record CM076404.1, on the reverse strand, counting down.
GTTTGCACCTGCCGTACTGACGAGACTTAAGCAGAGACAGAGACAAGAGCAAACGCAAAGACAGAAGCAAAGACAAGAGCTGGGACAGGGGCAGAGACAGGAGAAAAGACAAAAACAGGAGCAGAAACAAGCGCAGTGACAGGAGCAGATTACCTACTTACTTACAAACAAATAATACAAAATATTCAACCTATTGCAATAAAAGAATAGGCCTATATTTTGCTAAATCCATTTCCATGAACTTTTATTCATACAACAATGTTCTTGCTTCTTTATTTACTCCAGTTTTGTCCTGCCGCTTCTTAGAAAATGCTTGTTTTCCCCTGTTCTTGATCCCCGTCCACATGCCTCTAGCCTACTTAGTGTGCTTATTTGAAAAGCAAAGTGACACATGTTAGTTCTAGGCCTACTTCATCATGAAACCATGTAAATAATGACTTACTGCTTGTTAGGGATGTCACAATATCAAATTGAAGTGTTACGATTATTGTGAGACGACATATCACGATTTAGCAATTGTTCACTATTACTGTTGTCATGATCAATCTTTCATTTTCTTTCATTGTCATTGTCTAACATGTCGTCACTTTTCCACAAGTTCGTGACCACTTTTTTGATATCAGATCTTGCGATTATAAAAACTGAATGTGACTAAAAAATAAAACTTTAGACTCTTTTGTTTTACTATTGTAAAACATTAAAACTATTCTTTATTGAAGCCAAAATTTTGCTTTTAAAATGGCCATTATTAGAGATGGTCTGATTTTCTTTAATTTTAAGCCAAAAACAATATTCATTATTAAACTTTCTGGTGTTGCAAATGGATTTTTTCCAATGTTTGAATTTTTGTATCCATAACAAGTCTTATAAAATCTCAAATATACTTTTTACGCTAATAAAAATAAAAACAGCTTTTATTTATCTTGGATATTAGATCATAAATAACATCTGTGCTAATTAAATATCACTTTTTTTTTCTCATAAACTTGGTCAATGCCAAAACAGAACTGATATTTTTTATTTCTGTATCTAAAATATGAACTAAAAATACAAAATGTTGCATCTGAGCTAGTCACGATTATTATTCTTTTGTTTTTACAATTCTATTGTGGCTTGAATAATCACGATTATCAATTAACCTAATAATCTTGACATCCCTACTGCTTGTGGAAGGTCACAAAGAAGGGCTAAGCAGAAAGTCAATTAACCTTATCCTATTAGTAACTCATTATTGTGATTTTGGATGATGGCCTATGGGTCTTGTTTTTGGGCTGTTTTGCTAGTGTTTTGCATTGAATTCAAACACTGAAAATAATCTACAATGTAATTTAGTCAACCAAAACAATGCAAATCTAACATAGCATAGCCCATAGCTTATTCTTTTTATATATTTGCTGACTTTATACATGGACACTTATCAGTCCACCAAATGGGGCAATATCAAACCTGCTTTAGGGTCACTAATATGTCTGGGTCTCTGGCAGAGTCTTGTAGGATTTATGGTTTGTTTACAGTCAACAGCAGAACATGGCTCTGTCACTGCTCTCCCCATGTGTCTTTGGATAAAATGTCCTGACAACAGCAACAACACGTGTTCGTAGAGAAAACTGCAGAAGAAAGAGGATACAGATAGTTAATAAAATGTCATTAATCGACCACAAATTGAAATTCCAAAAGCTTAAAAATCTAACAGCCTATTCATACAATTATTGAGCAGTTTATTTACACCCTGAACTGCTTTCTACAGTAAAAATATAGCTAGCCACATGTTAAAGTTCTAAAGTTAGCATAAGCACAGCCCCTTTTTATCCTTAACCGCGCTGGCTCCGTTTAAGTTACACATGGTCTGTATTTAAACCTGCTGAGCACTCACACGAAGACAAGCCAGTATTTTCACTTTCTCCGAGATTTTACACGCTTTTCTGGATCATTTCTGTTTTAGCTTGAACAAATCAACTTTACGCACGCCTTAAATCTTCGCTTCAACTTTGTTTAATCGGACTGTATCACGTTTTGTTTTTACGTATTTTATCAGATTTTTTTTCTTTTACATTTCCGGTGCGTAAAAGCTAAAACATGGTTTCGCCTGTTCAAAAACGTGGATTTCACTGACTTTTTCGTCCGGAAAGGCTGTAACCGGGCTGGAGCATGTTCCCCCGGCTGTGGCTCGCTCTGGTGCCGGTGTGGAGCGCGTGGAGCGGCAGCAGCGGGCAGCGCGTGGACAGGTACGTGCTGGCACGAGAGGATTGTGGATGCTAACACTTATTATTCACAGCTTATAATCGCCTCACAACATGTTTTTGCATATTTTATTTAGTCTGCACTTTATTACCTTAATATTTAGAGTTTGGCATTTGAGCACGTTTTAACATTATTTAATATTTGTTACTGTCTTGAGTGCCTAGGTTCTCATTTTAGATGATAAAACAGAGAAAAAGCACTCATGAAAGACGTGTTTTCACATCTGCAAATTAGTGATACTGGCTCCAAAAGAAATTAAAGTTGAGTTAACTAACTTTTTTGTTGTAAATTATTTGTTTTCCAATTACAAGTTAAGTATATGATAAATGCAGCATTTTGTAAAAAAAAGATGAGACAACAGAAGCTGAATGCAGTGCTTTGATTGGCTGAGCTTGGGTGGTCCTCTCCAGTTTCACTTTTGTTGTTTGTAAAAAGGGGTTTATACGTTTTAATTGCAACCATAATGATTACATATCCTTAACCATGTATCAAAGTATTTCTCAGAGGAAGTAGTCGGATTTAAAACCTAAACCGTGCTTGCAGTTACCCCACCTTTAACTAGTACAAATAATGAAAGTGACCTTGTCTGATTTGCTAATGCTGCAATGATGTTCAAATAGGTCTGCTCAAATATGGTGAAAACAATAATCACAATTATGTAAAAAATAATTGAAATCACGATTATTCAAGCGATTATTTTCTTAGAAAGAGTGCAGAGCATTAGCACTCCTTAAATGCACAGAGTGAGGAGATCAAATCAATCAAATGGATGAGATCTTATAAAGAAAATTTAACACTTTAAGACACTGGTTTTAAGAAACCAGTCTGGGACCTACTTTCACATTTACTACTACTTTTAATCACGATTACTCGAATACGCAAATTCTGTAAGCAAATAACAGCAATAATGAAAATTGAAAACGAAATTTGATTAATTGCACAGCTCTATGTTCAAAACGAATCTGGATGGACTTAAAAACATTGCAGGAATTTTCTGAGTCATTGAAGTGCACATGGATTGTGTTGTCTCTCCCACCCAAGAGGCAATGTGGGATTAGGGAGCGTGGTTTATAGCCCAACAGTTCTATATCATATTCTGTATGTTGCTTGTTATGACATTTGCACAGAGAAATAAACACCATCACAAAACTGGGAAATTCAAAACTGTGTTTTCTGAGGCTCAGAGGGGAAAGAATAGGCGTAGTATCTCACATTCAAAACTACAGGGAAGCAATGTTAGAATGTGATTGAAAAAAGTTTCCACCATGTGTCCTTAAATCAGGCATCTGCCAGGTTTCCCAAGTAGCCTACCGGTACTTAGTATTGAATTGTAACAGCTTCTTTGTGTTTTTAAAGATCATCAACAGGAACATAAGAGAAATGTAATAAGAAATCATACAAAACTCACTAAAGCAATGATGTTTAACCATTTGCTATAGAACACTAGTGTGCCTGAAGATACTGCCAAGCATGCCTTGACCATTGACTGTAACTCTATCAATGAAATTAGATTCATAGGCTAAATTAAACAATCTGGCATACTTGGATGTCTGGAACTATTTCACCAAAAATGAAACCAAAACTATCACCATTTCTCAGTTTAAAAAGTTTAAATGGAACAGACAATATTTTTGTAGGTGGAAACAATACATTAAAAGACCATTTGTAGTGACTTAATATTTTTTCTGGCTATAAATGTTAATGAATATTTGTTTTTCATTGTTCTTCTAGGAATGGATATGACAAAGAAATCCTTGACACACATAAGAAATAACATTTTATAACAAAGACAGTGTCAAATAGTTACATTTTTCACCAAGATCACACTACACAGTTACACACATTGATTTAATATGTTACAAATACAGTAGTTTGTATAATACCTGTGTTTATATTGATAATTATACTTATCAAGCTCTTTTTTTTTTTTTTCGTTTTGTTTTTTATGGCAGTGGCTAAAATCTTCTCCTAGTTAGTTTGTACTTGTGTCCTTGGGCAAGACACCTCACCTTCCTGTGGTTAGGCTGATGTTCAGACGGATGACACAGTCTGGAGGGGAAAGTATGTGCAGACTCGTGTTGAGACCTGATCTAAAGTGGAACGTGCCCAGGACGCAGAGCTGGTCCAGACTGGCCCCTAAACCAATAAACCACCTCCAATACTATTACTATATAACATTAGCTGTCAAGCTTAGTTCATATATTTGTCAGGATCAACACATTTTATAATATAATACAAAACTTAAATTCAAGTTACAGTATAATTAAAATAACTAAATAAAATAATAATAGTTTTAGTATATCAAAATGTGCAATATTTTTATTATCTGACTGAAAGTTTGATCTCATTAACGGAACATAAACTTGAGAAAATGTGATAGAATGAAAGAAAATCAAGAGCCCTGTTTACGTTCCTCAAATCATTACTTTTTTATATATTTTTGAAAAAACATAGTAAATTATTTTTGATCAATACTGGAAACAAAATTGAGATCTCTTTCCTTATATATCCCCCAGTTCTTTCTGCTTGATTCAAACCACTAATCGATCAGCTTTAAAACTATATTTTTATTCACAGCTGGAATGACCTGCGAGGGGTGCTGTCTGATGGTCTGTGTCGCTATGGTAACACATTACAGTGCTGCTGGGGTTGGAACCTGGAGCACAACCGTTGTAAACGTAAGACTAACATTCACTGTAGAAAATAAAAAAGTCCAGTGTAGATTTTTTTAGCCGATATCCAATGTTGTTCTTGCTGTTGTGGCCCATAACCAATGTTTTCCAAAAGTGATACAAAAGCTGGTATACTTTTTAAACACTACGAAGTTTTTTTTTGTTGACATCTTCACCTTTTAATGCTACCGACATTTTCACCAATTAATACTTTATTAATAAAGTATTTGTTGTATTTACAGCTCACTGTCCTCACGGATGTAAACATGGAGAGTGTGTGAGTCCGGGACAGTGCCGATGTGAGCCAGGATTCACCGGGAAAACATGCAACCAAGGTACAAACAAAACTGTGTGAAATTGGTCCTCATTTGTCTCGTCATCTTTCAGCTATTGTTTCAGGGCTTTTAGTAATGCATAAGCCGACCACAAGACTGAATGTAGTTCTGGGAATAACCCCTGAAATGTTGTTGTGAAGTGAAGGTGTTAGTCACTCAACTATAATGCCGCTATAATCCAATTTGTATTTATATTGATTATTTGGTTAGTATTTAGCTTTTTGTTTTTTGACACCATATGTTTCAGAATTTCTGCTCAGCATTAAAAGTCGTTTAATGGATTTTGCCCAAAATAAGGCTCATAAAACACAAAATCTCAACGACGTCATCTGATCATAGTTTCACATTATCCACATTAGACATTGTTTTGTTTAGTTTTACTTAAACACTGAACATTTCCCAAAATCTAGAGTTTTGTAGAGAACTTTAGTGCTGTTGTCTCAGGTTGAAGTCGGCTGCTGAGGCACATTCCTGTGGTGGGATCACCTGAGAGGAGAAAGTCTGGCTCTGTTTTTAAACCTGACTCTAATCCTGTGATTACACAGAAACACGTCCTGAACACGACGACAGCGTGTGGCACTAAACTACTGCTAATGCTGCAGGATGTCAGGAATCACTGGAGCGTTTCTAACATGTTTATAGTGATTATCCGTCTATAAAGTGCTAATCATGGCTTAGGGCTTAACTGTGTTCCTTTGAAAAAATGTTATACAGCATTTCACAAACAGCAATAAACAACATGTTCAAATGAATTACATCTAGGTCACATTACAACATTCTACAGGGCAATAATATTTAACAAGATGGAGGGCATTGAAATTACCTTTTAGATATTTCATGGCAAAGGATTGGATAACATTAATGTAAGTTTTCTAAAAAAAAGTGTGCATAACTTCCATAAAACAAACAGGGTAGCTACATATATTTCGATTTCATGTTCAAGGTTTCAATGATGTCATGAAACTATGAGAGGGTGGTTTCTGGAGTGACAAAACTTTTGTATTACAAGAATAAATTCTATTTAATTCTTTCACTTTTTGCCTTTTTGCAAAACTTTAAACAATATACACAGCTCCACAAAAAACTTGCAACTGGAATCATGACATGTTCTATATCAAACGTGACCTACAAGTGTCTACTTTCATTTAAAACAGAATTGGTTTTCTACACTAATCCGTTCCTTTTTTATAAACTTTTGACATTTCTTGTTTTTATTAGATTGAAGTCTTTTGAAAAGAAAATAGAGAAAGCTTAGTTTTTATGATAGAAACTTTATGATGAGTCCTGTGCTCATCCAATGCTGCTATCTGCTGGTGTACTTGTGGAACTGCATCATGTATTTGACTGTAGACAAAGTCAGCATCAGAAAGCCCGACATCGCCTCCTATGATGAATCTCTAAAGACAGAAATATCTGTCCTTCGCAGTCCAGGATTGACTGTCGAAAGACGGATATTTCTATCCTTGGCATCGAAAGAGTTAAACAATAGTAATTTTAGCTGTCCTAACATTAGTTAAGTGTTTTTCTCACTTAACTAATGCATTCTGAGCCTCCAAATTGTTCACCACATTGTATTTTAAACTTTTTTCACAGCTGTTAGGAGCGACATGTGCCGGTAGGCTAACAGTAGTTAGCCACAATGCTAACAACATACAAACTTTTTCATTTTTTTCATGCTTTGACTTTCCAGATTCGGAGGCTTAAACAGGGATCTCTTATGTGAACATCTATGAACTATAATCAGCTTTATATAGCCTACTTGCAGCATCCCAGGTTAAGTTTAGATTTCAGCATATTATATTAAGAGATAGAGATAGTGAAATAAAACTGGAACAGAAAAACATCATCTTGTAGTTTAGCAAACACAAAATCATCTGGTAATGTTTTTTCTGAATTGCCTGAGAATACCCATGCTCTGTCTTCTTTGCTTAACCCTGTACTGCCCCGTGTTAGCCATTAGCCTTAGCGCTATCTGTTTTCACTCTTTGTCAGTTTAACCCCTGACTTCTGACCTCAGCGATGACAGGAGCAGCGTGAAGTGTGTCTGGAGCAAGTTACTCTGTGAAGCCTCAAGTGTTTTGGTATCCAGGCGCTTTGGGAAAAAACAAATGTTGAATCTGACTTTGGCAATAAGTGAACGATCAAACCTAGAATGTGAAGAAGGGAGTTAAACAGCAACAGCAATCTAAAACAAGGAGGTCAAAAGAGGTCTATATTTGTTTGCTGAAAAAATTCTAGATTTCAAAATAAAATTAAGAATCGAACATTGAAAAACATACTGTATCTGTATGCTTCACCCTGTGATGTCATTAAGTATTAACATATAAAATGAAAAAAAAAAAATCCATGACAATCTCAACTAAAGAAATGACAAAGTAAAATTGTATTGTAGTTTATTGTTGAGTAAAAGAGTAGACTTGTTGCTAAAATAAACTGGATTGCAAAGTGGAACAGCGGTTTTTCCCACATTGCAGTTATTCTGTTAATCACGTGATCTGGTCAGCATACCTTTCCCAAATCCCTAAACTTAAAAAAAAAATCTAACCTTACCCAAATTCCTGAAGCAAATATTTTAAAATACAGTATAAACTTTTGCTAGCGTAGCAAACAATGCAAAGCGGTGGCAGTGTGGCATAACTGGATTGTGGGAAAAAAATCAGGCAGTACAGACATTTGTGTGAATGAAATAAAACAGATGCGTTTTTTCAGTGGTATGACATGGGAAAAAGCTCAGAGGAGGTGGAACAAAGCACCGTCAGCTTAACCTGGCTCACGCCGGATGGATATGTGTTGAGCTCCTATCTGAGTTCTCACTATATCCATCTGGGACTTTACTCGCTGAAAGCGTTCGAGAAAAGGCGGGGCGTTTAGTGAAATACTTCGAGCTGATTGGGTGTGGGGCCTACCTTATTTGTGCTTAGCCAATCACAGCAACAACTCGTAATGATGTATCCAATGTCCGCGGGAGATAGAACAAGTACGTGTCACACATACTGCTCTTTCAAAAAGAAATGACTCCGTATTTCTGCTAAAACCGCATCAAAAGCAGCAAACAACACGTACATCCATGGAAGCCACCATCTTTATTTAGCTTGAATTAGACTCGGCGGCGGCGCCTTGGCGCTAACAGCCCGTGTTAGCCCGCCCTGCTACAATGTGATTGGGCTTCAAAACCACGCTGCTGTGATGTGAGCCGAACCACCGCCGTTTCGGACTCGCAAACCAGTCGGGCGGCTGGAAGGCCACATGGTTTATCTCGTGCTTGTGAATTCACAAATATCGCGAGATAAACCATCTGCTTGCTACAGCGAAATGCCACTGTAAAGAAGTTTTGACAGATGCTTCCAGATTCCTGAGTTGACTTTACTTTTAGATAATATTGTGACTGTTGTTCTCGAAATATTCAAAAGCTAAATATCGAGTATGTTGTTCATTGTAAAGAAAATGCCAAAAAAAAAAATTAAAACTTAAAAAGAAAAATGATGCAGGGATTTTTCAGCTTGTATGATTGTAATATTTCTGCACTTGACTGTGATTCATTTTACAAACATTTCACATTTGTCTGAGAATAGGTTGCGTTCACATGACATCACAACATTCTCCAGGACAATAATGTTTGTTTAGTACAGAAGATATTTAGCCAATGTCCAGTGTGCCTCCCCTCCCCAGGACTACAGATGCAAATTAGCTTGAAAGCTAGAATCTGGTACAAGCATCTCTGTCTTTGTGCTTAATGTAATTGTACATTGTCCTTAAAAAACATTATCTTACTTAAGCAAAAATTAATCTGGCTTAAATGCTTTTTTTTTTTTTTGCAATAAAAAAAGTGAATGAGTCTAGTCTAATAGAAATCACCTGATTGAAAAGACCTCTTTTTAGCACATTTCTGTTGGACTGACATAATATTGTATAAACATTGTACTGAAATATGCTAAAAATATTCATTTTACAACAAAGTAGACTGTGGTGTGCTTGATAGGCCAACAAAATAATAAATATAGATTTAAAGACCTATGCGTGTTTGTGTTTTCTAACAAACACATATAGGTTTTTTCTTTCTCAATTTCTAATGTTACTTGAACATGACATCTGCTTTCATAGCTTCATGATGTTTGGCTCCTCCATTGCAAATACATTAGAACTCACCAATGGTATGGAGTGGTATCAGCATATCTCAGTAAAGTCTTGATTGTGTCCACAGATTTGAATGAGTGTGGTCTAAAACCTCGACCTTGTAAACACCGCTGTATGAACACTGTGGGCAGCTACAAGTGCTACTGCTCAGACGGATACAGACTGCAGCCTGACGGGTCTTGCAAAAGTGAGTGCAGCACCTCTCTTTGTGTTTGATTGTGACTGGAGGTGCTGATGGAGAAGCTATTTGTATACAAGCTACTGTTGTTGTTCCGTAGATATGCACACGTGTTTCCATGCCAACTGTCAGTACGGCTGTGAGGTCTTGAAGGGGCGAGTTCGCTGCACCTGTCCATCGCCAGGGTTACAGCTTGGCCCGGATCAGCGCACATGTGTAGGTAAGACAAGCATTTCAAAAGAGTGAATGCTAACTCAATTACTCAGCATCTTAAGGCTGTTAATGGCCACTACAAGAGCAAATAACAAAATGTATTATAGCAAACATTTACGTATAGGCTCTGTGAGGTCTGACTATATTTAATTTGTTTCTCCTTCAGACATAAACGAGTGTGTGTCGCAGCCCAATGCTTGTCCTCATCGACGAAAGTGTGTCAACACTTTTGGAAGCTTTGTCTGTAAATGTAATCTTGGATTCAGACTCAGCTACATCAACGGGCGTTACAGCTGCATTGGTCAGTGACAAAAGGAAGAATGTATCATAAATGTTTTTTTTTATTTTTTTTTATTCATCAAATTATTGACTGCCCTTGTGTTTTGTGTTTGACCAGATAAAGACTCAAGATCCTTCTGTTCTCTGAATCCTGAAGCTCCAAAGTGCAAATGCAAAGATGGAAGCTGCAAAGGTGGGGCTATTCTATTTAAAACCATAAAAATTGGTAGATGAAGTTTTTTTAGTTCAACAATAAAATTACTGGAAAAAGATCAGTGGATTATTTTTGCTGGTTTGTTTCTATGTTTTGTTCGGTCATCATGTGTTAAAGCATTATGGGGGCAAAAGCAAGCTATTATCTTAGAACTATAGTCTATGCTTTTAAAGCACAAAAAATACACAAATTAGCTTAGTTTTAGCATTGATTTGTATCTGATTATCAATATTTTGGATGACCTTAGCTTAATCACCGTATTTTTCCACAGATATTCCCAAAGTCAAACTAGAGCCTCAAACACCAAGAACTACAACTACCACAACCCCTGTTACTACTACTACTATTACTACTACGGTTGCTCTGACAACTACAACCCCTGCTACTACAACTACACCACCTGTAACTACTACACTGCCAACTACTACTACTACTACTACTACTACTACTACTACTACTCCTACTACTACTACCCTACCACTACTACTACTCCTACTACTACTACCCCTACCACTACTACTACTCCTACTACTACTACCCCTACCACTACTACTACTCCTACTACTACTACCCCTACCACTACTACTCCTACTACTACTTCTACTACTACTGTTACTACACCAGTTGCTATAACCACAACTATTAAAGCTACTACTACAACGCTAACTACAACTACTTCTACAACTCCAGTTCCAACCACAACTATTACTTCCATACCTCCTTCTACAATCATTGCTACAACACCTCCACCCACTACAGCCTTTACTACTTTAAAAAGCACCACAACGTCTACAAGCCCAATTACTACTATTACTGCTACTACAACGACCTCTACAACTTCGTCAACACCGCCCACAACCACTGTAAACAACCACATCAACAAGGAAGTGACGCATCGCCAAAGAGGAGACGTTCACAGTAAGTATGCAGAATGTATTCGGTTTATACAGTATACACTTTCTTTCATCCAAATGATTTCACTTTGGTTTTCTTCTATGTAGACATTTATAAAAAACATTTCTATCTTTGCTTATTTGGTTTGAATCTTTCACAGTACAAATAAAAGGAGAATACCCATAAAGAAATAAACGTTTATAAAAATATAAACAACACTTTCAGTACTTCCAGTTGATGCTCTGACAAATTATCGCCTGTGGTAGAGAAATTACACTAAAATGTTCAGGAGAACAGTTCTGGTGTTTGCCCCCATGGATGTGTTGCTAGGGGGTGATGTGAGGGGGGTCTGGGGCTCAACCCAGTGAAACTTTTGTCTAAAAGAGATCTAATTTACTGCAATCTGGGGTGTTCTTACCTAACAGATTCAGTGTTTTATTATGCTATTATTTTTACTATTAATTATAAATCGGGAATGACTGTTGCTTAAAGCCGTTGGGAGAAAAAAACATCTGAACCCGCGAGTAGCCAAGAAGTCATGTTTTTTGTACAAATCACCTCTATATGCAGGATTTTTAGAGTCAAAATAGTCAGTTATTCTGCTGTTGGCTGCGCCATGTTTGTTTTCATTTGGACGTGCACTTCCACCACATCACAATGCAGCGCTGTGCTTGGTTCGCTGCTGTGCTGTGGTCGAGCTAACCATGGCTTTCTTTAGCCAGATTTTGTAAAAATGACAAATATTGTAAGAATCGGTCTGGTAGAGCCAGAATGAAGCAAAGATTTTGTTTTTATATTATATATATATATAGTCAGTTTGTAGAAAATGTTAATTTCATTGTACGTATATGGTCTCCTCATCAGTAACACATAAATGACTATTATTAGTTCTTAAAAACTAGAAAAAGCATTGGAGAAATCAACTTCAAGTTATTTACTTTTTGACTCAAATGCTCAATATCTAAGAAAAAACTGTAAAATGCTTACAAGCCAGGCTTTGAAATCATCAAAATAACAGTCAAAACCCTTTTGATTATTTTGTTTTTTGTTTTTGTTTTTAACTGCGATAAGAAAAAAAAACACACATTTTTAAAATATTGTAAAATTATATATTATATATACTGCACTTTAAGATTTGAATATTGTTACATCCCTAATAAAAGATTAGGATTCTTCCACTTTCCTTCACATTATTTTGACCTAACTGATACAACACTTTGATTAATATCCAGCTCCGCTGATCTGCATCTGCTCCTTCTAATGTATAACACAAATGTCTTTATATTTTCAGTTCCTCGTCACCCGGGGCATAACCACGTTTGGGAGTTTGACATTGAATTAGGAAACACAGCAGACGATGCTAAAGATGATGCAGGTGATTTTTTTTATTTATTTTTATTTAAAGTCATTTTTAAACTGTGAAATGGTGTGATGTTTAATGTTTGTAAAACAGCTGACTTTTCTTCATCTTTTTTCCTCAAATCTATTTGGAATGTACTGGACTCCTCAGATGCCGGGGCTCTTGAATGCTCGTTTGACTGGGGATTGTGCAACTGGATTTCTGAACGAGAAGGAGATCTGCACTGGGAGACCACACAAGACCACCAAGGTAAAACTAAATACTTAATCACTCAAATACAAAACAAGAAGAGATATGCTTTTGTTTGCTGTTTATCTTAGTTTAGCTGTGGCAATAGTCACTTTTAATTTTCTATTTTATACATTTGAAGTTGCAATATTGATCTAAATACAACAAAAAAAAACACAAGCAGACTTCTTTATGCTACATTATTGTAAATGTCATCACAATAAAGTATCACTGTCACAGCTTAATTTGGTAACCTTTTAGAGAATAACCCTTTTTAGACTACTTACTTTTACTCACTATTGAAGTTCCTCTTCGCGCTGTGGGTGAATTTAAAGTATAAACAAATGTATGTTGACAAATAAACTTTGGAAATTGTATGAATTTACTGTATTTTTAAATGTTTTTATAGTTATTATTTTGTCCTTTGGTTGGTTTTTGCATTTTTAAACTATATTCCATACTATACTAGTTTGTAATGCATTTTAAAGTTAACCTCTTTTCTAAGGCCATGATCTTAATACATGTTGTGGTTTTAGGCTTCAATAAATGTCATGGGGTTTAAAAATTATTTTTAAATACGTCTATTTTGAAAATTTCACTGTATGGCCACTTTTATATGACCCAAATTGGCCCTACATTTGGTCTGTGTTTCATTTGGACCTTAAAGCAAAAAGTTTGGACACCCTAAGTTTTATTATTTTTAAATAAACAAAAAAAATATGTTTAACATTTCTTTACTTGAATAACACTGTGCTTCTTATTTATTTATTTGAGTGAACTATTGGGGCAGTTTACTTTAAAACTTCACAGAAAAACATCAAATCATGACATATTTATGTCACTCACTCCTCACTTTATCGCTCTCTTTCTCTTTCTTTCTCTCCCTCCCTACTCTCTCTGTCTTATTCTGCTCTTTCTCTCTCCAGGTGAGCGCTTCATGTCCGTCGCTGCTCTAAAGCCTGGTCAGAGGTCTCTCAGAGGAGCTCGTCTCTCTTTAGCTGTGGCACCGCCATTCAGCCTGGGACCTGCCTGCTTCTCCTTCGCTCATTGGCTGACGGGACATCATGAGGGCGTGGTCCAAGTGTTTCTCAGGAGGGCGCGGGATCACAGGTAAACTAACTAAAACGATTTGAATCTTTAGTGATACAGACTTCACTATGATTGGCTAAATCCATCTGCTACTGACTCAAGGCAAAAGGAAGCGCTGCAATTACAGTTTGATTTGTGATTTATGTTTTAATACTGGAATACTCTTCATGTAAATTGGGTTTTATTGCACAATTGTATTTATTAAACAGAGATGGAACAAAGCATTTTGACTAGTATACATGACACTGGCTGAGCTCCAACCATAATAGAGTGTTGCATGTAGAATGTCTATATGCAGAAGAGTTTATGATTAAATAATTGATTTGCATATATTTTGGTACTTTTTGAGAATCAACTTGACCAAATCTCACAGGAGGCTGTTTTGCATAATATTGGACATCTAAGCACGACCGAGATCAATAACATTTGAGAGAAGTTCAAGGAGGAAATAACAAGACAGGCACATTTGCAAAGAAAAATGTTGTTAGCCAAAGATTTAAGTGACTTTTAATCATGTGATTTCAATTAGATTGTGATATGTCTTTCAGCCCAGCACAGAAGTTTTACATATATATTCTGTTTTTCATTTCTTGTGTCAGATATGGCTCGGCGGTGTGGAGTAGAACAGGAGGACACGGCTGGAGACGTACTCAAGTCACTTTGGATAAAAATTCTGTCGACCGGGTAAGTATCTCACACTTGCTATTCAATAATAAGCAGGAGATTTTTGTGTGTGTGGCAGTTACAATTTAGAACATGTTTTTTATTTGTTTTTTGAGTAATTACAAGTAAATACAGAAACTTAGGCAGGGATGGGGAGGCATGAAAACAGGAAAACTGAGTATTTTGAGCATCAGTTGTAACTTAATCCAAATAGAACTAATGATAAAAGAACACTGTAATATGGACTTTATTATGTCCCTTTTCTGTTGTGCAGATTTTGCTGAAAGTTGAGCGAAGGAGAGGTCACTGGGGTAAAATCGCCGTGGACGACTTCAAACTCAGAAGAGGTCCTTGCAGATGACATCACACCAATGCAGCACTCTGATTGGAGGATTTGTTTTATTTATCCAGGCATTTTGCCTTTCTTCTATGAGAAACTTTCTTCTAAATCCTAAATGAGATCATACATAAAGCCGAATTAAGGACTTTTTTGCGGAAAGAAGTGTACATAAATAAGTTTTACTAATTATGAAAGTGAAATTTTTTGTAATAAAAAAATATAAAATTCTACATCTTTGTTTCACGTTTAGTATCTATTAGGAGTTTGAGATGTAGTGCGTGTTTAGTCAAAGATTTTACAGCTTTTCGTGGTGCTCCCATTGAATTTTGTTATAAACACAATGTAGTTCTGGTTTTGTGCAGATCGTAATCAATAATGGCGTATAACTATTACAGGTGAATTTTGAAATTGTGTTTAAAAAATCCACTGGCACTTATCTGAGTGTTCAGCACATTCCCTCCATTCATTTTAATAGAATTGAGAATCTAAATGAAAATTAGATGCTCATTTCTGTTATCACATTGTTCCCCCCTCAAAAAGATATCTAAAATATTATTTTTAGTAAGTTAGTTAGAGCTCTGGCTCAGTGGTGATCTTTGCGTCTAGTTATCGTGGGTTCTCTCCGGCTTCTTCCCACCTCCAAAAACATGTGTCTGTCTCTGTGTTAACGATGCAGCAAGATGCCCACTGTCCAGGGTGTTCCCAAGGCTCAGTGACCTGCGACCCCTGAAGAGAACAAGAGGGAAAAATGTAATAAATTAGTATCCCAGTGTCTATCCTGAATTTTCTAGATTTTTTACGTCATAGATGAGATTATATGAGCTCGTCAGACTCTTTGAGCATTTCTGCTTTGAAACTACATTCATTACAAGTAGACAAGCTCAGTTTATTACTCTGTGCTACCAGCGGATAGAGCCCAATGTCTAAAACATGAAGCGAAAATAGGTAAATGCCTGTTAATTGTAGTTTCCTTCAATCCAGGTGTGAATCGAGACTGTTGAGTTGTTGGTAAACACCGTCTGTCACTGTGAGAGCATGTGCTCCGCCTCAATGTTTGACCTCTAACCTCTCCTCTCTTCCTTCTACCTATGAGGCAAACAAGGGGATTATGGGAATTCTACTCTCTCTCTCTTTTTCTCCTCCAGTCTAGACCAGCTTTTCCTACTGACACTTTATCATCTCTGGTGGGCAGTGCAGCTGTTCCGAAAGGAAGAGGCGGGATCAGGCGTTTGACAACTAATCATTTACAACAATCACAACCATCTGCTCTCAAGTGACGTGGATGTCCATGTTATAGCATATTGACAGGCAGAAAAAATGTCTGTGACTATAACGTTATCGTGTCTAGAGGCTCATGTAAAAGATAAGGTTACTATTTCTTATGAAAATTATCCCAATTCTAGTTGTAATATTATAGTTTTGCAAGATTTTTGAGCAGGAATTATGCAAAGAGAGCAGGTGTTTCCAAAACTTTTTAGGCCTGAATCCCAATAAGAATTATGTATATGACACTGCCTGGCAACATTAAGTTACGTTCTATTACAAATCCAAATGGCAAAAAAAAAATCACAATTTTCATTGCCTGAAAAATGTTTTTTATTGTGCTTGGGAATCATTGAAATAGAGCAATTGGTGTTGGTGAGAGTTGAAAGGATAGTCCAAAACTCCAAAAAAAGGTCTTTCAATAAATAAGAAAATATTGCCTATGTTGAGATAAAAATGTCATATTTCAAATGAATTCATCTTTCGGTGCAGTAAAAAAAACTTGACCAACCTAGTTGTTTTGAACAGAAAATGCTAGTTTCAAGTACTCTTGACAAGATTTTTAAGCAAATTTATTACAAATTTGCTTTATATCTGGATAAGGTGAATCAGGAGAGAATATCTTAAAACAAGTTTAATTAACATTTAGGTCATTTTATTAGATTTTCCTTTTCCTTTTTTGCAGAGCTCTAAACTTTTTGTTCTATTCTAACTGTGGATTAGAGAAAAAGTTGACTGCAAAACAAAACAAAAAAAGCTTTAAAAAAAAAAGGAAAATCTAATTGTAATGTCAAAATTGTCAACAAAACCCAGCAAATTAGTTATTAAGAAATGTGTTTTTAAATGTATTTGTTTCACTTTTCACAAACAGATTAATAACCCCATGTGGAACTTGTTTTTCACTGCATCTTTGGCTTCTGTAAACACTCTTTTGTAGGCTGGACACCAAACTTGACGCACTTAAGCCCTCTAATTCTTGGCACAGTTTGATTACAGCTCAGTGCACTTTTACTGCTGCACATGACCTAAGCCTCTTTGATGGATAAGTATACGGTGGGCTTGGTGCACGGGGATTTTCCACTATTAACTTTAAATTTAGATTTCCTTTAGTTCGAAGCAGTCTTTAAAGGTACAGTGTTTCACTCATTGTTGGACTCATGGTTGAATTATTGTTGTTTACTCATGAAAAAAATACCTTGGTTGCTTATCTCAGTTACATTTATTTAATACAATATATGGATTTTTAGGTCGTGTTATTCTCTCAAACACTACTGCACTTAGAGATGTCAATAAATGGTACAAAAAGTGCTCCACTCTTATGGATCAGGTCTATTTTACTAGTATTAGAGTAAAAAAAAAAACTGTATCCTTCATTATCCACTGCTTAATCATTGGGTCAAACTCTGTTGTCTTATTGGGAGACAGATAAAGTGTTATTATATCTGCCTCTTTAAAGCTGGGGTCCCTAACTTTTAGTCACAAATTAGTAAACGTTGTGCTTTCCACTAAAAAACTATGATAAATGCAACATTTGATGAAAAAATTAGTACAGTCTGAATTGAATAATAAAGAATTTTAGTTCTCAAAGCAAGGGTGCTGCCAAATGCAGGGCTCTGATTGGCTAAGATTGGCCGGTCCACTTCAGTTTTAACTTTGCTGTTTGTGAAAAGAGATTTTAAGCCATGAATGCAAAAAAAAATTAATGCACGTCTAACTAGAGATTGCAAAATCAGATTTAAAAGGTACATATGGAATTGCAATGTGAAAATCAAATACCTCATCTTTAACCCTGCTCTGGTCTCCTTCTCTTACCTCATCCGAGCTTTGGGACACCAAGCAAGTTTGACTGACAGCTGAAGAATGGAGGAACTGATGAAATAGAAGAGGAAAGAAGGTCAAAAGGTGCAGATTCGGCTTCTTCAGAACCAACCTGCTCTTCAGCTGTTCTTTGAGCAACAGGTCCCCTGCTGGAGGTGCTGTTTATAAGGTAAGATCTGCTAAATGGCTAAAGAAACAATAGGCCTCATTCATAACAGGTTTTAACTAATAAGGTGAGACACTGCAGGACAATAATGAATAGCTATCACTTGCGAAATTTCTGCAGTAGTTTGCTTATCCCTTTAATGTTCTGCTCAACCATTTGGTAGATCACATTTTGAGACGCTGTATCTCACTGACAAATGTTTTGAACTGAACCCAACCTGATTGGGTCGTCTCTACCACTTGGTGGAGATATGCTAGGCATAAAATATCCAGTAGAGGGCACTCTATTTTTGACGGTAGGAGTATCACTCATTGTGACTCTACCAAGTTAAAAACTGAAAAAAATACCCTTGATATGTGAGCAACTTCTGGCTGCATTTTTGAAGGTAAATTGTTTTTTTCAACATATTTCATAATCTAACAGGTTATTTAACATAACTAGGTCATTTGATACAACAGAAAAACATTTTGTAAAGGTCAAATAATTTTTTGAAAACATGCTTGACCAAGCGGTTGAGATGTCACTCTATGGTAAAATTTTGCATGGAGAGACATCTCAACCATATGGTAACAGTTAAAGGAATTTATGCTAATTTCATTAAATTTTACTATTTTCTATGGAATAAAAACACTTCTGTTCATGCATTATTGTCAATATGTTATAATTACAGTGTTATTATACTGAAAATACTTAACATGTGTGATTTTTGTATTTAATTGACACACATGCTATGAATGGCGCTTTTTTCAGTGCTGATTACTTTTTTTACCTTCTATTTCTTTGTTTTAGAAACACAGAAATAGAAGATTTTTGACCTGGCTTACTCCAGATGGATCTGTGTTGAACTCTGATTTGAATTCTTCCACAGTAGCCTATCCATCTGGAACTTGACTCGCTAAAAGTTTTTGGGAGAAGGTGGGACGTTTAATGAAATCATCAAGCTGATTGGCTGTGTGTCCGACCTTATTTGTGCTTAACCAATCACAGCAACCAATTATACCAGGGTATCCCAATTTCCATGTGGAATAAAACAAGTGTCTCATACACACACCTCACACACACAAACATCTTCTTTCAAAGACAAAATACTCTGCTACTCTGCTAAATCAGAATCAAACGCAGCAGAAACACGTACATCCACTGAAGCTGTCATCTTTGTTTTGTTTTATTCAAGTGGTTCTTCCTATCACAACCAACCCCCCTCAACCCCCCCTGCTGCGATGTGATTGGGCCGTCACTCCACTGTGTCGGACACCAAACCAATCAGGCTACTGGAAGGCCAGATGGATTATCTCGAGTTTGTGAATTCATAAATATCGCGAGATAAACCATTTGAGATGCCAGGTTAGAAGGTCCTGAGCCTGCATTCAAATCTGGGCATTAAATGTATCGGCTCAGTTTGTTCACAATTCATCTGTGGAGCTCACCTGATAAATAAAGATAAAGAGCTGAAGAAGAGAGGACGTAGCGCTCTTGATTACAAGTCCACTGAAGACGTATTTGCAGTCAAATTATCAAAAATGTGTCACTCTCCTTAGCAATGCCTGAGGGATCATGTCTCTTACTAACAGTGGAGCAAAAAAATGCAAAAGTAAAGATTGTTGTCCAATGCCCATCACTCATTACCATCTATAATACACACATGGATGACACTGATCTTTCCGACATGCTGGTTCATCTGTATAAGACCCCAGCCAATACATAAGTTCTTTGAAGATTTTACTGAGTTGAATAGGTCCTCAAGTGTCATGTTTTATTATTATTTTAAGTGACACTTATGTATTTGAAAGTACAATTGTCGCGTAAGTGTTGTAATTTAATGCAGGAAATAGGAGGAAAGTTTATTTTTTGGAATATAATTTTAATTGT
Source organism: Mugilogobius chulae (assembly GCA_038363315.1). Taxonomy (NCBI): domain Eukaryota; kingdom Metazoa; phylum Chordata; class Actinopteri; order Gobiiformes; family Gobiidae; genus Mugilogobius; species Mugilogobius chulae. Next base: position 25,081,883 of record CM076404.1, on the reverse strand, counting down.
TTTCTGGTATTGTTACATTTTCTACTTTATTTTTTGCATTTGTAGGTCTTAAATAGTAATTTATTGATATTATACATTTATAGTTATGTATTAAATTCTTTTACCATCAAGCACCAACTCGACCATTTGGTAGAGGCATATATTTTTAAAACTGGGGGGTCTATATAAAATTTTTTAATTGATTTTTGTTATTAGTGAACCAATAACCTAAAAAACACAAAAAAATAATTTTTACATTGTGTTTTTCTTAGAGTGAACATTAAAGGGTTATAAGCGTTAAAAAATGTTAGACAGGTTTTTCATCATATCATGTGTTGATAATGTTGATGTTTGTAATTTTATTTTATTTTTTTCATTTAAATTTTTTTTTTACAGTAGACAAAAAATGTCCAGGTTTGATAAATGTACTGGCAGTAACTCCTTTAATAGACCTGTTTTCTCATTTGTTCAATTGAGCCCACCTCAGAAATCTTGCTTAGGACAATCAAAATGAGACCAGATGCTGAGTTGAGTCACCATCCATAATTGCATTTTTGTAACATCCTTCTGAAACTTGGTGTTCAGAGAGAGACAACACATCTTTTGTTTTTGTTGCTTTTTTGTTCTCGTATCTCTGAAAATGTATCAAATCAAAATTTGTTTTCTGAGAATTCCTACATTTTGATCTTATAGTTTTGTCTAAACTTTGTACTCTTAAAACCAGTCAAACATAAGTCAAACAAACATATTTTATATTTATATATTTTAGGACATTTATGTTTACTATGTGCTTTTTTGTTGATTTTTTCTTTCTTTCTTTTTTTTTTTTGCAGAGATGCTTGATTTCTTAACATAAATAAATTTCTTTTATCAGCTAACCATTCAAGCAGCTGATCCTGATTTGACTAAAACAATGAATGTGGCCAAATCAGGTGATGCAAAAGTGTGTGTTTTAAATCCCAGGCAACAAGACGTGAACTAAACAAGTGTTATATTTGCAAAATAAATATTGAACTATCAATTAGCATTGTATAAAATATTTAAGTAAATATAAACGCTAAAATGATCAGATGAAAATGTGTAGACTTAAAAGGGCCCTCCGAAAAAGGAAGACACCACTTAGTGACATCATAGGGTAAAACTGTGTGGTGTTTTTGACCCCATGAGATGGATGGAATATAATGTGCAATATTATTGAAGCAACAACATTATGCCATCGTCCTGGGTCAGCTCTAAGCCCCGCCCACTTTACAGATGAAAATTTAAAGTGAATTTTGGTCCATCCCTCATCTCTTTGTCTCAGGAGTCTTCACAGCTTCTCTGCCAAAGGTGAGAGAACTAGTTTTATGTTGGGGGGTTAAAATATTGTCATAGGATAAGTCATCTAAAAGTGTTTAATTATAACCAATTTATTTCTTTACAAATACTTGATTATTTATGTTTCTGCTTTAGGGCGCTGCCATAATGTCAGTGTTCAAACTCTGCCTCTTTGTGATATTTCTTTGCCTATCAGACTTTGTTGCAGGTAAATAACAAATTGAACATTTACACTTGTTCTAACATGCTATTAGTGTGGCTTCAATTAGCAGTAGCCTATATACTGTATCTATTTCTGTTATATATGTTGTTTATTTATTTATTTTTACATCCAATATTTGATTAAAAAAATGTTAACTGTCAAAAATGTATTGAAAAGGCATCACGTATTTATTAATTTAACAGGCATTTATTGAAACATAAAACATTAACTTAAACGCACATCTTTTTGCGGAGAGCCAGCTTTTCTAGAGTTATTGTGTTTTTGTCAGATTTATGATTTACTCTGTAAGATCTGAAAGCTGTAGAGAACTCCTGGCAATGGGAAATAAACATTAGGCTACTTGGTTGGTTTTTTGAGTATCCTTTCTCTTCCGCTACATTAGTGACCATGACATGATCCAATGTGGCATTACACTTGAAAACTGAACCAAGTAGGTCTAAAGTTTATTTCTCATAAAAAAAAAAAAAAGTTTATTTCTCATCGCCAACATACAGAAAGACTATGCCTGATGATGCCTTTGCAGCATTAGTAAGATGTGTTTTTTTTTTCTTTGAGCAAGTTTGATATGAACTTTGAGCTGGAAAAAGTCAGAACAATTTGGCAACAGTGCTAGCCCATTGTTACACTAAGTGACAGTTGGTTTTGAAGGTCAGACGGTGCACAGTTTTCAGACACACATTCTTTAACAAATTACTGTTTTCATGATTTTTGTTCAAATTATTTTATTATTTTTCCAACAGGTACACCAAATGGAGAAGACCAAAATGACGATAAAGTGAAAGATATAGATAAAAAAGACAAGGATGTTAGTAATGCTAATGCTAAAGCTAATAATCAGACTACTACATTGGACAATACTACAAGCACAACTGAAGTCAGACAAGCTAACAAACACGCTAGCTATTTGGATGATGAACAAAACAAAAATGAAATGGTTAGCACAGTGGAGATTAAAAACTTTCATCCGGATAGGGCAATTGATGTGGATGAACACGGTCAAGGTAATGCTAACGTTAAAGACAGTGTTAAAGCTAACAACTGGCTAACAAATTCAGAAAAAGTTGCTGATGTTGCGAAAGCTAATTCTGGTATGGAGAATAATGACTTTGACTATGTATTTAGTGTTAATGCTAATACAACAATAACAAAAGGATCTCAACAAGTGCCTAATTTAAAAATGGTACAAATCAGCAATGATAAAGTCAACATTACTAACATTACTTTGCAGAGCTACTACAGTATTGAGGGAAATAAAGAGACTAGGGTAGCCATCAATGCTAACAACATTAGTGCTGAAATTTCTTCCACCACAAGTGTTGACATTCTTGGCAAGATTGATGAGACTAACCTAATTGAGGAAGAGAAAGGAAAGGAAGAGGGTATTAGCTTTCGGTCTCTACCAATAATTGGACAAAACAGCGGTAGTATCACAAACAAAATGGCAACAGTAAGGTCAGGCGCCATAAGACCCAGAGGGAAATTATGGGGTAATTGCAAAAATCAAAAGGACAAGAAAAAGTCCATAGAGAAAGTAGAGAATAATGTGGAACCAGGAAGAGCCAAACCGAAAAACAGAATCCTCGTAGAACTCGTCCCGAACGAAAATGCCAAACAGTTCAACCTCTCCGACTGCCCAATGAGATACTACGGAGAAACCTACGAACAACTCTTTGTGAGTATGAAACAGGCTTATAGTCATTAGTCTACTCAACGTTGATACATAGTGAAATCAACCTAATGTTGCGGTACATAGACTATCTATTTGGATGATGGGTAGGGGCCATCTTTTCTGATTAGCTCCCGGGCCTTAAGTTGGATACAGTAGCTCTGCACTTCACTTTGTTGTTTGAAAATTGAATACATGTGGGTATTGACAAAGGATTTATGACAACTATAAATTTGCTGTAAATTGCAGCGTAATAGTCAGGAGGTTATTTAATTAAAATGTCAATACAGAGCTGTGCAATTAATCAGATTTCAAATTCGTAATTATTGATTGTAACTGACTACTAACTGAGCCTGTTCATAAATTTCCTTGATATGGAAAGTAGGCGGTTTCTTTACAATTGTAGAATACATTTACGTTTATTTCGGTGAGATTGGTCACATAGTTTATCTTATCTCTTTACTGCATTTAACGCTCTTAACTCTCTCTTAGCAAATAATCGTTTACCATAATCTGTAATTTAAATTATGATTTAATTAATTAAATAATAATGATTTATATAAATGTAATTATTGTTTTCATCCTAATCGGGCAGCCCTATGTCAATATTAGGCCTAATATTTTAGATTTAACAAAAAATGTGTCCCTTTTTCTGGCGTTCATAATTGTACTTAACTTAACTGATATCTGAAATCATTTTATACTGCTGTGTGTTCTACAATCTGATTGGTTTGTAGGTTAACACAAAGATGTGTTATGTGTCCTGTAACATTTTTCTTTTTTAAGTTTACAAAAGTATGTGATATGCATCTGCAATGTGATTGGTTCACAGGTTAACACAAAGATCTGTTGCTAGTTTACACATAAAATTCAGATTTCTAAAAGTCTTCAATATTTTATCACAACAAGTGTTAAAACAGCTGTAACACAAGAATTGTGTAAAAAAAAAATGTTTTTAAGAGTACAATTGGGTCATTCTCTGAAAGTGGGACAATTGCTGCAGTTTGAAAATTCAAACTGCAGCAATTGTTTTATTTATTTATTTTTTTTTGGTTAAATTCCATCTTTGAGAAGGATCTATAATGGTCAGGAAAGATGCAGAACTATTTTTTCCAATATAGCCATTTCAATCTCAATTTTAATTGCTCTCAATCCAGCATAATTCCACATGTAGCATGGACATCAATTGAAAATAATAAGGTATGTTTTTAATAGATATTTTTACTCTCCGAATGTTGGTTTTTGAGATATTATCTCGGAATACACACATTAGTGGCGTTTATCCGCTGCAAGGTTCCTGAGCGTTGAAAAGTCTTCACTTGCTGATAAAACTGATCATGTCCGTGTGTAACTTATATGGACACCAAAAAAAAAAAATACAAAAAGTAGAAAAACTAAATGCAAACATATTTTCCAACATTATTATTCATTTTTTTGTGTTTCAATGCAGTATTTTATCGAGTTTACATGAGGAAATTACATCATGTTTATTGCTGGATAAAAATGTCACACTCTTCGTCCATTATTTAAGCTAATTTTTTGAAAAACAGGTTGTAAAAAAAATTTTCCATCTTATCTTGAGCTGTAATTTTTTAAAATTATTTAGAGGCATATTAGTCGTATATATTACATAAAAAATTAAAACTAAATTATTATTATTTATTTAATGAAAACCTGTCAAATAACCAATGGGCAAAACAGTCCCACTTTCAGAGAATGACCCATTTGGCAACATACTGTAATATCATACCTGGAGGCGTGGGCTGTGCCAAGGAGCAAAGGTTTCTCTTGATTTATAGGAAAACCAACTTATTTCTTAAACTATACTTATTATGTAATCTAAGGTATGCAGATTTTGTTTATAGTAGACTATGGTTGTTAAGTAACAGCTGTGGATACTTCTATCAATATCACATCAGCCGCTCATCTCCATTCAAGAACTTGTAAAACAGGACAAAATCTCAACTGTAATCATCTTTACAATGTTACTGTTTCTCAATCTTTGTCCTGTGGTAGTACCCGAGTTCCTTCTGGTTTTTATATTTTTAGTAATCCGGAGGCAATTTTATTCACATTTTGGTTTTCCATTGTATAGTTAACACCTAGCTAAATTTGAGTGTAGTTATAAAATTATCCTGTTTTCGACACAGTATCAAAATGGCGGTACAAGAAATGCTAGAATGTTCACACCAAGTTCAGAACTGCTGCACTATTTTTTGTGAAGCCTGCCACATGTCAATTGCATCTAAAGTTTTGTATTGTATTTTTAACATTTTTTTACTGTACCTCCCTACAGGTGAACGTCACAGATGAGCATCTTATCATTTGCTTGGACAGTTACTACAACAATGATTCTTTGGGCGACTGTATAAAAATCTCTAGTGTGAAAAAAACTAAAGTGTTTGTGGCTGTGAGAAACAACCCCGTCCGTGTATGGAGCTTATCTTTACTCAACATCACTACAGCTCAGTGCAAAGTCCAATTCCGCTTCTATTTCACTGACAGAACGGTAAAAAATGTCATCTTTTGTTTCATTATGCATACTTAAAGGTTCACTGTGTAAACTATCCCATCTGTGGGGACATTCAATGTATCTGTCTTGCATTTATTGATTTAATTATTTATTACATCAGTGTACGCACATTTTTACCACTATAGGGCTCCTGCAGTTGTTTACCTAGCCCAGACCCACTAAAATAATGAAATAGTTAATTGACCCAAGAGGAAAACAAGTTGCAGTTAGATAATCATTTGCTACAAGTTACTGTAAGACCTTCACATATGAGTTATTTACTTTACCAAGGAAAATTAATAAGTTTATAAAAATGTGGGGTTTGTGTCTCAACGCTAATGCTAACCTAACTTGAAAGTAATTAGTGCTGTTACAATAATAATTTTAGATTAAATTCTATGTCAGTTTTTAGCTTTGAGCACACTTAAATCAGTGTACAGGCTGTCTGGTGAAGTATTTACCTCTAAAAGAAATTCACTGTTCATTTGGCAATTTTTATAGCCTTATTTTGATTATTTTAGTTTGCTATTTCTCAATAGAGAAAGAATAGAAAAGTAAGAGATGATCTACACTTTTGAGGCAAATCAGAATTAGCTGAGCTGCTGCTGCAATATGTTTATTCCTGTAAATGTATTTGGTTTCCATCATTCGAAAAGACCAGTGCTGGCACAATAATTTATTGCTTTTTCTTTGCAGAGTGTTTTCACAATGTACAGGTTTGATGTACAGTCAGGGTTCCATCTTTATGCTCACATTTCAGGTGTCACACCAGCGGTGGTGAGTATTTTTAAACAAGCTAATCATGTCAATCTGCACTTTTTAATAGTTTGATTCTAGCAGCATGCATCAAATAAACAGATCATTGTAATTATAAAGTGGGAAAATTAAGAAAACTTTGTTTCGACTGAAGAATGGAACCTACAGGAGCACAAAATCTCATGCTTGAAAAAAAAGATGGTATTTTAAAGTCATGGTATTTTTTAAAACCATGAAGTTGTAGTTGTAGAGTGGCTCATCTTTATCACATGATTTGTTCAACTAACAGATCACTGCATATTGTTTCCGTTTTGACTTCAGACTCCTGTCATGGATTAAACGGATACTTTTTGGAACATACCGTACTGTATGTCCGATAGCGAGGAGTAAGGCCTGCGGACCAAAACTGGATTAAAATAATTTGACATTAGTTAAATAGACAAGATAGATGTTGTAAAATGTTTAAAATGTGTCAGAATAATAACCAAGAGAGAGAGAGAGAAAAAAGATTTTTCTCTTGAAATATAGATTACTTGAAAATGAGCTACTCCAACTGGAACATATTCAACACAACAGTATGAAAACAATATTTTTTTTGTTGTAATTAAGTACATTTTGTGTTTTCCACCAAAAAGTCTATGATAGATGCAGCACTTTCTGAAAAAATTAGCCCACAGAGTACCTTCTGAATCAAAAAATAAAGAGATCTAATCAGGAGCAGCATGCAGCGTTCTGATTGGCTGAGCTTGGGTGGTCCTCTTCAGTTTCACTTTAAAAGAGAAAAAAGAGGGTTGTATGTCAAAATTGCTACCAAATCTTCATACATTAAAATTAACATTGTGTTGAAGAGATTATGAGAAAAAGTTGTCAGATTTAAAACCTAAATCGTGTTTGCAGTGTTAAAATCACCTACCCCAGCTTTAACTTGGCTCAAAAGTTTCTCATTGAGGGAGTAAGTTAAATTATTGACATATTTATGTTGCTTGTTTCACTTTTTCATATTAGATTTAGTCTAATAATTTAGCACTGGCAGTTTTAATAATCTTATTTGGAAATAAATGTGCTAATACTTGGGAGATTGTTATATTGTTTCAGAACGTTTATAGACTGATGCTTTTTCCTTTTTGTTCAACAGAATTTCTATGTAAAAGGAAACGCTCACGTTTTGTGGAACCTTGACGGTGCAGTTGCTACAATCAGTAATAAGCATCTTCTGCCCTCAGCCTGTCGATACCAAGGTGAAGGAATGTCTGAAAAATAAGTCATTTTATTGTGGAATGTTGAGATATGGTAACACAAAAAAGTTAAAATGTGCATTTTTTTTTTTTGTGGTGGGTGTTGGGTTCCCTTCGTTCCACTGTAAACATTAATAGACATTAAATTCTCCTCTATCTCTGCTTGTTTTTCTCAAACTTGTTTTGTAGGTTAATTTATTTTGAAATGCATGAGAAAAACGCAAGCCAGAACAAAAAAGAAAGTGAATTAGCCTTTAGTTCAGATGCTGGTTTTGTACTCTATATAGATAACAAAAATAATACAAATTAAAGCTTGTGTCCGGTTGGTACGGAAGTCCAGAGCTGCCAGTGTGGAGTAAACATTTTTTCCAGCTTTTCTCGTTATAACGACTTTATATTTATGTTCAAACGACAATATTCTCGTTATTACGACTTTTTATTTACGTTCAAACGACTTTTTTTTACGTTCAAACGAGAATATATTCTCGTTCGAACGACTTTTTATTTACGTTAAAACGAAAATATATTCTCGTTCGAACGACTTTTTTTATGATAAACAGACTGCTCTTCCCATGATGCGCCACAAGCTGGATGGCTCAGAGCCATACTACGAAGCTAGATTTGGGGTTTAACGAGGTCCTGGGTTAAACCTGGTCTGGTCCTACGAAACTGGATCACTTCCTATCGGGGCAGATCTCAACGACAACATGCGGCAAACTCATAACCTGCTCCGGACCAGGATAAGTTAAAAAGACGAGGCGCTGGCCAATCAGAGACGATCGAGAAGAGACGGGAGAGAGAGAGAGAGAGAGAGAGAGAGAGCAGCGGAGAAATGAGGAAAGACGAAAGTCGGCGTATTTTATATCAAAGCGATGCGCACGTAATTATAAAAAGATCTTATATGTCGCAATAACACTGGAAGAATCCTGTTTAATCTGTGTGATGATTAATAAACGGACCATCATGGGAAGGGCTGTCTATTTTTCATTAAAAGTCGTTTTAATGTAAATAAAAAGTCGTTCGAACGAGAATATATTTTCGTTTTAACGTAAATAAAAAGTCGTATTCTCGTTTGAACGTAAAAAAAAAGTCGTTTGAACGTAAATAAAAAGTCGTAATAACGAGAATATTGTCGTTTGAACGTAAATATAAAGTCGTTATAACGAGAAAAGCTGGAAAAAATGTTAACTCCACACTGGCAGCTCTGGACTTCCGTAGGTTGGAGAGTTTTCTCTACTTTTTTTTTTTGCATTTTTCACTTTAAATTTGTCCACCATTGCTACAGTTTTAGAGATATTTCAACACACACACCTACACCTACCCCGCCCCACGTGAGGCCACACCCCTAGGAGCCTCCTAATTACAAACATGTCCCTCCAGAGGGCTCCATAGGAAAGCATTGGGAAACTGTGGCTTACTATTCACAGGCATATTTCAAATACACACAATTCATCATCAAGGAACAAACACAAATGAATTTTGTAGTGGATTTTCAGAGCAATAACAAAAAGTGTTTATAATAGAAGTCAATGAGGGAAAAATGTCTCCAACAGAGGAAGAGGGAGAAAAAAACTACAAACTGCATCTGCACAAAAACTACAAAATCATTCAAATCAAAGTTGAGACTGATTTTTAACATGTCCAAGACTGTAATAAAAGGTCCAAACAAATCCAGGTTAGATTCACATTTTATATAAAAACTGGACTTTTTGTGTGACATTTTCATTTTCACCACCTCAGGGGTTGTGTCTGTAAAAATAATAAAACCTTGAGATTTCTTTTTTTTTTTTTTTTTCAAAATTTTTTTTTTAGTCAGAACAGAAGTGGATTAGCAGATTTAAGCAAAAAACATAACTAACATAAGATAAAGAACTTCTTTCACACTCAACAATAATTTGAGTACAATCATTTTTTGCAAGCCTCATATATACAGTATTTTTAAATATTAAAATTAGTTATTGTTTCTGACTAATGCTAACAGCTATGTAAAGTATTTTGTTCATGTGACATTGCAATATTTTCTGAAACAAACTACCATATTTGTTTTAGATTCTCTGATTGAGCCGGACACACTAATCAGCACAGATCCAGACACTTGTTCCAAAACAACATGTGACTCGACGGGACAACTTCAAACCATCGATTGTGGAATCCATCAAATTTGCATCGGAAACAACGTGTAAACATTATGAATCCAGACATTCATTTTTATTTGTTTGTTTAGTCGGACAATTTGAATTCAGTTCAAAAGAAATATGCCAAAGTGTGTATTTGAAGATTTTTAATTACCAGACTCTTCATAGTAAAAAGCTTTAGAATCTCCATGTGTCATTCACAGTTTTTATAGATTAGCCATACATGCGCAGGAATCAATCAAAATAAAACATAATAGTTTGCTGATTTGGCTCAGTATGCCCCTTTGATATTGAGTGTGTATATTTTGTCCATGTAGCTGCACGTTGGACATACTGTGCGCGGTGCTGGGGTCTTCAGTGGTGGACTTCACTGGGAACTCGTGGCAAGTTCCAAACACATGCAGTTATAAATTGATGCAAACCGCGGACTTCTACATCGAGGCGTCATTCACAGAGAGACGGAGAATGGACGTCAACTTCATTGATACCATCACCTTCAAAACAAGCAATGACACATTCATCCTGGTGCAGGGACTAGTTGTCTATGTGAGAATCTACTATTGCTGGATTGAAAATTTGAATATTAGGGTAAAATGTCGATGTGCAATAGGTTATTAAAAGGTTATAAAAGCAAATCAAATTCACTTTGGTTAAGTTGCAAGTAAACAACAGCATCAATCTGGCCATCAAAATTTTGTTGAAAGCAGCATTTTTTATTGAAGTGCAGTAGTTATGAACTATACTTGCTTTGACCTCATCTGTGTGCGCAGCTCTCTCAGTAAAACATACCGACAGTTATTATTGGTTTTATATTATTAGCACAGAAATGAATTTAATCATTTTATGTTTTGGGAAAATAGAACCAAGAAGAAACAGATACACTGAAAACATCAGAGGCCCTATGACTGACCTTTGGGGTACCCCATATGTTTAGCTTTACATGTCCCCAACTTGAACTGCAAAACGGTCAGACAGATAAGAACTAAACCACTATAGAGCCAGACATGTAATACTTAACCACTTTCTGATTTAGTCCAGCTCAATGTTAAACAATACGAGTTTTCAAATGTTTGTAGTCATGTTACGCCACCTATTGCCTAAAACTTACCACTGTTATTTTTTTGTAATGTGTGTGGTGTGTGTTTCAGTGTAGTATGTTTTAATGTGTTTTTGTTCTTTGTATGTTGCAGTTTAATGGTGAGCCTCAATTGCAGCTCAGCGCATCTCCTCGTAACTTCAGCGGTGTGGATATTTCTAAGGACGAAAACGGAGTCACTCTGAAGAAGACATTCAATCAGTTCAGGTTCTCTATGGTGTTTGATGGGACCACAGCTCAAATCACCTACAACGGTATGACGCAAACTGTCATCCGATTTTGAAGTTTATTCAAAATCATTCACTCAAGTTTCTCACTTCGACTCTGTGAGCTGAATTTCAGCCATGGCACTTTGATATACCAATTAAAATTTTTCTTGGTTGAAAAAAAATACAATATAATGTAAAACAATATAATCACAAATTAACTTTTGAATGAATGAATGATTTATTTATGTAGCGCATTTACACAGACAAATGTCTTCCAAAGTGCTTCACACAGTAACCCCGGTTTTCCTCCTCCAACTAATAACATGTCCAATGTGGCTCCCCTCTCTCCAGGAGATGGAAATTAGCTGTAAAGCTAGGATCTGGTACAAGCATCTCTGCCATTGTGCTTAATGTCCATTACCTCACCTTACCTTACCTTACCTTTCAAAATTCAAGATGCCATGATATTGGAGGTGCTATGCTTGATTTTTGCTTTCTTTAAAAATGTAAACAAGCAGAAATATTTCATTTTAAACTTTTACCTCAGTCCACATGTTTTGTTTACTTATCTAATGTATTATGAGCCCAGAAATTGTTCACCACAATGTGTTTAAGCATTTTTCACAACTTTTAGCGAGTCGTGTTGGTATGCTAACAACAGTTAACCACAATGCTAATCCCAGGCTCAGATGGCATGATTCAGCTTCGTTCCAGTCAGTGTGGATGTTCTCTCATCAAAAGTGACTGCAGAGTTCCTCCTTTGCTCTTTCTTCTGGGTTGAATTTTTATCAGACTGCAGGAGCACTGAGCTCAGTGTATTCAGCACAATGTGTAGATTCAATACTACAGGCACAAATAATATGTCTGTATATCTGCTGCAGGACAAAACTGTCTTTAATTAATATTTAAAGTCTTTTAATTGTTGCTGTCTTCTTTTCAGGCTTGGGTTTGTTGAAATTCACTGGTTTGTGTGCGGACTCAGACAACTACCATGAGAATCTCATTGTGCCTAAGGACATGTGAGTGGTTTTCATGTTGTTTTTTTAAAAAGAATGCTGCTTTTGATCATAGAATATCTCCATTATGTACTTTTAATTAAGCTCTAATTTTAGTGTGTGTTTGTAGTTGTACACGTGAGTATCAGGAAGCTCCAGATCTTTCAATCAACAGCAGTGCTGTGGAGAAACTGTGAGTTAATGCTTTCTACTCTCAAAACATTTTACAAAGACTTTTGATTTGAGCTTTCTCACTTAAGTTCTCAAATGATTTTGACTGATTGATTGATTGATTGATTGATTGATTGATTGATTGATTAAGATGCTGTTTTGATTTAAAATTTAAAGGTGTCTTAATTTCAAAGGTGCACTGTCAGATTTTTAATAGAGGGTCTCCACTCACATTTTCTTGCTGGAGAAATTCATGTTTTTGCAGTTTTAAAATGTTATTTCCAGTTTCTAATTTATTGATCAATATTGCCGTATTCAAAAACATTCTAAACTTTGCAATAATATCACCATGGCAAAACGAGCATGGTTCAGTTTTGTTTTCTAACTTTAGATGGGGAACAGCTGGAGGTAAAAGTCAACTACACAATCCAGCACAAGTTGAAAGATAAAATCATTCTTTGGGATATTCTTATTGGGAAAAAATCTGTTTTAGCCATAGTGTCAAAATAATAGTTTATTTTAGACCATAAACGCCTGATGACAGTAAAGTCAGTCAGTCACAAAGATGTCACAAAGACATCTAAACTAGAAAAACATTTGGTCCAAAAGTTACATGGCGCACCTTTAAAACACTATCTTCTTGGTGTTTTTACATTACTTGATATATTTTTTGTAAATTCTGATGTGAACAATAATAACTGAAGGCATTCGTTTGATGAGGCCTAGCTAGTAGCCGAAATATTGCCTTACCACCTCTAAAGGAATGTCACTCTTTTTGAAACCAAAGTTGAGTGCATGATTTTTCTTTATTTCATCTTTCATTTCTGTCACTAACGCACTTTGTTCTTTGAAAGTATTAAGTATCTTAAAATCTCATGAAAACATTGTCTGGCACTATAACGTGATTGTTTTAGTTCATGTATTTCTATGCTTAGACCCTGGCTTGATAAAAGTAGTCATTACCACAGCTCTGTTTCTTCTCTTTTTGTGACTTTTCGGGTCCAGTAATGCAATTTTTGAATAGCAGAGTTAAATTATGTGCTATAATGAACATAATAATATCGAAGACTTGTTCTCATCATGGTCTTGTTTTTAGCTGCCAATCTTTCTTGGCGGAGTCATTTTCACCTTGCCACCTCGAAATCGACCCGCAGCCCTACGTTCAGGTCTGCCAAGACATTTTTATCGTTTATCCCAACGTGGACGAGATCTTCTGTCAGCTCCTCGAGTCTTACACCAGAATCTGTAACCTGCGGCTCAACAGCAGCCTGGAGGACACCAGCTCTGCTTATGGCTGTGGTATGAGTGACACATGCAGGCTTGAAAAGCATGCTCTGCTTCTTAGTTATTGAAATAATCACACTAAGTACAGAATGTGGGACAAGATATAAAAAATGGTTATTCTACATTAATCCGTTCTCTTTTTATAGACATTTGAAATTCCTTGTTTTCATTAGATTTCAACGACGGCAAACTTTTGAGACGTCTTTTTTCTAAATTAAACTTCATGTCAGTGTTGTTTTGGTCTGTTCAACTTTTTGGTGAAAGAATATGAGCTACTACGATAAAATAATGTCTCTAGAATAAAAAATACAATGTTTAAAGCAATCTTTAAACCAACAAAAACTGTGTTACAGACGAGAAGGCAGCACAGCACTTTTTCTGATACAAATGATATAGATTCAGCCTCTTTCATGGTGCATAAATTACGTATATTTAAGCTCCAAACACGAAGAAATACAGTAGTTTACTTACTCTGGCCACTTTTGAATTGCTCACAGAAGAGAAAGGGTTTTTTTTTTCTTTCAGAGTCCTAGTCCATTAGGGTTGTCTTTTCTTCATTTTAATATCTGCTCTAAACTTAATCAACAATGTTTTTAGTTAAAGATGTTTTTCCTGTAATCTGTTTGAAAAAAAAAAAAAAGCCGGCCTCCAGGAGAAGCTGATCACATAAACAGAGCTAGCCAGAAAATGTATTTCCCGGTCATGTGACGTGCTCTGGGTCCTTGTGCTATTCCACCCTCTACTGGTGAATATGTGAAAATGCATCATGTATTTGACTGTAAGCAAAATCAGCACGTGCATCAGAGGGCCCTCTATCACCTTGTATCATAAAAGGTCGAACAGAAATAGACGTAATTGGCAGGCTACGGTTGGCTGCGCAATGACAGATATTAACGTCATTGGCAGGGAAAGAGTTAAAAAGGTAAACAAAGAAAAATAATGAATTTTAAGCTTCTTACTTCACTTATCTTATGCATTCCGAGTCACCCAATTCTTCAGCATAATGTGTTATATATTTTTCACAGCTGTTAGCATCCTTAGCATGTTAGCCACAAAGCTAACAACAACAGACGAACTTTGTGAAGTTTTGTGAACAAACAGGACGATATTAGATGTAGTCAGAACATTGCAAAATAATTTCCAACAACATAAATACATTAAAAGATATCTGTTCTGGGGGGAATTGATTTTAATTGAAATTATTGTAAATAATTGAAAAGTCCCTTTAAAAATGGCCATTCTTCAGGTTGGTTTCACAAAATAATGGTGTGCTCTTCATTAAACATCGTCTAGTTTTTTGACACACCAATTCTTTGATATTCATGGTAGATCATTATAAAAGTGTTTAATGAAACTCCAAATTGTGTTTTGTTGATGCAAATATTTGTATCGATACTTTCTGATTATCCAGATTTCATGCTAGATTTAGTAACTGATTTTTGATTCTTTTGACAAGTTTAATCAAATGATCTTCTTCTGTGCAGTGAGTGTCTTGGATGTGTGTGACAACATTTTCTGCAGCGGTCACGAGTTCTGTGGAATCAATCTTCACGGCGATGCTGTGTGTTTGTGCCGCGCCATCATCGCTGCTCCGTTCAGAGAGTCCAAGTCCTATGGTGAGTTGATCTGCATTATACAGTATCAACCACAGAAAATAGACAGAAGATACAATTTGTTAAGAGGAAAAATCGACAAAAAACAACAATACAGATGCTAACTCAGGGGTGAGCAATTATTTTTCTCCGAGGGCTATATTCGAATCCAGACAGGTGACAAAGGGCCGGGCCGCAATTATTGAAATAATTTGTTATTATTGCAAGCAGATTTTGTATTAAAATGGGCTACTTATCTATTATTATTGCACTTATTAATCACAGGTGCAAACACCTTTCCAAGTCAATCAAATAAAGAAATATACACAGCAAAAAATGTAATTCTAGATTTGCTCATTTGTCTTGAAATCTGGATTTTAATCTATTTTTTGTGGTTAAGATGGTTTTAGTTGATAAACTTAGATTATTTAACTTGCTTCAAGGTGTTTCTGTCTTGTTTTAATAGATTTGCAAACGTGATACAAGCTAAAACATCTTGGAAACAGTCAGAAATATCTTCAAACAAGGCTACAAGATATTAACAGTTTTATTCGAATATACTGCTAAAATAACTCAAATTAAGATGAATATTCTGAATTCTAGTAGTTTTAATCTAGACTAGATAATATAGATAATAAGTCTTTGCAGGATAATAGTAATGGTTATTCTCAAAAACATGCCGGGGTCCTGATTAAGACAAGTGGAGGGCCACATCTGGCCCCCGGGCTGCAGTTTGCCCAGGTCTGTGCTAACTGAATGCCAACAACATAAACACTTCATGGAACATGCTATATTAGCAGATGCAGACGACACACTGCAAACTAATTTTTCTCAAAATAGATGTTTATTTTTGTGCCTTGTTATTTTATGTTTAAAAAAAAATTAAATAAAAAAAATCATATATAGCATATCCAGAAAGTCCTAAGCCAGTCTTTTCACAATTTATCATGAAGAGAAAAGATGCTCAAAATGTAATACAATTGTGTCTTAGAAGTTACATACAAGTTATAACTTACAAGTGGTAAAACAAGACTGCAAGAGAGTTTGTAGTTTGTATTGGGATCGGGCACTATTTCAATCTCTACTCCGATCTAGATTGTGTTTTGGTTTTTGCATGTGTGATACTGATAGGCTATTGCCGTCTTGCTTCCTCCCGTAGGCCTTCCAGTGGAGTGTGGAATGAACACAGCCTCGGTCACTCTGGTGGCCTGTCTGCTGCAGGAGAAAGGCTTTGACTACAGAGACCTGCACCTCGCGGACCCAAGCTGTCACGGCGAGCTGAACCCCGTCACACACATGCTCTCCTTCAACTTCAGCGACAGATACCCCTGTGGAGCAGAGATCACGGTACAGCCTGCTGGGGAAAATACCTGTAATTTTTCTGACAAGTAACAGAAAAAAAATATTCAACCAATATAGATTCTGTGTGAAAATGGAAACTGGAACAAAATAAAGTAATAGAGGTTATGCAGGTGACATCACAGCATTCTAAATGTGAGTGCTGAGTGGCAACGATGCATGAGAGTCAATGGAGAGAAAGGACATTTTCTACTCTAAAAGCTGAAAATACAGCTAAAACAGGAAAAAAAAACTACAGTTTGATAACAAATTCAACCCACAAAAAGTCTACTGAGCACTGGGTTTGTATCTGTGGCAGTAGAGTGGTAAATAGTTGGAATTTTGGATGAAATTAAGATTTAAAGTTGTCAACAACGCCACTCCCGGAATTTCACCGGGAGATTATTATTTTTAACATACTAAATTTCCCAAAGATAAGCACACAGGTAACGTTCCGGTCAGAGTCCGGTCCCAGTTACAGAGTTTGCTTTTATTTACTTAACAAGGGCTACACAATAGTTTTAAAATGGATCCTCTTTCACACACACACTTGCTCGTCTTAAAACACCAATAAAAGTAACTTGCCTGTATTTAAAATAATATTGCTAGTACTGCCCAGCCTGTGGTCCTTTAAATTTAGAACAAAGCAGATAGGCCTAGAGCAAAGCAGATAGGCCTAGAGCAAAGCAGCAGAGGCGGTGTGCCCAGTGCCACTCCTGGCTACTTCTGACACCAATTTGGAAAGAATGATCAAAGGTGGTCCAAGGCTTTAGACCAAACAGGAGACAGCGTTCAGCAGCAAACTGTCCTTAAACTGATGCAAACACAGCCCATAATCAAGCTCGCTGGATACCGCGAGTAAACCTGGCCCGCAGCGTACTGCTACGGCAGATGGGCGCGCGTCCACTTGACTCAGCTTTCTTTTAGAAATGATACCACAGAAGCGCACGACTGTCGCCAAAGACGTAAAACGCACGTGGACGCGTGAATGCGTAAAGAGGAGCAGCACAAGCCTGGAAACTGGTGCCAAGCGGCGGCCAGGCAGTGACACTAAAAGGGAACACTGATTTTAGGACAGGCGCATTTAATGCGAAGATAAACGTGAACATGAATGTTTCTACCTGGAGCCGGAGGACAAACGGCCTGCACGGGACCCGGAAGTACGTGAGGGCAAAAGGGAGAGCAGTGAGAAAGGGAGCGTTTAAATAGTCCACCAACCCGCGCCACGAGAACCAAGCAAACACACCCTCGGCACATGACCTCCAACAGCAGTCTTGCCACATAACTGACATGTAAAAAGAGAAAATCAAGTCAACAGTTGTAGCAAAGAAGATAAACAACAAGACTTCAGCTTCTCACATTTATCACAGACATTGAAATCACACACAGTTGAACTTATTACCTTTTTCTTCTTAAAAAAAAATATGTTTTTGAGTCCGTTTGTTGCAGGTAAAATGTCCTAAATCATCAACTGTTGTTAACAGACATCCTTGTTGTCAACAAGCCTTTGCCACGATAACAAAGAAATACATTAAAGAAATGCCACTCATTCTAAATGTTGCTAAGCAAAATGATGTCAGTGCATAACCTCTATAGGAACTGAAAAAAGTTTCTACAGTACGAAAAGGATTATATACCATTGTTAGTGTCCACACACCCAAAAGAACTTGCTTTGTGATAAGATGTAACATAAAACAATGAATAACTATAATAATTGTAGTCATTTATAAAATCTAGTAGTAGTAGTAAAATATAGAACAGAAGCAAGCAAAAAATATGGAAAAATAAAATAGGGCCACGCTTTTTACAGCAGGTCACAGCAGTTTAGCCATCTAAATGCATTATGAGCAGTGTTGGGAGTAACTCATTACAAAAGTAACTACTGTAATTTCTGAACTATAAGCCGCTACTTTTTCAGTTTTGAACACTGCGGCTTATACAAAAATGCCACAAAATGACAGATTCTCATAGATTTTCTATTAACAAGTGCGGCTTATATATGCACTTTTTTTTTTTTTTTAAATCTCATTGATGCGGCCTGTATTCAGGTGCGCTCAATAGTGTGGAAATTACGGTAGTTACTGTAATATACTTCCCTTTTCAGTAACTAAGTGTAACTCATTACTTATAAGAATGTTGATAATATATTACCAGTTACATTCTGAGTCACTCAAGTTACTTGCAAATAAATTAATTGCCTTTATATTCTATTGAAATTAACACTTCAGGACAAAACACCACTAAAATACTGTCTGTTGGCTTAAAGGTGAATCAAATATTATGAGGATAATGTGTTGTGACATCACATTTCCATAAACTAATCAGTAATCAAGTGTAAATTTAGCAGATGTTGTACAATGTCTTAAAGTAACTCAAAGTAACTCAGTATTGTAACTCTAATATATAATGTATTACAATTTTACAGTAACTTACCCAACACTGATTATGAGCATGAGTTTTTCACAGTTGTTCATAGCTTAGCCCGTCTTGAACCATCTGCTAATGGGACCTAGCTGCAAATAAAATCAGCTACAAGGACGTTAAATATAAAATATACAGAAAGATTATAACAACAGTGCAAACTAGTAGTGCCAATATGAAGTGTTTTGTTTTGTTTTGAGTGTGTGTGTGTGTGTGTGTTTTATATATACAACTATTTTATTATCATTATTAGTCCTGTTTTGTTATGCTTTCAGGCAAATGGCAGTCAGATCATCTACAGAAACAAAGTGATGTTCGAAAATAGCTCACCCGGCATCATCACGCGAAGCACAGACTTCCACATTTCCATCGAGTGTATTTACATCCAACCGAAGCAGCGGAGCCTCCCCTTCACTATCAAAGAGACGTGAGTCCACTCTGTCAGACACACAATAACACTGCATTTGAATTTTTAGAGACATGTTGTATCAGCACAAAAAATCCAAAGAATAAAAAATCGTCTAGTTGTAATACATTTCTTTCAGTTTGTTGCAACAATCCAGAAAATCACCTACATGTGTGTCTACACCCTATATCTCATCTGTTCTTTTACCTGAAAACATATTCTTAAAGCAGTGGTGCCCAAACTTTTTTCAGCATCTGGCCAAAATTATATTATTTGAATGATTTTGCAGTGTCTTGATGGCCTAAGCTTATTTTATTTTGAATTTAAAATGTTTGTTTGTAATAACATCATGATTAAGTTGTATTTTATGGCCATGTTTAGCAGAATAAAAGTGATCTGGTGTACTTTAACATACAGTATATGCATGTCAGTGTTTCCCAATCATTCTATTGAAAGGACAACTCATCCTGCCAACATCACATTATTATTTTTTTTTCATTTGAATAACTTTAGTTTTGTGTTATGAATGTCTAAAGCATTCGTATAAAATATTTCATAGTAGCTTAGCTTAGCTTAAAATTCACCATTTTACCAATAGTCCTTGTACGTGGCCAAACCAGCCTTGTTAAGCCATGGGGATAAAAGAAACATTAAATATTAACTCTTGCCCAAATTAATAGCTAGGAAGTGAGCTAGAAATATTCAAATACATACTTCCTCCTTGTATGATTTGAAAAACAGAAACCTCAGCTTTGATTCTGATAAAATTGTGCCGTATTATAACATTTTCCTTCTGTTGCAGTTCTGTGGTGCAGCACATCGTTGGCCTCTGGAACTACACACTGCGGACAAAGTCATACCTAGACCGCGCCCTGTCTATGCCTATTTCCGTGGAAGATGAAATCCTGCTCAACCAAAGGGTCTGGCTGGAGCTGTTGGCAGGGGATCTGAACTCGGAGATGTACAGTCTGGTGATGGACTCCTGCTGGGCCACCAACACACCAGAGCCCACAGACCCACTGAAACATGACCTCATCATAGACGGGTTAGTAATCAAGGTTTGGTAAAATATAAGACCCCCACCAACGTAGACTCTGCAACCAATGAAATCTTTCCCACAACCCATCTACCAAACATGAGAAAATATACAGTACATTTTCGATATATTTATATTTACTTTGATATCATAGACTTATAGTGTTCTTTGATTCTGGGTTAGTATTACTATCTAGTATTGTGCTAGTTCTCGTTCCAGTGCTGGCCCTAACCTTCTGGGCTCAAGGCAAGATTTCATATCCTCTCTCCCCTCCGCCACTGTTCCCTCCAATGCTGCACACGGTCTGTAAGAGTAATGTGCAGAATTTTGTGAACAGAAATACCAAAACCTGAATTTTTTTGTCAGGACAATATTTCCGCCTCTTTTGGTGCAATTTTAGCTCCATCTCAAATCGCATCCGCTGCTTCCATTGAATATAACGTAAGAGTGTTTTTTTTTTTTCAACTTTCAGCCTTACAATGCAAACTAATGAGATCTGTGGGACCTGCTCCGCCGCTAGGCAGCGTGGTCAATTATCTAACTCAGAATATTGGTCACACAAACAAGATTTTTTTAGCAGCTTAAACATCAGTTTAGTTACAAAAAAAGGTGGGAGAATATATAATCATGTATTTTTGCCAAGTTGGACTCAGAATTGTGTATTTTCTTTATTTGTGTTCATCAAAATGCAACCATGTCCATGTTCACTGTACTAAAAATGTTATTATAAACATGAAACCAGCCTATGCATATTACTGGTTTGGACCTTGATTTTATAGTTTTATTCACATAAGTTTGCCGCAGGTAATTTAAATGGATGCCACCTAGTGCTGTAAAATTATATTATATTGATTATTTTAGACAATATATAATAATTGTGGTCACTGGGCTTTGACAACTGGCATTGTATTGACCATAGCACCTTCAAAGTAATTAGTCAGGAGCCTCCACTGCTGCAGGCATTTAACTTTAGTTATTTGTGGTCGTAACTCAATAATAATGTGCCCTATTGATGCAAAATAAAAACTGACCAATAGCTTGTGAATGGTGGAGAAGGCCAACCGCCTAGTTCACTTATACTCACAGTCGCCCCTGTCTAGTTCAGTATTGAAATGTATTGTGTATTTTATTTTCCAGCATAATATAGCGTTACTTTACAATGTAAAAACAAATCTAATACTACAAGTATTTGTGTGACCCCAAAATAAAAATGAAGTAAATACAGTTAAATAACTCTGATCTAAACTCTTGAAATATATTTCAAAATTAGAAATCTATCATTGTTGCCACTTATAATTATTTTATTGCCAAGTATTGCCTTTCCACTCAAGCTTTGTTATTTGCATTAAGCAGACACTGTACAAAAATACAGACGCTTAATCTTCTTTTACCATAGCATATTAACACTCTCCATTCCAAGTTATTAAAGATTATGGTTGTCGCATTTACCAACTGTTACGCATTATGTGTAAATATCCTTGTAAGAAAAAAGACTAATAAATTAATCCAGAATAAATACAATAATTATACCTGTAATAATTTGAATAAAAAACAAATGCCATATGAAGAGCACCTCAAACTAATGTATTTGAAATGGAATCTAAGTTTTGATATCTAATACATACAGTAACTTGAGTTTCCAGTCTTTATAGAGGTATGAGCCAGGACAACAAATCAGTAATCTGACATTCAAACAGTAAAACTAGTACCATAAATAAAAATGTGCACGTATTCTCTCTCTCTGTCTGTCACTCTCAGCTGCGCCAACAGATTGGACGGCACAGTGACAGTAGAGGTGAACGGAGATGGGACACGCGGTGTCTTTGCCTTTGACATGTTCCAGTTCACGGGGCAGCCTGGCCACGTCATCTACCTTCACTGCACTATGCACATGTGCGTCCGCAA
The DNA here is from genome assembly GCA_038363315.1 of Mugilogobius chulae. Classification (NCBI taxonomy): domain Eukaryota; kingdom Metazoa; phylum Chordata; class Actinopteri; order Gobiiformes; family Gobiidae; genus Mugilogobius; species Mugilogobius chulae. The sequence continues at coordinate 25,059,607 of CM076404.1, read as the reverse complement.
CTACGCCCTGGCCTGCGTCCCGGTACGGCATTTACAACACCTCTTTCTCTCTCTGTCGTTGTCTGAATTTGCAACATTTAGTAAGGAGGATTTCATATTTCCGTTACAAAAACATTGTAAAAATTAAACAAAAAGTGTATTTCTTTTTGTTTTCTGCAGAAATGTTCAGGCCTGTCTCGCAAACGACGCTCACTGGAACAAAAAATGCCTTCAGTGATGGCCACAACATTCAGACCGGAAGCAAAGTCAAACGCTTTAGGACGTGCATGATACTGACAGATCAATGAGTTGTGACTCTTATACACTTTATTCATAATATTTGTTCTGTCAAATTGTGGTTCATAAGTATTCAAATCTAAATAAAATGTGTCCAAATACACGAAGTATAGTTTTACTTTTTAAAGCATACCCATGTTGTTAGATGTAAGTTGGTTCTAAATTGACAACTTTTAGTCCTGGTGTGAATTTTTGTCTTATTTATTTTTGTATTTTATGCCAGATTCACTTAGAATAGAAGGTCAGAAATGCATTGAAACCAGTGAAATATTCAATGTACGTATAAGCAATTAAATCTTATCCAGACTATCTAGATTAAAATTCTGAATCCAAGAAATTTTAAGCAAGGCTGGACAAAAAATGAAATATTGTGAGGTCCAAAATATACTTGTGAGAATTGTATATCGTTCCATCCTAACTGATATAATTGTTTGAATAAAAGTAGTAGTAATACTGTTTTATCAGTGACTTCCAGATTTCCTGTCCCGGCTCAGTCACTCTCCTCTTGTCTCTCTGAACCAGTCCTGACTCTGACTCTTGCCCACGATGCATCTTTCCTCCATCGCCGCGCTCTTTTCTGTCCTCTTTCTCGCGATCTTGTTTTCTCCCATTGTCGTGGGGACTGCGATACCAGGTTGCCTCGGAGACAGAGACAAAGACGACCGTCCACGACTCAACTGCACCGCGGCGGGTTTCAGACAGCTGCCCACAGGAATCGAACCAACAACCAAGGTCAGAAACGCACTTGCACTTCCTTCACATTTTGCCATTTACATGACAAAAGTGAATTTGTAAGACACAGCTGCTTTTTGATATTTTAACCATGTTACAACATTGGTCCTTGTTAAAAAGGCTCCAATCCGGTTTATTTGATGAATGTTGCTAAGCAAGTCTTTCCCATCTGAGCCTTAGAAAAATGCCCAATTCTAAATTCATCTATAAATCTGTGCACACAACTTCCTTAAACTTGTTAATTTCTCATCTAATTAGAGCATAGGTCCACTTCTTCCTCATTTCTGAGCGTTAAAGTTTAGTATTTTTGAACTAGACTGTTAATATTCAGGCTGGTGCAAAGTGTTTATTTTATAGATCTTAAATATAATGTGGAAAGTCACGTTTGTATTGTCCAAGTTTACGGTTTGTAAAAAAAAAACTTGATTCGTTCAGAGTACGGTATTTCTGCAGTTGAATATTGTTTATTACACCTGTGTGCTTACATTAGCACGTCAAGACAGGCTAAATATTTTAACTTGTGTAATTCTCTCTGCTGCCAGTAGAGGGAGCTTTAACTCAATTCTTGTTGTTCTTGTTGGAAAGCGCCCAACCTAAAGGGGAAATATACAAAAACACTTTTTGATGATTCTAATCCTGTTCTAACATTGCTTCCTCATCAAAAATGTTAAGTTTTGTCTGTGAGGTATTTTTGTCCCCTCAAAAAACAGTTCTGAATGTCCCTGATCTCTGATGCCACAGATAGATCTCTGCAAGCAAGATTGGTTCAATAGTTCCCCTTGTGTAATTTCCCCTATAGTCAGAAGATACAGCTCTAACTCAATTCTTGATGTTGGAAACACTAGTTTGTCACGTGTGCTTTACTCCACTTTTTATTGGTTCTGTTCTGGGATTCCAATGTGGAGTTGCTAAGTGGCAGGGCTGAAGGATAAAAACGTGACAAAAAAATGCATCATATTTCTTCTTTATAGCAGAACTAAGTAACATTTACATGATATAAACATCTTGTATGTATTCCTGATGTTTACATATGTATTTTGGGACATTTGTGTTGGCTATCTCAGTTGCCTCCTGCTATAAATACGACACTTGCAGATTCTGGCCTCGTCCACATTCTCGACCTGAATTGCTCTCCTGCAAAACCCTGGCTCTTTTTTTTTTAGCACTGTAAATGTGCCTATATCTGTTTTTGCTGCCTTATTTCAATATTTAAAATGCACAAACATCAGAATATAAAAAATAAGGTTGGCTTTGATTTAAAAGGCTAGTGTATTTATATAAGAGAGCTGTAGGGTGTGTGCAAGTGTGTTTTTTGTTGAGTTTTTCATGTTAGTTCTAAAAGATGAGATATCAGAGTCACATTACAGGAGAATGCTTAATCGTAGCAATATAATGTTAATTTATTATTTAATATATTATTTTAGCAGACCTTTCTTAAATACTGCACAGTGCTCCATTAAATAAAACTAAATTGACATACATATTCTTGTTTTATCTGTGAGCCTAGTGGCTTTTCCTGTTTCCTTGTATATGTGCAGTTTGATTGACAATTCTAGACCACTTCCTGTTGATAAAAGCACAGCAGTGTGGCTAATGTTTCCGATCTTATTTTCTCTTTTGTTTTAGGTCTTGTTGTTCCCCCGAAACTTCTTTACAGAAATGTCCTGGATGTCCTTCACTGTTTTCACCGAGATCTATGAAATCGACCTTTCAGAAAACCAGGTTCTTTTGATGACATTTTTATATTTACCTTTTGTTCCAGCTATTTTAGTTGCCTTTTTAACAATCATTTTTACAACAGACAATATTTTCTACAACTGTGTGCTTTAGATCCCTGCTCTCAGCCCCAGTGGTGCTTCTCCTTTACCCAGCCTTGGTGTCCTTCGTCTGGGCTTGAATCAGCTCCAAACGGTTCCTGATCACTGCTTCTCTGGAACTCCTGCTTTGACTGAACTCCATCTCCAAAACAACCTCATCAGCTCCCTGCACGATCAGTCCTTTTCTGGACTCAGCAAGCTTGAGGTATTAAAACAATACATTCTTACTTCTTTATTTAAGAGTTAAATATACTGTATTTTAAATGTATTCTTTAATGTTTAGATCCTGGATTTGTCAAACAATCACATCCAGACTCTTCCCCCACTCATGATGCATCCTCTGACTGCCATAGAGACACTTTATTTGGAAGGCAACAAGGTAGAGAAAAAAAAATATATATATTTACATTTTGTTGCAACTCCAGGGATAAGTGTTCTACAACCAATGTTCCTTCATTTTGTTTGGATTATACGAATAGACATCATGCAATATTGAGAAAATTGTTTATGCATAATACCCTTAAACCAGGGGTCTCCAGCTCTTTTTTTGCCAAGAGAACCACTTTTGTAAAACAAAACTGCCTGACAGGTTCTATTTTTTAACCTGGCTCACACCAGACTGAGATTTGTATAACTTTGTTCTAAACATTATTGGTCTGGACTGGAGTCTCGACTGGGCAAAGCATCTGAACCAGGAAGTAGCCAAGAAATCAGGTTTTTTTGTTACCGTTGATTGAAAAGCACAATGTCTTTCCCATCCAAAAATGCAGAAATTACTGTGTGCACGTTCTTTAAAGTCAAAATAGTCTGTTATTCTTCTAAAACAGGCAGAACTATGATCAGTGCCATCATGTTTGTTTTGGTTATTGGTTATTCCACTCATAATGGTGCGTTGTGATTGGTCCAGCTAACCATGGTCGTCTCTGACCATGGTTAGTTTTTTTTGGAATCATGCCTCTTCTTCTGAACTATGTAGGGATTTTGTACTTGCTGGTATGATGGTCTTACAACTTTTTTCTAGTGTTAAAAAACTATTATGTATGTACTCAAAGAAAGTCAAGCTACACTGGTCAAATGTAATGTTATATACACAGCTTTCATATTCTTAGTTCTCACAAACAAGCTAATACAAAACACTGTTGATTGCAACTATTTTGAGTCGTGTCTTCTGTTCTTCACTAAAAATGAATTTGAATTTTAAAGATCAAAATATACAGGAGACATGATCATTTAAAAAAACAAAAGAAAAAATTTTGTATGCTGTACTACTTTCAAAGGTCGCCATATTTGTTTTGATATGCTTTACCATGTTTTTAATGTGAAATGTTTGACTGACCTATTTTGTTCTTTTTTCCTTGTGTATTCATGTTTTCCAGCTAAAGGTTGTGCCTGATGACTGGTTCAGTCAGAAGGAGTATGTGCCATACTTGTACCTCTCAGATAATCCATGGGCGTGTTCCTGTTCCCTTGGTTACCTGCGCAGATATATGGATGATTATGATCTTAACGTTTATGTGAGAGATGGACCTATCATCCGTGTGGACGCTGAAAGTGTGGTAGGATCAATAGTTTTTACGCTAATCTAAAAAAGCTTCAATTATTTGAAAAGAACATATCTTGTCTTAAAGGACTATGCATTTATTTATCTATTTACTTATTTATTTATTTTGCCTTACACAATATTCTCAAAGATTTTACTTTGGGCCCCAATATGCTACCTGAATTAGTATTAGAACTAGAAATGCCTAGATTATTAGGTTAGTCAATAATTGTGATTATTCAAATCACAAAATAATCGTAAGAATTTGTTCTTACAAAAGAATTCAAATATTGACATTTTTTAAGCAAAATTATGTCGGCTGAGTTTCTAGAAAAGAAAAAAAAAAACACATTGGCACAGGTGTTGTATATAATGTTTAATTCCATATAAATAATTAATTTTTTACAAACATAATTTTGTAAGACTTGTTATGGATTTAAAATTCCAAATATTGACAAATATTAGTTTGCAGGAACCTAACCAGGCTCACGCCAGACGGATTTGAGTTTTGGGTGGGACGTTTAATGAAATACATTGGACTGATTGGGTGTGGGGCCTACCTTATTTGTGCTTAACCAATCACGCTCAACGAATCGCAATGCTGTATCCAATGTTTGTGTGGGATAAAACACACACACCTCTGCTCTTCCTTAAAAACAAATTACTCTGTATTTCTGCTAAAACACCATTAAGAGTAGAAGAAACACGTACATCCACGGGAGCAGCATCTTTGTTAAGCTTGATTCAGACTCTTCAGTGCTGTTTGGCGCTAACAGCCCATCCTATGCTGTCATTGGGCCTCAAAACCACACTGCTGTAATGTGATTGGGTTGTCCCACCACTGCAAACCATTGCAAACCAATCAGGCTGCTGGAAGGCCAGATGGTTTCTGTTGAGTTTGTGAATTCACAAATCTCGCGAGAAGGCCAAGTTAACAGGAACCGATGTTAACTTTCAGCATACAATAAAATTGGACCATTTAAACATGGTAATTTTAAATACAAAAATGTGTCTTTTAACCTATAGAAAAAAAATTATTGAATTTTTAAAAAAGCACCAATTTATAGTAAAATAAATGCATCTAATAAAAAACACATAAACGTTTTTTTTTTACTTTCACTAGCAGCGTCTCAGTGTCTAGCATTGACGTGCTAAACACTGAGAATAAAAGATTTCATTGTTGTTTGGTTGTGGTAATGATATTCGTGAATAATCGCTAAATACTATTTTGACTAAAATTTATTATGGTGACAACTCTAAGGAGAACACCACCATCTGGAGTCTGCCATTTCTGAGACAGCCTCCCAGGTGTGTGAAAGCTGACAGGCTCCTTCGTCTCTGTTTATTGTCCTTTGGGTGCGCTTCCGGATTTCTCCTACATTTTTCTGTTAAATTTAGTGCATTGAAGAGGCTGGAAAGAGCACACGGTCTTTATTCATGTTTATAACCAAAATGCACACACTAAACTAAATATAGTTTTAAATGTGTAGTTTAATATTAGTTTTTTTTCTAGATTTGTGACAGCCCAGTGTCTCTTCAAGGTCAATCTGTGATCAAACTTGAGGAATCTGACTTCTGTGGCAGCCATCCTAGTGGCCCTGAACCTATGGAAGTTGCTACCAGACCTCGGCCTACTACTAGTCCTACACATTCTTTTGCGCCAGATGTAAATCAAAGTTATAATGAATTTGTCACATTCTACAAATCGTACACAGTTGTCTCATGGTACGAAGTTACAAGATCATCTGAATGGCTGGATCTTTGGGAATCGCTCAGAGGAGATGGCCGAAAGAACAAACAAACTACTATACCTCCAACAACTGAACTTCCTACTACAACTTCTACAACTTTTCCTACTTCTACTTTGCAAAATTTAGAAACATCGACAACTTTGCCCACTTCAACGCCACAAAGTTTGGAAATATCAACAATTTCTCCCACTACGACACTGCAAACTTCGGAAATGTCGACAACTTTGCCCACTTCAAATCCAACTGAAACCCAAACTACAATTTTCACCATTGAAATTGATCAAACTATACCTACAAATACAATTTATAATGACAACTGCATGATTAGCCACAACGAAAATAGCACCAACGCTAGCTATGTTAAAACACAAGGAGTTGTTTGCTTTTGGCTGTTTGTAAGTTGCGTTTTTCTTTGTGTGATTTCTGGCATTTCCTCACTTATAACCGGACTTAAGTTGTATTTTTGGTACCGAGGGGTTTATAAGTCCTTAAAATGTATTATAGTTGGTAAGAATCAAGTTAGAATGATGACTTATTGTAGAAATATTGACAAGCAACAGGCAAGATACCGTACAATGCTGCTTGTAGCTAAGGATCAAGGGAAGCAAGAGGAGTGTATTATCAATTTAGGACCAAGAGATAGAATTAAAGAGGCAAAAAGTGATGAAAAATCTGTTTACAAGCAGACAATGTATCGTGTGATTAGCAAAGAAGAGCAAATTGAAGCTAAGGATGTGCTAGAAGAATGCAAAGCTAGCCCAGAAGCTAATCAGGGTGTGTCTAAAAAGTGTTATAGTCTTATTTTGAGGGAAATTAATGAAAAAGATGGGGGAGGAATGGAGAAATGTGACTGGGTGGTTGGAGGATGGAAGGTGGAGAAAGGGGCAGAGCCCGGAAGCAGCTGGGGGAGTGGCTAGGGCAAATTTTACCCAGCATGCCGTGGGGTGTGAGGACACCGCCCAAAAGTGAAGCAGAGTCATTGGAGTGTCACTTGGATGAAAAAGGACAAGAGTGAATGCATGTTGTCTCGTAAGTTTAATGATTAAATGTGCTTTAACAGATTTTTACATTTTCTAACTTTCAAAAGCCAGACAACATAGCATGCTAACAGCGCACGTTCAGCAATGTCAAGTTGTTTCTTAAATGTTATAATCTACCTGTCTTTTGTGCAAACTCTGTCATAATTATGTTGAAGCTATTGCTGACACAATATTAATACTTATTCAAATAAACAAATATTGTTAACCCTTGTGTCTCGTGAGTTCCTAATCTTATGTTAGTGTCCTTTTACACCACTTTTTTGACAGTGTTACAATTATCATAATATAATGATTTTTCAAAATGTTTTTGCTTAACTCTGCTAGTCCACTTCGAGTGTACAGCACAGAAATATAACAATGAAAGCCCCTAATGTTTCCAAACAGTAGTCTCACTGAAACTACAGACACTCTATATTCACTATGTTACCCAATTGCTTAAGAATTGAAAAGTCTTTTTAGCCAAATACATTTTATTTGGTGGCATACAATGCTGTAAAAATCTAAAATGATGAGGATTAAGTGTTGAATTGTGTGATGAGAGGCCACCCAGTGTGAAGTCGGATCCACTCGTAAAAATGTGCCACCTGGAGAACAAAACCAGAGAAACAGTAAGCCCACAGCAGAATTACATTTATACTGAAAAGGGACTATTTACTTCTAATAGAAGAGGGAAGTTAACAATCTGATCATTACATATTGGAATGTAGATTATAATAGGATTTTAAGAAACTGGACTTAGATTGGTGTTGACTCTAACCTGCGTGTAGACTCCAGGAAAGCCCGGTTCTCCACACTTGTCTCCCCAGCTCACAATGCCCCACAGGTACGACACGCCCAGCTCATCCTGACACACCAGGGGTCCTCCACTGTCCCCCTGACATGAGTCCACAGAACCATCCAGATCACCTGGCAACACACAAGCAAAACACTTCAACTTATGACCTACTTTGTAATGGAGTCTGTGATGGAAGTTGTCAGATTATTAGAATATGACTGCAAGGTATCAGTTGTAAAATTAAGTTCACATAATATTTCATTTACTGTTTATATCCAACCAGCAAGCAAAATTACAAACATCACCAAAATTGTCCTGCTCCACACTCACCTGCACACATCATGCCAGGTTTGAAGCGATGGCTGTAAAATCGGTCACATTCAGGAATCAGGGAAACGTTTGCCCAGAGCAGGAACTTCGCGGATTTACCCTCTAGAAAACAAAACAAAACACAGAAACTAGACACATGAAACAAGAATTACTTTTTGAGCTTCTAACCATGTAATAACATTGTTCCCACATTATGTATAGGCTATCTGGAATTGTACTTAGTTTCCTTCGCACTTTGATGAATCTTGATTAGTAAGTCATCTCATCACTGAGCCTCATTACAAGTCAAGCTCCAGAATCGTGTGCACCAGATTATTTTTATAAATGTAAACTTACTTTGAGTATTTTTATGATGTAAGCTGTGTTCTTTTTGTTATGATTTCTGCTGCCAGAAAACAAGAATTTTGTGAGCTCTGAAGTGTTTGTTTCAGAACAAAAAGGGGATTAGACAAATATGTGGTTCCTACATGTTTGTGGTTCCTACAAACATGTAGGAACCACTCAAAATCACATATAATCCAATAAAACATTAAACGTTTTTAATGTTTTATTTCTTTTCTAAAATTGCTTCTTCGTCAAAAACACTGCTGAAGTTTTGTCTGAGATATCTTCGCTTCCCTTCAAAACATCATTCTGAATCCTGATCTGTGATGTCATGAATAGATCTCTGAGATCTTATACATTGTTTTTAAGTTAAAGGGACTGTACCTGATTTTTGCATCCTTAAAAATGTAAACAAACAGAAATATTTCATTTAAAACTTCTTACTTCACATGATTTCACTTAGCTAATGCATTCTGAGCTACAGAATTGTTCATCCTGATGAGTTTTAATGTTTTTTCACAGCTGTTAGCAGCGAGGTGAGTCTCCATGCTAACAACAGTTAGCCACAATGCTAAAAACAAAAACAGAAAAAAATTGGACAAAAATTGAATTTTATTAGACACAGACATGACTTTGTGGACTCCAACTGAACAGATACATTAACAAGACATCAATGCTAGGGGAAAATTGTTTTAAAGGTGCATTGCGTAAGTTAAAATGTTCAATATTACGATATATCAAATTACCGTCCATTGGCACTTGCCTGGATGTGCGCCATGACGTTTTGTAAACTTACCGAGTTTGCCTCTGTAAGCGCAGACAGGCTCATAAATGTGAGTGGTGCGGGTCGCATTTTCCCGCGCTGGTTCTCCTTCACTGGATTATCGTCATTATTTCTATTTATTTAGCAAAAGCTCTCGGTTTTATACAATGGACGGCTGTTGTAAAGGCTGTTTAATGAAAAATAAAATAAATAATCATTGGTAAATACTGCCATCTAGCTTCCGAACCCCCGTAACACACGGAAGAATTCAAAACAACTAGCCCACCGTAACGGCATGGCATGAAGCCGACAGCAGGACCGAGGAGCACTTGGACATGTTTTTGAGAAAGAGGAATTGTGCTGGAGATCAATAAGAGGTTCATCTGGTGATTATTTTCATTAGAAGGTAAGACTCTCAGGCCTGTCCAAGTACATCGCACATTTAGACACAGATTTAGTAGCTTAGCGCTTAGCTGTTTGTCTTGGTAAGGTTTATGTTTTATTAGAGTAATAAATTGCCATTGAGCATTTAGTTTATGACAAATGAGGCCTGTAAAAAGCTTGTTTACAATTTTCTCTCACGCTAAAACAAAGCTTTTCCTCAAACTCTCAATAATCTTTTCTTGTGTAACTTTTGGAGTTTGTAAACTGATCATTCAGTCAAAAAGAACATAAAATAGCCAGCATCTACTTTTTCATACAAAAACCTTTGTCTTCTTAAGTCAGAAAACATTTAGCAGAAAATAACCATGTGTCAAAAGAATCTTTTCAGCCGTAAAATACGTCTTCAGCTGCTGATAGTAGGGAGGGTGCAGTGCCACAAAACGCCAAAGATGGCGCCCTTGTTCAAAACCTTTGCAACTTACGCCATGCTCCTTTAAGTTAATTTGTTGCAAAAAAAATCGAGTATAGTCCCTTTAATAAATTATCTAGACTCATTTTGAACATGTCAATAGCATTAGCACATCAGGCAAAATCAATTTGATTGTTTACTCTGTGGAAATTCCTTTTCAGTCACAAGATAGAGCTCTAACTTAATTCCTGATGTGGGATTTTATTCAGCATAGAGTCTTTAATGATGAAAAGGTCATCGCTGAAACATTGAAACATAACTAAAAGCTCTTAATATAAAAACCAAAGCTGGACCAAAGTTCTTGAGTGGTCATATTCACAACACATATTAAGCCGTCATGTGCACTTTACATTTCCTGTGTGTCTTACCAGCAGTGCGGCCCCAGCCTGAGATGCTGCAGGTGTGGTTGGGCTGGAACAGATGTGTGGTCCAGGGCACGCACACCGGCCGGACCGCGGGGTTGTCACGGAAACACTTCTCTTGAAACGGCAGCTTCCTCAACTCCACCAGCGCAATGTCATTTTGATACGTTTTACCGCTGTATCTGAAGAAAGGATGTAGAGTTTATTACTGTTCATTTTTATTAAATACTTTCTTTTAATAATTTGCAGGAATTGGAGTAAAGAAAATACTTAAGATTCAGAACATTAGTGATCAGATGCGTATCAGTAATTTTACAATATGTTGTGCAGCTCTATCAAAGGTACTTTAAAGCTGAGTTACTTGAATTTCATGCAAAACAGAAAGTAGTACTCTAAATCAGTCTAAACAACTTAGTAGCTCTCACAAATCCTTCAAGACATTGTTACAATAATGGGTTAAGAACATTTTTTTAGAGAGCAAAGTGACACTGGAGTGGACAACCCAAGCACAGCCAATCAGAGCGCTATGAAAGGCAAAATAGTTGCCTATTCAAATTATATAATACACAGTGATCAGATTTTTGTTACGCAGTACATACTTTTTGGTGGAAAAAATTAATTTGACTAATTCACAACGTTACTCTGCCACATATAATTCCTCCCTCTTTAGCCGTTTTGTTTTTGAGAAAAAGTTTCACCGCGTGACCATGTATACTGTGTCTGTTTATGTGCTGTTATCTTATTGTATGTGTGCCTGCTATATATTTTTTCATGTTCGAAATAGAGAGTGGTGGCACGCATAACGCAGTGGCCCCGGAGGCTCCAAAATATAATTTTGTTGTACTTGTTGTACTGTGACAATGACAATAAATATTTCTATTCTGTTCAAATATAATCAGGTACTCCATCTTTTGTATTTGCACATATGTAATATTGGCACAAACTTTTTTGTTAATAAAATAAAATTTAATTATTATTATATACAATAAAAGATGATTTAACTTACAGTATTCCTTAACTAGACATTAACTTTCATAGAAAGCTCTGTTAGTAATTTTATATTAAAATCACTAGCAAATTACAGTATTTATTTCGCACACACATTTTTTACAATAAAGCAGAAAGAGGAAACTTCAGCAGTTAAACTAGCAAACTGAATAGAAACTTAACATTATTAATGCATATTCTCATTTTTGAGTGACTTTAAAAAATTTTTTTTTTTAAAAGCCAGGGCTTTTTCAAATTTTAGGACAGAAAATTCAGGTTGGGAATGTGTTGGGAAGGCAGTGGGGGAGCTGCCATATTTTGTACTGAAGACAACTAAGAGAGCCAGCCATAGACTCTATATATCATGTATATGATATGGCCATAGACTGTATATATCATGTATATGATGGAGCCAACACATTCTTCTAATACCCCAAAATGCATGTGTAACCATCATGACTGAAACTTACAACAACAGTTAACAAGGTAAAAATGTTACTTAGTTCTCCTTTCAATTATATTATTTAGTGCGGGTTAGTACTAGCACAATCAGATATTCTTACAGGTTTGGCAATGGCACATCTACATTATAAATATTTGAAATGTAACTATAGCAAAAGCAATGTATCTGAAAGAACTGGACTTGCATAACTCTTTCACTCATTCTTAGGGGTCATGGGTGACTGGAGCATACAGTATCCATTTTCTCTCTCTTTTTTTTTTTTTTTGCTAAATTAGAAAACACCCTGGACAATGACCAACTTGTCACAGTGTTAGAGCTAGACAACCATTCACTCTGTCAGCCATTCACTAGGACATCCACATGACTTCCTTCATGCAAAGCCAGGGCTCTAACCACTCTGCTACTGTGCACTCTCCTATAATTAATGATTTTGTTTAAATATAATGACAAGTGATCCGAAGCTAGTTTAATGTTCACATGTGAAGTTCATTTACTGTGGGTGGATGTGGATGTCCTCGACCGGAACTATGTCAGTCGTGGTATGTGCTCTGTTCTTCTTCCACAGAGAAAACTTCACCTTGAAAGCAGAAGGTTGTGGTCTGTCAGGAAAAAAAATAACAAAAACATTTACCATTCTTAACAGCGCTAGAATTTACTCTTCAGAATGACACAAGTATAAAAGTGACCAATTTATAATCAAAGTACAGCACCCGTTCCACTATCTTAAAGGTCCATAAAATTTACTTCTGTGAGATTTTTGCCATGTCATTATTGAGAATGTAGCAGCCATTTTAGCTTCTATTGACCTGTTTTCTTTTACACACAATTCACTCAAATAACCAGTAGTTGTCACCTTTTTTATATTTTATTTTAAGCTTTAATTTCATTGCCAAAGAAAGTCTGGAAAAAACACAAAATGACAGAGTTGTGGCTAAAAACAACTGGAATGTAGCTGCAATTTTTGACAAATACATGCCTGGAAATGTTCAAATGATTCTAGTGAAGGTGTGTAGAATTTAAAAACACAGTGAAGTGCTTTTTGTACCACCACCTAATGACATCATTGGGTGGAAGAGCGTGTTTTTAGTTCATGAGAGGAACATAAGTCTAATAACGCAGGATTTATGCGTTAAAATGGGTGACTGACACAAACACAACATTAGATTTGTTTTTGATGAAGAGACATTATAACATGGATCAAAACTTGCTTACTATGGGCCCTTTAATAACCACTCATTTCATTCTATCATTGCGTTTATTTGGGTCAACTATATTTTTCCTTTGTAAGTAGTGTTTTAGCTTTAATTTTGGAATTTTACCTAACACAATGAGCAGCTGTTAGGACCCAGCAGCCTCCGATGTACGCCCCTCCACAGTCGATTTTTCCAGTGTCCACTAGTGCCACCTGCCACTGGATCTGGTACTGCAAAACACCATTCATTTACATTTACAACAGGAAAAGTGATACACTATAAAATAAAAAAAATAAAAAATCATTATTTTTTTCTAATTACATACTTAAAAAAAGACTAACATGCTATCTTTGAATGTCACATATGTCCATGACCATTAACTGCATTCTCAAACAGCAATGGATATTCATGTATGTAGCTACAGTTTAGTAAACATTATTAGACTAACCAATAATCGTGATTATTCAAGTTACAATATCATCAAAAAATCAAAATATAAATAATTGTGTCAAATTTAGAAGAAAAATTAAGTATTTTTGATTCAGAGGTGTGGACTTGCGACTTGAGACTTGACTCACTATTTTGATGACTTGAGATTTGACTTGATAAAATGGACCAAGACTTGGGACTCGACTTGCACTTGTGAGGTTTTTCATAGATTTAAATAGTCAAATATTGGTCACAAACTTGAGGAAAAGTGCTGTTTGGTTGTAGTGATTGTAGTTGTGAAAAACAACTAAATAGTGTTTTGTCTTGCAATCATAACAATCAAATCTGATATTGTGACTTTCTCTTTCTTTTGTGCATTACTCACTGGTTTGGCGAGTACTCCTCCGACCACCCTCTTGACACGGCCTCCTCTGCCTCTCTCCTCAACCTCCTCGTCATCGACAAGCTCCATGTTTGGAACGCCACATTTCACCAAAGACTCCATGTTATGTCTGCTCATCTTGATCTCTAAATACAGACAAAATGTTCAATCAATGTGTAATTGTTATGTGTATGGGCTAGGGCTGTATGATTTGTGAAAAGTAACTCATTGTGATTTTTTATACCAGTATTGTGCTTACCATTAAATTAGCAATTTTATTAATAGAACTTTGTTCACAGTTCATATTTTAAGCTAAAGAACTGGGCCATCCAGGAAAAAAATGATCCTGATCAAATCATTCACACTAGTTGATATTTACACGCATGTTTATCTGAAAATAAGTTGTCACTTACCATGTCTGGGAATAGTAAACTCTGTAGAAAAAAAAACAGAAAGATATGATCCATTTAAACTATTTTGATACACATACTATGTCAACATCAGCAGACATGCAGCACCAGGGAATTTGCACACTCTTAAGTCTTGTGAAATTCATCCATTTTATTACATTTTTTTCTGCTTTATCTGGGGCTGGATGTAGCGGCCTGAGCAGAGAGGCCCAGATGTCCCATTTGATTTTAAACACACCTCCTGAGGTGTGTTTAAAATGTATGTACATGTACATTCATACATACATACATACATATACATACATACCTTGGTCTTCTATCTCAGTGTCCATTACATTTTGCTCTGTGAAAAATGAGCAGAGCAAAATCTTTCAATAACTTTATCAGCTGTTTAAATAAAAGTACAATATACGTTCAGCCTTGTATAAATTATAATCTCACTTTTTTTTTCCACCTCGTCTCCTCCATCCAAACAATCCCTCACTCCATCACCAACTGCAGACCTGGGAATGCACACTCCAGAGTTACACCTGAAAGCATCTCCTCTGCACACTGTAACAAGACCACAACGAGTAAATCAACTGTGTTCACAAGAATTCAAGAATTTGACTATTTCAAGAGGAGGCATGCAACTCTATGGGAGAATCTGTGTTTTGAATGAAATATCCAGTGAGCCTCTAATGGTGATCCTTTATAATATTTCATTTGTGATTGGCTGCAGACACTTGTGACTTTATCTTGTTTGGTGGATCGATATTTACTTATTTCTCTAAGCCAGATTAACATATATGTAATTATGGGCAAATCAACATCACAAAAACAGGCACAAACTTTAATATTTTCTCTGTCAAATAATCTTTAAAAGTGTTTAACCTAAACTTTTGGTCTTAAAACATTAAAAGTAGAACTACCGGTAGATCATTTTCAGCTCTTCGCAGCAAAAGGAAATTATGCCCCAACTCTTTATTAAATCTGAATTTTTCACTACAATGACTTCTTTAGCAGTTTACTTTTTTTATTTGTACTGGGGCAAAGGAATATGGCCACACAAACATTCAGAACAGTCACTTTAACAAATAATGATAAACCTGTTTTTTTTTTCCTTTCAAAACCTTCCATAGAGTTACCACAGCCTTCCATGCAGAATAAAGACCTATAATTGTAATTCAGATCAATAAAAATATGTACTTCTGCAGCACATCTCGTCACTGCGATCGCCACAATCATCAACGCCATCACACGTTCGTTCTCGCAAAATGTGTTTAGAGTTAACACACTCAAAGACAGTTTGGCCTGAAACACACAAAAGAAAAAGATAGCTGGTCTGATAACATGCGTCTTATTGCTTATAATAAAATAATTAAGTAAAAAAAAGAGAAATCGCAACCCTGTCAACTCAAATCGATATTTAGCTGTGCTTTTTGAATCAGAAAATCCACAGTTACAGTAATCTTCTGGTAGTAAAAAAAAAAAAAACAGCCTGTCTTTGGAAGAAAAAATGTCATTCACACAGAGTAAAATGGCAAAGATTATAAGTATTTTAACTTTATGCTTGAGAAAACATTACCAAAAGTGAACTATAAGCCCAACCTTAACATAAATTATTAAATCCTAGAATTTGGCATCTAAATAAAAACAGTGATAATCTTTTTGGCTAAACATTACCTTGGAGGGGTTGGGAGGAGCAGTTCACCTTAGCGACAGTTTGGTCCATGTTGGTGCGGTTGAGGATGGCACACTCGGCCAGGCTGTTCTCAAAGCCTTCACAGTGAACATCCACACAGCTGTCAGGAAAAGACTTCTCCTGATGTTCTATGTCCAAGTCTGAGAACTGGATTGTGTCTGCACTCTGCGCACCTCTGGGACAAAAATAGTACAGTGTTTGCCTGTAGTCTAATTTTTGCCCCCATAGTCTACTTACAATATGAAAAAATAGTGGTGAAACAAATTATACTTGTGGCCAATCTATAAACATAACTATTTTAAATCTATATTCAGTGACTGTTACTAGTGCCATTGTTTTAAATACTGTATGTGTATAGTGTGTCTCTAGTATAAGTGTATATACTACTGTTAAAAGGGAAGCAAGCGAGGAAAAATGTCTTTGCATTGTAAGGCCTAAGGTTTTTACAGTGCAGTATATACGACAACAAACCTTTTTGAACCCTTGGTTAGTAGTTAAATAAATGTATTCAGTTTTGGATTGCTTGTACCACCATACTTCCTGTATAAACATAACAGAAACACTGTAATATAGTATCTAAAAGTATAGGGTTATGTCTATCTTCACTGTTAACATTTTTTTTTTTTTTTTTTTCAAATAAAGTAAATAATAATTAATGAGCTGTGTGTGAATGTGAAAGAAAGCTAGAATTATGTTTATATATGAATGAATGTATGTTGATTTAAAATAATTTTTCATATATGTGACCCTTTGTATTAGTCGTTTCCTAATTGACTTTTGTCTTGAATAATGTGTTGTTGTGCACTGTCGATTTTTTGATGCATTTTACTTTTAGCCACGTTTCTCAATTGTGTGCTCATAGTCCTATTTCCTCACAATGTATTTCCATGTTCTCTGCAGAAGACATTTGCAGCAGGCATGTTCCAGGAAGACCCACAGATCAACTTCTTCTGCGCGACAGCTGGATTAAAGTGGTTTGGTACGTTCAGGATGATCGCATTTGTCTTTGCGTCTTTGCTGCTGTCGTAGACCCGATGCTCCGCTTTAACAGACAAAAAAAGTTGAATATTACCAAGAATGTAAGATCAACATTTTTATTACAAATCTATTCAAACTCACAAGAACAGTTGTCTCCGAAGTGAGACATTGTGGGACGCTTGTTTCGACAAGAAGATGCCAATACCTAAAGACAGTCAAACCAAGTTATTTTGCTAATCATAAAAGAGGTAATTTTTGTTCATTATTCAGGTTTGATTTATGAAAATACAGACTAGAATAGAGTTTTAGCACTTTTTAAAATGTTGTCGCCTATTGCTTTCTGAAAATCTGGCAACACTGTAGTCATTGCACATTTTGTAACTTCATGAACAGCAAAGGAACACTTAAACATTGGAGAAAACTTTCACAATCCCCGTTGCTTACGTGGCAGTAGGATCTGTAGCTGCGGCCGTTTAGCGCACAAACAGAGGTGACATTTTTGCTGGGACACAGATACGGAGGTTTACAGTGGCATTGCCCGTTCACGCAGCGCTCCCAGGGATTACAGAAGACCAACTCGCACGACTGACGCGTGTATCTGTGGGACAAGACAGTGGCAGTAAGAGAGTGGGAGTGAAGACAATGCAAAGATTTTCAAGATTTTCAAGTTCTAGGATTTCAACCTTAAAGATGTGGTAATAACTTTTTTAGTTGTAAATGAATAAACGTTGTGTTTTAAAGAAACAACTGTGTTCTGTCTGAATTGAATAATAAAGAATTTTAGTTCTGATAAGGAGCCGAATGCAGCTCTCTGATTGGCTGAGCTGGGGTGGTCCTCTCCAGTTTCACTTTGCTGTTTGTAAAAAGAAGTTTATAAACCGTAATTGCAACCTAAATGAATACATGTTGAAGTTAACCATGTGTCGAAGAATTTATGAGAGGAAGCTGTCAGATTTAAAACCTTGTGTTTGCAGTGAGAAAATCAGCTACTCACCTTTATTCTAAACATCCTGACACATTTATTTAGAGATCTTATATTATTTTATACTATAAATATTTACACTGAGTAAACAATTCAATCCTATACAATTAAAACAACTCCAATCCAGATTAAAATTTTGCATCCAAGTCATTTTAAACAAGGCTGAATGTATTTTTTGAAGTATAGGTGGTTACAGTGTGCAAATTAAAAACAAATAGATCAGAGATTCTCAAACCTTTTTTACACCAAGTATCAGATTTCAGAGCATTACCTAAATCTAAAAATGAAGGTGTAACTGGACAATATAGGGCTAAATTACATGTTGAAAAAGAATGCAACAAATTCATAGGAATCTTAAAGGAGATCTATTGAGTAAAATATATTTTATCTACCAGTTTTTAACCTTGTTATAACTGCCTTCTCTCGCCGTTATCTTAACCAAAGTTTAATCAAGTTTTCAGTTTTGCACCAGAAGTAAAAAAATCTCTTTCTATTTCTAAGCTGTTTTACATAAATTTTGTTGTTTATAGTTTTTAGGGATGGACAATATATTGGTTCCACACTATCAGGCAAATATTGAACAATTCCTAACAGTGTAAGGAGTCCCAGTTATGTCTTATTCCCAGGTTTACTCACAGCAGCATTGCCATGTACCATAAATAAGTACCATAATTTACTTACTATAAGTCTCTACTTTTTTCACAAGCTTTGAATGCTGCGATCGATAAAATAGACTAAATTATACACTCTCATTGACTTACTACAGTCTATACAAGTAAGATCTATCTATGGGCATTTTTGTCTTTTTGTATATAAGTAGGCCTAAAAATTTGAATTGCAACCATTAGTACAACCTTTAGCACAAAGCAATACTAGAAAACCATAGCTTTACTCAGCATAGTTTTACCTCTGGGTTAGGCACTTGTTTGGACCCAGGAACCCATCATCTGAGGGGGATTCAGTTGTTGTTGCTATTGTGGTTTCAGCTGCATTTATGTGTATCGCTTCTTTCTTCTGATACATTTTAGTTTCTGAGGGATCAGACAACTCTGGGGGGTTACTCTGAAATAAAAACAGCATAAATCACTTAGAATAAATTCATTTATTTTCTATTTGTTTCCATCAGATATGACAAACGTCTGACTCCTGAAGCTTGAAAGCATTTTTCTTTGTGTATTTTCACTCTCCTGATTATAACATGTATGAGTTGTAAAAACTAATTTTATTCACAAATTTTGATTTAGCGCTTTTGTTTTCTCACAGTGACAAACTCTTGTAGTTAGCTGACAACAGCGCTGGCTAGTGTTGCTGCTACAGCTTGTGTCAGTCAGCCGTGGCTCTTTCTGCTATCCGGCTTTGCGTTCATGCCCTGTGTTGATAACCAAATAATCCCTCTGTAAACGCAAGTTTGGAGGTGGGAGGAAGCTAGAATTCTAACCACTCTGCACCCCCAGTTAGAATAAATGTTAACGGCTGGGCAATATATTGATATATATCATATTTCGAGATATTTACTGAACAAGAGAGGAATTTTGCTATATTGCCATATATCGAGCTATTTTTATTCTGTAAGAAAACTGATGAAAAACAGTTAAAGGAAAAGTGACAAAGAGAATGAGAAGATCAATAACATTTTCTATTTGTTATAATAATCAAATTATAAACTTGTGTTATGCATAAAATTGTATTTTATTTGATTTTACTATTCAAAACTTAGTTAGATTCCTTTCTAATCAGCAGACTACAAGCTTTAAAACAATAATTTCAATTAAAAATGTAATTTCAAAGATATCTAGATTAATATCGTGTATTGAGATATATAAAAAAATTTACTGAGACATACATTTTTGTTCATACCGCCCAGCCCTACTTCAAAAGAACAAAACAAAACAAAGTTAGCTTGCTCTCATCATGCTAAAGTAAAATACATTGTACTGTAATAAAAATGATTTCAAGCTGAAAAAATAAAATCTAAATCAAAGATTAACCTGACATGTAACAGAACTGGAAAGTTTGAAACACTGTCTTCCAAGGCTCAGAGGAAGAGTCGTACTAAACAGGATTCAGAACAAAAATCCATTATGCAATACAACAATTCACGACAAAATAACATGCCTTCAGTTGTTCAAGATCTGGCTAAAAATAATCCGGGCCTAATTCAAACATCACATAGTACAAAAAGACTAAACCAATCAGTAAGATTCAACTCTATAAACAAATGAAATAAACTCAAGTAGAAACAAAATATACAAGATAAAACTATTTAGCAAATAACACAAGATTTATAACGTAATCTCACAAACAAAACTATTGGGCAAATCCAAATATTTCGCAATTATGTAAATTCCCCACATAAAGGCACAGTCTGTAACTTTTGTAAGGTGAAAAGTCAGCTTCATAATTCCATAGAAATAGCAAGCTAAAATCATACTTTAAAACATTGTCCATCCAGATACTTTTATGCAAGAGTAAAGTGAAACAGGAGGCTCACTCTTGCAAAATAAGAATACTTTTTTTCAGAAGATGCGAGACCTCACAGTAGTATAAATAAAGATAAAGTGCTGTAGGTTATTTTTTCCCTTTTATCCATTCATTGTAAGCCTGACCACAACCTAAAATCAGGCTAAATTAGAAGTTAACCTGTGCAAGACTCACCAAAATAAGTTTCCTTACCGATAAAGTCTGTAGCACGAGCAGCACCAGCAGAAATAAACCTGCCAGTCTCATCTTGATCAGCATTTTTAGTCCCACATCCAAAAGGGAAAAAATATAATCCAGTTACCACACAGACAGCTGATTTTAGTGTACATGCATAGAGAGATCGTGAACCTTTGGCTGTTGTGATGTCACCGATCGGTAATCAATAGCTGTCCTTTTTCGGTCCTCACGTTGATTCGGTGGGAGGAGTTTTTTCCGGTAGACGGCTTGTCATTCAGACAAAACAAACTCAAACTGTGGGCAAAAAGAACAAAGTGCATGAGGTAGAACAGTGTCTCTAAAAGCAGGACAGAAAAGAAATGTAAAAATAGTTTGGATAGTTTAATTTTAGTTAAGTTTTTTTTTGATACATCTTTTAAATGCACTGGGGGTTAAACTTGGCAGGACGTAGAACAGATATGGGCCAGAATTTGAGTCAGGAACAAAGAAGTATAACAGATCTATGGTCAGAAAGAACAATATTATTTAACTAAATTGTAGATACTTGTTTGAAAGAAGCTTAAGTTGTAGATTTGTCTTTTCCACCGTAAAATTGTAATTACAGCACATTGTGACAAAGTCTGATCGCTCACTTGTGTACTTCTCAATCCAGCTATGAAGTATTTTAGTAACAAAAAAAGCAGCACTCTTATTGGCTAAAACTTGGGTGGTCAAGTGCAGTTTTCACTTTGCCATTTGTAAAAGGTTTTTCAAACAGTAATTGCATGTGCTAAGTACTTGGCCAGATTTATTACATATTTCCGTGAAAATTAGGTACTCCAGTCCTTTATCATATAGCTAAAGTTTGGGACGCGTCTTTTTTTCCCAACGCAGTAATGTCGCTTCCTGGTTAGCATACCTTTCCCAAATCCCTAAACTTAACCTTACTGTATAAACTTCTGCTAGCATAGCCACCAATGCAAAGTGATAGTGTATGGCATAACTGGGTTGGAGAAGAAAAAAAACACCTTTAATAACAAAAACTGATTAAATTAAAGCTACCACATTTTACATTTTTCCCACCAATTATATATTTGAGTTAACCTAATTAATTTTTAAGCTGATGAGATAAAGCTTTACACATTTTTACACTAAAACGTAAACTAAATTGGTAATAGGTTTTGTAGTGAGCTCGGAGCTCTTTCTTAATTTAACCGCTGGCATTTGAAACATGTGTGAGTTCTTTATCAGAACTTATGGCCTGGCTTTAACCTGGGCCACAATCTTTTTTTCTAAATAAAAACTGTTTCCACACCACGGTTAATGTTTAACTGTGTTTCAATAGGCTTACAGTTTCAAAGTCCTGATAAACACATCCTTTGCATATGTTGACAGAAGTGAGTAATTATCATGGATCTATGGTAATTATTCATTATACGTCTGCTCTGACCGTTGACTTATTATAATATGTATTCTGTATACTATACACATACTCACAGGGTTTAAATATATTTACCTCAATAGTACAGTTAAGATAATTGTCTAGCTTTTGTAGTAAAAAGTTAGCCTACCTTTAAAATAGCAAAACAAATTTAATGGAAGAAATTTAATGAACACGTGATTAAATGGTACAGTCCAGACTCACCTATCTTTTATTTTAGTTCAGTCCGGTTCAGGCGCGTTGTTGTCACGTGACAGAGACGCAACGTACGTCACCGCGCAACATGGCGTCCTAGTAGTGCAGACATAAAGCGAACAGAATAAAAATCCCTAAAACGCCGTAGAGATTTGCGCTTTTTACCTCAAGTATTACAAGTCGTCTGCGGGTAAGTTTGAAGCGTGCATATAGCCGACGAATACCTGCAAAATATCTTAAAATTTTTGCAAATTTAACGTTTTTTTGGAGGATAGCTGCAGAGCTTGTGGCAAACTGTAAACAGTGAAAGAAGGAGCGAGTCAAAGCGAAAACGCGAAGGAGTTTTCACTTTTAACCACAAATAGACACTTTTTGAACAATCGAAGGCCCAATATTATCTTACCAGGTCAAAAATTACAATTTATTATACACATTTTTGATTAAAAAAACAAAATAAGATGGAGAAAGAAACCCTTCTGATGCGGTGACGCTATCAGCAACGTGCAGAATTTCTGAATGAATCGTCTCCTTTTTTGCTAGCTATTTCAACTTATGTATTTGAGCGTTTATGGATTTTATCTAAAGATTTTTGTTATTATACATTTTGTCTACACTTAAACAAAAACCCAGGTTGAACTCATGTAACGTTACTAACGTTATATTGTGAAAGTTGTTTTGAATATGTGCAAAAAATATTATTTTGTTTGTTTATTTTTATCTCAGCCTTTTGATTCCGTCCTGGTTCAGCTAATCTCTAATAAAGAGCAAAATGTCCAGTAAAAATTCAGGAGAGCCGTTCAAAGCTGGAGATCTCGTCTTTGCCAAAATGAAGGGCTTTCCTCATTGGCCTGCCAGGGTAAACAACAAGAAATCATTGTTTTTGAATCGGTTTGTCACTCCACAGTTTGACATTTGTTTTTGTTTAGGTTTGTAAATCAGACTCTGGCTACAAAAAGAGAGTGCCAGTTTATTATTTCGGGACACATCAAATGTAAGTATAATACATTATAATCATTTTAATGATGTCAAAAGAACTGCTACTTTTAGTTTCTTGAAATTCAGAGTTATCCGTGTAATCTGCTTAAAATCAGATTTCTCAGGGCAGCAATTAAATCAACTTTTTGTTGTTACGTGTTAAGTATCAATTAAAAACCCATAGAAAATGTGTAGATGTTTGAGATTAAAAGAAATTCTCCAACAGCCATACGATATAATAACTTACATGTCGTTTTTGAAAAGACATTTATGTGGCTGAAAGCTATATGAAAAGCCAATATTTTCAACCTCCTTTAAAATGATCTACTCACTCTCATTCAAATTTTTTTAATACATTTACATATTTTGATTGTGTTTTATGTTATTTTTCCACAGAGGAAGTGTCCCTATTGAAAATGTTGTTCCATATTTGGGCAATAAGACCAAATATGGCAGCGGAGTCCGGATCAAAGGCTTTGCAGAGGGGATGTGGGAGATTCAGAACACTCCTGGAGTCGGCAGCAGACAACAGGTGATCAAACAAAACTTATCTTAACTTTAATTTAAAACTTTAATTTAATTCACTCTTATCTATAATCTAAAGATATTTATTATTGTGATTCTAAACTTTATTTACATGTGGTGGTACAGAAAGTTTTCATTGAAAAGTAAAAAGTCGACTGTTAAAGTTAATTTATGCGGGCAAGTTTAAAGGGCACCTGTTGTGTTAATAATCAGTAATTTATATATTGTTTTTTTGTAAAACACAAAATTAATGTAATACAGCTTGGAAATAAAATGAGGTCCATTTACTGACTGAACTGAACCAGAACTTTAAGATTTTAAAGTAACACATTTTTATTGTTGTCATGTGGCTATGTGACTATTTGAATCATAGATGAATCTGAATTTTAGTAATGATCACAATTAAATACAGACAAGTGGGTGGGGATAGGTGGTAGGTGAGAATAGGGCTTTTCTGAGCACTCAATCATCAGCTGCAGGACAATACAATATTACTTAAAGATGCATGAATCATTCTTAATTAAACTTTGAGTAAACTAATGAGAGATGGCAGTTATAAAAGGTTAAAAACCTACAATCTATTTTACCCCATATGTCTCATTTAATTTTATACTGTGGAACATTTTATAGACAAAGTAATGGAAAAGTTATACAGTTCACCACATTTTGCAACAGTTAGAATGTTGTACTTTAAATCATCAAAATATTGGGAGTTGTATCTAGCTTCATTCATGCTCATGTGACGCTTAGTATGTCAATTCTGTTTCTAATAAAAGACTCAGTTTGAATTTGACCAATTTGGTAATGTCACTTGTAGAAGTCTGAGAGTCTTTCAGATTAGTTTTAAGCACCAATTCTATACAACTCTAATCCTGATGCCTCAATAGTAATTTGTATATAGTATATGATAGTTTAAGTTCTAAAACATGTCAAGCAAATAAAGGTACTAGTAGTGCATGTTTATAGACTAATCCTTCAGCATGTGTCCTTTAAATAAGTATAAGATATACCTTTTTTAGAGCCGCTTATAGATGCAGTGTGTCTTATCATGTACTTACATTATTTCCTTTACTTCGGCAGACTCCAAAATCCAAAATGCAGACTCCTTCAAAATCTCCAGTCTCAAAATTCCTCCTTCAAAATCTCCAGCTCCAAAACCAACCAATGTCAAACCGACTCCAGCTAAAGCTAAGGCTGCTAATGACTGCAAGCCCACTCCAAAGTCTCAACCCCGAACTCCTCGAGCGTCGATGAGGAGCAGAAGAGGAGACAAGGACAGAGCAGATAC
The DNA here is from genome assembly GCA_038363315.1 of Mugilogobius chulae. NCBI lineage: Eukaryota > Metazoa > Chordata > Actinopteri > Gobiiformes > Gobiidae > Mugilogobius > Mugilogobius chulae. The sequence continues at coordinate 25,034,475 of CM076404.1, read as the reverse complement.
AACTATCAAAGAGGAGCCTGAAAAGAAAAGGAAACAGGAAGAGGAAGAAGGAGGGAGAGGAAGTAAACGGCGCAAAAGAGAAGTGGATGCACAGAACAGGAATTAGGAAAAGAAGAATGTGAAATGAAAAGCAAAAAGGAAGATGGGAAACAAGAAGAGGATGAGAAAGAACAAGGAGCAGAACAAACAAAAGGAGAACTTAATGTAGGACTTAAAAGAAAACGCAAGGAAGATAGTGAAGATGGTGCAGAGGTTAGTAAACCAAAAAAGAAAGGAGAGAGTGGAAAGGAAAGTAAAAATTTGGAGAAGGAAGGAGGAGAAACAACAGAGAAGACTGAAGATGAGGATGTAACGGAAGAGAAGGAAAAGCACGATGAAAATGTGGATGAAGAGGTATGAAAACCTTTCGTATTACATAAAAATAAAATCTAAGCATCAAAACGTCACACTGTTTGACCCCAGCCAAATGAAGTCAATTACGAGTAGCAGTTATTGCAGTTGAAATGGAGCTAAATTCCAAATTTGGTACTCTTAAGTAGGAAGGTGTAGGTCCCTTCCTCCTGCGTTGCTGAAATAAGGTCACCTGATTGGTCAGTTTTTATTGCTTTAGCAGAATGTTGAGTCTGAATGCAGCAGATACAAAGAAAGACATGTAAATATTTAGATAAAACGTGAGTTAGAGCGAAAGCTGTTGTCGTCAAAATCATGGTGATATGGCAAATACTAGGGATGGGACAATTCGCTTAAGTCACAATCCGATTCCATTTTCGATTTTGCAGCCAATTTGTTTAGTTTATCTGTGTTAATTTTTTTTTACTTTAAGACACAAAATAAACCATAATACATTGCATTTAAAGCAAAGCCACGGTTGTTTGTGCTTAGAACTAGTGATGAGATGACGATGCCTCAAGAAGTGTATTGATACACTACACAAAGTGTGTGTATCACACTGTGTTGGTGTGTGTATGAGCTCCCTCAGCTGGTTTAAAACATTTACTGCAGCTTAGTACAAAAGAAACATCGTAATGAGTTTACAAGTGAGTGTTTGTTCAATAACCTATAATATGCAATAAAGTGAAATTAGAGTGAATATTGCTGTTCTTAGCGATTTTCACTTTTAATATTTTTTACATACTTTTCTTTTTGCTTGTAGCAGAAGAGATTGAGAATGTTTTATGCATTGTGCTTGAAACATTTGCATATGTAACGTTGAAATTAAAGAATAACATCAATTCATATGAATATAGGTCTCCACATACAAGTTGAAGTTTAGAAAATAAACTTTTGAACAGGCTTTTCCCTTCAGGGGTCGCCACAGCGAATCAAACTTCTCCATCTAACCCAATCTTCTGCATCCTCTTCTTTCACTCCAACTACCTTCATGTCTTCTTTCACCACATCCATGAACCTCCTCCTTGGTCTTCCTCTAGGTCTCCTGCCTGGCAGCTCAAAACTCTGCATTCTTTTACCAATACATTCACTATTTCTTCTCTGAACATGTCCAAACCATCTCAGTCTGGCCTCTCTGAGTTTATTTCCAAAACCTCTAACATGTGCTGTCCCTCTGATGATCTTATTCCTGATTCTGTCTGTCCCGGTCACTCCCAAAGAGAACCTCAGCATCTTCATCTCTGCTACCTCCAGCTCTGCCTTCTGTCTAATCGTCCCATCCCTAGTAAACAGTAATATTTAGTGTCTAAAATTAGAGGTCCACTAATCAGTTGTTAGCGCAACAAAATAATGCACATTCAGTAAGGTCAAAAGCGCACACTTTTTTCTTCAAACATCCTCGCTATTATTCTATTATTGTGTATATTATACAACTGCAGCGTGTGTAAGTAATTTTGCAGTATGAGCAAACCAGGTCAATTCTGGCCTTTCGATTCGATCGCTGAAACAGTTTTGAAAGCTTTTGAGTGATTTTTCATCCTTAGCAGATACATTTAGTAAATCAAGTCAAATGCTGTTTATTACATTGATCATTAATACAGATAGTAAAAATGGGAAAAGGCTACATTTAAAATGTGCATTATAATAAAAATAGCTATACAGCGTAAAATATATAATGCCAGTGCTGTAAACTGCATCCTGTTCTTTGTACTGTGGGGAAAAAGCAATTAGCAACACCTAATTTCTCTCTAAAGGCTTTTTTTTTTGCAGTGGTAATTGTGTACATCCTTGTTATGGCTCAGTCAATGCAGACATGTGGTAGTCTAAAGCTGTAAAGTTCAATGAGGACAGTTTAATGACTGCTGTTTTATTCTGTTGTTAAATCATTCAGAAACAACAGCGCCTGGCGGTTAAAAGGGAGAATGTTCTAAAATCACTGCGAGGATTGATCTCATACGGGAAAGGAGCCAAGAGAAGAGAAAGCTCACGGTAAGAAATGGCCAGGAACATTAGGAGCTGCACTAACCTAGGTTTACCCCAGATTAAAATCAAAACTGCAAGAGCTGGCCTAAACAACAAGGAATATTCATTCAATAAACATACTTAAGAATAAAGAATGAAGAAAGAATAAAGCAAAGTCTTTTTCAGGACGCACTTGTGCCCAAGTTGTCTAATCAAGACTAAATCATATCTCTGAATTGACTTTAAGACATTTTAAGCTCCTTTTTATCAGATATTAGACACCTTTGATACTGACCACTACAGATGTCTAAGTCCAGTCTATGCAAGCCCAAACCACGTTCAAACCAGGATAAGTTGGGCTAAACCAGGACTAACAAAGAACACAGGCCAGTGATTAACTAAATGACATTAAGTGAAATGAATCTCTTTTCCATGTATGTTAGCACTTAAGTCTTAAGTTCACATAAATAGTAAAGCTGATATTCTTGTGCTTTTAGGAAAAAGATGGATGCTGCTAAAAAGAGAAAAGATAAGAAACCTGAAATTAAAAAGGTTATCCAAAAAACAAGTAATAAACATTCAAAAGCCACTGGAAGTAAAGCAAAAGTCGAAACAAAGAAAGAGACTGAAAAAGGAAAGAAGAAATTAACCAAAATGGCAAAGGAAGTGAATGAGGAGACTGCAAAGGAGACCACCAAGGAAACAAAGGAGATTAAAAAAGTTGAGAAAAGACAGAACAATCTAATAGTGAGGTCAAACAAGGAGGCATGGAGGTGAGACAGGAAGAAACGAAGAATGTGATTGAAGAACCAAATGAGGAGATATCCAAAGAAAAAGACAACAAATTGACAAAGGATGCCACTGAGAAAGGAGCGAATGAATTAGCCAAGATTGCTACTAAGGAAGAAAAGAAAAAATCTACTGAGGACATGGAAAAGGAAAAGGTAACTAATGATGCTTCTCAGGACACTTTGAAGCCTTCTTCTAGCTACTCAACAAAGGACTCTACTACAGATGCTTCTAAGGAGGCTACCAAGAAGCCTGTTAAGACAGCTTCAAAGGAAGTTACTATGGATGCCTCTCTAGAAGCTATTAAGGAAGCTTCCAAGAAGGCTACCAAAGAGGCCACTAAGGTGGTGACAAAGGCAGCATCTAAGGAAGCTTCTAAGGATCATTCTAAAGAAGCTTCTAAAGAGGCTTCTAAGGATGCAGTTAAACAGGCATCTAACCAGGCTACTAAGGCAACTCCGAAGACGGCATGTATTGAGGCTTCTAAGGATGCTTGCAAAGAGGCTACTAAGGAGGCTTCTAAACCAGTTTCTAAAGAGGCTGCTAAAGAGATTCCTAAGGTAGCTTCTAAGACATCTTCTAAGGAGGCTTCTAAAGATGCTACTAAAAATGGAAACAAGGACACAACTAAGGAATCTCAGAAGGACGCAACTAAGAACACCGTGAAAGATGTTTCTACGGAAGCAACTAAGGACTCTTTGAAAGATGCAACAAAAACTTTAACTAAGAGTGGAATTAGGAATGAAACCAAGGATGCTTGCAGAGATGAAGCAAAGGAAGCAACTATGGACACTTCTAAAGATGCCACTAAGGACGCTCCCAAGGAAGTGTCTGAAGAGGGAAAGAAAGACGAGAAAAAGATCATTGGCAAGATTGTGAAAGCTTCAGGAGGTAAAGTCCAGGTTAAGACTATGGGCGGAGTTACAGAAGATAGCAAATCTAAAAAGATACAGACGTTGAGAATAAGAAAATCTTAGAGGAGAGTGAAAAGAAAAAGGTTGACAAGGATTCAAAAGAAGGAGGTAGGAGAGAAAGTATCAAGGAGGCAAAAGAGGTAGAGAAAGACAATAAGGATACTTCAAAAATCAAGGAAGCAAGCCAAAAGGGTACGAGGGAAGGTAGAAAGGAGAGAAAGGAATCACTAAAAGAAGCTAGAACTGACAAAGGAAGAAAGGAAGCCAACAAGGATGAAAAAGAGATGAGGCAAAGTCGCAAGACAAAAAAGATGATGAAAAAGAGGGAGGGTCCAAAGATAAAACAAAAGATATGGGTAAAGGTTCAAGGGAAGGAAGCAAGGAAGCAAATAAAGCTGATAAAAAAGAGGATTTGGACAAGGAATGTAGAAGAGAAAGGAGAGGTGATGAGAAAAAGACAAAAGATCACATGATAAAAGACAAAAAGAAGTCAAAAGAAGGAGAGAAAGGGAGTGGGAGAGGAAACGAGGGTGAGGTTAAAAAAAGAAGGGTGAAGGAAGAAATTGGCCAAGCTCCCAAAGACGAATCAGGTAGAAGAAGCAGAAAGGATAAACCTCAGGAAGAAGAGACCAAAAAATCATCAAAAGAGCGATCGAAAAAGGAGGAAAAGAAAGAAGGGAAAAAGGTGAGTGAAACTAAAGAGGAGAAGACTCGAGCAAAGGAGACGGAGGTTAACGTGGTAGAGATGGAGAGCATAGAGTCGCTGCAGGAGAAGATGATGAGGGCGCTTAGGGAGGAGGAGACGAAGACGGAGGGATCGAGGAGAGAAGAAGCAAAAGCTGAAGAATCAGCAGTGAGGAGTCCAGGAGGAGGTGAGGGGAAGTCGCTCACGGACTCAACGCTGCACAGGCTCCACGGAGACATCAGGATATCACTCAAGACTGACAATCCGGTAAGATCTAGAACTGTACTTGACTAAAAACAAATTTGGTGGATTGAAAACTTGCCCTATTTATTGATTACTTAAAACCACACCATTGAGAGCTGCTAAAAATGAGCCACAGCAACTACATTTAAATAAGATAAATTAAAAAAGTACAAGACTGCACTTGCTTATAGTAAGTCTATGATCATTTAGAATGTAGCCACATTGTTTAAGATGTAGAGTTCAAAGCTCTTCAGGAAATTACAGTATCTGACAAGACAAGACAAGAAAAGTACTTGTACATTGCATTTGTATATAAAAAGACAGAATCTATTCTCACCTCAATCACAAAAAACAAGCTTCCTGATCTCATCCATCTTAAGCAATCTTAAATCATTAATATATTTTTTTTTTTACTGATCTCGACATTTCTTTCTAAAACACTTTGACACTTTTTTTCTTTACTTTTGGCACAGAAATATCTTCTCCATTTATACTGTACACATATTTTCTCTTTCAGGATGTGAGCGCATGTTTGCTGGCCCTGGATCAGCTCAGTATGGTCTATGTGACGTCTCAGCACATTCAGAGGCACAGCGAACTTATCACCACACTCAGACAGGTAAAACATGCTCTTTGTTTCACTTGTTCCATACCAAATACGTTTTGCGCTTTTCTTTTGTGCATCTTAGATATGTCACAACAGCTGCAGGAACTCTGTAGAGCCTTTTACGCTTCAAAAACCAGGAAGTGTGCTGTTTGTTTTAATGTTAGCTTTTCTATGACAACAAAACTGACGCTAGCTTCTAAAAATTGTGAAAAGCATGTCCAGTGTCTTTATAATTTCATAATTTTTGCCTGTTTGTGTGTGTTTTCAGCTGCGTTTCTACCGAGCCAACGAGGCCATCATGCATAAAGCCTCCATGTTGTACAACCGCTTCAAGAACGCATTCCTATTGGGCGAGGGACAGGAAGTGGTGAGCGCTGACTTCCTGCGCTCACTGCTGGAGGAGAAGGAGAGGGAGGAGGGGCAAAGATGGAGGGAGACACTGAAAACTGAAGACTTGCTCCAAGAAGTGAAGCGGCGTATGGAACATGTGCACGAGCGCAAAGAGACCCACGACACAGGTGCAGTTAATCGTTTTATCACAACTAATTGATTTACTGAAATAAAGGAAACATACAGTATGTAAGATGCACAGCTAGTAGTTTTAAAAAGACATTATAATCACAGCTGCTCAAGGGATGAACTATATTTTCTGTCATGGTTCAGCATCAAGAGTCAATTTTAATTTTAATCCACAAAATGACAGTGTGGAAACAAGTACATGAGCTTATCACAGACAGTTGTGTTTGTGTTTTAGTGTAACATCAATTTAAACTGAAACATCTTCCCGACTCATAGTTTAAAAATAGCTTTAATAAACCAAACTGGCAACGCAAATTGCCAGTTCGTCATGTGAGGCTCATTCTGCTTTCTGATTGTACTGTATAAATACTACACACCAAAACACCAAATGTTAAAGCAGAACTACATTTTTGTATTTTATTTTATTATAATTTTTTTTTTGTTAAATGTCTTTGTAAATCTCCGTGATGATGGTTACATATTTATTTTGGGACATTTGTCTCCTTTCTGACCTGAATTTTTCTCCTAAGAAACCCTAGTTCTTTGTGTTTTTTTTTTTCTTTTTTCTCTGTGTTTAAATTGTGTTTAGATGTGTTTTTGCTGCCTTGTTTCAATTTGAAAATTACGCAAAAATTAGAAAATAAATAAATAATGTTCAGTTTTAGTTTAATTACACAAGAGAGCTGTAGGGGGAGCACTACCACTTAAGTTGCATAGTTCTGCATGCAAACTAAGAATAACTTTCACTAAAAGTAACAGTACATTTGAACATATTTAGATTGTATCTGTGGACACCTATAGGTCATGTTTATGAAATTTGAAGTCAGAATTTTTAATAGGGTTCCTTTAACCAGTCTCGATATTGTCTTCAAGTCATGCCCTGAGTTGAGAAAATCCTCAGATTGAACAGCAATGACATGAAAACACTATTTTGCCTGTAAATCTACGCCTCCATAACGTCCTCAAGCAGTGTTACCTGTGCTTTGTGTGGCCTAAGTTTTGCAAAAGTCTTTTATTTGAGTAATTTTTTTGTTATAAACAATTAACCAATTAATTGAAAGAATAATCAAATTACAAAAACGTTAGTTGCAGCAATAACTGTAGCATGGTTGGTGTGGTTTAGTCATGTTTTGTGCTTTAAGATGATATTATTACTACATTGTTTGTTACACTGTAAAACCTGTATTAATGAATGTTCTTACCTTTTCAGTTTCAGTGGAAAGTCACTAGCTCGTCGGTGCCTCCTGTGGACTTCATGGACCTCTCAAGCTTCTCCATTGAGCTCTTTTGTATATTTCTGCTTTTTTTGTGCTGCATTTTAACATTTCAAAACACTATTTATACAGTTTATCTCTTCCTGTGGCCTCGGAGCATCATTTTCTTTACTTTTGGACACACTGTTATTTATACTTTTCATCAAAACCATCCACTACTATATGCTGCAACATTCTTTTTGCAAGTGGCCTATGACTAGATATGTTTGTCTTTCATTTAATTTGTAAAACATTGTTCCAGTGTTAAATCAGTGCTTGCTTCAAACTTATTGCTAAGCATTTAATGCATTTTGACTGAGATAAAGCAAAATGGTGCTAAATAAATGGAGCATTAAACAATACAAAAATAGTGATAAGCCAGTCTCTTGCATTTGGTGCTAAAAACCTTAAAACTGACTTGCATACAACATTTTTTTGAGAAAATTGCTGATGGAAATTTACTTTTGTTCTCCACTAGAAGCATTAGCATATTAAAATATTTAGAATAGTTTTTACTGACGCATTTCACTGTAAATTTAACTGTCACCGTGTGATGTTTTTAATAGATTTATTTTGACTTTGTAGCTGTCTTTTAGTAAATTTTGAGTGTGTATTTCTGTACTTCAATATAAATGCAACTTCTCTAAAATCCTTGGTTTCTAGTGACTTATTTATTTTTCAAAAGCTCTGGATTTATGCTGGGTCTTAAGTCTAAAAAAAATTCAAATAGAAAAGTTTGTATTTAATCTTTACAAAGTCTTAAAACTGCTGTTGTAGGTCTTGAAAATGTTTGCACAGGCCTACATTTTTAATGAAGCAATTTTTGTCAGATTTTTGTCAGTGAAAAGGATGGAATGCTTGCTGTATAAATTGTGGTATTTTCCGTTAATGTGATTTTTCACGATTGTTGCAAAAATTTAAATTTTATCTTAACAAGCCACCTAGAAAAGAAGCTTTTTTATACTATAGATCACCACTCACAAATAGGTCTTAAAATCTTAAAATTTGACATCTTCATCCCTGCAGAAACCCTGAATTCTGTAGTATTTAACTGATTGGCTGCCTCAGGACATTTTTGTCACAATTTTGCTGAAAGGAAAAAAAGGGCAAAATGAATTATCTTTAGACCATCTTTAGGGTAATTGTTTATTATTATTAGGCTACTACTACTACTATTATTAGTTACTACAACTACTACTATGTAGTAGTAGTAGTAGTAGTAGTAGTAGTAGTAGTAGTAGTAGTAGTAGTAGTAGTAGTAGGCCTAGTACTTTTTTATGTTGGCTAGTCGATGACATTTTGTAGTGTTGCAGCCAGTTTAACCAGTTTATTTGATCATGGTGAGAAAATGTTTTTGTTATTCAATGGTATCGGTTATTTGAGGTCATTATCTAGCTCCTTTAATGAGCAAACGTCTTTCTCAATTATACCTCGTGCTGATAATTGTTTCAGCCTGTTTCTAAATTGAGCATCTGGGAGTCAGTTGGTGGGCGGGACCCGGAAGCCTCCATCACAGCGGGGGAGGTGTGTGTCTGCAGCCGCCTCTCAGAGCTCCACAGTCGGGTCGGATATCGGAAGGAGCCGCTGTCCTGGTTAAGCACGGCCCGGTGCTTTTTTTTTCCCGACCCGAAGTAAACGGTCTTTCGCGTGCGTGACCAGGAAAGAGAAGGAACTATGCCAATGTCGTGACTGGAAATCACCGCAGGTTTTATTTTTTGTGAGGAAAAAGGGAGCGAGGAGGCGAGAGGATATGGCCCACGTAAGCAACGGGTCCCCGGCCGAGGAGGAGGTACGTACAGGCGGCAGCGGTGTCTGGTAACCTGGGCTCAACTGCGGAGAACTGAGCTAAGGTTGAAATCAGGTTAAACTGTAATAATCAATGCGATTTTAGAAAGTGATTTGGTTTTGGGATGATACGGCTGAATACATGTTTAATTGAAAAGGTAAATTGAGAAGGGAAAAGGGCATTGTAGGGACTAGTTCTGGACTGAACCAGGTGTGAACCAGGGGTAAGCTAGGTCTACCTCACGTGTAAATTAGATGTAAGCGAGGTTTAAATCTGGTCTAAACCAATATCAAACAGATGTCTGCCAAGTCTAAGCCAGGTGTAAACCAGGTATTTGTAATCCAGGTCTAAACCAATGGTACACAGATGTAGGCTACTTAAACCAGTTATAAACTCATGCTAAACAGATGTAAACCATGTGTAAAGCAGTCGCAAACCAAACCTGCCTGAGCGAAACCAGTGTCAAGCAGACGTCTAATGTAGGTCTAAACCTGTTAAGACAGTAGTAAACTAGGTCTACATCAGTGTAAAACATTTGTAAAACAGGTCTAAACTAGTGTTATTCGTATGTAAATGAGGTGTGACTCATGTTACTGGTTGGAAATAAATTTATACTAATCAAAATAAAAAGAGGAAGAAATACGGTAAATATGGGTAAAGTGTGATACCCAAGTTTGTTCCTTTGTATTTTAAAATCTGTGCACTTCTGTCATGCATACTCTGAGCAGTCATTGACAGAGCTGGGACATTGGGCAATATATACAATTTTAAACGTTGTGAATATTGTTTTCAAGATATCCAAAAATTGAATGTTGAGTATCACTTACAAAAAAGTTGTCCTCCAAATATTCAGCACTAATGTTATAAGGTTAATATTTCTGCCCTTTAATTGTTTATAATCTACATTTTTAATCTTCACAATATTCTACAGTACAATAATCATTACAGATGTTTGGCAAATAAAAATGCTTAAACAGCCTTGTCACTCACAGAGTCACAAGTCAACTGATTGGATAATATAAAATTATATAATGATATTTCAGGGCAAAGTACAATGTTTTTTTAATGGGGAAAAACTGGCTTTGACATATGACATTGACACATTCTAGTATAGTAGAAGTCTTCAAAGTAGTCATCTGGACAGTGTTTCCGAAGATCAAGACGTTTCGACTCTCATCCGAAAGTCATTTTCAATCTGATTGAAAATGACTTTCGAATGAGAGTCGAAACGTCTTGATCTTCGGAAACACTGTCCAGATGACTACTTTGAAGACTTCTACTATGGATCACTCCTGGATGAATGAGGGACTACACCGTCTTGTTGCCACATTCTAGTATGTGTGTTCTTGCAGCAAAAACTTCAGCAATAACAAAAAAAACAGACATATTTTAGCACATTTTTGTTGAACTGAGTTAATATTGACCTGAGTATTGTCATCGGAACATTCCAATAACATTACGTTATTCATTTTGTTAATATCACCCAGTATTTTCTGGAATGTATTAAGAACTTTACCGATGACAGGCATCCCACTTTACCATTTGCACCTTCAGCAATCCGACCAAAGACTCATCCGTTTGAGAGGGGATAAAAAGCTCTGTGTTTAATATTTTTCTATTATTTCTCTCTTCTCTTTCTCTCCTATGTATGTTTCTGTTATTTTGGCATTTATTTTAGAAAAGAATTACGAAAAGGGATTTTATGTTTGTCCATTAGACCGGTATAAAATGACATCAACATTTTTGTTTTTATAACTGCAAATATCAAAGTTTCCTTGTAAACCTTTCAGAAAACCTGAGGAGAATTTCCCCACCCCTTTACAACCCCATGAATAAACATTACACAACTCACAACGGACAATATAATTTCTGATATGTCTTGTTTCGTTCGACTAAAACTAGACCAAATGTCAAAATCCAGATAAGGCAGGTTCATAAAAAACATTAAAAACATTGGCAAAGGAAAATCTTTAATCCTGATGCAATTGGAAGATCAGTGTGACAACATAGCTCGCCCTGAAAGTTGTGAAAAGCTCTTATAAACTCAGATTAGTGAATAACTAGGAGGCTCAGAATACATTATGTAAGTGAACAAAATGTGCTGATGCAAAAAAAAAAGATTAAAAAATTAAGTAGAATTTGAGGTCATTGCTGAGTCTCGGTCAGACTAAATCAGGACTTTTATAAGGGCAACAATTCTAAATTTTATTCATGACTATTCCTACTATTAACCAATTAATTAAACTATACCTGAATTTACTTATTTATTTAGTGTCACATTGGCGCAATCTGTTAGTCGAGCTACTTTGCCACTCCATATAACTCAAACGTTGCCAGTTCTTTTCCTCTTTTATACTTTGAGTCTTCGCATCTGGCTGTTGTGCTGACTGCCAGTCCGCTCCAGACCGGGGCTTTTAGCGTTGCTTTTACCACAGAGTGAGTGGGTGACTCATGCCTCTGTTTGAAAGTGATTTTTGCCACTCATACCACTAGATGTTGTTTTACTAACTTGGCTGGGCAACAGCTGTCAGATGTTTGATGTCTGATTTCGTTTTCTCCTTCAAGTGCAAGAAATGGCTTAGTTTGCTGCGCCAAGCCAAGACCAAATCACCGAATAATCGACCTGACTAACAAACTACAGCTGATCTCTATGACAACAGTTGATTTTATAGGTTGACCCAAACTCTATTTTGATAGCACAACTAGTTTGGCAATAAAGCAAATTTTGAATAATATTGTAATGTGAATGTTAGTTTCAGGATATGCAAAAATTGAATAACGACTATATTGTGTAGTTGCTGCCAAAAAGGTAACTAAAAATGTGAACTTGCATAAATTTATTAGAGAAATTTGTTTGAACAGTATATTTAGTTCTAATTTCAAGTACAGCAATTAGAAATTGCGTAATTAAACTACTTGAACTAGTTATTGAAGTATTTGGTGTAACTAGGACTGATCAATTGATCGAAAAATCGAGAGATTAAAATTCAGTCATATTGAATCGTCAATTATTTGTACTGAAACATTTGTCAGTAAAAACATGTGGTTTAAAACATATGTCAAACTTTGAGACATAATTATGCTGTTTTTGTTTTTGAAAAGTTTAGGCAAAATTGAATCAATAATTGAGATTGCCCAGCCCTAAGTGTAACATTGGCACATTCGAATGATTACTTTGCTTACTCCATAACTCAAAGGTGACCTGTTCTTTTTCTCTATTTCTGCTTTATACTTGTATTTTCGCTTTATTTTCAGCTGTTGTGCAGGCAGTGATCAGCTGAGCTTCCAATTTTGTAGAGAACATGTCTTTCAGTAAAGTTTTATTCTTGTTCTATGTCTTTGGCTGCAGCACAAGCTTTGATATGTGCTTGTTTGTTTGTCTGTCAGTAACTAATTTACTTAATACAGACAAAGCACGTGACTCCACTGGTATGTATAGTGTGATGATAAAAACACTTTGACTGTGTGTTGAAAAGGAGTACTTTCTTGTATTGCTCTTCGAAAAAGCTATGTGCATAATATACTTATTATATACATATATATTCATGAAACGAGACATAACAATAGTGTAAATCAAACTTTATTTTTTAAAAGATAAGATAATCGGCCTTGAAAATCGGTCATTGATATTGACATCGGCTTACTTTTTTTTTTTTTTTATTGATATTAGCCAAAGAAAAACCCATTTCAGGCACTCTTTAGCCAGCATACTTATTTAATAATTTGTATTATTTCACTGATTTAATATAATGTTTTTAGTGTTGGTGATTAATTGGGGAAAAATGTCACATTTGTCTAATAATCAAACTACGGCTGAGCCCTTATACAAAAAATTGAGAGATCGAATTGTCAATTATTTGGTGGTGGGATTTGAATCTAAATATGTAGTGTCAAAGAAATCTAATAAATGATGATACATGATTCAAAGTTTTGTTTTGTTATGTTCATGCACTGCAAAAAAGAAAAATCTAACTTCGATAAAATGACTTGACTAATTTTAATAGGATCAAGTCTTACTAAGATTATTTGACTTGTTTTGAGATATTCTATCCTGATTTACCTCATAAAAACTTAAAACAGATAAAAACGTATCTGTGTTAAGTCAAGAGTACTTGAAACTAGCATTTTCTGCTCTAAACAACTAGTTATGCCAAATTTTCTTACTGCACTGGCAGATTGCTTGAAAATTACGTTTTTATCTAAAATAAGACCTTTTTGTAGTGTGAATGGCAGTTTTCATTTGCTTTTGAAAAAGTTAAACAAAATCAAATCAAAAATTGAGATTATATTTTTTTCCAGATTGCCCATTCCTAAATCAAACCTTAAGTAACAAATCTGAAGAAATGTTTTATCACATTTATGTTGGACTGACAAAATATCAGCCAAATCAGATCAAAAGCATGACAGAAAAATGACTGTAGTACACAACATGGACATTGTAAATTTCAACACAAAACTAATAATAAATTGTTCAGAAGTCATTTTTGTTTGTGAGTAATTAATTTTAGCACTGGCTGTTGATGAGTATTTAATTTTTGTACTCTGCTTTTACTCTAATCGACAGGATTGACTCTTGACCTCTCAACAATCAACAATTAAAAAAAAAAACTATTCTTTCTGATTTGAAATAACTGGATCTATTAGATAAAGAAAAAGATACTGCTGACATTATTTCCCTCTAAACATGCAGTGCTGCAATCTATTCCAACACATTTCTGCTGAACTTGCTCCTTCGCACAATGGGGAAGAAAATTGGAAGCCAACACAGCCTCCTCCTAATGAGACGAATTGGACAGTAATATGATAATGTATTGTACTCGGCGAACTCGTGAACTCTAGTGTTTTGGAGTTACTTTGCAGAGTCTGTGTTGTACGAAGCAGCTGGACACGTGTCAAATGAACGCATGAATGTGAGTGTGCTAATCTCATTAGGCTCAGTTAGAGTCAGCAGACACCGTTAACAAGCTAACAACAGGGAAACAATGGGCGGCTGTGAACCAGGGCTACACCAGAGCTAACTGTGGTCCAACCAGAGCTAATCCAATATGTTTTGAAACATGGGTATTTCCAGACTGTATATTGTATGTCATATCGTCATATACATTTGCAAAAGTTGTGTGTGCCATGCAGCTAATTTTTCTTTCAGTTGTGACAAAGCCAGAAACTTTTTCTGATGGAAGAAAACTTTGGAGTATCTGCAGAGGTTAAAGATACTATTGTTAAAAATAATAAATACGTACAGAAGTGGAGTGGAGAGAAAACTAACTTAAATAGTCTGCACTCTGCAACAAGTAGAAACAATATAAAAGCAACAGTTAAGATGCACTGGAGTAGTTCTCTTTACTAATGTGATAGAGAATTTAGGCCATATTGACATGTAATGGTTGTAATGTCTAAAGGCTAAGGCTGGGGGACTTGGGAAAGAATATAATCTTTTTTCCCATCATATATTAAAAAATCTAGATCAAATTCTTAATTTTGTTTAGAATGTCCTTCAGTAATAATTTTATAAACCCCACTGTAACAGACTTTTAATATGGTCTATTTAACAGAATCCCCAGCCAAATTGAGTGACACAAGTAAACCTTGAGCTCTTCATTTTTTGTTTAACTACCCAGCTAGGGCTGAAAATTATGATTCATTGATTAGCTGGTTAGATCACAAAGGAATACAAAGCTAAAGGTGAAAACACCACTGCCTAAAGATGCATTAACAAGATTAGAGTAGAACGTCGACATTTACCAAAGTTCATGTCCATAGGTAAGAGTAGAACGTAGATTGGCCACAGCTCATAACAATAGGTGAGAGTGGAGATTTACCAAAGCTCATGACCATAGTTGAGGGTGGAATGTAGATTTACCAAAACTCATGACAATAGGTGAGAGTGGAATGTAAATTTACTCAAGTTCATGCCAACAGGTGAGAACAGAATGTAGATTTACTAAAACTCATGATAATAGGTAAGAGTAGAAGAACATAGATTTACCAAGACTCATGACAATAGGTGAGAGTAATATGTAGATTTACCAAAGCTTATAACCATAGGTCAAAGTAGGGTGTCGAACTCATTTTGACAAAGGGCCACATTGGCATCGGGGTTGTCCTCGAAGGGCCGGTTTTAACTAAAATTAACTTTACTTATCTTTGACATTCTACAAATAATAGTTTTGTTTGGTTATTCTATTTATTGAAGTGACAATGACTGAATAAACATCTACATTAGTCTGAAAAAGGACTTACTCTTTTAGTTTCAAACAATTAATTTCCCTAAGTTATAGACACCCAAATTACTTCTGGCACTAATGTAAACTTAAAGTAAACCTTATAAGACCTTGAGGGCCGCATAAAGTGAGGTGGAGGGCCGCACCTGGCCCCCGGGCCTTAAGTTTGACACATGGGAAGTAGAAGATAATTTTACTGAAGCTTATGACTGTAGGTCAAAGTAAAATATGTATTTATCAAAACTCATGACAATAGGTCAGAGTAGAATGTAGATTTACCAAAGCTCATTACCATAGGAGAGAGAGAAGAAAGATTAATTTACCAAAGCCCATAGGTGAGAGTGGAACATAGATTTACCAAAACTCATGAAATTAAAACCTAGATGATCAAACCTAATGACCATGAGTAAGACTAGAGTAAAATGTAGATTTACCAAAATTCATGACAATAGGTGAAAGTAAAACACAGATTTATCAAAACTCATGACCATAGGTGAAAGTAAAACAGATTTACCATAACTCATGACCTTTTGTAAAAGTAAAATGTAGATTTACCAAAGCTCATGACCATTAGAAAGAGTAGAAGATACATTTACCAAAACTCGTCATGAACATAGGTGAAAGTAAAGCTCGTACTCGTCGTGAGTCGTGACAATAGAAACAACTCTTCCCTCTCTCATGAACACGACCTGAGATACTTGAACTCCTCCTCCACATTTCAGTCATGTTTACTGTGCATGTAAATAATATATTGCTGAGGAGCTGAGCTGATCTGGGGGTTAAATGCAAATCTAACCGCAGGCTCTGGTTTCACCACAGTCTCTGCAAACAGGAAACAGGAAGTCTATGCATTTTATGGAGGAAATCAAACCGCAGCACAGCATCTGACCCAGACTCTGATGCCACCTCATTTGACTCTCTCTGGTTCTTAGAGGCACAACAGACAGTAAGAAGACTGAAAGATTAATCCCAATTTGAATGGTGTCAGTTGACAAAGTATTAGGCCTACAGTTATTCATAATACGCAAAATGTCTCTTCAGCTTCAAAATGTTCTTTAAAAACTAAACTTGTTAACCCTGTGGTGCTACAAAATGCATTTAATTCTTGTAATCCCAAGCTTTGTTTCAAAAATGTGCACTGTCTGTGAAAAAAAAAAAAAGTAAGTTTGTTAAAATTATGCTGCGTTCATGTGGTCCTCGGGTGCTCGTGTTCCGAGATGAGAGGTAGGGGTTCAGACCTAGTTTGTATTCATGTGCTTTTGACCTACGGTCACTTGTTAACCCTGTGGTGCTACAAAATGTGCACTGTCTGTGAAAAAAAAAAAAAAGTAAGTTTGTTAAAATTATGCTGCGTTCATGTGGTCCTCGGGTGTTCGTGTTCCAAGATGAGAGGTAGGGGTTCAGACCTAGTTTGTATTCATGTGCTTTTTACTTACGGAAAATTGGGATGTTGTTGTTAACAATAATAAATAAATGACACAGCACTTTTAACAGATGTTAATAGACCTAACAGTGAGATCTGATGCTAACCTGCCCAAAAACTAACGTTAAAGGTTGTTAGTATTTATTTTCTAACTGATTTTCATCAGTCTCCATGTGTCAGTGACGTCAGGTGCTGAGCTCGGGCAGCTCTGTTTGTCCCGAGTTACCGAGCAGTTGTTCTGAGATGCTTGAGCGTTCATGTGCATTTTTCAACTCGGAACAACATTTTCCAGAGTTCCCGCGGACCACATGAACGTGGCATTAGATACAAACCAGATCTGAACTCTTACTCATTTAAATGCAGGAATTATTAAAGAAGGAGTTATATAATTAATTATTAACAGCAAACTAGTTCTGTTAGCTGTGTTAGATGGCGGACAGCTTTAATGAATCTTGTTTAAATGCAGCTTTTGCCTTTGCCTTCATGGTAAAGCTAACGACAGCTACTAGCATGCTAGCTGCACATTTTCTTCCAATCTTAACTTTGTATGCAGATGTCTTAATTTGACCCAAATAACTGCTTTTACAATATATCTGCTGTGATTTTAAGAATTTATATAATTATATGAGAATTTACAGCAAACTAGTTCTGTTAGCTGTGTTAGATGGAAGACAGCTAACGACATGCTAACGACAGCTACTAGCATGTTAGCAGCACATTTTCTTCCAGTCTTAACTTTATATGCAGATGTCTTAATTTAACCTAAACAGCTGCTTTTACAATATATCTGCTATGTTTAATCAACAATATATGTATATGACTCTTAACTGTTAAATAACATTGTAAATAGGAACTTTCTGAAAAAAAATTAAAAAAGATGATGATTTTATTTATGTAATTAGAAAATAGCCAGTTTTTATCTGTCTTTAAAACATTTAGATTTTTTAAAGTTACCATTTATTTGCAGCCTTATCTACAGTGTGTTCAGCCATCTTATCAGACATAAAAATGTGTGCATCTCAGTAATTTTCTGGCGTATTTTGTTACTTTTGTTGCCCTGCAGGAAAGGACAAACTGTGTGTCTGGATTCCTGAGTAAGTGGATGATTGATAGACAGAGAGGTGATTGTGGAGGACATGAGGAGACATAGTGATCAGGCATTTCATACTAATGCCACCATTTCTGCTACTCGGCTGTTCTGCTGTAGACTTGATCACTTGACAAACATTGAAACATTTAAAACAGCAAAAACGAACTTGTAATTATCCAATCCTTATATTTAAATCTTTATTTTGTTTCTAGTAAAGTCATTGTTTAACTACTAGCCAGCTAAGAGAAAAAAAACGACTCATTGACTAGGAAAATAATATTTGTTAGTTCCGTATAAGCTCGTTTACAAGCAGACCATATGATAAAGATATTTTTGGTCTGCTTGTAAACGTAGCAGAGATTAGAAAACTTTATCAACCATACTCACACATTTAAAAAAAGTTTGTATTATATTATATACAATTTGTATTATATTTTATGTATTTATTTTTTGTAGTGGTGATTTGTTTTTGTCAAGCTGTACATGTAGACGGCAAATAGCGTACTTTTTTTTAACAAAGTCCCAACATTTCTCTAGCACCCTGTCAGAAGAACTATCGTGACCTCATGACTAGGGCTGGGCGATATTGACAAAAATGAATATCTTGATATTTTTTTTGATCATATATCACAATAACTATATTCCAACGATTTTTCCGCCAATATGTTACATTCTTGTTGAAGAATGCAATGATGTTCCAGTCCCGATGGTGTGCTTGAGCCAACTTTTTTTTTTTCTTTTTACTTTTATTAGTGACTGGACACATCCACTTTTTCTAATATAAAAAAAAAGAAAGAAAGAAACCGTATACTCGATATTCAATTTTTGGGCAGCTTGAAAACAACACTCACGATCTTATCTAAAATTTTATATATCGCACAACTCTATCCATGATTTCACACAACAGCAGTTTCTCAAAGTGGGTGTAACTAGCTTTAACAAACTCATCTGTAAAGTCTGGAACATTGTAATCAGTCATTAAGTGGTGTTAATTAAACATTTTTCTTTCCACATTAAACTATGATGTGCAAAAACTAAAACCATCACTGAAATTAACAATAAAACTAAATTATTCACTGATATTCCTAATAATAGGTATGTACAAATTTAAAATGTATTTTTGGAGCTACTAATTTTCAGTAATTTTTCTCAAGGATAAGTTTGTCTGAATGTAAGAATGTATAAAACATGTTTCCATGCAAAGTGAGTGTAAACGGGTCACAAAAAATGTCCTGGTCAGACTCAAAGTAGAGCAGGAGCTAAAAAGTCCCTAATGGATGCTTTTTGTGCTGCCCTAAAAGAAGCGCTGCATGATAAATCATGACTACTGCCTCTCCTGGCTTTAGTCCAGATAGCTCAACACCTGAAGTCATGTCATTTATATTGTCAAAGACCTGTTCAACTGGATTAGTTTGAAGTCACTCACAATTTATCAAGAATCAATTACACCAGCAATGGTTGCCAAGAGACAAGTATGTTGTTCTGTGTTACTGAACATTTGCACTCTACCTGCTTTTAATTAAGTCTGTGGATTTGTTGTTTTAAAGCCGCATAGACACAGGTATGATAAATTTTAAATATTAATTTATTATAAAACAGTAGATAATCAGAACTGATGTGTGTGTTTCCCACAGGATTATGCAGTAGTACCTACCACACTATGAAGGCACAAGTAATCCAGGTTTATTTTTCGTTGAATAAATAAGTTCAATACCCATTTCGATAATGTGGTTTAAATGTGATGCCCGATATTGGCCTATACTGCTGTAGGGACAAAACGATTTTTTTTTTTTTTTTTTTTTGGTCGAAACTTAGTTAATTTGTTTGCAAAGCATGTAACTGTATTTGTGCAAATAACTTGACAACCTTATGTGAGTAAAACATAACTTTATGTCAGTAACATTTCAAACATTATGAGACATTCTGGATCTACATCAGCCAGTAAATTCTTCCATTCACAGTATCCCATTAGTTCTATTTTTAGATGTTATTGACATGTCGACAACAGTATAGCATAACATTATTTTTGGCCAAAATACTTATTTTGCCTAAGTTTATTCTCCAATTTTTACTGTATCTTTGATTGCAATTGGCTCAGACAGAAAAAAGTGTATGCTGCTTTCATGTTTTATTCCAGACTTGAACCTAATTTTTTGATTTGACGCATTATTAAAATATCTTCTTTATATTGTTTTTGCTAAATTTCAAATGCAGATATTTTGTATGCAGTGAAAGAAGTTAGAAGAAGATAATTCGAGTGGAGGAAATGCAGCATGTGTTTGAAACCAAAGCTGTGAAAGTGTGTGGGACGTTTAAAGACCTTTTATAAAGCTGTACTTTTCCGTTCCTCCCACTGATCTGCTCACTGCTATATTTATTATGGATGAGCCCTTATAGTAATATGTTTGGTTATATCTATATTTGCAATGTAAAATCCACAACACGGCTAACAAGATCCCACATTTACTTTTCACTTTAGAAAAAACAAAATACTCAGTTGCATTATTATGTAAATATGCAGCCATCATTTTAATTTAATTTTTAGCTAATTTAATGCTTTGAGAAAAAAAATTGGACCGACACATGCGCAACCAAAAACTAGCAAACCACCTCTAAAAATACCCAAAAAAATTTCAGCCAATACCAATACTGATACCGATATATCTCTCATCCCAATATTTCTAAAGCATATCTTCACTGCTTTGTTTGTTTGCTGTATTTGTATGGAATGTCAAAAAAGTATACTTGTGTTTTTGTGAGCCTTATTATTGATCTAAAATTCCACTACTCTAATTTAGTATCATGACAGACGTAACTTGGATAATCTTTCTTTTTACATTTGCTGCGAAATAGTGATCCTCTTTCTCTAAAATCTTATTGGGAAACCCAGGATTGTCTGGTCTAAAGCGAGACTAAAGCGGGTCACTCACATCCTGGTCTAGTCCTGGTTCTAGCCTTATGTCTGTAGGCTGCAGCTGCCTCTCTCTTACATAACCCACACTCTCATTCTATTATTAGCTCCTCTCTCTGGCTGTGTGACTTTGCGCTCACACAATGGCAATACAGGCACTCAGGGGTCAATACGGTGAAAAAATGTACACATCAGTTCGCACACACCCAGGTATTGATGTAAACGTTCTGTCCTATTGCAGATAAATACAAATTAATGCATTTAAAATAACAGTAAAATGCAGTTAGAGCAGAATTTATCCTATAGGTGGCTTATACATTTGGTGTTATTTTAACGGTTTCAAACTTAACTAAATTTTTGTTGTTTTTGCTTAGGACTGCTTTGAGGATGCCTTCGACCGGATCCCAGCGTGAGTACATATTTTAAACTTAACAACGCAATGTGTTGTGTAGTATTGCTGTTTTAGAATTTGTGTTATTTACATTATTCTCTTAAACAAAAACACATATTTTGGAGAGATTTAAATGACCTTGTTGGCAATAAACCTGAATCATGCTGTCTTAAAAATAAGGATGCGCTGATTCAACATTTGGAGTTCCAATACCGGTTTTGATCATTTGGTTTTAAAAAGACTATACCTGATTTTTACAGTAAAAAGCTTTAAATCAAATTATTTCTAATATATTGTTAATGTGTCTATACAGGTGAAAATTAGTCCTGTCTCAATCTACTAATGTCCTGTTTGTTCACCCATCGCCGCTAAGTTTGTCTGTTATTGTTGTTAGCATTGTGGCTAACTGCTGTTAGTATAGCAGCGTGTCTCGCTCTTAACAGCTGAGAAAAAAGCTTAAAACTCATCATGATGAACAATTCGTAGACTCACAATGCATTAGGTAGGTGAGCCAAACATGTAGACTGATGTAGGAAGTTTAAATTGAATTATTTAGGTTTGTTTGCATTTTAAAGGAAGCAAAAATTAGGTACAGGACCTTTAGACATCTGCCAATATACAGTATCAGCCAGTACCAGTGTTGAGACTGAAAATAGCTTTTTCTATTGAAGAAACTCAGTTATCTCAAAGGGCGGGTGATCTGGGAAAAAAACACAATTTTATGTTTCATATTGATCAATCTCAAGTTCTGATTTTTGTTTAGCCTTTTCAAAAATAAAATAAAAATATATATAATTATATGATCATAAACGAGAAAGATGTTTAATATGTTCAATTTCACATAAAAGTATTATAAATGTTTTGTCTTAAAGTTTTACTGACAAAGAACTGATTATCGATCTTTCAATCAACCAAATAACCACGACGATTTGACAAGACAGAATCTCCAACTCTCAATTTTTCGATTATTGCCTAGCCCTGTTAAGCATTAAAAAATCTAACAGTTTGTTCATGTGAATAAAATACCAAACATCATGAAACATTCTGGGTCAAAAATCACTCAGTAAATAGTCTTTGTACATTCAGTTTGAGGATATTAGGATATCAACTGAATCTAAATCTCAGGATCGAAATCCAAAACAGCAAAATTTTATTATAATTATACATTTGCACTGCGGCAAATCTAAATCTAATCTGAAGGTATTACATAAAGGTCTTCATACTTGCACTGTTCACACAATACTGTACATGCAAATTTGGACTAGGTTTGGACAAACCCTTTTACATTTTTCAAACATGACTACTGCATTCCCTTATGTCATACATTTGTCTTTCTGTGTGTGTTTTTGCACAGTGCGTGTCAAATGGACCTCCGCACGGCCATCCAGGAGACCCAGTGTGCTCTGAATCTGGTCCTCAACAACAGGTTCTCTGAGGCTCTTGACCTGCTGAAGCCATGGTGAGAACGAGTAGTAGTAGTAGCATTGAGCAACTGGTCTGTATGTTAATTTACTGTACCATGTTCTACATAAAGGCAGCCAAAACACAAGTATGCTTTTGTTATTAGCACTTTCTAATTATTCTCAATAGATCACTTTCAATCACAATATTTCAACTTTTCTTGGTTAATAAAATGTTTAAAAAGCTTCAATGTGCAATTGGTTGCGTTCATCACATTGCAACGTTCTATTGGCCAGGTCTCATATTCTCATATTCTTTCACCCAGAGCGCTAATTTAACAAAAAAAAATGTGGTGACTGGATACTTTTAGCGATCACAGGAGATTGAATTACAGCTAGAAAAACATATCGTTCCAACAATACTTTGGGGAGTTACTTTGAAGATGAAGAGAGTTAGATGATTGGAAACCCAATGCTATTAGCCAACATTTTTGCAGATGTATGGCAGCTGAAAATAAAATATTTTTAATTCTGCTTTTTCATTTATCATAGAAAACTAAGCGTGTGGTCCCTAATAGACATCAAAAGATTGAATGTGTGTGAAATGACGTTTTAGATAATTGTTGTGTGTTTGTAGGTCGAAGGACAGCATGTACCACGCTCTGGGCTACAGCAGTATTCTGGTGATGCAGGCCACCATGACGTTTGAACAGAGAGACATTCAGGCTGCAATGACCACCATCAAAGAGGCACTTAACACCTGCCAGAGGTAGAAACGCACACAGCACATATCTGAGTAACTGTATACAACGTTCTTATGACCCGGCTCATAGACCGCAACAGACAGACAAGCAGCAGGCAGTTTTTAAGCCCTTTTGGGGCATTATTTTAAACAATAATGATAAATGTATCTGCTATCAGTGTAAATGAGTGAAGTGGTGTAGTGCATGCGTGCAGGTGAGTGTAAGTCAGTATGAAAACCTTTTATGTATGTAATGTTGAATGCGGAATATTACTGCTATCAGTGTATATGAGTAGTGTGCTGTAGGTGCGTGTGTGTGCAAATGAGAGTCAGTATGAAAACCTTAAGTCAGGGGTGCCCAAACTTTTTTCCTTGGTGGGCCAAAATTTGCAGATTTTTTGTTTGCGGGCCAAAATGTATTGCATTGATGAGTGCCAAGGGCCAAACATAATTTTGTTCGGCATTTAAAAAAACATTTTGAGAAGAGATGAAGATTAAAATACCTTTTACTAACACGTTGTAAGAGATTCCACTTGAATTTTGTCATTTGACAGTTTTTTCAACACAAAATTAAATCAAACAGTTAGTCCTAACAAACCTGAACAACCCTTCGCGGGCCAAATTGAACCATCTGGCGGGCCGAATTTGGCCCCTGGGCCCCACTTTGGGCACCCCTGCCTTAAGTGCATTCGCGTGTATGAGTGCGATTGTAGTGCGTACAAATAAATAAAGCAAAGAGCTGACGAGCGTGGCGTGGCCCAAGGTCTGGAGTCTTTATCACTGACACAATAACACAATAACACTAAAGCAGACAATTATTTTTTAATCGGACAATATTGTAAGAAAACATGAGGTTCAGTAAATAATTTGCAGATTTAGCAGACAGTCTTAAAAGCATTGTATTTTACAAAATAATGTGTGTTATGTTTGGTCAGAATATGTTTTCAAACTTCAAGTTTTATAATCATAGTAAACACATTTTGATTTATTGCATTATCTCTTTAATTTTAATGAAACCCATTTTTACAGCTAAAATGTAGTTTTAAAAAATATTGTAAATGTTACTTGCCCAAACTAGGAGCTACCCTGATTCAATACACATAATTATTGATTTTAGTGAACGTTGAGGACTGTTCAAGTGACAGTAGCTTAACCCTATAGTCTCCATTTTGCCCTGGTTTAGTTCTTGTTTAGACAATTTTGAGTTACTGTTAAGCCATGCTTTAGTCATGTTTTTATCCTGCTTCACAAACAGGAATCTCTAGACCAGTGATTCCCAAAGTGGGATCCGCTCAGAGTCCCGAAAGGTTGTCTATTCAACAAGCACGAAAACAAACACACAAACAAACAGATGTAAAATGAGTAAAATTAACTCTATGTAATTTATTTTATTAACTGATTATTTCAAATCCATACTAAGTCCATAGACAGACATTATGACTTGACATTTTTACATTGTTGAAAGGAAAACCATTCTAGATACAGTATTTTCATTTAGTGTGAGTTTTTTGTGGGGCAATCTTTAGGAAAAATGTCTGGAGATCAACTGTTTGTATTTCATTTTTGTGTTTGTTTTGATATTATTCATTTCTTCCTTGTCGTAGATTCAGAAAAAGAAATTCAATGGTGGGGTCTCTGCTGAGTAAACAGTCCAATCTACAAGAAGGTAAGACACACCCCTTTAAGTTTGATTGACAGCCGAGTTTTGTATGGAAGTGAATGTGTGTTGAAAGATTATATTGTTTGTGTTTTTCAGAGGAGATGCATGCAGAGCTGTGCTACGCAGAGTGTCTTCTACAGAAAGCAACACTTACTTTTGTCCAGGTATAAAGAAAACAAACAGACATGAATAATTATAAGTCGTTTTGAGAATTCAAAGGGTTTAGTAGAATCAGTAGTCCTGGTTTAGTGTTGGTCTAGTGTGGGAAGTACCAGTCTGTGGAGAGTGCTTCAGTTTCAAGTCTGTCTCATTCATTATTCAGTTTGTTTTGGGACAAATTTCACCTGATCTCTAATGTTCCGTTTCCATTGTGCTTCTCTAAACCACAAAATGGACCAATAATCAACCTATTCTTCTTTTTGATTTTTAATTCCAGGATGAAAACATGATCAGTTTCATTAAAGGAGGCATCAAGATTCGAACAAGTCACCAAATCTACAAGTGAGTTTCTATCTAGTTTGTGTCCAAAACAACAGTCAAGCTTCTTTTTTTTTGCCTGGAAAATTTGATCTGAACAAAGCAGATTTAGATAGCGTAGGTAGATTTTTTCCAATAGCTTTTATTATAACTTGAAAATCTCAAACACATGTAATTAATAAAAGGTGAATATTTTCATTTTCACTAAGAGAATCCATATGGTTAAAAATCCATCAACTAAAGCTTAGAATATTCGCATGTGTTTCATTCAAGTGTTTAATAATTCAGAAGTAGAATTTCCATCATTTAAAATTCACATTCTGATAAAACTAACCAACCAGAACATTTAAAAAACAATTAAGAGAAAAAAAAGTCTCCTTACAATCATTAATGTACAGCTACAAGCACGCATCGAGCTTATTTCTTTTGCTCTGTATTTTCAACAGAGACTGTCAGAATGTATTAAGCAGCAATCACGTGGACGGCCAATCCGACGCTTTCAGACAGTTTGAGGGCGGAGTCAAACTGGGCGTGGGCTCATTTAACCTGGTCAGACATGATTTGTGCTCTGTTATTGATATTAATTGTTTATTGTTTTAAATGTATCTTAATCTACAGGATTTTTATGTTTGTTTGTTTGATTTCAGATGCTGTCTCTTTTGCCTCAGAGGATTCTTCGACTTCTGGAGTTTATCGGCTTCTCTGGAAACAGAGTCAGTATAAACAGGATTTTGAGATCTAGTCCAAAGTCTAATACAGTAATCCAGTACTTAACTACAGAGTTAGGGCTTGTTTTGCTTGGTGTAACAAATGGAGGTTTTGATTTCCAGACAGTGTGGAACAAATTTTTTCCCATTTTAGTTCTAACTCTACACATGCTTTTTTCAGTTTTAATTTTGTGGGCTACGCTAAAATATTATTGTCATGGCTTTTTTTATGATTATGATATTTTACTAACAAAAGCTAACAAAAAAAATCATAAAAAACTCTTTGAAAAAAACTTTGTCTTAGCGCCTGTCACTTACATTTTTTGCAAATGAAATCCCATAAATCAATCTTCATATTTGTAATGACTAACATTACATACGAGATTTGAATGCAAATTATACAGAAATGAATTAAAAGGAATGAGTGAAGACTAGATCCAAGTTTCAATTTTCAATCCTCGAGCTTCAAACCAGACCTTAAATAAACTCTACAAACGAACATATCTTGTTTTGCTAAAATACCATAACACTTTAGTCATCAAAAATCATTGTACTTCAGGTTCAAGTTCCAATTTGTTTGCAGAATACATTTACAACAACAGACGCTGCCCAACCTGCTTCACATGGCAGGCTAATAAAAACAATGCAAATAGACAACATGCTAAGGCCTATAATAAAATCAATACATAAAACAAGAACATTTATTACATCAATTAAAAACTCAGCTTAAGGCAGGGCTATTCAAGTGGCGATCTGGGGGCCAAATGCAGCCCACCAAAAGACGTACGTTTTGGCCCAGCTTGATAAAACATGCCTTACCCAACCTGTGTAGTTTTGTTATTCAGTAGCCTAGAAAAATATGTATTATTTGCTAGATTCTTCGAGGCTATTTTAAAGCAAGGACATTAGCTACAAAATGTGCTTTTTTGCGCAATTTTTAAATACTATTTTGTTGCTATTGCTGTTGTTGTTTTATGCTAACGGCAGTTGGAGATTTAGAAAGTTTCAACTATAATTTCCACCAATTAATTTCCTCAACAAACAAAATTAAAAACATTGTATTTAGGTGCACCGTGCAACTTTCTGAAGATGAAAATTCTAGGGCTGTAGTTGTTTAGTCACTTCGTCGATTAATCGGTCGAGTCTTCGTCTTAGGAGTCTTAGTCGACCAAAATTTCTTTTATTCAACTAATAATTAATTTAAATCTGAATTTGTATTGGAAACTAACAAAAAGGAGTGTTTTAGTTGAAGATTTGGGACCAAATCATTGACTTAATCTGCCTCTTTTTTTTTTTTAAATAAATCAACAGTTTTCTAGTCATTTTCTGTTTAAACTGTTGCTTTCACATTAACTCTGTAACATTTTTAGTCAGATAAATGGTCAGTTCTAAAGCACACGCTTAGCCTCAGAGCTTTTGCCAAGCCCCCTTTTTAGTCGATTAACTGGTCAATGGAATGCGTTTTTAGTAGACCAAGAAAGCCTTAGAAAATTCAACTTTACATTTCAACACATATAGAAAGATAAAATCATTCTTTAGAACATTCTTACATGTTTTTATTTTTGTTTATGTTCTTAGAGATTTGGTTTATCTCAGCTCAGAGAAGGAGCAGCGAACCAAAGCCTCCGCTCCATCCTCTGCGCTCTGACACTGCTTTTCTACAACACTTACGTCTCACTTATCCTCGGTATGAACCACGAAACTTACACTTACACCTGTCAGAATATAACCACGCAGTTACATTGTGATTTTTGTTCATGTTTTAGGTACTGGGGAGGGAAACCTGGAGGAGGCTGAAGCACTACTGGAGCCTTACCAAAACAAATATCCAAAGGTAAGACATATGTAGAAGTTAAAATGTCTGAAGTGACTAAATCCAATTTGTAAGTGTAGAAAAGAAGTGTTAAGCCTTCTGCACACTTAATGAGTTTTGGTCAGTTTGATCTTAAGCCCAATTTGCCTCAAGGATTTCAAGGAGGCGTGGCTTCAGTAACTATTGTTAAAAGAGATTAGTTGTTGTTGCGTATCTTTGGGCTATTTAAACTTGGTTAAATGTGTAGGTCCAAAATGATTTATTTTATGTATTAATGATATATTTAATGTTTCTAATGCTTTAAAAATGGTATTATTTGCAGATTATACTAATATTTTTTAGTCTCATGACATATGTATTACATTAAATATATCGTAAATAATGAATTAAACAAAATAAAAAGATGGATGATATCAATAAGTTATCACTAAATTTAGAAAAAAAAAAGTTATTATTTTTAGCAATTGTACTAAAACTGAAATGAAAAAAAAAAAAAAAACAGGGTGTAACAATAGAAAAGATGCTGAAAAACTATTTTTTTTAGGAATTATTATAGACAGTAAATTGAATTGGAAGTCAGTCATCAACACACATACAAAACATACCTTGTGTAATTTACAGTATGATAGAAATTTAAGGTAATAATTGTAATGGCTCTCTACAATCAATTTACAATCTCCAAAAAAGAACTGTGGTTACTGTGAAGTGAACTGTTGTATAAGGCAAGCCAAAATGTATTGCCGGTAAACATTTAAATTATGTTCAAAGTAAGAGAAGGGAAGTATGATTTAAGAGGGTGTAAAAAATTCAAATTCCCAGTTGTAAGAACAACTAGAAAGAGCTTGTGAGAGGGGAGAGAACTTAAGCAACGCTCTTGTATTAATCAATTCAAAGCCAAATATAAAGCCATGCTATTAAATAAATATAATTCTGGAAAATTTATGTAGATAATGTAAGTGTGATTTGGTTGGACAAAAGAAATGGGGAAGGGGAAATGGTGTTGGTGTCTTAAAGTGATCACTGTAAAACAATACAAAAACTATTAACTACCGTAATTTCTGCCCTTTTGAGCGCACCTGAATATAAGCCGCACCAACTAGATTTAAATAAGACAAATTAAAAGTGCATACATAGGCCGCACTTATAGTAAGTCTATGAGAATCTATAATTTTGCTGCATTGCCTTATAAGCCGCAGAGTTCAAAGTTTCTGAAAAAAGTAGCGGCTTATAGGCCAGAAATTACGGTATATACAAACCTCGTTATCTCACCGCCAGTTTATTGCTCATCTTTTTATTAGACTATAGGGGCAAAACCACCTTAATCTGCTCTATCAAGGGGAAAATACTGATTCTCCTGTGGCTTTTACAAACAGGCTTTATCCACAAGTATTTCAGTTTGGCTTCATTCTGCACATTGCCTTGTGTAGTACAGTATTTGTTTTTACAATTACTAGGGGTGGGCAATAAATCAAATTGTAGATGATATCATGAATCAAGTATGTGTGTGTGGAATGAAAATAAGTAGTTATGCTGTAAATGAGCATAACTTGGACAAAATAGTGATATGTCTGAAGTTTTCTTTTTATGTTTAAGAGCATTTACCCAACAATCAAACCTCAATGGTAAAAAAAAAAAAAAAAAAACTTTTGTAACACATATACTGTTATGGAGAGATCACCAAAAAAATCACCAAAAAAATATTTATTAAAAAATAAAAAAATAATTTTTTTTATTTATTTTTTTTCTGTCCTTTTGTTGAATTTCTTTTTATTTATTTATTTTGTTCTTTTAAGCATTGCATTTATTTTAAAAACACACTAAAAAAATACAAAATACCAAAAGAGGAATAACAAATGTGAAAAAAGGTACAAAAACTACAAAAGAATTTTTAAATTAAAATGCAAAAAAACAAAAATGTGCTTGAACCAACAGCCAAGGCCTTTTAACTACACATCTGGTGATTTTTACAAACCTCTAGTGTGAAAGCTGGCAGCCTTCTAAAACTCTGCAGCTCTTTTTTTTTTTTTTAGATAATTTTGTCCTAGTTTCTGAACAGATCACTTGTCTTCAGTTAATCTGTATTCTCACAGCAGTTACAACTGATTTAGCTAAAAGTCGTATCTATTTTCTCTTTCTTTTAGGGCTCCCTTATCTTGTTCTACTCTGCTCGAATCCTCACACTCCGAGGACAGCTGGAAAAGGTAACTTTTTCATCTTTTTCTGATTTTTGCATTCAAATAGAAATATAATATTAACACATTTCAAAGGCACTGCTTATTTTGATAATAATCTTGATAAGAAATGTTTGTTTTTTCACATTTGTGTTGTTTTTAACCCTTACAGTGTGAAATATATTCATGGACGTGATCTAAGTTTTTAAAAATGTGTTATTAAACTAGAATATTTAGACATTACATTAAGTGTGAGCCCTTTGTTTGTATGTCAAAGTCCAAGTTTCCTCTTACCTTGACCTCAAGTTGAGAAAAGAACTAGTCTGAAATGTTTATTTTGTTTAAACACAATACAATAATAAGTCCTGAGAGTGACTTGGAAAAAAATTTTTTATATACAAAATTTTGCCAATAGACCAGTATATTTTGTTTATAGTTTGTAGTGGCCTTTTTATTCCCAATTTTTAGTTACACTTTTTTCATTGGCAGTCTCATTTTAAAGCAATAATCAAATTATTTTTATTTCAGGCACTATTTCTCCTATTTAAGATTGTATTTTTTCCAGTGTGATTATTTGGCAAAATGTCGTATTCGTCAGACTTATAAATAGTGATGCACCGATCCATCTTTTTCAGTTCCGATACCGATTTCGATATCAACTGATACTTGTGTAAGGACTGAAAATTCTTTTCTTTCTTACTAAAACATGAGACATTTTGTCATATGGTGTTATGTAACTGTTATTTCTACTGAAAGCCACAAATTAACAACCTAATCTGAATAAAATGTCAAATAATATGAGACGTTCTGGAGCTACAACAGCCAGTAAATTAGTCTCACTATGTCCAATTAAATTCACAAATATATATCAGCTGAACCGACATCATGGAGCCGAAACCCGATCCAGCAAAATTTCCTGGATCGGCATTGATATCCGATCCCAGTATTGGATTGGTGCATCTCTACTTATAAACCTCAAGTATAATATTGAAAGACTAATAGAATATTGTCCAAACATCGAGATATGACGAAAAATGATCTATATTGTTCTATATTGCCCAGCCCTAGTGAATAGCTTATACCTCACTGCTCCTTATACCTGCAGACTCCGCCCCTCAGTCTTGCAAACACTGTCCAATTATAGCATCTCTATTTAAACTCTGATTGTGAGTAAAGTTCAGACTTCAGAGGTTTAGTGTCACTTAAGTACAAAGGTATTAAAAAAACATTTGAGTAAACCTGGAAAGTTCTTGGATTTCATGTTCCCTGCCTTTTACTTCGGCGTGTGTACAGTGATTGTTGTTTGTTTTGGTTTGTTTTTTTGCATCAGGCGGTGTCTCGGTTTGAGGAGTGCATCCGCAGTCAGAGCGAGTGGAGACAGATTCACCACCTGTGTTACTGGGAGCTCATGTGGACACACTCGTTTCAGCAGGAGTGGGTTGAAGCTTATCACTACGCTCAGCTACTGTGTGCAGAGAGCCGCTGGTCCAAGGTACAGTCACAGTCAGAAGAGGATGGAAAATGCCATGTTTTTAATGGTCTCAAATAGGGATTTTACTGTGTGTTAAAGTATACAGTAAATAAAACGTATTTGATTGACCAACAAAGAAAAATCAGCATTTCAAATTGATTTTTAAGGATGCCATTTCTTTCAATTAAAAACATTTCTTTATATCTTCTGACAACCCGACATAACGGTCCAGGCACCCAGATACAGAACCACTGCACTTCTGCAGTAAATGTTATCAAGCCTTGTCTCAGAGAAGAGTGCATTTGTTTCATCAATTCATTTTTTTAAATAAAAAAGCACACAAAATCGCCCTTTTTTTTTGCAGGCAATCTATGTTTACCAAAAGGCAGCGATCCTCAGTATGATGTCTGAAGAGGAAGCCAAGAAAACAGGAGAAAACATTGTGGAGCTTTTCAGGTTTGAAGACTCTTACATACAAAACTAAAGTAAAGGTATTTAAATTAAATAAGAAAGCAGAGTTCTCAAATAAACGCAACAAGTGAATTAAGCAGACAATGAAATAATAAATAGTGGAGGTTTTAATGAGGTAAATCTTGTGTGTTTTTGTTCCAGGCAGGTGGAGGGTCTGAAGCAGCGTTTGGCGGGGAAATCCATTCCAACAGAGAAGTTTGCTGTGAGAAAGTCCCGACGATACAAGGCCACGAATCCAGTACCACTGGTTCTGCCCGCACTGGTAAACATGAGTAATCTAGACTAATAAGAGAAAGACATTACATCAGCTCTTAATCATTATTGCTTTGTTTGATAAAGAAAGCAAAGCGGAAATGAATGAGAAGCAAACCTTTTGTAACACTAAATCTCTTCTAGTGTATTTAGATTAAGTTCTATGTAGTTCTGACTAAGACCTGATTCGTATTTGACCTTTTCTTAGTCAAGAAAACTCTAATTTAAATTGTGTAAATATCACAGTATCAATTGTTGATTTTCTTTACTGTTTCAGATTTTACCAAATAATTGTTCAAACCAAGACATTAGTGTAATAGTGTGACTGTGTCATAACTGACCGAGTTATAGTTTAACAATGTTTTGTAAAGTATTCAGGAAGCTTCAATGTAAATCATTGAGTTAGAGCTGCTTGGTGATTGAGAAAAGCACACCCACTCTTATATGCAGCCAATGCAGCCAATCGCATTGTTGTGAATTCACATCTGGTTCTGACAATTTGCTGCATGTCTTTCTGTCTCACTCCCATTTTACATTGTGCTTTCCTGTATAATAAAGCCTAAACCTATTTGTGTTTAAAATTTGTATTTAATCCTATTTTTGTGTGTGTCTCTAAACATTGTTGTTACTGTCACATTACAGGAGATGATGTATGTGTGGAATGGCTTCACGATTGTTGGGAAAAGAGCGGACTTCACTGAGGCTCTGCTTGTCACAATAGAGAAAGCTGAGGAGAAGCTCAGGGAGGACCCCAGTAAGTCCGGACCAAAACCAGGACTTGACCAGGATTTAAATAGAAATATACAAATGTAGCTCCTGGACTAAACCAAAATATAACCAGAAGTGACTAGGAATACATTCAGAATCCAAGACTAAAACTAAAATGTTAAAACCAGGTCTATAAATAGTGTTTTCTCCTCAGACCCGTCAGAGTACCACCCTGACGACAGCTGTCTGGTGCAGATGTTGAAGGGTTTGTGTCTGAAACATTTGGGACGTCCGCTTCAGGCTGAGCTCTGCTTCACTCAGGTGATCTCCAGGTAAACACTAGTTTTTTATTGTAACTATGGTTAATTATGGGTGACTATGAAACTTAATTAAAAGTAGTTTCGTTTCTCTGGCACATACTGAGCCTATCAACAAATTTTAATAAACCTACAAAGCCAGTCATAGAGAACTACATACCTACTGATTCTAAGTCTATAAAAAGTGATGAGTCTTTCAGTAGTGCCCATGTGGTCAGGACAGAGCCTCATGGACGTTCATAACCGTATGATTTTGTTCCAGTGAGCGTCGGATCCGGTACGATCACTACTTGGTGCCCTTCACACTGTACGAGCTGGGGCTTCTGCACAAGCAGCAGGGAGACTTCGCCCGGGCAGCTTCTTACATCGAGAACGCTAAGTCAGTGCTTCTCTGCACCACACACACACAAGAGCTAATGTTTTTAAACACATTGTTCTCCTCAGTGTTCTTTGCACTTTCTACTGGTGCTTTTTTCACGCATACATATTACTTAAAGCTTGTATGAAGGATTTTCCAAAATCAGTTGTTGCACATGCTTCATTGAACTGAGTTACTTAAAAACCGGTTTGATTGACAATTTAACAGGCCAATAGAAAAGGAGGAATCTCTTTTTCTATTGGCCAATGTTTTACTGGTCCACAATGTATGTATTTTTATGATTCTTTTTCCGTTTAGCATAAGTGCAAGGCTGCTACAAATTTATACAACCATTCTTGACCAAGACTAAAAACAAATATTTATTGAAATCCTCTATGCAACCTTTAAACTTACGTAAAATACAAAATATATATTTAAAAAAAATTCTAAATCTTTTCAAATAATATATGTGGCCGCTCTGAATTCCAATAAAATGGTCAAATTGGGTCATAAAAACTTCATTGCTTAGTTATATCTGCAAAACTTCAAAAACAGAACCCAGACTGTGAAGTCCCACTGAAGATCTTCAGTGCTGTTTTTAGGCTGAAAACACATTCAGAGCTTTACTGTCTCTTTGTTGAAACTGTGTTATTAATATATTAGCATTCGGCAGTCAGTCAAGTTGCTTAAATGAATAGACTTTCACATCCACTACTGCCAGAAGATGGTACTACAACATTATGCAAATTTTTAACTCCAAACAATCTCAGCATTGGAAGTCAATTTATAAATAAACATTTATTGAGATACACTTTTTTGACATAGTTTTGAAAACTTGAGAAGCCAAAATGAAGGCATGTATAAAGACCTCATAAAATAAATGCAATATAGTTTTAACTGTTTCTTCTTTATCCAGCAGTAGGTGAAAGATTGCATAATCATATAATGTAATCATCAGAGGTTTCAGAAGTGAAACATCTGCTGGTAATTACATCATCTTTCACCTATGATCTGTTATAGAAGAAACCACAAAACAATTCTACTTAAGACAACAAAACTGAATAATATGTGATATGATGTTTCCTCAGGACGAATTACAAGGATTACTCCATGGAGTCCAGGCTTCACTTCCGGATCCACGCTGCTCTCAACAGCCTCAAAGGTTCTCCGGTCAGCACTCCTTAAGAAGTTTAAACAACAAAAACAGCTCGAATGAGTCAAAACACTCCACAAAATACATTAGGCCACGTCCACAATAAGATCTGGTCTCTGTTTAATCCTGATTAAGACTTTGTTGTCTGAAGGTAGTTCTGGGTTAAAGATCTATAACTATTTCTGTAGTTATTGATCGATGTTGTAATGTCGTGTCAAAAACATGGCTGGAGTTGCATTTTGTTTCATTCATAAAATACTTGAAAATACTCACAATGGGAAAAATTGCATTGGCATCACTTGGAAATAGGATCATTTGTAATTTTGTCATAGGTTGTAATCGCAACAATAGACAAAACACACAGTTTTTTCATGTTTTTGTTAATATGTGAATGTTTACATAAATGCTACATAAAAACATGAAAAAACGTCTTTATTTTTTGCAAGATTAGTTTAAACAGAGTATGACAATGACTGTGACTAAAATCAAATAACTGTTTATGACAAAATCAGGCAAATCCTAGGGCCTATACTTCTTTTTCCAATTGCATATTTTACTAAATTAGGTGTTACATAATACAAATTTAAACATGCTTAAACACTTTTGACATTCATCATAAAACGCCAAATTACAACATTTGATTTTATTATTGTTTTTTTGAAGTTCAGTCCAGTAAATTCAGAGACTTAACACATTACTCTGGAAACTCTTAACTAATATACATATAACCCCAAACTATTTATTAAGGGTTAATACAAATGTTTAATTCAAACAGTATTTCAGACACAAATTATATACTCTGTGACAAGCTATCATAGGTTTTTGCCTTAAAACTACTAACTTTAACTGCGTGGAGTTTGTATGTTCTTCCCGTGTTACCATGGCTTCTCTCAGACTTCCTTTTATCTGCAAAAACATACTTGTCAAGAGTAATTGGGCATCACCGCCTAAGGCCCAAAGTGGAACTAGCGATACTCAAATGGAGATCGGGTCAAAATGATCAAAGTCAGGGATGGTCGAGGGGCACATTTTAAAATATAACATATTTAATAAGTCCACTGTCAATCTTTTATTCAGTTTTCTATTATTTAGGCCCTAGAGTGTAACTATTGTCAAACCGTAGTACCCAAAAAGATTTCAGACCAATTGTATGTATATTGTTGTATTCCAGTAAATTTTATAGGTTTTACAGACACTATAGGGTTGTCATGGTACACTCAACAATATGCCAAAAACACATGTTTGGTTGAAATTGTTGTGTGAATAGACTATAATGCACTTTGTGACTGTGAATGAAACCAAATGCACCTCCGGGTATGTTTTTGAAGAGAAAACAGCATTGTAATCTTTTACTGATTTATGTCTCACTGAAGTCACTTTTGTGCAATATAGGACCTTTAAACTCCATTTTATCACTATGTTCACGATGTTTGTTTACAAGTTTGAACACAAAACACGTTTCTTTTGAGCATATTATTGTGGACGAAGCCTCGAAAAACCTCAAAAAGACCTCATGTAAAAACTTTAAGTGCTTGATGAGAGATTTCTTTCTGTAATACACTTATAATATATTCCTCTTTTATTTTATTTATTATTTTAGCTTTAGCCCTTGTGCCTCCGTTACAGCGTCAGGCTAACAAAATGGTTTCTGATGAGAGCGGAAATGCCAAAAGTTGTTGGACAAATTGACCAAATTTTACAATATTTTATGACTATGATGGTTCAAATGTAGAGTAAACAATATTTTCCTAAAAGCACAGAAAGACATGGACGCACTGTTAGTAATTTATTTTGTTACTTGAAGCGAGATTTTTTTCAACAAGTTGCATGTAAAGTATATAAAACACTGCTGTCGTTATTTATTTCAAGAAGGAATTTGCAAATCATTTAATAATCTGCCCATAGTGACAATTTATAAAGGTGCATTGCGTAACTTTTCTGTAAGGTTTGCCAGCCACTAACAGATGTAACTTCATTCCTGACATGGGAAACGCCTGCTTGATTAAATTCATGTGCGTGTTTATGGACATTTGTAATTAATAATTTTATATTTTATGACTCTACATGAAACACATTCACAGAAAATAAATCAAACCACCAGAAAAGTTACATAGTGCACCTTTAAAACAAACAAAAACACAAAAAACTTAAAGTGCATATGACAGGTTATAATAGTTATCATTCGTTATCAGTCAAGCTACAGTTTTTGAAAATAATTTGACAAATACACGTTGAAAATGTCCAAAAGTAAAGCTTAATTAAAAAAAAAAAAAAAAAAGTTAAAATACAGAGAAAAATTACATTATTTCCTGGCAGTTTAAAAAATTATTTAGTGAAATAAAGATGTATTATTTGTTAAATCACAACTACTGTATAATTTATATGGATTTTGGTGCTGGTTTGTATTATGGTTGCTAGGTAGGCAAATAGGCTAAATGTTTTTTAGCCAGTTATGTTATAAAAAGTAGGAAATTGTTCAAAACAGATTGTTGTCACGTTTACAATTTGTTAAACATCTATAGAGAGTAAAGTTGTACTTTTACATTAGCTTCATGCAGCTGTTAGCAACATTAGCATTTAAGCAATTTTAGCAACAGAAGCACATTTTCTACCCTTGAAATCTTCTTTCCCAGTAGGAATTTCGTCAGTCATGATAATTGTTAGCTTGACTATATGTTCTTTATTTAAACAGCAAGAAATTGATAAAAATGTTCTCTGCTAGCTTTAGCCTTAGATCGCCAATCATATGAGATAAATAAAGTCCGACAGTTTTGTAACTTAGTAAAAAAAACACATAAAATGTAACACTAATGTTAGCTGATCGTGAAGTTTCACTGTTCTGAGCAGTTTGCTAAGGTTTGTTAGCCATTAAACATTGTGTTTTTACCAAAGGTTTTCACATTAAAAGAACTATATTTTGGCTGAGTTGGGCATTGTTCTAGCTATTTCTTACTTGGTTGGTTCATTATGTAAAAGTACCGTAAATTTCACACTATAGAGCGCACCTGAATACAAACCGCACCACCTCAGTTAAATTTTTTTTTTTTTTTTTCAAAAAGTACATATATAAGCTGCACTTTTTTAGTAAGTCTATGAGAATCTGTATTTTGGCTGTATCGCTGTATAAGCAGCAGACGTCATAGCTTGTGAAAAAAGTAGCACCTTATAATCCAGAAATTACGGTAATCTTACTTGACCACTGGGACACACAACACTCACTCCGAGGTCCGACCTACGAGAACAACTAGAACACAGCATCAAATTGCGTAATAACAGGGCTGTTTTAGGGGAAATTTACGCCACTATTACGTAACATTTTCTGTATATTTCCAACCAGGAAGTATAATTGTACAGTACCAAGTCACCAAAATAGCCAAACTAGGGAAAAACAGTCTGTCATATGCACTTTAATTCATTGTAAAACATCACATCTTGCTTTATTCTACTTCATCACTGTCCTGACCTGGGTTGCGTTCACATTTGTCCTAGTTTAAACCTAAACCCAAGTCAAGTTTCAAGCTTAGTTAAAATTTTGCTTTTGTGTGAACTAAATGCTCTTCGTCCAGTACAAAAAAAAAACATCGTCTTGTAAACGACACTTGCACAACTATACGGGCCTTTAAAAATGTTCTAATATATTTTCGTTTTAAGTTTTGTGCATATTAGAAAAACTAGACTGTTCACTAGAAATCAATATAGAAGTAAACAAAAGCAGGGAGAGGCGTGAGTAAATACAGTATGTTTTTGTTGCCTTGTTTCTCAATAATAATAGTTCATGAAATGCAATCACAGCCTTATACCTTTGCAAACAAACAACGCATTTTGACGCGCATTTTTGCAGCAATATGAAAATGAAACACTTATAGCCTTTTGCTGTTTAAATGTTCAGACTAATGTTTTTTTTTTATGGCTTATGTCGTCTTCTAACCTCAGAAAGAATTTATTTTTTATGTCATATGGAATTTCTGTTTTATCCTCCACTGGTCTTCCTCTGGTTTAGGGCTGCACAATTTTGGAGAAAAAAAAAAAAAAGTTTCTCTTGACAGGTTTTACAATATGATTTGCAGTGTAGAATGAAGATGGTAATTTTAGTAAAAAAAAAAAAAAAGTAAATTTGCAATGCTTTACTTTTGTGCTTTTACTCAAGTAACTTGAAGTTTTACCAGAGTCATTTTCCATACATGGAACTGTACTTTGATTTGAATAGTAAACTTCAGTACTTTTGCCATATCTGTTTATTAATAATGGATTTTTAAATTTGTTTCGCCTCAGCCAATCAGCTTCAAATGTTCATTTTGACGTTATGCCTTTTCCAGGCGGCTTTCAGAGAGAGACTTTCCAGATTGGTTACTGAGTAGAACTTAATTTAGAGAGCTACTCAAATCAGTGTAGTAAGAACCGGTTCAATTCTCCCAGGATTTTTTTTTTTTTTACCTTATGTTCATGGTCATATAAACCTGTAAATTACTTCTAAAACGAACAAAATTAGACTTGTTCTCTAGCACATACAAGTAATTCTCTAATAAGATGGTTTATTAGGTTCTTTTTTTTACGTAACATCCACTGTTTTTGCGATTTTGTTTAGATTTTGATGATACATTGTGCAGCCCTATTCTGGAACTCCTTTAACTATAACCTCAACTTCCTTCTGCTTAAATATCCACTGTCTCTAGCTCAATCTGGACTCTTCTAGGCCTGTCACAAGAACACATTTTGTAATACTCAAGGTCTGTAGACAAAATTTAATGTGCGCACCTGAACTATCCCCAAACAAATATTGTAACAGTATAATACAAATGCAAAAACATCAGTTGCAATTGATTATTAAACTATTTACAACCTAAATATGTTCATAGCACAAAGATTAATTTTCAATTGTTACCTGTCAGTCTGTCATTTTTTGAGTGAAATTGAATGATAAGTCGATATTGTGATTATTGTGACAGGCTTAGACACAATTACCTACAAAAAATGGTAAACACTTCTCGGAAGCGACAAAAAGGACAAAAGACAATCACCAAAATGTGCAATTACTAAACAAAACTGCCCACAATAAAGAAAAAGACAAAAAATAGTGAGGCGAATTTATTTTCTGCTAAAATCTTCCATTATTTGAATATGTTCTGTTTAAATTTACGGCAAAATTGAACACAGAATTTTTTTGTAAAATTATGCTAAAATGTGTTTTTATTTATAAATATTACATTAACAAAACACTTTAAAATGAACAAAAGCACAAAACAAATTCTGCCACAAAGATTAAAAGAAATGTTTTATTGATATTACATTTAGTCATTGCTTCTTATGCAAAATTTACAAAAACATTGCATCATGACTAAGATCTATCAAAATGATTTAAGAATTTTAGCTTTTGAACAACATTTTGAAATTGTGAACAGAAATTTCAACATGGCTGGCTTCCTTCTTTATTATGAATGTATCACACAACCTTAAGACCAAAAGTACATGTTGTTTTATGCTTTATTATTGCTTTTATTATTATTATTATTATTATTATTATTATATATTTTATGATTTGTTGTTATTGTTTTTTCTCTTATTGTGCCTGGATGTAAACTCTGTGTCTTGAAAATATTTTAAGATCAACAAATTGTGCAGTAAATGTTTTCAATGCAAAATAAGAATATATTTGTCAAAGAGTTGTGGCAATTGACATTGAATTAGTTTAGTTGAATGGGTAATTTTCTTGTAGTTTTACCTTTTATTCATATTTTTTTGAAGTATGAATGTTTATACTCATTAAAGTACCCTAACCTATGCTACAAATGACAAATTTGATTCTACCGTATCAAAAACTTGGTACTGAAAATCTAATGTAACAAAAGTGCTTTAAAAAACGGTAGTTTAAACAATTTAATGTCCTTTTGTTCACTAATATTCAGAGAGTCAGCTTGGTATTGTTGTTAGCATTGTCGTTAGCATACTGGTATGCATCTTTCCCCAGCTCAGTTATGTCATGACCCTGTTAGCATACTTTTCCAAAGCTCTAAATTTAACTAAATTAACTTAAGCTAACCCTAACATTACCCAGACTTTTGAAGTAAATATTAAATGATAAACATTGGCTAGCATAGCCACCAATGCAAAGTGATGTGATTGTCTGGCATTGTCATCGCCCCACGTTATACCTTTTAGCACGACACAAATGCAGACCAAAATTTCTTCTTTTAAAATCATTATTTATTAGTATACAGCTAATATTGTTGATATTTATTATGAATGTATCTCACAAAAGTTTGCTTGTTGAAAGCCCCAAATGCTACACCTTTTTGAAGCTAACAGTTAGCAGCTGGAACTAGCTTAATTGGGCATATAAGCTTTAAAATGGTGATTATCTTGATTGTAAATCATTTGCTTGGTTGAAATCTGTAAGGAAGCTTTGTGTGGAATAGTTTTGTTTATCTATGTGTAATTATAATCTCAAAATGAATAAAACAACATAAGAGAATTAAAGCTAAAGATAGAAAGTGGGCAATGACTTTCGGGTTGTTATTGTAGTTAGAATTGTGGCTAACTTGCATACTGACAAACATGCTTCTTTATTTTCCCCAGTGCAGTTACGTCATGACCTGGTTAGCATACCTTTCCTCAAGCCCTAAATTTAACCAAACTAAATAAACTAAACCTAAAATATAATCATATAATCATTTGCTAGCATAGCCACTAATGCAAAGTGATGTTGTGGGGCATAACTTGTTTGTGGGGAAAAATTAGGCTACCATTCGAAAGCTCAGAATCCATTAAGTGAACAAAACATGTGGACTGAAGTAAA
The DNA here is from genome assembly GCA_038363315.1 of Mugilogobius chulae. Lineage (NCBI taxonomy): Eukaryota > Metazoa > Chordata > Actinopteri > Gobiiformes > Gobiidae > Mugilogobius > Mugilogobius chulae. The sequence goes on along the minus strand of CM076404.1, from coordinate 24,992,798 downwards.
AAGCTGACAGAATTAACTATGAATTATGTAACTACGCAAGATTATTTTTTGAAAGAATTGTTTGTCCATTGCCACAAACTCTTTTTTTTCTGTGCGTCTCAGTTTGTCAGTGCCTCTCTGTCACGTCTGTGTTTAATGTGTAGAATTTTCTAGAGGCTTTCTGCTTTGCATGTGGAGCTGTAGCCATTTTTAAACAATATTTTACTGTTTTATGCTTTACGGCAGCTTCCAATAACCGCGCTCCGTTATAGAGACCTATACAAATGGTGCAATAAAGTACTTCTCAATTTAAATATTTGTGTCTCTTGTGTTCTTTCATTTGTTCTACTTTGTGAAGTTCTTAATACCATATCATGTTATGTAGTTCTCATGTTCAAATGTTCTTTATCTTGGCTCAAAAAAAGCATTAAGCCAGGGAAAGGAGTCACACTCTTCTTCAGCTTACAGTTAATGATTGTCCTTATATGACTACTGAGTGTAAATGCTATTTTAGAAGCACATTTGTGATGGGTAAATATCAACTAAATAACCTTCTGGACACAACACCTGAAGAATATTACCCCTGTAAGACTAAAAGTATGCCCCCCCCACTTTGTACCTTTTTTTTATAATGCTACTTAAAGTGAAGCTCACCTCCTAAACTCCTCTCACACGATGCACGGTAGCAGAGTGGTTAGAGCTCTGGCTTCCCGGGTCGGACCATATCAACATCTCAAGATCTCTCTGGGTGGAGTTTGCATGTTCTCCCTGTGTCACCGTGGGTTTTCTCCGGGTACTCCCGTTTCCTCTCACCTCCAAAAACATGCATGTTTAGGTTAATTGGGCATCACTGTAAATTTTCCTTAGTGAATTAGAGAGTAAATAGATGTCTGTGAATGAGAGAGTGAATGTTTGCCTGTCTAACCCTGCGGCAAGTTGGCCACTGGGTGTTCCCCGCCTAAGGCCCAAAGTCACTGGGATAGGCTCCAGTCACCCGCGACCCCTAACAGGATTAAGCAGAAAAAAATGAATGAATGAACGTGCAAGTCACAAATAAGTTCAAGTTAACTGGTCATCAGGGTCAAGTAAGTCAAGTCATAGCTTTTTTCCAGATAAGTCAAGTTGTTCCATGTATAAATCATGGCAATTCATACAGTTAAATAAATGAATACAATAATTTATCATTTTAATGATCATTAGGGGGCGCTGTAAAATTGTAAAATGAACAAATGTTTGCACCCAGTCCTATTTTTTGTTTTCAATTCATAAATGGTAATGTATTTAGTAAAATCTGTTTACTCTATAATTAATTAGTAATTAGAAATCTCTTTGTTATTCAAACTGTCACCTTTTTTTCCATTACCTTGAACTTTGTACACTCTAACTAAGTCACACCCAAGTCAAATCACTGTAGTATCAAGGCAAGTATCAAGTCGCGAAGGGTCAAGGAGTCACAAGTCAACTCAAGTCTTCATAAGCCAAGTAAGTCACAACAAGCATAACAAAAAGTTTTACTCGAGTCGAGTCAAAACAGTCTTTTACCTTTGCTACTTAAGTAAATGTAACTTTGTGTTCACTTTGCTCAAGTGGAAAAGACTGCCTGATAATATTAGTTTAAAAATTATATTACCCTTACAAATTACTTTCTTTATCTTAAAAAAGAAAGAAAAAGGAAAAAAAAAACGTAAGATGTAGTGTGTGTCTAGTGTGACAGGAGGCAGCACTGAGCACAACCCGAGCGCAGAAGAAGACAGGTATAAACAACATGGCGGCGCCCACAGAGCACGCGACAGAAAGCACGAGAGAAAGTGATCCAACTAAAGAAACAGACTCTGCTGAAGCTGAACCTGATCCAGACCAGGGCCAAGACGAGACCAAAGACAAGGGTGGCGAGTGAGTGTGTTATATTATTAATGTTCAAAGTCATTTTAGTGAGTGCTCTCTTTAGACTAAGCTTGTTCTAGTTCATTTCTTTTCTTTAGTGTTAGTGTTACTTCATTCTATCTAGACTTTTTTGACTTTTACTCGAGTAAATAAGTCTGTGCACTAGTCAATTAGAATTTTACTTTTAGTCTTGATAAATTCTGATTTAGTCGTTCTCCTGAGGAATTGTCTTGTTCTCATGTGGATTTTTAAACACTACTGTACGACTGTCTGTTGGGAATAACTCTTTCTAAAAGGAGCTAGATAATGTCATATATTTTCTTTAAATTAGTAAGTAAAGTTACACCCTGATTTACAATATCTTGCCCTCACTATGGTATAAAAAATAACCTTTACTGAAACACTTGTAGACTAGCCTATATATATTTTATGATCCAGTAAACCTCAAACATAAATGAATTGGGCTAAAGTGCTCATCATAGTCTATTAGTAAATAAATAGCATTTAATTAAAGGTTTAGTTTAGTTTATTCGAGCTCATATAATATCAACATGCAATGTTCATCAGAATTGAACAATTGAGTTCAACTATTGACAATACATACATTCTTAACAAATACATACAATTATAAAGCTCGAAAGGGAGTGAGAAGAAGTAAAACTTATTTACTCTCACTCCCAACATATTATCTTTTACAATGCAGTTGCGTTCCCTTGAACAATTACGGCTAGTATTATATACAGAAGTAGATGTATTGCTATGTGTACCATGAATGTACAATTACATGCATATAAAAAGATACAATAAATACAATTTACAATAAATACATATATGTAGATACATATACACATGTCCATATATTTAATAAACACATATGCATACACATACAAATAAACATAATACATACACACATGTACATATACGCACATTCTTATATTTAAATTATATATAGAAATTTTCTTATACTTTTGTGAACAAAGCCCAAGTGCTAAATGTAAATATTAGCTTATTAGCTATAGTACATATATTCATACACTATTACATTTTGAAGAAGTAACTTGTGCAACAAGAGAATCATTTTTGACATTACACTGATCTCAATAGATTACATGATAATGACAAAACTACACCAGTTCATCAGCGCTATACTTCGATAATACACTTCCTCTAAATTTTCTTTTAAATTGATTAAGTGTTGAACATTGTTTTAATTGATCTCTCAAATTATTCCATAACCGTACACCGTGCACAGAAATCCACATGCTTCTCCTAGTTGTCCGAGCAATTTGTAATTTAAATTGGAATCTTCCCCTCAGTTGATATCCTCCCTCTCTTTCATTTGTAATTCATTTGTAAATGTATTTATATCTGGCTTAAAAGTCGATAAGGCAAGAAATTATTATCACTGTTTTCTTGGAGCCAGATCACAATTTCTATTTGATCACAATTCTTGTAGACTTGCTTTTTAGGGAAAGTTTTTTTTTTTTTTAACAGAAAGTTCCTTAACTGTCAGTGGCTAAATCTAACTGTCAAAGGCTGACCACTGTTACCAAATAAAAATAAAAAACCCAAAACAAGTGATCTTAGCTCAAAAAGTTATTTAAAACAAAATCAATTAATTAGAACATTGTGTCACCGCAAAACACGTTTTTAAAAATCCGTGTTTCAGACACAAATGGATTTTGTCAATCTAACCTGAAAAACTTGCAAAATTTCACCTCTTTTATGACTTGAAAATTCAGTCCATAAAAGCACAACTTTCCAAATTATTGATCATTATAGTGAAGCGCAGACCTGGCAACTCTGAGGCTTAGAGAACTTGGTTGGAACAATAGTCTGCATTTTTGCAAACGGATGCATTAGATAGAAAAATGGGAAACCACGCTATGACAGTTTAATCAAAAAAGCAGATTGTGACAGGGATGAGCTCATGATTAGATTTTTATCACAATATTGAATGAAAGAGTGAATGATAATCTCTGTCCGTAATATAGAATTATGTACACCAGTTCATATTTTGACAGGTCTGATGGAAGTGAAGATGAAGACGAGGAGGAGGAAGAGCGCCCTCCTCGGGTCCTGGACACTCCGGAGGACCTGCGCCTCGAGGCCATCGCCAACTCCATCGCGCTGCACCCGAGCAGAGACGTGATCGTGTGTGGAGATGTGGATGGAGATGTGTACGCCTACGAATACTCCTGCACCGAGGGCCAGACCAAAGAGCTGTGGTCCTCAGGTAGGCTCAGGATATATATTTAACAGATCAACAAGCTAACATCTTACCAACATGTTCACTTCCTGTTCAGTTTATTTCCATAGGGTTTTTTACTAAATCAGTGTAAAATAAGATCAGCGGTTTGTGAATGCTTTTCTCTGACAACATGGTAAAGACTTTGCAAATCAGGAAAATACTTGGTTGTCTGTTAATACTAACGCTAAAGTTTGGTCATTTAAAAACAGCTTTCATGCACTATTACTAGAGATGAGCAGATTCTGTTTTTCTGTCACGATTCTATTATTGTCTTGATATATGGGTCAGGATTCGGGTATACCTTGATTTTATTAAGCCTCACAAGCACAAAAAAATACTTTTTCTCGGAATTTGCTAAATAAAACATATCTTTTTAAAAATAACATGATTTCTTTAATGTACCACCTGTAGTTTTTAATGATTGAAGTCAGGTTTTTATTAAGATAATGTCTTAAAAGTTAATATTTTCATGTCATTTCTTTGTCAATTTTGCAGAACAAAACAGAACAGAAAGATTAATTGTCATTGTCACAGAGTACAATGAAATTACGTTTGGAGTGAGCCCCTGGGCCGCTGCAGCTTTTGCGCGCCGCCACTCGCTTTTCCATAAATGAAATGCAAAGCAAGTATACAACAAAAACACATAACAACACATAACAAACACAGTACACGTGGTCACGTGATGGGATTTTTTGTGAGGAGTGGGACGGGGAAAGAAAGGCAAGAGGCGGCAGATGTTATAGACAGGGGATGGGTAGGGTAGGGGCCACGGCAGAGATGTTAAATTTTTGTAAACCATAAAGTGACAAAATGACAAAATTCATCTTCGATAAGAATATATCGACCAACAATGGAGTCATCCTTTTCGTAACAGCACAAAAATGACAACACAGAACCATACATGACCACCATTAACAATTTTGAACAATTTGATAATATTTTTAGAATTGTCCCTAACAATTACTCTTTACAGCTAACGAGTTCATCGTAAAAATAGGCTTTTATTTCATTAACATATTGATTATATACACATTATTTTCAATGAAAATATCTATTGAAGCCAAATGGAGAGATTAGTTTTATATTTTCTCTCTTTTTTTTACATTTTACTCTTTACATTTTTGAATATGCATTGTTAGTAATATTAAACTAAACAATATTAGCTTTATAAACGTGTCTGCACTTATGAACCGACTAATTAATTTCTTTGAATATTGGTACTTTACACGTTTTTTTTTTTTTTTTTTTTTTTTTCAGGGCATCACATGAAGTCTTGTCGTGCCGTTCGTTTCTCGGAGGACGGACAGAAGCTGTTTTCCGTGTCTCGGGACAAAGCCGTGCACATTTTGGACGCCGAGACGGGAAAACTGGTCACGAGAATCAAAGGAGCTCACACGGCCCCCATCAACGCTCTTAAACTCATCGACGAAAACCTGCTGGCCACTGGAGACGACGGAGGCACACTCAAGGTTCAAGTACAGTCATCTTCCATTTGTAGAGAAAGCACCATCAGGGGAGCCATCTGTACCAGGAGCAGAGATTAGTAATATTGTTTTTCTGTCTAATATTGAAGTATTTGTGTCCATGTGAAGGTGTGGGACATGAGGAAAGGGACGTCCATCATGGATCTCAAACATCACGACGACTACATCAGCTGGATCACAGTGGACCAGGCCAAACGGATTCTGCTCACTGCCAGGTCTGCTCTAACTGACCTTCTCTTCTTTGTTTGAATATCCAGCTACTCCCTACATTCTATTTCAAGTCAAGTCAAATCAATGTGTTTTCGTAGAGTCCAAAATCACTTCTGAGGGCTTCATTAGATTGTTGATTTCGTGAACAGATATGGTAACTGTCTTAAAGCATCTTTTGTCCTTAGACCCTTCTTCTTGGCAAGGACAAACTTTAAAACAGAGTGAAAAAGAAAGAGAGATCATACTAAGAATGTAAAATGATGTTCCTTAATCTACGTAAAGTTGTATTTTTATTAGCTGATAGATGATTGAGAGTTATTGTTCTGCAGTATAGATTATTTCAATAGTTGCAACTGAGTAAAAAAAGAACATTTAGTTACAGCTTCTAAGAGAGGATTGGCTATAGATCCGTAGACTAAAGCTGTTCTTTCATGATTAAAATTAGTAAAACTTTGTAAAATGAGTAAAAGTTTTATTACAGCCCTATTTTCACTATGCCTTCTTTAGAGTTGTAGTTGAGCAATTAGTTTACTATACTGCAATATATCTAGCCTTGCTTAAAATAACTTAAGCCCCCACCCTTTAGAATTTTAATCTGCCATTGGGTAATTTTACCTGGATAAGATTTAAGTGCTTTCTTATTGTAGAATATTTCTCTTACGGCTGTTTATGAGAGATTTTTTAATTAATTTGTGGTAATTTGGCAATTGATTTGGCTCAAAGTAAGAAAAAGTGTCGTCAAACAAGACAAAAACCGTTTGAAACCAGAAAATAATCGAGTTTCATTTCATCAGCATTTCTGAAAATAGGGTTCAAATCTTAAAAACAAGCAGTTTAACTTGTCTTTTTTGCAGTCTAAAAAGGGTTGCCCAGGATTCAGAGCCCTCACTTCACAAGTTGCAAAGAGTGATTCACTGCGGTTACATGATCAGGGAAATCAGACTAGGCTAGAAAACCGGACTCTACTTGGTTTTCCTCTCAAACCGGTTGGACCAGTTTTGCTCCTGTTTACATGCACAAGAGTAAACCGATTACCCTGGAGAGACTGGTCCTGCTGTGTCAGATTTACTACTGCATGTAATTTGTTGAATTACTTTAACATTATTAATGTTGTTTATTTTTATTAACTGTTTGTAATACTGTTTGTTAAATGACACACAGTTTTTTTCTGGAACATGTAGGACTGTTTTAAACATTTAGAACAGTGTTAAACATGAAGTTAAATGTGAGATTGTGTGTGATGCTTTGTGCAAGGCACATTATAGTTCTAAAAGTCTTAATTTATTGTTGGAAGGTGCAGTGGTCAGAGCTTGTGAGCATGCTCAGTTGCATTTGTCCAGCTGCAAACTGATTGTCTTTTTACATGACGTCTGAAATCAGACTACAATCCGTTGGGACCATGTGCGCCAATTGGTTTTCTGAAAACCAGTTTACAGCTCCTCAATAGGTCTGCCTGGGTTTACACATGCGCTTTGGAAAACCGGTTTAAATCGGACTAAGCTAGTTATCCAGTTTTCCTGGCCTCCATGTAAATGCCCTGATTGATTCTGCAAAAATCTGTGACGTTTTTCAGTGTCACGTGATATTTTTTCTTAATTTTTTTTGTGGTAAGCAGCCATGTGGGTTTTCATCTTGGAGTCGATACGTGTCCCAGATTGGCTAATTAATACTAATTAATAATATATGTTTTTGTTCATCCTGTTTTCTTAGACTTCCTCACTCTAACGTCTCCTCTTGATTTCAGTGGCGACGGGACGATGGGCGTGTTCAATCTAAAGCGCAGACGTTTCGATCTTCAGTCGGAGTTCCAGAGCGGAGATCTCACTTCTGTAGCTCTGATGAAGCGTGGGAAGAAGGTGGTGTGCGGCTCCAGCGAAGGGACCGTTTACATCTTCAACTGGAACGGTTTCGGAGCCACCAGTGACCGCTTCGCCATCAAAGCTGAGTCTGTGGACTGTATCCAGCCCATAACAGACAGCATCATGTGCACTGCTTCCATGGATGGGTACATACGGTGAGTGGAGAGGTCTAAGCGTATAAAGCGGCCAGCTACAATCATTTATTGCAAAATTATTACGTATCAAGCGTTTTCTTTTGATTAAATTGACAGTCAAAATGTTCCAAATTATAATTAATGATGTATAATTTACTGTAAAGCACATTTTAATTCAAATACTGTTTAGTTTCACCTTGTTTTGTAATCTGAACCTTAACCACTGTAAAACTATAATACTTATTTACTACAAGGACTAAATTGAGTAATAATCTCTCATGGGTGTTAATTTGATGATTTTTTTTTTAATTTTAGAAAGCCCTCTACCCCGGATCATCATAAAATATTTTAATATATCAAATATTTTCCAGATTAAAATTTCCCAGACATCAGTGGTACAAATCCAGAGGTTTTCTGTTCTGTTTTTGGTTGCTTAGATTATTATAGGCTCGTTTTCCACATACAGTATTTGCCGTCAAGGGCATGTTTATAAAAGCATGTCGGCAGCAAGCTAGTTTTGTATATTCCTCTTCTGCCAGTAAATGAAGCTCTATCTCAGCTGATGAGTAATCATGTATGTGCTTTCAATAGGTAACATGCTAGTTTTTAAATTTTGTAATTGGTATTTAAAGCTGTACTGTGTAACTTTCTGGAGGTGAAAAGTCAACTACACAATTCACTAGAATTAGAAAAGTTAAAACTATACTTTCTGAATGAATCTACATAAAAAAAATACATACAGCAACCTATTTTTTGAGGAAACAAAGGTGAGTGGCCCTCTTCCAGACTAAATACCAGTCCTGTTTTTGATCATGCAAGCTCACTCAAAGCAAAGACACAGATTTTTATTATTTATTTAGTACAACAAAGAAATCTAAATAGCAAAAGCATGCTTTTATTCAAGTCTATTTTTAAATACCTACCTTTAAATAGCAGTGCCTACTTTTTCAGATTTTTTGGGTTTGGTTGTTTCAGTGCAAAGTTTCAGGTTAAAAAGTGCTAAACTTAGTATGTGCCAATCCTGGCCAATGTAATTTCTAATAGAGTTGTAACATCCACAGGGATAAACCAATAATTTGCTTCTCTCCACTTTTACCTTCTCTTTTCATCTCCTTCTTTACGCTTCCAACACATCCACTGTGCCAGCTCTGTTTGAAATGTGAGTTTTGAGTGGAGTTTAGCGTCACTTTGATGACATGTTGAAAAACGTATGACAATCAAATACTGCATACATTGTGTCCTCTTATCTAATCTATCTTAAAGAAAAAATATGATGCATTTTCTGCATTGTTTTTGTCCGTCAAACCTACTTCCAAGCTCCGCCACTTTGGAATATTATGGAACTGACAAAAAAAACTGTCGTAAAGCACACGTGACAGTCGTGCATTTCCCACACCAGGAATTAAGTAAGAGTTCTACTGACTGCAAAAGGAATTACACAGGGGACAATAAAACCAATCTTGACTTTACACAATTCTGGATTATTTATAAATTTAAAAAGAGTGCAAAATATCTACTGTAACTATGACAAAACTAGGACATTCAGAACAGTGTATTATTTTGCAGCTCAGGAATCAAACCTCAGAATGAAAGTCATCTCACAGGCAAACCTTCAACTGCATTTTAGATGAGGAAAATTTTAGAACAGGATTAAAAAGACAAAAAGTCAATTCAGCAAAATACGTGCCCGTTTACAGGCGTTTTTGTAGCTCAAAAACACAAAAACAAACAAAAAATACAATGCTTTATCTTTTTTCTTATATAGTTGCCTAACTTTTTATATGTAATTTTTTCCTCCCAGAGCTATAAACCTGTTGCCGAACCGCGTGATCGGCTGCGTGGGTCAGCATGTCGGCGAACCCATCGAGGAGCTGGGCCGGACACACTGCGGACGCTTCCTGGTCAGCTGTGGTCACGACTCGCTGGTCAAGTTCTGGGACATCAGCTCTCTGCCCGAATCCAAAGTTCAGGAGTACCGCAAGAGGAAGAGGAAAGACGGTCGGCTCAAATCCCTCAGCAAAAAGGCTCACGGCGAAAACGACTTTTTTTCTGGACTGGTGGACGAGACGGAAAACAAACAGGAAGAAGGAGAAGAGGAGGAAGAGGAAGAGGAGGATGGTGACAGTGACAGTGACTGATGTGAACACCCATAATGGACAAAGAACAAAGACCTGAATGATAGTTATTGAAAAACTAAAACTGCATTTAAATAGAATAGAAGCAACTGGAAGCAAAGGTGAAGTAATTCATAATGTAACAATTAAAGGACATGTTTGCAATATTTGTTTTTGCCTTTAAATGTGCTCTTAAAGAACTTTACTTTGGAATCTCATGTTCATTTTTTAATTAAAAATATATACAGTCGAAAGCAAAAGTTTATATATGTTATACAAAACAGACTTTGAAAAATGTCATTTAAAATGTCTAAAAAAAAAAAAACAACAACTTTCATTCAGACATTTTGTTAAATCTCATTGACCGAAAACAGAAAAAAAAAAAAATTATTTTATGTCTGACAGTGAGAAAAAAAAAGCTTTTGTGTAGTAAAGATTGTATGTAAATTTGTGGTTTCAACTGTAGATTACAAAACAGTTTGACTTCCTTTTCAGTCTGGTATTTAATGTGAAGATTTTTCTTCTAAACTGCAATGGTTTTTCTAACCCCCAGCACCACCTGAGGCTAATCAGGTTTTTGGGAGTTTTCTATAAAAACGAGACTAAGCTAAACCCTGGCTTTTTAAAGGTGCTATATGTGATTTTTGTTTCCTTAAAAACATAAACAAACGCTAACATTTAATTTACTTTTTTTTTTTTTTTTTTACACTTCAGTCTACATGTTTCGCTCACTTACCTAATGCATTTTGAGCCTTAGAATTGTTCAACACGATGTGTTTTAAGCTTTTCTCACAGCTGTTATGTGTCTGTATGCTAACGGTAGATGGGCAGAAAGCTAACAATAATAGATGTGCTTTATGGTTTTTAGTGAATAAACTAGACACCACAGATTTTCACCTGAATTGATAGTTTAACAAGATATCTGTGCTGGGCGAAATATATTGTAAGTTATTTTAGTGTAAAAAGTCGGGTATAGTTCCTTTAATCTTCATGTTGAAATTGGACAATGTGTTTCTTTCCCTGCCACCAAATGGTGCTCTCACAATAAACATTGTTCTAGCCTTGTCTACTCCACAAAGTTACACTAGCTATTATCCTGTACTGTATTACTATACATTATTGTCTATAGACACTTTTTTAATAAAGAAAATATTTTAAAATTGTGACAGCAAAACTTGTGCGGGGTTTGAAAGTTGTGAAAAGTTCATAATTTTCATAGTGAGCAAAACATGCAAGTGCAAAATCTCTCACAGTAGAAACACAGATTTGTTTTTTTTATTTAATTTTTTTTAAAGACATCTTAAATGCAAAAACATGCTTTTTTTTAAAAAAAAATTAGAAGTCTTTTTTTGTTTGGAAAGTTCCACAGTGCACCTTTAAAGTGAAACTAAACGCAGAATCAACTTTTCTTTTTCACTGTCAAACTGTGTGTTTGGAGTCAAAATTAAAAAATCTACTGTTTCCAAGCCTTCTTTGGACAAATTTGTGCAAACTTGCTCACTTTGCAGCTATGTGTGCAAAAACCTGTCACACTGAGTTGACGCCACAGTCACGCAACCCAGGTGGACTAAAAACTTCTCTGTGGCAAGTTGGAAAGCGGTCTACACTACACAAAAACATCATCAGCCATTTGGCTCAGCTGGACAGGCAGGCGCAAAGCCTTAGGGTTGCAGGTTTTAATCTTGTGTCAGTGTCAGTGTTTTTGTCTGTTTTCAATTTTAGAAAATACTCACATGAGCTTTTGTTCTTATGTAAAGGAAAAGTTTTATACATTTGTCTGCAAAAGTAATAAAAAGAAGCTTGACTTGCAAGTAAGAAACTAGACCTCACCACACAAAACTCGCATCACTCGCCAAGCTTGCTGTCCATATTTCCTTCTGTCATTTGGGCATCTCCCACTTGTGCGAGCCTGTTGTGGGGGCAGTTGTGGGGGGAGTAAATTTCTGATTGCGTGTTTAGCCTCACTTTAAATGGGACATGACTTCTTCCACAATGCTTAAAAGCAGTGGTCTCCAACCTGTACCTTGGATCTACCAGTAGCTCGCCACCACTTTCAAGTAGCTCGCCAAAGGATTTTTGAATCATACAAATTATGCTTTATTACTCAAATTTTATTTACAATGTGCCTATTTTTACTGTATATGTATCTTTAGATGCCTAATTGTGTCCACTTCTAAATAGATATTGGCTAAACTTTCATAATATAGACCTTTTATCTATGCCACAGTTACTTCAGTTTTTGGTAATCTCTAAAAGTAGTAGCTCGCCACCAGTTTTCTTTTGCAAAATTTGCTCTCCTGGCGAAAAAGGTTGGAGACCCCTGGCGTAAAGAAACCGTATGCACAACTAGTGGTTCTAAAAAGGTATTACAATCACAGATGAACTTGGGTTGCCAGATTGTGAAAAGGCCTATACATTAAAGATTAGAACCTACTGACCAATTAGGATCAAAGTTTGTTATGAATAACAAACTTTCTTATACACCTGACTCTTTGTTATGGTTTGTTCCCAAGAATAACATTTCTACACATTGTGGGTGGAGCCAAATGAGAACTGTGTGGAATCAGCTTCAGGTTTGAAGAAACCAAACTGGCAACCCAAATGAGAGCGTCATGTGACACTCATTCTGCTTTTTGATGGGATACATCAACAAATGAACATCATTCACACTGCTTTTTAAATTAGTAATAATAAGTCAGATTTAAAATGCCTTTCAATCAAAATCAGATACATTTGTATCTGTGTGACACATTTAAGTAATGTTTATGAAATATGAAGTCAAAATGGTATGGTTCCTTTTAAAGGTGGTGAGGTTGTTTTCCTCTAACTATATAAAGCAGACAGGTCACTTAAACACAATTGACAGGATAATAAAAGATGACAAACAAATACAATACAAATGACATGAAAATGAGATGGAAATATGATGCATGTAATTTACCTTCTCAAGTTTGACCAGCATTCACATTTAAACATAGTTGTGTAATGTCACTCTTTATAGTCCTACAATTACATAGTCCTGAGTTAAAAAAAATCTGATACTAATCTACTTTAAAAGTATGATGTTTATGATTAGGGCTGCAACGTATAATTGTTTTGGTTATTTTTGTCAATTTTTTTGGTTGATTCTTTCCTTCCATTAAATGATATATTAAACTTTTTATGAAATTTCATCAAAAATAATGTTTAGGGAGGTCAAAAATGCTTGAGTTCATTATTTTTTCCTTTAGATACAATACATTTTCTTACTTTAAGTTAAAAGAGTAATTTTTTAAGAACAAGGTGTTTTCTAAGAAGTGACTTTTGCAGAACTCAAAATAATATGTTCTTATATGACCTTTAATATGACCTTTTAACTTGCCAAGATAGGGGATGCAGTGTCATTTTTTGCATGAAAACTACTTTTTTTCTATTAACAAGCCTTTTTTACATATGTGCAGGCTTTGTACCGTCGTGGGAAACTTGTTAAAAAAAAAGTTAATATGATTTCTATTCTAAATTTTGTAATTGTACTGGTTTTAGAAAAGTTATAAAAAGTGACTTTTTTTTGGGTTAAATAGTGCGTTATTATTTATGACAATAATTAAAGATTTAATAATTAAAGGAATAATCAACTTGTTATTAAAGGAAACCCATTATATAAAATCTACTTTTTCTGAGTTTTGAACAATGTTACAGCAGTGTCTCATAATTACTTTAACCAAAGTTGTATTTGGAATGCATTACTGCATGTTTGAGTAATCTGCATTGTCCTGCAGCTGATGTTCCAGTGCTCAGAAAATCCCTGTCGTCACCTTCCACCTATCCCCGCCCACTCCTCTGTATTTACTTGTGATTATTAAAAATGTGTTTAGTAGTCACTTTCCAACAACAAAAAATAGTAATTTAAAATCTGGGGCTTATTAAAGCACATTTTGACAACAAAAAAAAAACAGTTTTGCTGTTTTGAACAGGAAGTCAATGGACCTGTTTCTATTTCTCAGCTGTATTAGATCGATTTTGTGTTTTACAATAAACAAAATGTGAATTATTAATCCACATAAGCCACAGTTTCTTCCTAAATATACCGAGAAATCACAATAGTGTCTCCTTTAATAGATTAACTTGCTGAAGAATATTAATGATGATGTTTAATTGAACAATATGATGATAATAAAGCAAGCACATAAACATGTGTGATCTTTACTGTACAGTAGCAGTTAGCAGAACACTCTAGGCAAGAGTTTTTCAAATATCATAGGGGCCCCTCTTCAGACTGGGGCCCCTTGTTAATTTGCCTTTCCTATCGCTCTGGCTCTGTTTGTGTTGTTGATTTGTAAATGGAAAAAGAGCTCTTTTTCCATTTTGGTGGTATTTGACTCTTCTTCTTGCTGCTCACGAGTCGCAGAGTGATCTGTGGAGTCAGGCCTTGATTCTCCAGTTTTTCTTTGAGCTGCAACGAAGGTTTGCTTTTAGAGATTAAAGACAACAAAAACATTCAAATAAAATAAACTTGTAATACTTTAAACGCACACAATGTAACTTTTTACCCCAAAAAACAGACTTGTTTAAAACTATGCCATTTTGTATTTTTTTCCTCAAAAACATAAATGTCTATCTTTGCTTTTACTTTAGGCCTAAAGAAGGGTGTGCTCTTGCTAGTTTCAGTAGAAAAAAAAAATCACTTTGTGTCTGCATAAAGAATGTTTCAAACTTTGTGTTTCAATGGGATTATTCACTTGATTTTACGCATTGAAAAAGTTACACAGTGTGACTCTAAGACATTTATTAAAACTAGTTTGAAGTGTCTATGACAGGTTGGACTTTGCATTGAAACAGTTATTTTCCCAAACGTTTCAAACATCCCAATTTAGCCATTTTGATTAAAATTCTACTTTCTGTGGATATTTTATGTTTCAGTTAATAGCTTTTTGACCATTAATTAAGTATAATAAGAAGTGCAAATCATAACCTTAATCATAACTAGTACTTATAAATGTCTCATAAATAGTATAGAGGTGTTACCTGCTTCAGAACATTGCTCTGAATGTATTCGTCAGACAGTGAAGTGACAGAAAGGATTTTTGTTTGGACAAACGCTGAAAGTACACACAAAGTGAATTAGTCACGCACATACACACACATTTACATAAGCTTACATGGCCAATCTAAACATTTACCTGAACTTGTGGGCATTGCTGAAACTGTATCTGTCATTTAACAAACAAATACATTCAAAGGCTATTTAATTCTCTCTTTGTTTACATCATTGTGAATAGAGTTCTCACCGTTTCTCACTGTTACAGTCACACTCCGAAACTCTGACTGGTAATAGTTGTTCAGAGGGTTTTCACTGAGGACACATGAACACTTTATTAGTACTTTATGTCATTTTAAAGGGCAGTTTTAACAACAAATTAATACTGCCTTAATTTTGGTGTGGGAATAATGGTAAATATTACTTGACGAGCAGAAAATAGCACATGAACCTTTGACCTCTCCCACCTCTTTTCCACTTAACATATTTTAATAAAAAGTCAAAATGTTAAAAATACATTTCCTCAGAACAATCTTTTGGGCAAAGGAAGTTGTTAGTTCACTTGTTTACTCTGGAAGGTGTGTTTAACAAATTTCCTTTTGTTACAACCACAAAATCATTTAAAATTACCATAATTTCCATAGCAAACGGTAACGGAGCAGTTTCTCACACAGCGCTACTGTATATTCTTAGAAAGGTATTCAGAACTCTCTACAGCTCCAGGAACTGATTTCCTTAAAGTACTTCATTGATTCAAAGTGTGCTGTTGTTTTTCTTACCCGATTTTTAAACCCGATTTTATTAAGAAAACAACATAAAATCAGTTTTGCTCCTGCATCATCATCTACATCTATTGATAGAATGTTTGTTTTTATACCAAAATAGCAGAACTTCGTTGCATTCTTAAAGTTTTGAAAAAAATAAAATAAAAATGTATTGTGGTGAAAAAATGGTGCTGGGTGGAGGAGGGTTGTGTACAGAAATGGTGCTGAGTGTAAATGTGGTGCTGGGGTGGAGGAGGGCTGCGTACAGAGATGGTGCTGAGTGTAAAAGTGGTGCTGGGTCCAGACAGGGCTGCGTACAGAGATGGTGCTGAGTGTAAAAGTGGTGCTGGGGTGGAGGAGGGCTGCGTACAGAGGTAGTTCTGAGTGTAAAAGTGGTGCTGGGGTGAAGGAGGGCTGTGTACAGAGGTAGTTCTGAGTGTAAAAGTGGTGCTGGGGTGAAGGAGGGCTGTGTACAGAAATTGTGCTGAGTGTAAAAGTGGTGCTGGGGTGGAGGAGGGCTGTGTACAGAAATTGTGCTGTGTGTAAAAGTGGTGCTGGGGTGGAGAAGGGCTGCGTGCTGAGTGTAAAAGTGGTGCTGGGGTGGAGGAGGGCTGCGTACAGAAATGGTGCTGAGTGTAAAAGTGGTGCTGGGGTGGAGGAGGGCCGTGTACAGAAATTGTACTGTTTATAATAGTGGTGCGGTGGTGGAGAAGGGCTGCGTGCTGAGTGTAAAAGTGGTGCTGGGGTGGAGGAGGGCTGTGTACAGAGATGGTGCTGAGTGTAAAAGTGGTGCTGGGGTGGAGGCGGGCCGTATTCAGGGGAGTAGTTTTCCAAGTTAGCCCTAATAACATACATTTTTGGCTACTAGAAAGTCTTGTTTATTGGCCACATGTCACCCACTCTTCAATAAAGAACACTTTGAAAAGTTTGGCAATGATGCAAATGCTTCCCGTCACTAAATCTCTTTGTTGATTCGTGAAGGAGTGGCAGGATTACATATTCAAATGCAATGCAAAACAGTGAAAGAAAGATAAAAAGACGCACTGTGTGTCTATTCAAAACGTACGTCGAGATTAGGACATCTTTAAAAGCAAAGTGAACGAGCAGAATACACTTCACGCACCATTAAATCAACATACCTGAAGAGAAAATTGGCGAATATAACGAAGAAGCTGACAGTGATATTCTTCCCCATGTCAGCTTCAGAAGGAGTCCATCTCAGCTCAAAATGGCCGTTTCCTAAAGTCGAGTTGGTCATGTTTTCTGGGCCAAACACCAGCAGATCATAAAAACTAGAACACACAAAAAAATGCAGAATTAAAGTTTATATACTGTACATACGTAGTATTAGGAACATTTTAGATTTTTTTACCTGGTTGGAGTTTCCACGTAAACAGGTATGACCAGGGTTTGGTTCACAGAGACATGAAGATAAGTGTCGTCGGCTGGAGTCGTGGGCAAAAAACGAGGCTCTATAAAAGAACAAATGATAATATTAATATGATTTTGTTATACGTGAAGAAACTCTCAAACTCACCGTTCACAACTGTCACCACAAGACAACGAAACTCAGACTGATGCGTGCCAGACCTGCGGGAAGTGTAAAAGTTTGAAATTTAGGTTTGTTTTCAGATTAGCAAACGTTTGCAGCAGTTGTTTCCTGTTTATTGGTACTTAGCACTAGCATCAAGACCAAAAGGTAGTGCATAGGGCAACTAACATTATCCAGACGCAATGTGTTATATATAGAGGGGTTAAAAAAGCAAAATGTGGGGGGCGCAACCGAGCACCGAATGGAGTAGACGTGTTTTGCAGAGCTCTCCAAACTCTCGCTATTTTGTAATTATTTTACTCTTCTTATAAGTGTCCCTGATTCTCCAAATACAACAACCTAAGAATGCCGACATGATGAGACCAAAAATTAAGAAACAAGACAAATCTCCCTGTGAGACCAAAGCAGACGAGCGAGCCGAAGATCCTGAGCTAGCGCTAGCTGAATATGATTCTGCTAATGATGCTAACACTGGCAACATGAAAATGGATGACGAACCCAATGAAGTTTTGCGAGCTACCCCAGATTTGAAAACTACGATGAATGACAGATTCAATATACACGAGGAGTCTCTATCATCAACAAAAGTGTCTGTGGCGGACCTCTGTGCCCGGATGCACGAAGTTGAGAAGGCTAGCTCTGACCACGAGAACCGTTTATCACTTGTTGAGATAACACTCGCAGGAATCCGTTCTGGAAACAACTTGCTTCGCAAGAAAGTTGTGGACCTAGAGGATCGTTCACGACGCCAGAATATTACAATTGTGGGTCTGCCGGAGAAAATTGAGAACGGACGTATGGAAGATTTTCTGTCAAGATTCCTCCCAGAACTTGTGGGTCCTGATCTTTTTGACAAGCCTGGGGTCAAATGCAGAGGACAAATTTCCCTACGGGGACAATAAAGTGTACCTTAACCCTCCTGTTATGTTACGGGTCAAATTGACCCGTTTCAAAGTTTGAAGAGATAGAAAAAATACTTTTAAGTATTTTTTCAGTATGAAACTTCTTCTGCTTGCCTTATTTTGTATAATAAACATCTTATGAAAAAATGGTTAATCTTACATGTTTGCAACCACCCCCTGCACATTTATATTGCATAGATACTGTTCGGGTCAATTTGACCCGGAAGTCAAACTGGAGATAAAAAGGTGTCATAACGCCAGACTATTTCTTTCTTTGTAACTGTGAGATATTTCACCTCAATCACACACACAGTATCAGTCACAAACTCACACATACTCACACCTACTACAGCATCAGTCACACGCACACACATACACACATGCAGGTGTAATGTCTATTGATGAGAACCGTTCATATTCTCGCGGGAAAACTCCACCCACACATGTGCAGGTGTTATGACTTTTTATGAGAAACATTTATATTCTCGCGAGAAAACTCCACCCACATTCAATGGACACTCAGCAGGGGAGGGGCAAAACATATAAAAGATTCTCTGCATGGGAGTCCTACCAACATTACGCTCTGTCAGGCAGACCCTACAAAATGAGCTGCAAAAACAAAAGGATGACAGTCCAGGAGGCTCTGGAAGTCATCATTGACCATGACAGTGAAATAGAGGAGGGTGTGTCTGAAGATGAAGATTATCTTGAGATAAATTCTGATTCTGAGGATTCTGATTTTGAACCAAATGAGGGGATTGCTGTACCTATTCCTCAAAGCAAGACATTTTTGTCAAAAAATGGTGAAATACAGTGGTCTTCATCCCCAAATATGCGTCAGGCAAAACTTTCTGCAGAAAACATAATAAAGACAGTGCCAGGGCCCACTAGGATGGCAGTGACTCGTGTGACTGACATCAAGTCAGCGTTTGAGCTGGTCATGCCAGATTCAATACATAAAATCATATTGGAAATGACTAATCTAGAAGGGAGGCGTGTTTTCGGGGAGAAGTGGAAGGAGATGGACAAAACACATTTAGATGCATATTTGGGGCTCCTCATCCTGGCTGGGGTGTATAAGTCAAACGATGAATCAACAGCCAGTCTGTGGGATGCAGAGACAGGCAGGCCTATATTTCGAGCCACAATGTCTCTGGAGACTTTTCACATTTTCTCCAGAGTAATCCGATTTGATAATCGAGATACAAGAGCTAGTAGGCGGGAAAGAGACAAGCTGGCAGCTATTAGGACATTGTGGGACAAGTGGGTAGAGCAACTTCCACTACTTTATAACCCAGGCCCTAATATCACAGTGGATGAAAGGCTGGTGGCATTCAGAGGTCGCTGCCCATTTAGGCAATACATGCCTTCCAAACCAGCTAAATATGGAATAAAAATCTGGGTAGCATGTGATGCAAACACTAGCTATGCATTGAACATGCAGGTGTACACTGGAAAGCCAGTTGGAGGAGCCCCAGAGAAGAATCAGGGCACAAGGGTCGTACTTGACATGGTAGAGGGTCTCAAGGGTCACAACATAACCTGTGACAATTTTTTCACAAACTACAACTTGGGTCAGGAGCTTCTAAAGAGGAAGCTCACAATGGTGGGAACTGTCCGAAAGAACAGGGCTGAACTCCCAGCTGAGCTGTTGGTGATCAAGAACAGGGCCCCTCAGTCTTCATTGTTTGCCTTTACAGACACCACAGCCTTAGTGTCTTACTGCCCCAAAAAGGGAAAAAATGTTGTGCTCATGAGCACTCTGCACAAAAATGCTGAAATCAGCACAAGAGAAGACCAGAAACCACACATGATCCTGGAGTACAATGCCACCAAAGGGGGGTAGACAATTTGGACAAAGTAACAGGATCCTACAGCACCAAACGAATGACTGCGCGCTGGCCATTGGTCATCTTTTATAACATCCTCGATGTATCGGCCTACAATGCATTTGTCATCTGGACTGAGATCTTTCCTGAGTGGAACGAGTCAAAGCTGTACAAAAGGCGCATATTTCTTGAGGAGCTGGGGAAGGCGCTTGTGACACCGCACATCCAACGGAGGCAGCATCTGCCAAGGACCTCAGCCGCTGCATCCACAGTGAGGGAGATCCAGGAGAGGACTGCACCAAGTACACCAGTGCGTGAGGTAAGTAAGTATGTGTGTGTTGGGGTTTGTGGGTGGGGGAGTGCCTGTGTGTGTGTATAAGTGTACAGTATGCGACTGCATTGTGTCTTGCGAGCAGTAAAAAGACACCATAGTAAAGTAATCGTGGCCCTCTTGTTTCTAGGTTTCTGAGGGGAAAAGAAAGAGGAAAAGGTGCCAGGTCTGCAGGCCATGTGACGATGTGAAGACAAGCATGATATGTGCAAAATGTGCAAAATTCATTTGCACAAAGCACAGTGTGATGACATGCCACTCATGTGCTGTGTAGATGTACAGACACACACACACATTGTCATTGCGAGTGCTTGTTTTTTTGTTCAGTTTCACAAATGCATGTAAGTGAAACAAAATTTAAATGTTTTGTTCCAATGTTTTGTACAATTATTGTGTTTCATATGTTGGTCCTTCAAAAGAAATAAAGTGGTCAAACATAAAAAAAAAAGTTTCAACATGTATTTTTTATGAACTATCCTAATTGAATCAATCATTACATGTCACAGGTAGGGAACAGCATTGCTCTAAATATTGATTGTAAGTTTGTAATTGACTTAGTATTAAAATATTAACAATGCTTTAAGTATTTTTTTGGTTTTGGATATCATTTGAATAAGTAAAAATGCATCGGGTCAAATTGACCCGGAACACCATTGATGTTCCTGAAAAATGAACATAACAGGAGGGTTAACCTGTGAAGGTGGATTGTGCTCATCGTTTGGGCGCACGTGCTCCGGAGGCTGGTGAACGACCTTGTGTCACTATAGCGCGGATTCATTCGTTCCAAGCAAAAGAGATAATTCTGCAACTTGCACGCCAGGTATTTCCCCTTCGCCACAACGATAAACCCGTCTACATCTTTCGTGATTATCCTGCGGAGATAACGAAGCAGCGCCGGGCATTTGTGGATGTGCGTAAGCGTCTGGAGGGTTGGGGCGCACGGTGTGGCTTTATCTATCCTGCCCGACTTCAAATGTCACTAGGATCCACGGTCAAGATTTTCTCTACTTCTCGCGAAGCGGATGCCTTTGCGGACACTATGCAAAAAAGTTGAAGTGTTTGGCATCTGTTTTGGAACAAATTTTCCCAGGATTGAAGATGACTTTTTATTTTATTTGGACAGGCATTTATCTTAGGTCCTAGAGTTTGGACAGGCTCTCCGTTTCCAGAGAGCGTTTTTTTTTTTTTTCTTCTCTTCTTGCATTTCCCCCTGTATTTATCTTCTGCAGTGCAGTCTGGTGTATTATTTTAATGCACTTTTTTGTTTTGAATTGTCTTATATGTCGACTTTCTTATATTGAAAATTTTTATAAAAAATATGTATTAAAAAAAAGCTAAATGTGTCAAAAAGTACAAGACAGCCACATGTTGAATGAAATTTTGTCAAAGCGACTAGCTGCAAAGGACATTAAGCAGGACAAGCATTCAAATTGGTCTTGCCTGATATGTATGGAGCCAGAACGATGCCAGCGGATCCTTGGCATTGAAAATAATTTTGTAACCAAAAAATAAAATGTTGGCATTGAAATTTTTATATTCAAAATTATTTTTCATTCAATTAATTTACAAAGTTTTAAAAAAATTGGTTGATGTTTTTTTCTTCAATTATTATTTTTTTAATTACAGTGACAAAAGAATACATTTCAGTCACTTTGAGTTTTTTCAATATTAACTTTTTTTTTTTCCAATGCCAATCCTCTTAGTTTCAGACGATGTTTGTTTTTTCGGTTTCACTTCACTGTCACCATTCTGACGGGGGAGGGGAGGGCACTGGGGGCGGGGCCAAGCAGAGCAGGATTCATGCATATTCAACAGCTACTGAGCTCCGGGAGAGGAGGAAGTGCTGCTTTCAGGCCAGGCAAAGGCGCTTGCTTAGCCCGGGACAGATGACCGTGTCCTGGGGTGTGTGCAAAGCCATCCCGCGGCACTGAGAGGTCCAACTGCCCGCCAGCTTTTGGTTTTCCCGTGGAGAGATACGTGACCTGGGGTACACGTGTGGAGCCAGCTCGCGGGAGATGGGTTCTGGTGGGAGACTTGGAGCAGCCCGGTTCAGTCTGAGAATGAGGCGCTGAACCGAGCATACAACCGTGATGGTTGTGTGAACAGGGGTACGTGGGAACAAGTGGGAGTCCCATGTCTCCGCGACTACAACGGGCGGCCCAACTTTGTGTGGGGAGATGCTCTGTGAAGTGCAGCTACGCCGGTGTTATACCGAAAAATGCATCCCCTACTCGCGGGAACGCATAGGCTACACTCTTGTAAACTGGAATTTGCGAATATTAAACATCACAGAACAACTTTATATCATATGTAGTGCAACACTTTGTGTTGAAATATTTACAATCATTAATGAGACGTGTTTTATAGTCTTTAGTTTGGAGGTTAGCTTGTAGTGTGCAGTAAATGGGATGCATTTTTCGGCATAACACCGGCGTAGCTGCACTTCACAGAGCATCTCCCCACACAAAGTTGGGCCGCCCGTTGTAGTCGCGGAGACATGGGACTCCCACTTGTTCCCACGTACCCCTGTTCACACAACCATCACGGTTGTATGCTCGGTTCAGCGCCTCATTCTCAGACTGAACCGGGCTGCTCCAAGTCTCACACCAGAACCCGTCTCCCGCGAGCTGGCTCCACACGTGTACCCCAGGTCACGTATCTTCCCGCGGGAAAACCAAAAGCTTGGCGGGCAGTTGGACCTCTCAGTGCCGCGGGATGGCTCTGCACACACCCCAGGACACGGTCATCTGTCCCGGGCTAAGCAAGCGGCTTTGCCCGGCCTGAAAGCGGCACCATTCCTCCTCCTCTCCCAGAGCTCAGTAGCTGTTGAATATGCATGAATCCTGCTCTGCTTGGCCCCGCCCCCAGTGCCCTCCCCTCCCCCGTCAGAATGGTGACAGTGAAGTGAAACCGAAAAAACAAACATCGTCTGAAACTAAGATGATTGGCATTGGAAAAAAAAAAAAGTTAATATTGAAAAAACTCAAAGTGACTGAAATGTATTGTTTTGTCACTGTAATTAAAAAATAATAATTGAAGAAAAAAACATCAACCAATTTTTTTAAAGATTGTAAATTAATTGAATGAAAAATAATTTTGAATATAAAAATTTCAATGCCAACATTTTATTTTTTGGTTACGAAATTATTTTCAATGCCAAGGATCCGCTGGCATCGTTCTGGCTCCATAGATATGCTAATGCTGTAGAAATGCTCAAAATTTACAAATAGTGCAGAAGATCTCCCAGACTCATGATATCACAGATCAGGGAAATTTAGAACCAACATATTCTCATGAATTGCATGCTTACAGGGCTTTAGTATCAGCTTGACTTGGCTCGGCTCTACTCCACTAGACTCTATGCGCCTATACCCGGCTTAGAGAGGGAGAGAATTTCCATTAGAACTAGGGCGAAGTGGGGTTTTGTGAAGATGAGCCGTGCCTGGTTGAAATGTTAATTATCGTCCCAAAACGTTAAAAGACACTTGTAGGCTGTTCAGTTACAACTCAGAACAAATACGCTGCAAATGAATCAACTGTTCCTCATGTTGACTCGAAGCCACTTTAACAAAGGAGTTACACCATTTACTTTTGATACTGAAACTATTTACCTGGAGAAAAATGGAAAATTTATTTTTTCGGACTTTGGGTTTGGCTGCATCATTTAGGATTATGCTTTCAACTGTAGCAACGGAGAAGATGTTATGGTAAAGTTTGGTTCATATTATCTGAATTGGAGACATCAGATTTGAGTGTCAAACAGAGAAAAGGTGCACATGCAAAGCAATGACTCCAGATTCAGATATACGTTAGAATGTTTCAAAGTTTGACAAAGAATAATACTAACTGAATAAAGACAAGAAAAGTTCATTTGATGCCATATTGTGAAACTTTTGAGTCAAAAAAGTAACCATAAGTAAGCCTGTTAGCAGTAACACATGTTTAGCGTACTTTGAGGTGACTTGCAGAGCGTAGCACACAGGATGATGGTTCACTTGTTCCTCTGTCGGGCTCCAGACCAGAGCAAACTCTTTTAGCCCAGTACGAACCACGGTCATGTTCAACGGACCATTGTGAAGAAGCTCAGCAGAACTGCAACAAAGACAATCGCATACATGCATCTTGGACTGATGTTATGCGTATAATTATGTTTTGAAAAAAATTATCTCACATTTACTTTTGTCATATATTTTATTGTTTATTTATTTTTCATAACAGGCAGCAGAATAACTTACATGGAAAAGCTTGCAGCGTATCGTATGAAGATAACAATTTGCTGATTGGCTGCCGTGAAAACTTGGGCTTCATGTTGAGGAGTCGGGTGAAGAACTTTGGCAGGTAAAGTCCCTCTTTACAGTCTGGTACTGACGAGTCCACTGGAACAAGATGGCATCAATTACTGTTCGCAAAAGATATGTATGTATAAAATATTAACGAATAAAAATATATACATGATGCATCTCAAGAGGCCGTCCAACATAAAAAGCCAATAAGCAGCTACTTTTTTCACAAGTTTGCGACTTATAAAACAATGCAGCTCAACTATAGATTTGCATTGACTTACTATAAACGGCCTGTATATAGACTTGTGGTTCTGTAAAAGAAAGGTTTCAAACACATGTCTGCAAAATTAATAAAAAGGCATCTTGAAGTGCAGCTAGACCTGTTCTGCACAGTCTCAGAAGCTGTAAACCTCACCACACGTCAGGACCGCTCCCACACAACTCTCATCACTCGCTATCCGTATTTTGCGCTGTCAATCGATGTTTGTTCACACCCACTCAGCGTCACTTAAAAGACTTCTGAGCATCTCCCACTTTTCTGAGCCTGTTTGGGGTGCAGTTGTGGGCGGAGTAAGCCTTTGACCAAGTGTTAAGCCTCACTTTAAGGTGAATCGACCGAAAATTAGACTAAACTTCCTGTTGTATTTTGACCCAAATTTCTGTCATGTTTCTGGTTCCTTCCCTTGCCTTGTGTGATCACCGAGCCCGATTTCACAAGAAATTTACCACGACATCAAACAATATGTAAATTAGGTATGATTAGCACGAGTTCACAGCTGTTTCGCGTAATTATAGTACGTGTCATATCCCTATTAATTCAATGGTAGTTGATGAGACGTGTTCTTATTTATGAATATTAATGAAATCCTGATTCTAATCTTAACCTGCCCCAAGCCCCAGATCTAATCTTACCAATTTTAGTAACTTTGTGCCTGAACTTACCCGTTTCACTTGAAGAAAACGTCCCCACGTGGCTGCAACCAAAACTCGTCCTATTTTGACGCTGTGAAATCTCGTGTCATTTTTACGCTTTTTCATATCGGGCTAAATGCACGGCGTAACATACTAAAAATAGCTGTGAACTCGTGGTCAAAATACGGTGTTTTTGTGTCGTGGTAAAAGTACGCCATCTAGAGAGACTGTGTTGGATCACCTGACCCTTCTTAATGTGTCCCACCAGTGTCTCATTGTCTCCACACGCCCTAAGTATTTAAGCCTGTTAACCTTTTCTCTCTGTTCCTGTTCTTTAAATTTTCCTTTGAATGAATTTTTGAAATAAATTCTTTGAACACTCATTTTGGGTCTTCCTCTTCTGAATATCTTGACAGTATTGTTTTCAACGGTCTATACTTCCTCAATGCGAGCTGTTTTACACTGTTTTTCTTACGCTGAGTGGTGGCTCGAAGAACGGAAGCGTAATTTATTTTTTTTTTTTTTATTATTTTTTTATTTTTTGTTTGAGCATATTTCGAAATGTAACACAACATAAAAAATGTCAAAATCAACATCTCAGGATACTGACGCTCAAAAGGAGTAGGTAGAAGTATAAAACTTATTTGGTCCTACCCCAATTACCAACATAAAAAGACTGTTGTTGCTTCCCGTAATGATTACAAAGTGAACAAAAAAAAAATATATATATATACATACACATATACATATATATGTGTAAGCGATTCACAGAGGCCACCTCTGAGATGCATTAATTTCATATTGTAATGAGTTGAAATGAGTCCTTTTTATTTTCTATTGTGTCATTATATTAATTAAATGTCAATGTATTAAATGTATAACGCTGTATGAGCGGATGTCTGAACAAATATGGTAACAGGATACACCTGTTTCCTGTGAGAGGATATCCTGCTCTGCTTCCTGTAAGCGCTTGCAGTAACATCTTAATATGGGCATTGGCTTCCGTAGTTAGTTGTATAAATATGAGTGTGCTGGAGGCACAAATCAGACCTTCTTAGGGCTCGCTAACTGGTTGCAGCTAGTGAGATTTTGCGTAAGCAATTATACTGCTGGAAGCCATCTGGAGTTTTATCGAGACTTTACTTAGTAAAGTACTCTGGTGGGTTATGACTTATAACCTGACTGAATTTACTTTGTATCTGGTTTAAGCAGAACAAGTCCGTCTGTTCGCAGCACTTGATCTGTTAAAAACCTAAATTAGAGAACATATAGAGATTAGCCTGTGCTATTTGATAGTAACAGCCTAATACTCGCTTTGTTCTATTACATTTATCTTTGAGTGTAATATTAAAGTTGTTATTTTATTGTACTGTAAGATTATAAGTAATAAAATTGTGTCATCACTGGTATACCATAAACCAAGTGTGAACACCTAGTTTTATTTCTTCGGCTGAACCAACCAAACGGTAAGTCATCTTATCTCCTGTTGCGCAATCTGAACCATTGATAATATATTATCCCCCTTCCTATAGTTTGAGTTAATGGGTAATTAACTTAGACGAACTAAATTAAAAGTTGAAGTCAGTAAGTTGAAGTCAGTTAGTTGAGATTTACTACAAGTAAACAAACTGTGACAAAAAGACACTACTACCCGATAGTGTGTGCATTCGGTACCGAGGCTTAGCGTATTTTACGATAACTAGTAGGTACCCTCAACATGGCGCCCAACAATGTGGGGCACGATTAATCGATTTAACCGTGTCAAAGACCACAAAATATCAAAACTGAGATAAGAACTCAGAGAACTGACTAGAGCTAGTTTTAGGTAAAATAAAACGAAACGCCTAGTGAGGCCAGAGAACTGGCTGTTCATTTGGGAAGTTAACTATAGACCGGAAATAGAGCGCCCTCCTTGGTGAGATACTGTAAGTGCATTGTTGAAAGTAAACAGCCTGATCACCTGTTTGCGAACAATACACTGGTGTTTCACATAAGACGAGAGCGCTAGATAGCATACGAAATAAAAACGTATTTATCTTAACGGTTTAGTTAATTTAAAAAGTGAATAAGTAAGATTCACGTACTTGCGCAAGAATCAACTTAAGAAGCCATAAGGAAGGATAAGACCCCTTATGCCCTTCTCATCGTTGTCAGGAAGAAAGAAAAATCCTCGTGATAAGTTGAAAAAGGTGAAGCGACGTAGAAGCGTTCCTCCTCCTAGACGTATCCCAAGCGTCCGTATACCTAAGCAATACCTAACCCGTAAGCCAGGAATACGTAAAACCATATTAGCAAACATGTCAAGTAAAAAGGGCAGACACGCTAAAAGACAGGAAGACTATACTAGTCCGTTCCAAGGCGCTAGACGACACTCTACGGAATCAATGTCTAGCGTGTACACTCAAATCGAGTCAGGTTTCCGGACCATTGTATAATAGATACGTGGTTCCTGATAAAAACCGATCTGATGGATCAAAAGATAGGTGAAATCCCGTGGGGTGACTTGACTATCTTAAATCCACGAAATGTTCATGGAAAGGATGACTCCGGCGTGGCATTAGCTATCGCACATCGATGGCCGGAACCAATGGCGGTTCCACCCGGCTTTCAAGCACTAGAGTGCTCGGCCGACTGCAAACCAACTGGCGAAACGCGCGGTATTACGCACATAGTCAGTGGGTATTACTCTAAGTACGATTCCAAAGATAATGAAGGGTCATGGAAGCGACTAGACGCAGTGTTAGCAAATGCCTTTGCCCTCGTCCCCACCCACGTAGTATTGCTCACCACCTGGGGGACGGAGCGTTTGGTTATAGGTCAATGGACGCACAAAAACCATGTTCGAACATGCGCTCCGATGGATGAAGCAAGACAAAAATGTCACCAGAGGCATAGTGTGGGTTCTGGCAGACATTCAGAAGTATCAGAGCTGGAGAAACTGGCTGTTGTCGGAAATAGCCCAACCAGGCATAAGCTTAGAAGCATGGAAAGCACGTCACTTAGAACCACCGCCGTACCCGGACTCACAGGACTCGCGGCCACAAGCTACGGCCCCAGATTTAGAAAATGAGAATCTGAGAGCATATAGTGGCGTGATCAGAGACCTTGAGGAAGCGGCAAGGCGGTTAAATGAAGAAATAGATCCCGATCAGGAGTCTATAGACGCTCCTGACGACGTGACCACCGAGCTACAAGACTTAGTAAACCTGGAGGACATGGACACGCCGTTAGGGGAGCGTAGGCAGCCTATGGTTGCCTATGGAAGCGAAGCACAGGGGTTTTACCAAAGTCAGGAGCAAAACCTAAGTGTAAAAAGCTAACCCGACAACAGAAGGCTATGAAGACTATGATCTCTACGCCTGAATACAAATACATGATCCTAAACTAATACCAGAACAGCTACAGCTAGAAATAGACGTAGCCTGGCAGTTGTTAAAGAAAGCCTTTGCTGTAGATCCGGCAATAAAGGCTTATCTAGCTGAAGGAGGCTCCTGGGACCCAATGGTGCCTTTTGGGGGAGAGCATCCGAGCGTTACGGCCGCTAGAGGTAGGTTAAGAGGTAAGGCAATCTCTGCCTTTGTGGATAATGCAGTGGTAGAGTTCCCTAGAACTAGAGTAACGAAGGCTAGTGATCTGCTTAACATTTTTAGGCTAAAAGCGTACAAGGCAGCAAACAGACGGGACGCGCAAAAAATATTAGACGATGCTAATGATAGAGCAGACCAACATGAGAGCCAGTTGCTAGCGGAAAAAGAAGCCTACGAAGCGGGTTTAAGAGACCTGATGGTGTAGACTCGGATGCCGAATTGGAAGCTAGGACTCTTCCCCTGTCTCCGTGCGACATGTGTTCACGGATTCAGAGGATGAGAAATACCAGGCCGCTGAACGCAAGCAGGAACGACTGCGAGCGTCTGTGAGCCGAATAGATAAGACACTCCAGAGAGATGAGGAGAGGTCGGCCATTCACAGACTACTGGAACAGGCCGCCTCATCCCGTCCTACAGGAGTTCAGGCATCTGGGGAAGAGGCTGAAAAGACCCAAGGGGTCCAGGCCAGCTCACCACAGGCTCAGACTCAGCCCGAGGCGCCCGTTGAACCGGCTACTCATCCAGGTCTAGCTCCTCCGTCACAGTTCCGGGCCCGAGCAGGAAGTGCAGGGTCACGGAGAGATATCCCCTCTGGAAATCCCTTTTTTGGAGATTTCACGGCAGGACTGATGGGATCAAGGTTGGGGCCCCGCAGGAATGTTAAACCTGTGAGGGGTCCGCCTCCATCACCTGTTTCCCCGCCCGTTCAGCCTAATCCGCCTTCTGCACAATGGGTCAATCCCATAGTACAGCACCAGCCTCCTCTTCAAGGAAATCCCCGCGGCAGGACTTAGCTGCTGTAATAGGACAAACTATTACTCCCATAATGCAGGCCATACACCACCAAGGCAGAGAATCTCAGATTAAGACAAGACCTCCTCTATGCGGTCCAAGCAAACCAGTTGGGTGCCCCACAGCAAGGTCTCCTGTTCAGGTCCCACAGCAGCCTCCACAACAGCAACCACAGCCTCAGGCCCCATCAAGGGGTCAGAGACATACCTCTAGGGCAGGCATATCTAGAACATTAGATCAGCAGTCAGATGACTCAGAATCAGATGAAGACCCCCGGAGGTAAAGTATTATGAGTTGGACTTAGGCAATCACAGAACGGTAAGGTCCTGATCTGCGGCTCCCCCTATTGGCAGCCTGTAGTGGGCAAGGAGGAGAACTACCTCTGCTTCGTTTCCAGTAGAGAATTAACAGACAAAAACTCTAGAGCTATCAGGAAGAAGGTTGGCCTAGACCGTTGGAGACAACAAGATGAGTACAATAGGGAATCTGCAGTACATCATCGTAAGGAATGGACGGATAAGGGAATGTGGGTCTATCCCTGTAGAGGAGACAAAGGGCTTAATGTAATCATTGCCTCTCGCCCATACGCCTTCTCCCACATAGAGGAAATTCAGTTTCCCTGGCTATTCGAATCCCTGACTGATCTCACAGTGGACCTTAACCTTATCGAGGCACTCTAAGAGTGCCTCGAAAAGAGTTTAGGGGTAAGATATTGTTGTCTGGCCTACGAAAATTCGTTGACTCAGAAATAACTCAGGTACTTACCTTCATGCACTCTGATCCTCAAGTGTGCTTCCATCTGTATCAGATGGCAGGGAGTTTAATTAAAGAAGGAAAACTCGGCAGTAGAGCCGCTGGGTGTCTGGACAGGGTATTCATAGCAACTCCAGTCAAAGGGCCCCCTGCAGGAAAAAGCAGGAGAGTAGCTTTCCAGGAGAACCCACAGGGGTCTTCAACTCCTCGTGCGACCTCGTCAACCTCTTCGGAGGGGGAGGAGCAATCGGGAAGTGACTCTTGTGGTGAATCCGGGGATGACTGCCCTCCCTCCCCCATCCTTAAGACAGTAAGGTCCAGAGACAAACGGGCTAAAGCAATAGACCCTCGGACGTATAAACCCAGAGACCCTGAACTGGCCCGGACCAGCTTTTCCTGTAGAAGGATCACTGGTGCCACATCATTACACACTAACTAGACAAGGACACCAGATAGATCAGAACTATGGTAATGGTTGGGGTGTTTCCCAACCAATGGCCAATAGAACCTGCTAGAATGGAGCAGATGAAGGCCTCCCCCGCTTCGGTCAAGTCATGGCCTATCCAGGCTTGACCGCTAGCTTTAAGAATGCCTATGTGGCAGGGGATATGATGCGTTCAGAGGAGATGCGCAGAAAATGATAGGGTGGGCTGAGCAAAATACCCGTAGAGCATCCACTTCACTCCCCACTGTCGAACAAAGACTAGGAGATCCGCCTGGAGGAATGCCAGTGGCACAGTCAGCTCTTGATGAACCACATCATGGAGTCTTACAACAAGAGAGCATGTTTCTCATGACAGGATCAGCTCAAAGGAAGGCACGCACCTAAATCTGTCCACCCTTACCAATAGGGAAAAGTGTGATCTTATCCCAGATAAACACCAAAATGAAACTCCTTCGGCCTACGTCACCAGAATCCTCAAAGATGGCACGCAGGCAATTCTGTTAAAAGACGCGGCTGTGTCAGCCATGGTAGCTAAAAGGCATGGGATAAGACTTCCCATAAACCAGACTCTTTATGACTTACATAAAGGAGACGCTTTTAGTCATTTCAAGGATGACATTCAGGAAGAAATAGACCGCCAAGTAGAACTCTTTAAATAAGGGAGAAATAGAGCTTACACACGCAGTAACCATGGTAGCTCAGAAGGTCCTGATGACAAGCAGTATGTCAAGTTTCTTAGCAGATTAAACTTTCCCGGTAGTTGTCAACTAGCCGCTGACTGGCCAGGACTGACCACTGCAAGAAGGAGGGAGAAACTGGAGAAGCACGACATAGCAAACCGTTTAGCAAAGGCTAATCGTCAGGCTAAGGAAACTGTTAGAAGGGTTTCAAAAAACTCAGCAGACCGGCCCCAGTCAGCCGGGAAAATGACTGCAAAGAAAGGTCAGAGTCAATCCAAGAAAAAGAAACAAAAAGCTTCAGAACCACAGCAGCCACAGCAGCAGCCCCGCAGGTCCGAAAGGCCAGCGCGAAAAGCGCGACAAAAGAACCAGACGAGACCAAGGAAGCAGCGACAAACGACAGAAAAACAAAGACAGTCGTCCTCCTCCTCAGAAGGAGAAGGGGGACAAAGACAAGAAAAGTTCCAATTGGATAGATTCAGAGAAGGGGCACAGATGTCAGAACAGGAACGCGAGAAAGCGAAACAGAAATATCGCGATTCCAAGAATCAGAACCCGCAGAAATCCTCAAAAAGCAAAACCCATCATCGAAGAAGGGAAAGAAAGAGAAGCATATTCAGTGAACAGTCCACCGCCCCCAGGATCAGGACAGCGATTAAAAATACAACAAATGTTGAAGTCTGTCCCAGGATGCTGGGTAGAAGAGGACTATGATGGTGTACTAACAATGAAAGCAATAGCTAGGATAGAGGGAAGGACCGGGAAGTTATAGTAGATACTGGAGCTTCCGTATCAGTCCTTCTGAAGAATGGTTACTCCCATTAATGTTAGCACCATGGTACAAATGGCGAATGGTGATTTAGTTATATCACCATCGGGAGTGGTAAATGGCACTAAAGTACTCGTATCCTCCACCGGTGAACCTTGATATCCTTAAAAGATATGCATTGGATAAAAACGGAAAAAGTCAGATGGATGAAAGAAATAGATACTGACCATCATGTTGAGAGAATAGTTGCTGAATCCAAAATCAAAAATAAAGATAGACTTAGGCAAATAATGTTGGCAGCACCAATGGCTAAATTTAAAAATGATGTAGGCTTAATGAAAACAGAACCCTATGTTATTAGGGGTGGTATGCCTGGTAAGCAAAGGCAATACCCGCTAGAAAAGCAGAAGAGGGTTTTTTGAAAATCATCAAAGAACTAGAAAAGCTGGGAGTAGTCAAAGAAACTCCGGAGCCTCCTTGTCTCATGCCAGTACAGGCAGTGATGAAGAAGGATGGCTCTATTAGGCCGGTCCATAATTTAAAGGACTTAAATTCGGCTACAGCTAAAGATACAAGACAGATAGTAAATCCTAGACTTACTATGCTGCAGATTAAGCCCAAGAAATTTAATAGCACATTGGATCTGGCTAATGGATTTTGGAGCGTCCCTTTAGAGGAACAGTCTCAATACAAAACATGCTTTATGCTTAAGGGGCGTGGCTACCGCTGGACACGCCTCCCCATGGGTTTTTGCAACGCCCCCAACGCCTTCCAGGAAAGGATGGAAAAAATCCTTGAAGGGTTGGGTGTAATGGTCTATATAGATGATCTCTTTCTCTCAACCGATACCGAAGAAGAGCATCTACAGCTCCTCGAGCAAGTTATAGCACGGCTCAGGGATGCTGGGATGAAAATAGGCATAGCAAAATGTGAGATAGGAGTTCCCATAGTTAAATATTTGGGAATGTCCATCGCACAGGAAGGAATCACTCATGTGGAAGGATACTTGGATGATTAGCGCCGAAAGACCTTAAGTCACTAGAATCATGCCTGGGAAAGTTAGGATGGCTCAGAGGAGCTGTACCTAATTATTCAGTACTGGCTAGACCAGTAGAACTAATAAAAAACCAGGTAAGGAATTTAATCCCGAGGAAAAAGAAATTAGTTGAAACTAATAGGCCAATGACACCTGAAGAATACGTACTTGGGAAACAGTGTATGCTTCCATTAAACAGAATATTAAACCCTTGGCTGCCTTTAAAGGAGACAAGAGGATATTCGTGGAAGTAGAACAAAAATCCAAAAGGAGGCTATGCGTCTTTGAAAGAAGAAAAAGAAGACTACCTTTCCTTTACCTCTCCCATAGGTTCACTCCTACGGAAGATAGGTACACATTAGTGGAGAAGGAATTAGTCATATTATTCAAGGCTTATGGAGAAATAAGACAGATTGCAGGGGGAAAAGAAGTGACAGTTATCACCGAATTCCCACTGACGAAAGAGCTCCAAAAGCAGACAGTAACCTTTGCCAAGGCCTTTCAATCGCGCTGGGGAAAGTGGATACTGATGTTACAAGATCCTGACTGGACAGTACAGGTAAAAGGCACAAAGACTCCGGTTACCATAAAAGAAGATCCTCCCACAGAATGGGATGGTAATTATACCATATTCACCGATGGTTCTAAAACCACGGATGAGGAAGTGGGTAAATGGGGATTCTTAGTGTTTAAGGGAAATAGAAAATTGCTGTCACAGTCAAAAAGGGAAGGTGACACAGCCCAAAAAGCAGAATTGCTTGCTTTCCTCAACGCCTTGAAATGGACAAAACAAAGGAAGATAAAGAATGTACGCATAGTCACTGACTCATGTACGTTGCAGAA